>OY757915.1:78757638-78896175 GCA_963585895.1 Sepioteuthis lessoniana
CTGATAAGTTATTTAATAAGAGAAGTGAATTAATAGCTAGATGTAGACATAAGACTAAATTTAAACTATAGACAAGAAATTTAAAAACATAGAAATCTATAGTGAAACCGGAAAAAAAACTTATCCAACATACACACAGGAAAAATAGGTAGCTAAATAAATGGTATCGAAATTAATATATTTCTCTACAAAGTTAATTATCGAACTTAACATGAAAAGAAAATAAATTAAACAAATAAATAAAAAAGTTAAATCACCGTAATTATAACTGACGAAATTTGAAAATATAATTAATAGGTAAAAAAACGGAAATTCAATAAAACTCCTCCCTATCATTCATCGCCCTAGGTAGGTCTTCAGGACAACATCCCGTATCCTCACATAGCTGCTGAATGTATGTTCGTGCTGGTCGTCCTGCTTTTGCACGGCCATGTGTAGGGGTCCATAAGAGTACATCTCTTATGAGTTCGTCCCTGCTTCTCCAGCAGTGTCCTACATGTCTGGCTCGTCTAACTTGAATAGTTTTCGTGATAGGGGGCAGGTGGCCGTAGAGTTGGTGTCTTGTGGGGTGTTGCCGCCAGGACTAGTTTAAGATTGCACGTAGCATTCTTGTGTAATTGCCGTCTAGCTTCTTCTCCAGCCGTTTTGTTAGCGTCCATGTAGTGCAGCCATATAGCAGTATCGATGTGACCACTGCATGGAAGAAACTGCGTTTCATTTTATCGGTTAGGTCTGATTTCCAAATAATCGATAACCTATTGATAGCTGTCCATGTTTTTGCTAACCTCGTTTCGATGTCCTTTTCGGTTGATTCGACGCTGCTTCCTAGGTAAGTGAATTTGTCTACTAGTTTAAGAGGGGTTCCTTCTAGAGTGGAGATGTCCTCCGTTTGATTATAGCACATATATTCCGTTTTGTGTGCATTAACATAGAGGCCTATGTTTGCTGCTGCTCGTTCCAAACTATGCAGTAGTGTTTCGGCTTGGTCAGGTGTATTTGCCAGTATCGCTATGTCATCGGCGTAGTCGGCGTCGGTAATTGTTTTTGCGGGGTACCTTCTGCATCTTTTCTTCGTCAGCTCGAAGCCATTCTCTCTGATTTAGTCAATCGATGTTCTAAGTACGTAGTCTAGACAAATAATAAAGAGGTACGGAGCCAGCGTGTCCTCCTGTAGTACTCCTGCTACAATGTCGAAGTATTCTGTGTTTCCATCTGGTGATCGTTCTTTTACTTTAGTGTTTCTATAGAGAATCGTTATTGCCGCTACGGTTTCTTTAGGTATGCCGTACGCTAGTAGGATTTGTTCCATCTTTCCTCTGTGAATGGAATCGAAAGCCTTGGTAAAGTCAACAAAAATTAATTTGGCTAGTAGGTTTTTTGCCCGTACACCTTCAAGTATTCTACGGATGGTTAATATTTGTGAGGTCGTGGATCTATTTCTTCCGAAGCCATTTTGGTTTTTTCTAAGTATGTTGTCGATTTTGGGTTCTATGCGGTTTCGTAGTACGGCATCGTAGATTTTGGCTGCTATGGATGTAAGTGTTATGCCTCGGTAGTTTTTGGCTAATCCGAGGTCCCCCTTTTTAGGGAAGGGGAGTATGCATCCCTTCATCCATCTATCTATCGGATTTTGATTGTATACTGCGTTGCAGTGTTGGAGCAGTATGTCATCGAATTGTCTGGTCTTCCATACTTCCGGGGGAATTTCGTCCAGCCCTGCAGCTTTCCTATTTTTAATTTTTCTGAGAACCGAGTCGAGTTCTTCTTGTGTGAACGGTCCTAGTTTAATGTCTAATTGTTTGCTAATTATTCTGGTGATTGGTTCAAGTCTTATTTTCGGTGGGTTTCCTAGTAAGTTTTCGAAGTGCTGTTTCCACAGTTTTATTCTTTATTGTTGGTTTGCTGCTTTCAGTTTTGCTTTGGCTGTGTTCTTTCTTCTACTCACTTAGTTTATTGTTTGCCAGACTATCCTAGATTGTCTATCTTCCACCGAGTCTCTAATCTTATCTATCTGATTTTGAATGTATTCTGTCTGTTCCTTTATATATACGCCTGCTAATTGATATTGTGCTGTTTTTAGTTTTAAGGCATTTGTGTTTGTTGGGTTTTTTCGATAGTTTTTGGAGGCTGTTTTCACTAGTGCACGTTTTTCTCTCACCGCTAAAGTTTCCCAAGTGACTCTATATTTAGTTTTGAGTTTTGTTGGAATGCATTTTGCTGCTGCCTCGAGGTGTGCATTGACGAAATTTTCATATTCGTCGTTTGGTGTACTTTTTTCCGTCTTTTCTTGTAGTGTTTCGAATCTGTTTCTTAATTCTAATACGTATTTATCTCTTATATCTCTGTTGTTCAATAGGGCCCAGTCATAGTGTTTGGTGGTCGCTGTTCGTTTGGCGTTTTTTCGTAGGCTTAACCGTATTTTCGCCGTGACTATTCGGTGATCGGTGGACACACCCTCAAAAGAGGAGTATGCCTCGCAATTCATTGCACTATTTTTCCATTTCTTGTTTATAAGGACGTAGTCTATCTGAGCTTTAGTATTGTTTGCGTACGTGTATGTCCATAGTTTTCCCTCCCTTTTTTGGTAGTTTGTATTGAGGCAAATACTCCACAGTATATTTTAATGCAGCAGGTCTCTTCAATCTTGATATTCCCACCTCACCTATTAATCTTACGTTTTTGATCCGGCATCAATTTTCGTCTATTATACTCGCATAAAATTTCAAAATTTCATTTTCTTCATAATATAATGGTGATGAAAATCTGTTCCTTAGTTAATGTAATCACTACAGAAAAAAAAAATATTCGCCACGACCTCAGTCTGTTCCGCGACGTCTGCAACACATCGCTACATTTACATTTAGGAGACAACAACAAATCTGCTGAGAGGCGCATGTATCACCATACACACAAATACTAACAATTCCATATGCAACTACAAACAATAATATGCAAATATAATGTATACACACACGCACACACACAAAGGGTTACACGCAATCCCATCGTAAGCAATCTTTTGACTGTATTTTTAGATTTCTCTGATATTTTTCTTTTACGTCTGATGATTGTCGTAATAAGTTAGAATGCAAGCAGTGGTCGCAGATAAGCTCCATACCATTAAATATATATAAAAACTAATGTATATTGATTTATTATTATTATATAATAGCTCTATCACAGATTTTGACCACCCTCAAAATTATGCCACAAACCCATGAAGTGAGTTAGTGACAAACATTTATTGTTGTAATATATATATATATATATATATATATATATATATAGTTATAAATATATTATTTCGCCTTGTGAAGAGTAATGGGTATGCAAAATTGTAATAATAAGCTTCGAAGCTTCCAATGAAAGTATCTCACAAGATAAAATCACCACGTAATAAATACCAGTCTTTCTCAGTAATGTTTAACCTTTGTAAAACCAGATATCCTTTGAAAAATTGACTTGAAGGCGTTTTCCTTTTGTAGTACTGAGCATTAACAAAACCTTTTCGAAAAGTTACTTAATATCACCACTTGAACTTACATTTGGCAATATTGTGTTGAATTACTGTTTGTTAGGTAGTAACTGTTTTAACGATACAAGGACAATTTCGTTAGAGTTACCAGCTTGTATGACAGAACGCTGATTCTCCAAAAATCACTGCACAACAGATTCAATGTAGTGAAAAAATGAGTCCACTCAAAGGAGAAGAATCCGTAAAATTTACCTATATAGAAGAATTGCTGTCAAGAAACAACTTTTGAGGAAGCAAAACAATGTCAAAATGCTTCAGTGGGGTAAACGCACACAAAGACAGGACAATATAGCTGTGTAATAATGTCTTTTACACTGATGAATCAAAGTTCGAATTCTTTGGGTTAAATATTGGGGTCTATGTGCAGCGAAGAGTTGGTGAAAGAGTTGCAATCCCCCGAATCACAGCAGCCGTTAGGAATGGAGGAAACTCTGTTATTGTTTAGGGGACTTTTACAAACTGCAAAGTCAGAGATTTGCACCAGGTAAAGGGCAAATTAAATCAGACTGGCTATCACAGAATACTGCAGCATCACACGACCCTATCTCCAGCTTGTGGGTCAAGAATTTGAACTCATGCAACATAATGACCTCAAACAAACCGGTAAAAGTACATTAAAAGCAAAGAGAAAGAGCACAACATTCATCTGACATTTTTGCCAGCGCTATGGGCGGACTTTATTCCTGGGAGTGTCCTCATGGTATTATGGTTAAAGCGATGGACTACGGAATCGTAATAAGCAAATTCGAGCTCCAGTAGCGCTATTACGTTCAGTTTCGGACAAATATCCTTCGGTATGAGCCCCCTTATCCTCCCAGCTATGGGTTAAATAGTACAACTTCTACTCTTCTCGAAGGATGGGTTTGGTATTAAATAACCTACAAACGTTGATATGCCATTAAACCAAAAACCTGAAACTGAACCCGGACTTAATTCCCATTGAACTGGAATAGAATGAACATGACGGAAAAGTCAGAGCTAAACAAGCCACACGTGCGGCTCACTTTGCAGGAAAGCTGAGTTGAACTATTTTCAGTCTACCTATAATATTTAGTGGAGGGAATGTCAAAAATCTGTAAAGTAGTGATAGTGGACAAAAAGGGGGTCATTTTGATGAATAAATTTTAAGAATTTCTTTATTTTTTTGGACTAATTTGTATTAAATGTGGATCAGAAAGAATTCGCTATAATAAATTAAACTTTTGTGGTGCTTCATTTGCTGCAAATAAAATAACACTTTTAGGATGAGAAATAAAATTTCTAAAGGGAGTCCAAATTCTTTAAACTGGCAGTATATATATATATATATATATATATATATATATATATATATATATATATATATTAGGCAGCAGTCGTTCATTTATAGATGTTTCATTAAATAATATAGACAAATTTTGTCTGTATAATCTATTTAATATCCTTTCAAGTTTTCTTATAAGTGTCTTAGTTTCAGGTTGGAATTCGTTGTTGAATTTCCCAAAATTGTTCAGAGCGCTTTCGGACCCTTCATACTCCATCATAATGTGTTGCTTGATTTTTAAATAGTATTTCCTTTTTGAAAAACATCATTTACCCTGTTTTATCCAACTCTGCGTACACATATTTTTTTTATGATAAAAACTTTCAAAAACTTTCGAAACCCTTTTAAAAAAGAAATACACCTTACACAAGCAAACAACCCTTGAGGATGGCCTATGAACAGTCCGAAAGCACTCGGGACAATTTTGGGAAATTCATCTTCCAATTCCAACCTGAAACTATGACACTTATCAAGAAACTTGAAAGGATCTTAAATAAATCATACGGACAATATCTGTCTTTATTAGTTAATGAAACATGCTTAAATCCATATGTATGTATGTATGTATGTATGTATGTATGTATGTATGTATGTATGTATTTTAGATACATGTAACTTTTAGTTATAAAGCTTTGAGCAACATGAGTGTATAAATACTAATGTTTTTTTAATGTTTTAATCTCCTTTATTGACCAGTAATTGAGCCTTTTGTTAATCTAAAAAATGTGTTTCTCTGGCATTTGTTCATTTACTATATATATATATATATATATATATATATATATATATATATATATATATATATATATATATGTATATATATATATATATTATTTCATCTCCTTATTGTACATGTTTTATTCATTATTGTTTTTTATTCAGTCTTATTATTGTGGCATTTATCAATGAGGAATCTAAACTCGCACACATACATACACACGAACACACAAGTGTGTTAGAGTGTTATTCTTATTCTTAAATTAAATTCACACACACACACACACACACACACACACACACACACACATATATATATATATATATATATATATATATATAAAGAGAGAGAGAGATAGAGAGTAAGAGAGAGAGGGGGAGTAATTTTATTCTTTTTTATGTATACTTGTATATGTGTTAATATATATATATATATATATATATATATATATATATATATATATATATATATATATATATATATGCGTGTGGGGGGTATACACAGTGGCTGGGTAAGAGGAAATTCTACAAAATATATATTCACAGTAATTTCTCCAGTTTATACTGTAATTAACATTACGAGATAAATCGAGTCACCAAGGTTTCAGAACTCAGCCTGAACTCCTATTTTATGCATATTAACAGTTGTGATAGAAAAGATGATTTCATCTTTATCCCAAGTGTATTCGCAGTAAGTGAACAGAAACGTAATTACCGAGTATTTAAACTTGGTTTGCTGGTTCCTTTTTCCTCGCCTTAACCATTAGGTCACCAACAGATCCAAAGCAATTAAACTGAATATGTACAATCAAAGAAAATTCCCTGGTGGGAATAGCTGGGTTCTTGACAGGAAGGTCAGAGCCCGAAGCGAGCAACCTCTGTCTACTTTACGAACCTTTTCTTTTCATATATTGCTTTCTATTTAAAAAGTAAATAAACCGTATTTGTGTATACTAAATTCGTTATTGTTTGGTAAAGGAATTTGTATTGATTTGTAAGATAAAACTAAAGAGTTTGTTAATTTTCAACAAAAAAATGTCCTCTGGCGATTTTTTTTTTTTTTTTTTTTTGTCTAGGACTTTGGTTTTAAACAAAAAGAATTTTTTCCCAGATTTGTATGTGGTCTTGGCAGCCATTTTCAGACATATCTTTTAGAAAATGTTTCTTTTTTTTAACGTTATTTACCAATTCAAATGGACGTAGGTATTACCACTCTTTCCGCACGGATAAAATGAACCCATATCTTTTATTTCGTTTAGAAATAATTCTTTTTATTATTTACTTATCCAAATGTATTCCGTGAATTTATACTATGTAGAGGGTTTAACGTATGGGAACTACACCAATTAGATGAACAGTCAGCAACAAATAGAATTTCATAATTGAACAAACAAATCAATAAATCACAGCCTGTTGAGCGAGTACCCTGTAGATAGTCGAGTTACCCTCCAAAAAAGAATATCCTGATATAACATTAAACTGTATCTGATTAGAAGGGTCCCGTCAGGATATCGAGGGAGTTCTGAGTACTCTTTAATTGCCATTACTCCGAAGTTCACTCTGACTCGGAGTGGGACTACCAGTGAGGGTCACATCTATAGGTCAGATAAATATATTTGCAAAGTGTTTTTTTTTTTTTGGCATATCAACCTTTGTGTGTTACTTAATGCCAAAGCCATCCTCGTAAAAGAAGAATAGTGCTACTATTTAATCCATTGCTGGGGGAATAACAGGATTATTACCTTTTTTAAGTGTACTGGTCCGAAAGTGAACGAAATTACCCAACTGGAGTTCGAACTCGCTTTCTCTGATTTTGCAGTCAAGCAAATTAATCATTACGCCACTGGAACTTGACCAGCAAGTAAGTATAAGGCAGAAAATCTTAATATCATCTAACCGGGTGCCTAAAATGTATAAAACAACACAAATATGTAAATATTGATTTACAATTTATGTAACTACCAGTCCTCGAAGAATGAAATAACCCCAGTCGGATTGACATGCCGTTAAAATTAATTACTCAATTGATGACTCTCACAGCCAGCTACAAATGTTGAGCATGGGGTTCATCTGTAAAGAATGGTTGCACAAAAACAAAAATGAAGGACCAGGAGCCGATTACCCATCAATACATTATGATAACACCAGCTTTTATGGCTTTTTTTGGCAGGGTCTGTTTCCGTGTAAAAATATTTAGCCTGCAGCTGGTGAAACTTTTGCCCAGTCCTTGATACTTTTTGTTGTATTTTTTTCTTATCTGAAAAAAAATAATGGTATTGTTGTATGCATCATTCGGCATTTTTTTCTGAAACAAAATATTTCTATTAATTTACAAGATAAAACCAACTCATCCATTAATTGGTTGAATGAAAAAGGTATTAAAATGCTTTTCCCTAAGCAAGGTTCTTGCTACTTTCGGTTTTGATTTTAGCCAAATATGTTTTTATCACTGTTACTTTCTGGAATCAAAGTGTAAATATGTTCATTGATACATGGAAACTTATCAAGAAAGAATATCTTATTTATACTACTTGAAGAATAAGTCAACATTACAATTTCTTTACGCAGGGATGTAACAGTACATACCTTTTATTGCTTTTAGATAATCATTTTGATTCTACTAGAGTAGAAATATTTTGAATGGATTTATTTGAAACGTACACTTTAAGGTAACCAGATTTTCCTGGTTAAAGAGAAAAAAATAATTGCTGTCCTAGTAATTGTAACTGTATGCATTAAATGAGCAAATACAATGGGTGTCCATGATATGATACTAAACAATCAGATGGTGTAGTACCAGTAATGCTGGAGCTTTGAGTAATACGGAGTATCGTTCACTGGTCCACTCAGACCCGGAGTGGTAGTAATTGGTAGGATCCTATCTATGGATCAAATAGAACTCAACTGAATACTTATGCTAAATTGAATTGTTTGAAAGAAAACTGTTTTGACATTTAACTGTGTATGAATAAATGATTGATTTTAAAATGAATTGTTAGTGATACAAAGCAATACTTGGAACCATTTAACTTTGTTGACTAAACTGATTACCTTGAAATAGAACTGTTTTTGATATTTAAAATGTGTCCATAGTCCATAGTCGAGGGTGACCCGAAGGCTCCCTTTTCGATAGCTACTACACCAAGGTGTAGGGGAGGGCGCTACTCCATTCCCAGGATTGCTCCACTTTACCCTTGAACCGTACCTTATAATGCTGAGTGTTAAGCAAGGTGGTATCGAGTACCATTTTAAAGTCTTTGGTATGACTCGACCTGGGATTGAACCCAGGTCTCCCGGGCCATTGGCGAACACTCTGGCATTAAACAATCTATAATGGTTGATATGCCATAAAACCGAATCAAACCAAAAAAACCCAAGCCAACCCTATCATGTTGACAATATTATACACTTTTCCATGTACGCTCAATTTCACACAGACTGACACACACACACACACATACACACACACATATATATATATATATATATGTATATTCCACCTATAAGTCTTGCATACTCATAAATGTGCTTGTACCGACACTCATATTCATTTGCCCAGTCGGCTGGAGCTTTAGCATACACCTACAGCACATCTGCAGAGTGGTAACCCCACCTCCAATGAGAGTCCTGGATATGACACTAAACAATCTGATGGTGAGGTTCCAGTGATGCTGGGTTATTAGAATTAACTACATACTTATGCTAAACTGAATTGTTTGAATTAGAACTGTTTGACTAAACGGAATTGCTTGAGATAGAAATGTTTTGACAATTAAATTGTGTACTTACATTTAAACTGCGTACTTATGCTGGATTGAATTGTTTGAAATGAAACCGTTGTTGACATTGAAAATCTACTTACACAAGACTGAATTGTTTAATATAAAAATGCTTTGACATTTAACTGTGTTATCTCTACTTATACTAAACTGAACTAGCTGAATTCGAACTGTTTGACTAAACTGAATCGCTTGAAATAGAAACGTTTGACAATTAAACTGTCTACTCATGCTAAACTGAATTGCTTGAAATAGAATAATTTTCATAAAAATGGATTTGGCGTTAAATATCCTACACAGGTTGATATGTCATAAAACCAAACAACCAACCAACTCATATTCATTCTTACATTCCAGAACAGAAACTCTTATTGTGTCACAAATAGGCCCGGCAAATACCGGCGGATATCATCAGGCATCATCATTTTTCCAGCCCCGTCAAAGAATACTCTATCTAGATGAATGTGAAGCGTTGTCACGGGCCTCCCAAATGAATATATGTAGCATTACACCGGAATCAATCTAAATAGCATGGTTATCAGCAGGCTGCTATATCGATGAGGTTGTTTATTGGTCAAGGAGAAAAACAGTGCGGGGGAGCTTTCGTTGTTTTATTCTATCTCAGTTCAGTCCATAAGCCCGAGGAAATATGGAAGGAGTGGACTACGAAAGCCTCAGCGTAGCTTATTTGTTCTTCGATTATTAGTTTTTTTCTCATATCCTTGGTTTTTAGTTCTGTCTTCACGCCCCAGTAACCAAAAATAACATATATATATATATGTGTGTGTGTGTGTGTGTGTGCGTTTGTGTTTCACCGAACACCTCAGGCCAACTTCCGCCTTGAATGGGTTAAATCTTCCGAATATCGTTACTATTTGAACCCTAGATCAAGCGTATCATCTTACAAATGAGTGTTAAACTCTGTCAAATCGTCTTTCTATCAGCCTTTCCTTAAATAACTCAGTACCAGTTACTTATAATGCTGCAGATTAAATCTCAGTTCAACCTTAGAAAAATGTTCAAGTTACTATTTTATTTACTAATTTAGTTATTTATTCATTTTATTTATTCACGTATTTATTTTTTGGGTATACAACATTTGTCAGTCTTATTTGCAAGACAAAACCACAGAGTCCGTTAATGTTTAAGAATATTCAGAAAAAAAAAAACAATTTTTAATATTTCCCCTTCGGCAAATTTCTTGTTTTACTTCCGGTTATAGGCTTTGCTTATTTTGGCGAAGGTTTTGTTGATTTGTTTTGTTTTTAAATGATCAGAGTGCAAATATGTTACTTGGCACTACGTGTAAATTTATGTTGAAGAAAATCTATAAATTCTGCCGTTCCATACATATTCAAGAATATTCGAACATTCATAATTGCTCTGCACAGATCTCTCGTTTTCGTTGGCTTTTAAAGGATCACTTTTCATTATTCAGCCGTACAAATATATCGAGTGTAGTTATAAGAAGTGAGCACTTAAAGATTTAAACTAGATTTCCCTGACCAAAGAGAAAAGATTGTGTCGAGAATTAGAGTCGCTAGACATTAACTCACAGAGGGCACCTCAGGTGGTGCAATGGTTAGTAAGTTAGACTAACAAACCTTCACGAGTGAGTTCGAGTCTCATTGGGTGCTCAATTCTTACGGCCTTGTGCTACACCTGAGCAAAAACATTCAGTAAATTACTATATTAACTCACAGAGCAAGTCTACACCTCCGTACCATTCCTCTCTCTAATTTTTTTTTATCAAGAAACCTTATGTTAACAACTAAAATTATAATTACACGAGCTGAAAACGTAGATAAGTTTTTTGCTTCTTTCACTCTTGGCTTCTTTGTTTCTTTAATTCTTGTTAAGCGTGCTTTGTTTTTTTTTTAACCATTTAGATATACATGTAACTCATAAAGTATTAAAATATATAATTTAGTTCTTGAAGGTTGTCATAATTCAACATGAAAATTTTTTCCATTTTCATTTTTTTACTGTTCAATTTCTTTTTACTTTTGGCATTCTCTCTTTATTTATTTATTTATTTATCTATTTATTTATTTCACTCTCAACTCCTTTTCTTTTACAACTTCTTTCTTTCTTTCTTTCTTTCTTCGTTCCAATCCTTTCTTTCTTTTATACTTGATTTTCTTTTTTTTTTCTTTCGCGCCACATTTCTTTCTTTCTTTCTTTCTTCGATCCTATCCGTTCTTTTAATCATCCCCTTCTTTTTCTTTCTTCCTTTTACACTTCGTTTTTTTTTTCTTTTTCTCTTCGATCCTATGCTCTCTTTTACTCTTTTCTTTCTCTCTTTCTTTCTTTTAATCTTCCCTTTTTTTCTTTCTTTCGTTCTTTCTTACTTTCTTTCTTTCTTTCTTCAATCTTATCTTTTGTTTTTATCATCATTTTCTTTCTTTCTTTCTTTCTTTATTTATTTATTTTACTCTTTACTTTTTTTTGGTTCTTTCTTTGTTTTTGATCCATCCTTTATTCTTCTCTTAATTCATTTTTCTTTCTTTCGGTCTTCGATCCTATACTTTTTTTTTCACTTCACTTTCCTTCTTTTTATCGTGTTCTTTCTTTTACTCGTCACTTTCTTCCTTTCTTTATTGTCTCACCAACGGCAAACATTCAGTCAGAACTCTTTCAGTAGGTGCGAGAGACAGTCACGAATGCTAAGAATCTTTAAAAAGGGTCAGTTGATTAGTTACCGGGAGAACGACAAATAGCGACCTAAATTTCGGAGTCGGAAAAAACGTCCCTCAATTATGGTGGTTGGAATGCTATTTCTCAATAGACAATAGATCTTCATTTGATCAATTTGAAAATACCACTGCACGTCTTTATATTGCTGCGATTGATCCACATGGAAGTTGCAATCTTGGCAAGAAAGTGAGAGTGACAACGTGTCTCACATTTACTGACTTCATCGGTCTCTCTTTAAATTGTATTTGTCTCTCCATCTCCACAAACTTTCTTCTATCTGAGGTTCAGATGGATTTAGAAGAGTAAGTTGTATAACAGTTTTGTAGATTTTTTTCTCTTTCCTGGGGTTTTTTCTTCATCTTTTGTTTGCTTAACTTTCTTAATTCACTCGGTAGTCAGCATGAAATAAAGCCAGAAGAAAAACACAGCCAATTAAAGATTCAGGAAAAGCTGCCTTATAGAAATATATAAAATAATGAAAACCTCAAGGATCAGAGATTGTGACGTAAGATCAGTCCTTGACTCCTAGTTGGTTGGTTGTTTCGGTTTTATGGCATATCAACCTTTGTAGGTTATTTAACACCAAATATTTTTCATGAAAATAGTTCTATTTCAAACAATTCAATTTAGGACAAGTACGCAGTTTAAATGTAACAACAGTATAATTGTCAAAACATTTCTATTTCAAGCTATTCAGTTTACTCAAGCAGTTCTAATTCAGCTAATTCAGTTTAGTATGTGTACAGATTTTGTTTACATGTCAAAACAGCTCTATATTAAACAAATTAGTTTAGCATAAGTACAGTTTCAATGTCAAAAAACAGTTCCATTTCAAATAATTCAGTTTAGCATAAGCATGCGGTTTAAATGTAAGTAAGGTTTAATTGTCAAAAACATTTCTAGTTCAAGCAATTCAGTTTAGTCAAACAATTCAATTGAGCATAAGTACGCCGTTAGTTCTATTTAACCCATAGACAGGACCCTTATCAAGTGTTACCAATTCGGTCCAGAGTGGACCTGGGAGCGATGGCAGTAAAGGGGTACTCCACATTCTCCAAAGCTCGAGCATTACCTGAACCATCAGATTATTTAGTGTCATAAACAGGACACTCATTGGGGGGCCTTCCCACTCTGCAGAGGTGCAGTCGGTGTATTCTACAGCCCCAGCTGACTGGGCAATCCTTGACTCCTTCAAACTTTATTATTTCAAAGGAGATGAAAGGCATATGGCGTTACTTTTTTACGAAATCTAATGGATATTAATCATATTTTTTCAGGCTGACTTCGATAACGAAGACCACTCTACACATACAAAGCGGAACATTACCTGGTAAAGCGCTAATTTTAAATGAGCCTCTGAAGGAAAACGATCCGGGAATAGAATTTCTTTATCAAGGTAAACGGGGATCATGCTGTCGGACTGGAGTCTCCTCTGATTAATTGAACAAGCTGCTATTTCGTCTAATGAATAAATTTAAAATAAAAAGGCGTTCGTGATTTAAGGATGTCTGCCCAGAATTCTTTTTCCATTTCGCGCTGTACAAGTCAGTAGTATTTACGTATGTAAATTTATACTGCTGTAACGATCTAATAAAATTATTTTATTGTTTGTATTCTTGATCGAACGAGGCTGAAATGTCGAAATGTCATCGTGAAAATTCTTTACTGGGAAACACGAACATTATATTTACATTTCGTTAAAAAATTACGAGAATAACGTATTTTTTTTTTGTAAGACTAAGTAAAGCTTTGTGAATTCCAGGTCTCACTGAGAGCTCTTTTGGTGATGTTTAGGACACGCTGACTTTATCCCTTGAATAGGATTAAGACCATCCCCGAAAAGATGTCCTGGTATGACATAAAACGGGATCTTATGGTGAGGCTATTGTTGTGGAGATGTGGGGAGTGTAAAATACCCCTTCATTACCATTAATCCCAGGTCCTCTATGACCCTGTGTGGTAATGCCAGCTAAGATGCCATCTATTGTGTATTTTATTGGAATACTTAGAAAACTGAAAATTGTGTGTATTAACGAAAGTTCCTTCAAGTTACTTGAAACTAACTGTTTACAAATGATTATTATTGGTGACTTGAAATCATATAAAAGTGTGCAAAAATGTTCATTACTTAAATAATTACTTAAAACTAGCAAAATTTGATTGGACTACTTAAAACTATAAAACTGTGTGCCAATTAATTGTATTTGAAAGGAATAACATGTAACTGTGTGCAGAATAGTCTGAAGAAACAACAAACAAAAAAAGTAAATATAAATGTTCAATGAACGCATTTCCTTAACCACAAGGCATAAAATAACCCTAGACGGATTGACATGCTGTTAGAACCAATAAATCTATCAATCAACAACTGGTGATCGATCACTTCTGGACTTTACTTAGTTTAAAATATTTTTAGCCAATATGGGAAGATATTTCATTTCCATCCATTCCATAAAGAAAAAGAAGGTAAAGCTATGAAATTGTTTTTGAATAAAAGTTCTGCTTCTTTTCGGGCATATTTCCGAGATTGAACTTATTGAATATAAATTCAAAAATAAAATTAAAAATATCTTATAAAATTAAAAAAAACAGTTTTTGCATTTAATAGGAAGGGGGAAAAACGACTTAAAACATGAATACACTTATCAACGAATTTTCAAGAAAGTCATTGTTCTATTGATAATACTAAAAAATCACAAACGTTTTTATAACAATATAGCCATAATTAAGACTCAATTCACTGGAGTCGTAATATTAAATCAATTGGAAATGAGTCATTGATAAAAATTATAAAAATTGATTGGATAAAGTAATTACTTTTTAGATCGATTTTGTTTTAAAACCAAAGACACCGTTTGCGTGGGCAAAGCTACCAAATCAAAGATAGAGAATTCTGCTCGTCTTTAAGGCAAAAGAAATTGATATAATGAATGTTAGCAATTACAGGCTGGTAAATTTATTCACATATGTATATTTTATTTCGATTTTATTCATTTTCGTCAACATCGATATTGGTTGCGCAAAAATAATTTTATTTGATTGCCTTTGATTTGGTAAAGTTTTAAATAGATTTTCGACTTAGTTACATGTTTTATTTGCTGCCTCTATCTTTTTCACCAAAATCAGCTGGTCCGTTTTTTTAGGGGGGTGAAGGGGGTGGGGTCTGTTTTAATTGTAGTCTATATTTAGATTGATATTCAACCCCGAGACAACAACTTTCAATAGGGATTCTCAAACAACCAACACGTTTATCAATAAACCTAGCATATATAATCCAAAGATAAACGTGTAAGCAAATTAGATCTGTCTCGAAAGAAATGGGAATGTTTCAGGTTGGCAGCTCTGATAGTAAATAAGCTAATTAATGCTTGCATTTACCAAACGACACTCCTAGAGGCAGTATGTGAAGCAGGGTCAATCTTAAAACGGGATACAACTATTTTCTATTTAGAATTTTCCTTCTGTAAACCAGTTACCATATATACCTTACCCAGTAAGCTGGGGCTGTAGGATAGATCGACTGCACCTCTGTAGAGTAGTAAGACCCAGCCAACAAGTGTGCTGGATATGATACTAAACAATCTGAGGTTGAGGTTCCGGTAATACTAGAGCTTTAGGGAATGCAGAGTACCCCTTCAATGCCATTGCTCCCAGGTCCACTCTGGCCCGCTGTGGTAACATCTGATAGGATCCAATCTACGGGTCGAATAGAACTAAATTGCGTATTTATATTAAACTGAATCACTTGAAATAGAATCGTTTTGATATTTAATCTACGTACTTATACGAAACTGAATTGTTTGAAATAGAACTGTTTGTGACATTGAAACTGTACTTATACGAAACTGAATTGTTTGAAATAGAAATGTTTGACTAAACTGAATTGTCTGAAATAGAACTGATAATTAGAATTAAGATAGATTTGGCGTTAAATAACCTACAACAGTTGAAATGCCATAAAACCCAAACAAGCAATCAACCAACCAATTGCCATAAACTATTAAAAAACCCAGTCAGTCCAACTTGCCCATAGCTGGTGGGGGAGAATATTTGGTTTGGTATCTTTTGTAAAGGTGTTAACTCCATGAGAAATAAAAAAATATCCTCGACCAGGATCTGAACTCGAATTGTGGGCTCCATTTCTAACAGCAACAAACGTTATTGCACGAGCGCGACCGACTGGTTGCTGTTGACTTTTAACCTCTGCGTAAACATTCAATACTTGTTTGCCACACAAACTTTAAGTTTAACTGAGTGATCTTTGATTAATACAATCTTTTTTTTCTTAAATGTGTCACAAAATCGAACACACAGTCAAATTATGTATCAATCATCAGGACAAATCAGCAGAAAAATTTTAACAAGCTAACGCAGGCTTATTTAGATTCAATATCTTTTAGATGCACATATCTTGAAGTTGTGCAAATTGTTTTTTAGATAGTTGAGAGACTTCGCAACCAGAAACCCATTCGAGTTGCCTGATCACTTTATTAACAGAGGCTAATTGAACAAAAGTGACAATCATTTTCAAGTCCGATCGACGCTTGACAGCGGAGAATGAGTGGTGATTAGTTAACATTGACCATCTGATTTTTCTTGAAGATTACTCACCTCAAGATTTTAAAACGTAGTCTCATTATTTTAATATAATTCTGTGAACTTTGTTTTTATTTTACTCAAAAGAATATTCCAAATGTATCAAAACCACTTACTACACTGAGTCCCAATAATTATTTTCTATTACTAAAAATAAAAACTCAGTTCCATGGCCGTCATATCTGAACTGTTCAAAGTATAGAAAAAGTCATGTCGAATAAAATGAAGAAATGTAAGTTTAAAATTTCAGGCTTTATTTCTTATAGTGAAAACAGTCTTCATCGGTGGTTGGTTTGTTGGTTGGTTTTATGGCATATATATATATATATATATATATATATATATATATATATATATATATATAAAATATATATATATATATATATATATATATATATATATATATTGTTAGTAAACGAACAGTTTATAGATAACATTTTTAAAAGATCCCTAGCTCATTTGCTTGCACATAGTTAAACAGTTTCAAGCATTCCTATATTACATAGATAATTATATTTTGTACTGATCATTTGTTTGCACACATTTAAAATATTGCTATCAAATACTAACAAGTCAATTTAACATTAGTCATTTGTTTACTTACAGTTAAATGATCAAGTATCAATTTGATCTCAAATATTTCCACTCGGGGTCAGAAGATATCATATCGAATTTTTACGATAATTTTAATGATAAGGAATAGTTTTTGTAAATTGATATCAGCATTAAATTATTTTTCCTGATAACACAAATTATATCAATGTTTATAAAACATGATAATTTCAATGGAATTATAAATGCATATTTTATTTATAATTTTAAAAAAGTCGCTATGCAACGATTTAATTTTTCCGGAATTAGTTGTTTTTTTTTTCAGAAGTATTTAAATTTGAGGTAACGGTTTTTTAAATGATTGTATAAATATTGGATAAATAAAAGTAATAATAGATATAATATATCCGCTGTTAGACATTTTTCTTGATTAAAATATAATAAAAATACATTTAAAAATTATTTAAGATTATTTTAATTAAAAAATTATTTGATTAAAAAAGAATTTTTTTCCAAATGCCATTATTGTCGGACGCAACATAATAATTTTTTTCAAGCACATCTGATGATGGTCATCATTAACTAGAAATAAATTAATTATGATACTAAGTAAGTGAATTTTTTTCTTTTTCTTTTTATATAAAAAGACTCTTTGGCTCAGCACGTTGAGTTTTAATGTATTTTTAGGAAGTGAATGGAAATAATTTCGACGGAATGAAAATATAAAAATTTGAAAATGAAGTTATTCAGAATATGAGTTTATTTATAGTGTATCTTTTTTGTCAACGATTGACGTTCGTTTTTTTTAGCTATTTGGGGGTTTTTTTTCTGATTAAACCATCACCAGGATATATGTCCATAGATCGAATAAAAGAAAATGGGTTTTCGGTAAAATTAAAAAAGGCAAGAAGCAGATGATATCCTGCAGAAACTATTACAGATGCAGACTATGAAGATGATCCCGCGCTTCTTGCAAATACACCTATCCAAGCTAAATCCCTTCTGCACAGTCTGGATCAAGCAGCAAGAGGCATTGGTCTCCACGCGAATGAAATAAAACAGAGTACGAGTGTTCATTTGGGAAGGTGCCATCTCCACTTTAAGAGGCGAATATCAGAAATAAGAAGACAATTTCACATACCTCTATTGAAGTGTCTCAGCGGCTGAAAAGGATCTTAAAGTACGCTTAGCAAATTGGTTATCAATAATGTAGCGGTCTGATCTATCCGGAAAAATAAAACGTGATTTCTTCAAAGCTTGTGTTGTGTCAATACTACTGTATGGATACACCACATGGACGCAAACAAAAAGGATAGAGAAGAAGCTAGATGGAATTTACACAAAAATGTTAGGAGCTATTGTGAACAAATCCTGGAAGCAACACCCCACAAAATAACAGCTGTATAGCTATCTCAAAAACCATCCTAATACGACGAACCAAACATGCGGGATACAACTGGAGAAGCAACGACGCACTCATAAGTAGCGTTCTACTATGGACACAACAGTATCGGCTGACCAGCAAGAATTTATTTACATCAGCTCTGTGCAGACAGGGGATGTAATTTAGAAGAGTTGGCGGGAGTGATGGATGATAGGGACGGATGGAGAGAGAGAGAGAGAGAGAGAGAGAGAGAGAGAGAGAGAGAGAGAGTGAGAGAGAGATTCAGAAAAATCGGCACAGAATGCGCTACCTAATGATGATATATATATATATATATATATATATCTTCTGAAATATATTCAATTTTAGAAATGAAAGGAAAAAATGAGGAACATTTTATCATTTTAATTAG
This sequence comes from Sepioteuthis lessoniana, assembly GCA_963585895.1. Lineage (NCBI taxonomy): Eukaryota > Metazoa > Mollusca > Cephalopoda > Myopsida > Loliginidae > Sepioteuthis > Sepioteuthis lessoniana. The sequence goes on from OY757915.1 coordinate 78,776,614, forward strand.
TAGCGTTCTGTTTCAAATATGTGAGACACAATTACAATTCGAAATTTATTTTGAAGTGCAACATATTTTAAATGGATTTTAAGAAAATTTATGAATTTAATTTTTTTTAAAAGTGTGTTGCGGTTTGTTATTTACAAAGAATTATGATTAAATTAAAAAATTAAAAGTGAGAATGAATAATTAATTTGTCAAATTTAAAAAATCTAAATAAGGGATCGTATAACTTTTTGGCACTTATTTGATTAAATATGGAAATAAGTCGAAAAAAAATGGATCTTTGATAGAATTATAATTAGAAAAATTGTTTTTCTTAAATCAGGAAAATATTCAAATACTGACCAATAGAAAAGGATAAAACTTACAATAAATAAATGTTTTGTCTCCTACTCTCGTCAGTCTCATGATTATAAGTTTCGTGTACTTGTAAAATAAATGTGATATTCTGATTATACATGGACGAAGAATGACTAATGAATACTCAGTAGTGTTCTCTCTCTCTCTTTCTCTCTCTCTCTCTCTCTTCTCTCTCTCTCTCTCTCTCTTTATTTATTTCTTTCTCTCTCAATGCTACAAATGGCTGCATGACGGTGAAACGGAAGTTAGGAGGGAAAAGTGAGAGAGAAAAGAATGAATCCACCATCCATTATCATAAAGTATATCAAAAATTAGTAATGAATTGGATGCATGATTTGGAGCAGGACCTGCTAACTGCACTAAATTACTGCGCAGGAACCGAAGAATGGGAGCATTGATCGAATTTTCTAAAAGGTTATTCCCGCAAGGAGTCACGTTTTCTCATAATATTGAAGGGGAAATAGTGCTTAGCGAAAAAAGAAAATACATGAAAACGCGACTACTCGTCTGACTGATGTGGATTTTTTTTAGACGCTCAAAAATTATTTTGGTATAAATTAACACTTGCCTCCAGTATAAACCAAAACATATTTTTCAATCTACTCTCTTAATTTTTAGTTTAGTTTGATTTCTTTGTTTAATGGCTTATCAATCTTTGTAGATTATTTAAAGCCAAAGCAATCTTTGTAGCGGAAAAGAAGCGGTGCTATTCAAACAATGTTGGAGGATAAAGGTGTTTTAAACCTTTCCCAAAAGGTATTTAGTCCGAAAGTGAATGCAATAGAGGTACTGGAGCTTGAACTCGTAAATTACAATATTGGAGTTTAGCACCTTACCCACTACACCAGTTGGACCTCTCTCTTTTTGTTGTGAAGTTTTGTTTTGTTAATGAAATTCTTAAGAGAACTGTCGAACTAATGATTTTAGTCACGCATTCTATTGGTTAGTATTGCGTGTTTTAATCCTTAGGGGAAAGTTAACTATTATGTGGCCCAGATCGCTGGGGCAGTAGAATAAACCGACTGTATCTCTGCAGAGGTTTAAGACTCCATCAACAAGTGTCTTGGATATGACACTAAACAAGCTGATACTGAGGGTCCAGTGATACTGGAGCTTTTGGGAATGCAGATTACCACTTTATGGTCATTGCTCCCAAGTTCATTCTGGCCTGGAGTGATAGTACCTGATAGGATCCTATTTTGGGGTTAAATAAAACTAAACAGTGCACTTATGCTAAACTAAGTTTAACTATTTTTATATTTAACTGTGTGTAAACAAAAAAACTGTACTCATGCTAAACTGAATTTTTTGAAAAAGAACTGTTTATATGTATAAAAATGGATTTGGCATTAAATAATCTGCCATGGTTGATGTGGTATAAAACCAAACCAAACCAATTAACTGTTATGGGATTGAGGCTGATAGTGTTAAACCTTACAAATATTTGTTAGCGTTTACTTGATTCTTGTCATTCAAAGCAATCATATTATTTTTCCTCGATTAGTTTCGAACTATACACCATCCATTTCAGTTTCCGCCATTTTGACATTTACATCGACACGGAAAAATATTAGAAATGTTCGAAATTGATTTTCATCCAATAAGTTCGTCGACGTCCTCGATTTTTCCTTTAAGTACAAATGCATGGTGGGAAGTGGGTAGTAACAGTTATCGTCAAAGAAAATGGACTCGTCGAGCCGAGTTCTTCCTAGAGTAGACTACGTTTCATTTTTCGCAAATGCTTCTTGGAAAGGCACGTATCAATCCATTGTCCTTCCACCCAAACTATGAGTAATATAGTAGGTTAGACAAGGCTCTCTAGCTTGAGAAGAAGAAAATTGAGGAGAAGACTGTGAATTTAAAACCCCAAGCTAAAAGGTCTAAGTCAATCCGACGTTGTTTACAAGCGTAATCAAGCAAGATGTATAACACCCTTCCCTTCTTTTAGAGAACATTGGGGCTGTTAAGATTGAGTGATTAGTCGGTTTGAAAGGCATATCAACTTGTCTAAAGTTATTTTATGCCTACGGGTCTGGAAATTACATTAGGAATGCGAGAAGAATAGATGACGGTGTGAGCGCATGAGGAAAAGGGCAGACACGTGGTCACAAACAAACCACTCACTTTATTATCAGTGAAGATTTGAGGGGATATGACCAAGTCGATGAAGAAATATCTATTGTTTATCACATCGTAGATTTACCCCCAATGTGGAGTGGTTTCGTAAGCTCTGAAATTTATTTCGGCACTTGTTCGCAGCTGAACGCTAACCATTTAAAATACCTAACACTGGTATGACCGTTTCTCCTAAATACTACTAGAGTTCTCATATTTGACCCTTTGATGGCGGTCACGTAGCCGGTCATCAGGTTTAGTGGTGGTATTGTATTTATATCAAACGTGATGCCTGGTCTCTGAGTTTCAGTTTCTTTGTTTTTAATAGCACATCAAACTTCTTGGGTTATGTTGTGCCAAATCCATCTTTGTAGAAGAACAGTTTTGGTACTATTCAGCACATAGCCATGTGAATGAGGGAGTTAACGACCTTCCGAGAGATATTAGTCCGAAACTGAATCAGAGAAGCACGACTGGAGATCGAACTCTCTTACTCCAATGTTTCAGTACCGCACATTAGCCAATACACCACGTGTACTCGCTGGCTGTCCTCTTACAAGCTTAAAGATCTTGTTATGTAGAAGATACGAGAAGACGAGAAGATACGAGAAGACCTTACAAAAGACCGAAATTCTACTTTTCAAAGGATTTGAATTCGTGACTGTTCTAAGTGGCTTACGAAAACGATAGAACTTTTTTTGTCTCGTATCTTCAAACAGATCTCTTCGGGTTTGATTCTTACTTTAACCAAACACTCGTAATTTTGTAAAATACTCATATGCAGATGCATGCAGAAACATATTCAACACAATAAACATGAGCAGACACAGTTCTTTAGAAAAATAAACCTCTCACTTTATTTGAAAGGGTTCGAAAGGGTTACGAAAGGTATTATCTGTGAAAGGTGAGTTGGAGACTGAACAGAACTGCAACATATTGTTCCCCCAACTCTTCTGGCTACAGCAGCATTTCTTTCCCGTTCTCCTGGGCTGTTCAACCGAGGGTCTAGGCACCCAGTCTCTGCTGGGACATGGTTCTCATTCCAACATCTTCTCTCCAAATGATCTGAACTTCCTGTCGCCGGGGTTATATAATAATTTGACGTCCATCTACTTCTTGCGAGTGTCACAACTCGCACTCAATTCAACCCTTCGACAGTCAAGGTTATCCCCTGATATCTTTGACCGGATGCACCTGTTATTTACACAGGTGCATTTCTTCTTTTGACAGCTTGGCCGGGGTCAATATGTTAGATTTTTACATTAGTCTCTGGGATTTGTTTTTATCTCGCCGTTAAGAAACTTAAGTTCTGTTACCGAATTTCTTATTGCTATTTGCAATGGCACCTGTCAAACGATCAAATTCTTCGCACATTTGATTTAAATTTTTTAGCGCGAAAACTATTCTATCACTGTACTATTCATTGTACATTTTCATAGTAAATCTTAAACTCCAAGCAGCATTCCAGTCGCTGTGGTGTAAGGGTTAAAGTATTGGACTGCAGAAGCGTAGGCTGCGAGTTCGAACTCCAGTTGCGCCATGGCGTTGACTTTCGGACAAATACCCCGGGAAAATATATGACCAACATTATCCCCCCAGCTATGTGTTAAATTGTACCACTCCTGTCCATCTAGAAGGTTGGATTTTGCATTAAGCAACATAAGAAGGTTGATAGGCTATTAAATAACAAAAAAGCTCCACTGATCTTCGATCTATTTTCATTATTGGTCACTGATGTAAACGATAACCTACTTTACATGTAAAATGTCATGCAAACTATAATCACTACTTGTTTGTAAAATCTATGTTACTCTATTACTAAACATATATCAGCTAGGATTTTATACAATGCTAGTCTTTACTTAAATATTCCTTTTAAGGGCATATCAACCAGTCAAGGGCTATATTACGCCTATCAGTTAGGGAATCGTGTTGATTGCACGTTCTAACTTTAAGTGTGTTTATTTTCTTTTTATCACTGTCCCATCAAATACGAATATGTTTTAAATATATATATTTATCTAGAAGATGGGAACTCCAGGTCACAGTTAATCTGGAAATAATGGCAACAAAATCGTACTCTAAATATTCTAGGTCAATCAAATTAGAATCTTCCTAGCAGATGGAGGTGAGTGACATACACAAGAAACCCATTTTTTGAGTGGAGAAGGGTCTTACCATTCGGCGGTGAATACTGTCAGCGTTTTCAAAGTCATTCCAACGGGGCTATCACAATGTTAGAGAGGCGAGTTATAAACATATTAAGCGCACTTTATAATTTCTATGACTTATTAACAGTTTTAAAAGAATCTTGGTATAAAAAACACGATGATTTATTTGAAGACACTTCAAAAATGAGACTTTTGCTATGTGGGTTTCTTGATGCTTTGAGCTCTCAAATACAGTCTGATTGTTCAACCACTCAGTCTGCTCTTTATAGAGCTAATAACAAAAAAGAATTAGGTCAATAGTTCAAATAACTCTTAGGTTATTTGTTTGGACCGAAAGAAAACATAATCGCTGATAAATCAGTGCTCCATTGAACTTCATCTAAAAATATTATACGGCCTATTATGTTTGAATAAAGAAATATTTCTTTCATCATTCCGAAAACAAAACGCATATTTTTAACAGGAATTTTTTAGATGCCTATTATTAGACTTATTTCGTAATTGGATATTTGTTCCTACAAATCATTGTCAAGGCGAAAGAGGTTCCAAACGTTTATTTAGCAAAATAATAAAAAATGTAAACCAATTCCTCCAGGAAATGAGCGTCTCTTAAATTTTTCAGCATGATTTCTTTATTTAATCATCAATTATGACCTTTATCTTTTTATTCATCTGAATTACATTTTGTTAACCGTCTACCTAATATTTCTTTTTAAATGTTCTTTTAAAAACTCTTTCTAAACGAGAAAGTGACAGACAGACAGATGGACAGAGACACAAAGACACATACAGATAGATTGAAGGTAAACCGCAGAGTGGCAAAGAAATAAAGTGGGGAGACTGCAGACGAGTAGATATGCAGACAGTCTCCTTCTGAGAAACGAAAAAATTAATGTAGAAACAAAGATATGTGAATCATTAGATAAGATTCCAGATTTTTTTTCGAATGGGCACTTTTATTGATAGTATACACATGAAACTCTAGTCCCCTTTGACGTAATCCCGCCCCCCGGCTGCAATACACTTCTTGTACCGTTCCAACAACTTCTGGAAGGCGCCACGGAAGTCCTCTTGTGTGAGCGTGTCAATGATCTTCGTCACAGCCTCTTTCATCTCCTCAATTGTCTCATAACGACAGCCTCTGACCTTAGGGAATAACCAATCGTCACAGGGAGCAAGGTCTGGACTATAGGGAAGGTGACGAACTGCCTTGATGCCCGTCTTGGTCAAATAGTCTGTGACAAGGATGGATTTGTGGACTGGTGCATTGTCCTGGTGGAAATGCCACTGACCCGATTTCAAGAGTGCTGGCGTCTTCCTAAGGAATCTCTTCCTGAACTCCATTAAAACCTCAACATAGTAACCTTAACCCTAACCCTAAACTTTAGGCCAATAAACTCTGGTGTATTGACTTCCTTAATCCTGCCACACCTCTCATCATCCTTCACAGACTCCCTGCCTTCCTTGAATCTCTTATGCCGCTGAAAAACTGACGCTCGATTCATGCAAGATGGTCGCCAAGCAGTCTGAAGCATTCCATACGTTTCTGGACATTTTTTCCAAGTTTAAAACAGAATTTTATTGCATATCGTTCTTCTAAAGTGTCCTCACGTCCAGATTGCATTTTTGAAATTCACCAGCTGTGACAATTAGTAGGTTTTATTCCAATTCCGCCTGTAGCAGTTCATTTGAACCTGAAATCATGAAAATTGGACAGTCTTCTCATGAGATGTATTGCAATAACATAGTGAATTTTCAAGAGTCTACGACAATTTTAAATGCATATACAAAAACGTCTTGAAACTTAGGGCGCTACATCTTTACCTGGATTGCTTCACTTTACCCTTGAACTGTACCTTATAATGCTGAGTGTTAAGCAAGGAGGCAACAAATACCATTTTGGAGTCTTTGGTATGACTCGACCCGGGATTGAACCCTGGTTTCCATTGGCGAACATTCTAACCATCATACTAATGTCCGGTTAGTATTACTAATTAACACTAATAATTCAAATGGTTTCTAGTATTACTATTCAACATTGTTAATTTTATCAAGTTGATTGGTCTGTTGGGTTTTATGGTATATCAACTATTGTAGGCTATTTAATGCCAAATCCTCTTTATTCATATATATTGAATATATATAATTTTGTTTGGTTGGGTTTTATATCATATCAGCCATTGTAGGTATTTTATGCCAAATCTTCTTTATACATATATATCAAATATATATGATTTGGTTTGGTTGGGTTTTATGGCATATCAACCATTGTAGGTTATTTAATTACAAATCCTCTTTATACGTGTATATATATTAGATATATTTAATCTTTTAACAAATAGTTTGTATGTAAAATTTTAAACAAGACTGCTCAAATTTTTAAAACTATAAAAGGGTCACCAGTATTACTATCTAGCGCAAACAATGCAATTTAATAGCCATTTTTGTGCACAATTAATGGTTAAACAGTTCAATTTTACCCATAGATGGGTCCTTAAGAGGTAATATGACTCTGGATCTGAGTGGACCTTGGAGTAAAGCCATAGAAATGGTACTTCTCATTCTCGAAGCTTCATGACTAAAGCCTTAAAATTTGATGGTTTAGTGTCATAACCAAGACACTCATTGGTGGGATCTTACCTCTCTGTATAGGTGCAGTCAGCGTGTTCTTCAACCCTAGCGGACTATCTTATCAATTTATGAAGTAATATATATATATATATATATATAATTCAAAAGCAGTTGAATACTTTTAAAGAATAATAATAATGATGATAACAATCACCTAATCTCGTCCAGATGACAAGAACAAGTGATAGTCAACAAAAAAAAGAGAACTTGCCGAATAGTAGACTTTGCCATCCCGGTGGGTCACATGAAGGTGACGGTGATAATAATTGTAAATGATACACTTGGAATAATTGTAAATGATACACTAGGAATAATCCTCATAAGACTGATAAAGGGACTAGAAGATTGAGAAATCAAAGGATAAATGGAGACCAGCCAAACTACAGCGTTTTTAAGATCGGTCAGAATACTGAGAAGAGTCCTGGAGAATTGAGGGGACTTGTAGTCACTCAAGCTCCAGTGAAAAACCATTGGCTTATGTGTGTTTGAAAAATTCTCAAAGGACTATAACAATAATAAATTTATTTGTACAAAGAGCTCTATTTGACCCATAGATGAAACCCTATGAGGTTCTACCAATACGGTCAGATTTGACCTGGGATTAATGGCAATAAAGAACTACTGCACATTCCTCAAAACTGAAGATCTAAGGTCTCCCTACCAGATTTAGTTTACCGTCATACCCACAACACTTTTTAGGTTGGGGGATCTGATCCCTCTGCAGAGGGGCATCGTCATATCCTAAGCCAAAACCCATAATGTTGCTATTTAAATTATATTATTACATATTGATTTAAAAGTAGTTCCATTGAAAATCACATTCTCAATGACTAGTGTCCTCGGTTATTTCCCATCACTTCCTTCAGGACTTGATTTTGAAGGTTATATGCCCCTAATTAAGAGTACGAGTGCAGAAGTGTTGCATTTAGGTTTTTTAAGGTTGTTCATGATTTTGCTTCATGCGAGGCCACATGTTGCCTGAGTGACACTGGAGAAGCTCACTGGCTCAGGGTATGACACTTTGTAACTTCCACCACATTCTCCCGATCTATCATCCACCTTCTTTTTTTTTTTACCCATCAGGACCCTTTTTTCACCTGAAAGCATTCTGTTCCAAAGAAGAAGTACAAACTGCATTAAAAGATTTCTTTGCATCAAAAACTTTAGACTTTTATCGTACAGGCATAAATAACTTTGTTAATCGATAGCAGAAATGCATAGATGTTCGATGATCATAGTTTTATTGATTAAAACGCCATTTAAATCAATTAATTCAAGTATAAAAGTTTAATCTAAAATCGTACTGTATTTTCAAAACGACCTAATACAGAGCCAATGGTACTATGTAGAAAATAGTGATTCCTAATTACAATTTTGCACTTTCAGACGAGGTGTTGTGCTTCCCGTATCGATTCTTGTTTCGGTGGAAATAAATAGGTTCTGCAATCGGATAATAGCATATAAGATAAAAACTATTATCAAATGCCATCAGAGTGGTTTAAATTGAGCGAGATGTCATTATCGGGATAAAAAAAAACATTTCTTCTTTAATTACAACAAATTTGATTATACAAAGCATACGAAAATAAAAACAATACTTTTAGAATTTCTAGGCCCAGTAAGCTGGGGTAGTAGATTACACTGACTGCTTCTCTGCAGAGGGAGTAAGACCCCCTCCCAAATGAGTGTCCTGATTTAACACTAAACAATTTGATGGTGAGGTTCCAGTAATGCGGGAACTTTCGGGAATGCAGAGTACCCCTTCAATGTTATCGCTCCCAGGTCCACTCTGGCCAGGAGTGGTAGCTCGTGATTGGGTCCTATCTATGGGACAAGTAGAACTAAATTGTGTTCTTATGCTAAAGTGAATTGTTTGAAATAGAACTGTTTTTGAGATTGAAATTGTACTTACGCTAAAGTAAATTGTTGAAATAGAACTGTTTTGACATTTAACTGTGTGTAAACAAACAAAAACTATACTTATACAAACTGAATTATTTGAAATAGAACTGTTTATTTGTATAAAATGGATTTGGCATTAAATAACATTAAAGGTTGATATGGCATAAAATGCAAACAAACTAACAATATTTGAATTCTAAACCTCTTTGTAAGCGTAGTCTCCTTCAATGTCGTTATGGTTTTATGCCTTTGACCAAATTGAATAGGTTAAAATTGAAATGTTTTTGATAATTAAATGTGTAATCATGTTAAACTAAATTGTTAGAAATAGAACTGTTTATTTGTATAAAAATGGATTTGGCATTAAAAAACCTACAAAGGTTGATGTGCCATAAAATCCAAGCAACCAACCATTGTTCGTATATACATGCTCTGAAGCAAAGGTGAAACACCATGATTGACATTGAAAGGAACTATGTAGGAGATTGGATTTAGAATCAGGAAGCAAGTGTTATCAAGATTCTTCAGGCTTGCATACAATGAATCTAAGGCAGAATATTACGATTAAGAATGAAAGAGACTATTTAGTGGATTGAATTTAGTATCCTGAGATAAGAGTTATCAAGATTCTTCGGGTTTGTGTAAATTGAATCAATAGTGGAATATCACGATTGAGAAAGAAAGAGATTATGTAGAGAATTAGATTTAAAATCCTAATATATGTTACTTCAAGTTAAGATTCTTCAAGTTTGCATACTCGGAAGCAAATGAAAAATATCACGATTGAGAATGAAGGTCATTATGTTAGGTTATTTTTACATCATATCAATCCATCGAGAGTTATTTTATGCCAAGAGGTTAGGGAATTGTATTCATCGTACGTCCATGTTTTTATCGTTTTTGCAGTTATTTCTTTTTCCTTTTCACATAATCCTATCAAATATGTATAATTCTTAAACGGGTTAGATTGAATCTTGACTTAATGACAATGAAGTGGTAATCCAGATTTCCTTGATCTCTAGAACGTAGGCTGGGGCTCATCACTTACTGCAGTATAGTGTCATATCAAAGACACTCCATTTTGAGAGTCTTACTCCTGTTCAGATATACTGTTAGCATACTCTAAGCCCCACCAAGACAGATGAGACTATATTCAGGGTTGAATTGACAATCCTGAGATGTGTGTTTTCAAGTAAAGATTTTCAAGTGTACATATCCGTAATCAAGGTTGGAATACCAAGATTCAGAAAAAAAGGGACTATATATATATATATATATATATATATATATATATATATATATATATATATATATATACCAACCCCTCTGCTCGGGCAGGATAAAACACAAGGTCAATTTTTAAACGGAGTTTAGGTGGTTTGAATTCAGAGTTTTCCTTCTCCTAGACTAGTCGCCTTACCAAGGCTGAAGAACTTAGTCTGTCCTACTATTTACCCATAGCTGGAGGGAGAATAATTGGATTCATACCTTTCCCAAGGGTACTAGTGCTATATGAAATGCAATCAGTCTCGTCCAGGATTTGAACTCGTGTCACCGTGTCCATTTCCTACGACGATAACTATTACACCACGGGCACCTCCTAACACCATGGGACTATGTTGAGAACTTGTTTTGAAATCCTTAATCTCTGTGTAAATTTTTGTACACTTTGTGGGCTTCTACAATGGAATTAAAGACGAACCTTATTCATATTTTACCAAACATCCAGTGAATCTTATTGATTCTTATCGTAAATCAAAGCTAATGCTTAAATGATGGACTCTTCCAAAACATCAGTCGCATCTAATGAAAAAAATTGAAGAAAGAATTCTTACTAATGATCGATAAAAGGCTATGATCATTTTCAGATGTCGGAAACACTCTAATTCAAATGGTATTTTATTTCAAAGTTTAAATCTTATATCGATTCGTTAGGGTAAATTTTACCATTCTTTTTTTCTTAATATTATGGCAATTTATTCCTGTGATTTGTTTTTTTTTTAAATTACATAACGAAGTCTTAAAAATCAGTTTTAAACTTGAGGTTTTATTTCAAAAAAATATCGAGACTAAATCTGTTTTCATCAAGACAGAAATTAGCAATGAATGAAAAGTCAATTTTCTTAACAAATGTTCCCATTACATTCAAAGTATTTATTCCAGTGTGTTTTTATTAGAAAAATGAAGGGTACTATGTTGAGGATTGGACACGATTGAGAAATAAGATAGAATCAGGATTTAGAATCCTGACAAGTTCGTTTCCAAATTAAGATTCTTCAATTTTAAATGCCTTGAATCAGAAAGAAAGAGAGAAAGAAAGAAAGAAAATGAAAATGCTTAGATAAAAGACTCATGAGAATACATTAGACACTAACAAATAAACAAAGAAGTGAAGAAAGAAAGAAACAAATTATGAAAAGGAGAGAAAAAGTAGAAAGAATTAAAAATCGAAAATTTTAAAAGTAAATAACTAAATAAAGAAAATAGCAAAAATACTCAATTTTCAACCTTCTAAAATTAAAAGGAATTCATATGGTTTCTCAATTACTATAGTTAACCGCGAGAATAAATTCTGTAATGAAAACCCCGAAATGAAAGAGTTTTAAATGATTTTAACTTTCTTTTAAGAAATTTTGACATTTGACTGTCTAAACTTATTAAAACTTCATCTTCCCTGGCATAAATAGTAAGATTAGAAATCTATTTTTTTTTAACCAGCAGAATCTCCTCAAAATATCGCTTTCTTTTAGAAAAAAAAACTCTATGTTATCTGATTTGACTGTCTAAATTGACAGTTTCAATAAATGAGTTTAATTAATGTTTGCATAAATTCACTGAAACTAATTATAATTGGTCATTGCGGATACAATTTCTTTCCAGAAGATTGATTTGATTTATTTGTTTCTTTGTTTTTACTGGCATATCAACTTTCATTGGTTATTCAATGCCAGAGCCATCCTTCAAGAAGAAAAGTAGTAGTAATATTTAACCATTTCCTCGGGTGTAAGTTTATACCTTTTCCAAGGCTATGTCCGAAAGGGAACAAAAGAGGTGGACTGGAGTTCGAAATCGTTTATTCCAATGTCGTAGTCCATCATGTTAACCACTTCGTCACAGGCACTCTCTTCTTCTAGAAGATTGAAAGCCTGAAAAAAGAAAAATTAAAAAATAAAAAAAATAAAAAATGATGCGTCAGTCCATGTTACCTTTCGGTTTCGGGTTACCTTTATAATACTTTTAACCTGACCAGCAATATATTATATATACAATCTTTTGGTATTTAATCACTTAAATGTATTACTTAAGAGACGTTACTTATCAAAGTAATGGACAATATTATGAGGGCAATTTATTATTTTACATTAACGGAAAAGAAACGACATTCCAGGTAAGGCAAGTTTTGAGGAGAGGAAATTTAAAAACGTTACACAGTTACAAAGCCTAACGGTTATCATCGTTCGAACTGGAATCAGCAACCCGGGTTCAAATCGTGGACGAGACAGTTTGCATTTCACATTCCGCAAATACGGTTTTGAAATATATGATTCCACTCGTTCTCTTACTGCCCCCCCAGCTATGGGCAAATAATAGAGAAACACAGTGCTCTTTAGCTCTGGATAGGCAACCAGACTAGGAGAAGGAAAACGCTAAATTCAAACCAGATGTATTCCATTTAAAAAGAAAAAAAAACATTGTTTCACATAAAGCACGTTGCATAAATCTTTACAGAGTGGGCGACTTCGGGTTGATCAGGTTTTGTTACCCAACTCAGGGGAGGTTCATTGTGACTTCACTAGTAGCGTTACGGTTGTTGGTAGCCATTGTTTTTACGGCATTTCAACATTTGCTGGGTTATCTAACGCCAAAGTTAATCTTCTTATAATTATTATATTTGTAATTGAATATTCCTGAAGAAGAAGAAGAAGAAGAAGAAGAAGAAGAAGAAGAAGAAGAAGAAGAAGAAGAAGAAGAAGAAGAAGAAGAAGAAGAAGAAGAAGAAGAAGAAGAAGAAGAAGAAGAAGAAGAAGAAGAAGACCTGATGACAAGGACAAACAGAACAACAATAAAACCTACGAGACAGAAAGGGAAGAATAACAACCGTATGGATATTTCAAGCGACAAATTGGTGAAATCTCGCACAAGAAAACTTCGACATGGCTATAAAAGGGAAACCTTAAAAGAGAAACGGAATCTTTAATTGTAGAAAAAAGACTATGCCATAACGACCAGTTATATTAAAGCAAAAATTGAAAATGTGCTACAGAGTATCAAATGTAGTTTGTTTAAAGAGAAAGATAAAATGATTACTCATATAGTAAGTGAACGTAGTAAACTATCTGAAAAGAAGTATAAAACACGACGTAACTTGGTGGAGGAGGTGATCCAATGAGAATTGTGCAACAGAAAAACAACAGAAATTTAAGCATATTACCAAATGGTATTTTCTAGTATTTTCAGTTACCAGCGGATCACTCTATCCCGACTCAGAGGCCTGACCTAGAGATAATTGATTAAAAAAAACTTGCCATTAAAGTTGATTTTGCCGTCTTAGTGGACCTTAGAGTGAAAAATCAAAGAAAACTAAAAGGCGGCAAGTACTTAAGTCTTGCCACAGAACTAGAAAAGCTGTGGAAAATGAGGACGACAGTGATACCAATTATAAGTGGCACCTTGCAACGATCTCGAAAGTATTTGAAAGAGGATCGGTAGAGTTGAAAATCAGAGGACGAGTCGTGACTATCCAGACTACTGCATTGTTAGGATCGGCTAGAATACTGACAAGAGTCCTGGAGAACTGAGAGAATTTGAAATCCCTCAGACGCCAGTGAAAGACTGTCAGCTAAAACTGGCATAAAGAACTGTCAAGTTGTGAAATAAAATAATGATAAGGACTAAGTCAAAGCAAGAATTGACAAGACGAAACAAAATAGCAGCTAAAAATTATGTAGTGATAGAGACGAAACGATCAATCATATAATAAGTGAATGCTTTAAATTTGCGCAAAAGGAGTAAAAGACTAGACACGAATGGGTGTGGAAGGTGATCCATTGGGAATTGCGCAAGGAGTTTAAATTTGACCAAACAAAAATGTGGTAAATGTATAACCCAGAATCATTCCAAGAAAATTAGACTTACGAAATTCTTTGTGATTTTGAGATACAAACGGATCATCTAATCCCGGCCAGACGCCCTGACTTGGTGATAGTCAACAAAAAAAAAGAGAACAAGCCGAATAGTGGACTTTGCCGTTTCGGCTGACCACTGGGTAAAACTGAAAGAAAGCGAAAAGAGAGATTAGGATTTTGTTAGAGAACATAAAAAGCTGTGGAATATGAAAATCATGGTGATACTAGTTATAATTGTTCTCTCAGTACAAGTTTGGTACCAGGAATGGAGCATTTGAAAATAAGAGGACGAGTGGAGACCATCCAAACTCCATTCTGAAGTTTGGATGGTCTCCACTCGTCCTCTAGGTCTATTCTTTTTCAAGCAATTCATTTTTGCATAAGTACTCAGTTTTGTTCTATTTGACCCATTTATCGGACCCTTTCAGGTTCAACCACTCTAGGCCAGAGTGAACCAAGGAGCAATGGCAATAAAAGGGGTACTCTACATACCCCAAAGGTCCAGCATTACTGGAACCTAACTATCAGATTGTTTAGTATCATATCCAGAACACTCGAAGGAGGAGTCTTACTCCTCTGCAGAGATGCAGTCGGTGTATTCTGCAGCCCCAGCCAAATGGACCAGATAGTTACCGATAGAAAAATTATTTAGAAAGGATTATTATTATTATTATTATTCCATTTCTCATTCTTCTTATTATTATTATTATTATTATTATTAGTTGTAGTAGTAGTAGTACGTAGATGTAGTATATTCCTTGAAAGTTTTTCACTCGAGCGTTTGGTGATGGTCCTTCACTAGAGCCTGGGCGACTTTCAAGTTGCCTCAAGTTTCTAGGTCTATTCTAAGCATTCTTGCCGATCTCATCAACGATGTTGTCGAGATGGACTTGATTCGTCCTCCTCTTGTCAAATCTTCCAATCCCTTATTGAAGCCTTTGGGTACTGTTCAAAGCGTATCTACCATATTTGATATCATCGTCATCTTCATGTTCCACAGCTTCTCTGTCCAGGTTCCAAGTAATTAACCCTCTTTTCGCTTTCTTTGCTTTCACTTTAAGGTCAGCTGGGACGGCAAAGTTCACTATATGGTATGTTATTTTTATTTATTTATTTGATTATTTTTTTAAATCATTACTATGTCTGGTCTTCTGGTCGGGATTAAGTCATCCGTTTGTGCCTCAAAATTCGAGAGAATTCTGTGCCTCATTCTCTTGCATGGAATCAGGTTTATGCATGTAACATTGAATAGTAGGGTTAAAATTTGATATTTTGCATATTTCTTTGTGGATCACCTTCCTTACAGTTGTGTTCTGGTTAGTGAACGCTCGTAATATTAATTAAAGGACAAACCCCGATATGAGAGGAAATAGAGATATATTCTCAGGAAAAAGTATATACAATAGAGAGACTATTAATAAACAAGAACATAGGATTAGTGAATACAGAATAAACATATAGTCCAACGATAATATTGGCATCCGTTATTACGGTAGCAACTAAGGTGATCTAGTGCGATATCCAGTCTCCAATGCTCTAATACTATTCCTATAAGAAGCTGTTCTTCACCTTGAAGTCTGCTATATTTCTACGTATAATACATAGAAGGCACAAGGCCTTGAAGTTTTGGGGGAGGGGAAGGGAGCGGTCATTCTGTTCTATATATTCTAAGGAGACCTAGCTAGCCACATTCGCCGACCCATTCAGCAGTACAATATATAACCATTCATCCATCGCCATATGCGCAGCAATCACCCAAATACCACATTTGCTCTATGAAGAAGTCCTACTTAAAATCCCGAGATTAATGATTGATTTTATTTACAAGTATGATTTATTTACAATGAATGTGATGGGAATGTGAGAAAACCCCCGAAATATATACAAAAACAAAGGAAAAATCCCCCGTTTGATTGCCCTCCCATCCCCCCGTCTATAAAATTGGACGCCGAATGTTTTCCGGGGCGAAAGAACCGAAAACAAGCCGGACCTGCCCTAGGTGGGACGGGAATCCTAATCTACAGGGGTAAAAGAAAAAAGGGGTCGGGCGCGGTAAGGGTTGATACAAGCAGGTGATATGATTTTTATACATATGAATGTTCAAGATCTTCCGTAAACGTGGACTGGGATGCGGGTTGAGGTACAAAAATAATGGGGATGGGGAAGATCTTGAGAACTAACGGCTAGATGACGGGGACAATGACTCACAAACATACTGCTAACTAGGTTCCAAGGGGGAAAAAAACAGTCCTACTTAGCAGGGGTGGGGTCCCTAAGGGCCCGTGCCGTAGACGCCATGAGCCGGCAGAGGAGGGAAAGATGACTCCAACGTTGCCCCCTTTCGCACAACCAGGCTCGCTGCATGCACCCACCTTTTGCTGAATGTTATGCGATCCAAGCGTTTTCTATCGCATCTGATTTTGACCCTCAGCTGATGCCGAAAATACAAAACCAGATCACGATGAGAAAAGTTTGCTTCGTCATACAATCCCTTGTTTCACGTCATCCAAATCACCATTCTAGCTACAGCTAGGATCGCGAGAAACACCACACGCTTCTCACCCTGATACGGAGGAAGAACGTTGTCCACGACGTAACCAACGTCGAGCAGCACGAGCTGTTTGGGCCCGATGCGAGCCGTCCACTCGCCGACGTGATCCCAATACGGGCGAACTCGCTCGCAGTAGTAGAAGGCATGCTCAGCCGTTTCTTCCAAACCACTGCCGCAGCGAGCGCAATCGGGCATGTCTTCCAGGCCCGCCTTGTAGTTCAAGCCGACAAGGGGTAACGCATTTCGAACAAGTCGCCAGGTGAGCGAGAACTCGGAGTGAGAGCGAATCTCCTCCGTCGTCAAGCCACGCCGCTCGCTGAGAGGATCAGAAGAGGAACCCACCACTAGCTCCCGATATATTTCTTTTCGAGGCCGTGAAAGGTCACTGGACCCAAGAAGGTTACGAAGGGCCGTTCGGCACTCGCGGATAAACAATGTTTCGCCCAAAGGCCTACGTCGACCTTCAGCCTTTGGGTCTGACTTTAGGCGAGGAAAAGTCCGACTCACCTTTAGTCTCTACACTGAGTCCCCCGTCAAGGCTCTGCCCAAGTATGCAAGTCTTTCAGCAAGCCAGTGGCTCTCCAGATCAGGCATATCTAGACCCCCGTTGCGTGTACATTTGATACAGACCTGCCTACGGACCATCGGCCTTGCACCTCCCCAGAGCAATCTGGAAAGGGATCGTTGCAGTGCCAACCGATGTACCTTAGGCAAGGGAAGTACAGCCAATCGGTAAAGGATCAAAGGGAAGACGTACACGACGCACGCCTCCGCCCTGCCCTTTAAGGACAACCTCCTTGAAAGCCAGATTCTCACCTGAGCATTCTCCTTGGCTTGTATTTCCGACCAATTTCGCTCCAGTTGGAGGTCGGGCCAGAACCACACCCAGAGGATGCGGACGGGTCCGTCACTCCAGTGGAAGGGCCCTGGAAGAGTATTGCTACCCCTTCAAGCACCGAGCCGCAAACCTTTGCTTTTGTCAAAATTGACCTTGGCTCCTGCAATCCGCTCGTACTCGCTAACCGCCTACTTCACAGCCTTTATATCCAGGCGGCGGGATACAAACACTGATATCATCGGCGAACGCGGAAACCCTTGCCGTAAGAGGGCCAGCAAAAGGGACACCGCGCAGGGCCGGATTTGTCGTCCAATCCCTAAGCCTACGGAGCAGGGGCTCCAAAGCTAGGACATAGAGAAGAGGAGACAACGGGCAGCCCTGCCGGACCGAACGCTCGACCGCGAACACCATCGAACGCCTTCCGTTCACCTGCACCACTGCCTGAGGGTTGTGATACATCATGCTAATCCATCTGCGGAACTCCGGTTTGAATCCGGCAGTCTCCAAAACAGTCGCCAAAAACCGATGGCCAACCCTATCGAAGGCCTTGGACTGATCTAAACTGATCAGCGTGGCCTCGGTGCCGTCTTCTATCCCTCTAGGACATCACGAATCAAGTGCAGGTTGTCCTGGATCGATCTTCAAAGGTCTGCTCAGAGCCGATCAGATCGCTAATGACAAGCTGTAAACGATTCTCTAAGACCCGGGCCAAAATCTTTAACTCTGTGTTAAGCAGAGTTATGGGCCTGTAGTCATGTAAACCCTCACAAACATGCCTGCCACCTTTCAGCAATGTGATCACGCCCTTGGTAACGCTACCAGGGATGGCTCCCTGGGCGAACCAATGGTTGAACACATCCGTCAGAATAAGCACAAAAATGTGCGACATCCTCAAGTACACTTTGTAGGGCAAACCATCAAGTCCCGGCGACTTGTTGAGGCCGACCTGCTTCAACGCGTCACGGACTTAGCATTCTGTAACCACACCCTCGCAGCTAGCCGGTTCAGCCACCCCAAGGCGGGGGAAGTCGGCAAGATAGCTACGAAACTCCCGGAGCGGGAGATCAGTACAGCGGGCAAAGCGATCCCGAAAGTGCGCCCGAAAGGCGTCACGCATCTCGCGACCCGATCGCAGCAGTCGCCCATCCGGGGCCCTGACAGAATCGATATACCGATCGGGGAAACTTCGCACTTCTTTTTCACGCACAGTCGCGTTCGTTTTCACAACTTCGTTGAGAACTCTCTTTAACCTAGATCTAACTACGTATCCCTTGTAGCGCTCGCTACTCTCGCGCTCAAGGTCCCCCCTAGCTAGCTCTACATTTAGGGAGTCCCCCCCAGCCACCGCCCAGGAAAGTCTATCGTCTATAGATTTCGCTTCCTTGGTCCTATCTAAGTTGAGCTGTCGACCGTACTTGGTAGCGAAATCTCTAATCCTATACTTAAGAGATCCCCACCACCTATTCCCGGTAAACGCCCCCACTAACGCCCGCTGAATTAGGGATTCCAGCCGATCCCGGAAGTCCCGTATCTCCAGTAAGGAGGTATTGAACTTCTAGTAACCGGCCAGACGAGGCCTATTTGCTAACCGTAGACTGACTCTAACAAGTTTATGGTCAGTCCACGCTATCAAGTGGAACGTGGAACAATTAACAAAGTCAATGTCAGCTCGTCTCACAAACACTCTGTCCAAGTAGGAACCTACTTTAGCAGAGGGCGAACTATCTAGCCACGTCCACATCTGCCGCCCTGGGTGATCCAGACAAAACCTGTCGACGAGGCCGGCAAGGCTGCTTTCACACCTTCCCGCACGCCTAGCTCCCCGCCCGACCTTATCTATCTTGGGATCAAGGACCGCATTCCAATCACCCATTAAAACTAGCCACTTCGTATCGTCCAGGAACGGCGCCAACCGACGAAAAAAGGAAACCCTCTCCACAACGATATTGGGCGCATAAACCGCAACCAGACGAAACTTTTAACGGCAACATCGGCCACAACCAGTCGGCCCCCGTCACCTGCAAGTCTGCTCAGGTATTAGTAGCTACTGCTATATATGGCTGATGGACTAGTTCATTGTGTGGGAAAAGGTGGGTGATACCCAATACTTACCCAATCGTGTCTAGTATTATTTTCCTTTTGCGCTAGTTTGCAACATGTGATTAATCGTTTCGTCTCAATCATCACATAACCTACATTTGCTATTCTATTGGGCATTATCGATTTTTTAAAAATATAATTAGTCCTAATGGTGTTGTTTTGCGCTGCAATTAGAAGATATTCAATTTCTCTTTTAAGGTTTCCCATTGACAGATATTCTCGTGTGAGATTTTGTCAATTTGTTGCTTGTATACTTGCAGTTGTTATTCATCCCGTTTCTGTTTCCCTAGTAATCACTGTCGTGTTTGTCCTCATATTGTTAGTACTCTTACTGGCTACTGTAATTATTCCTTCTTTTTACTTTTTAATGTTAGCCTCTACAATATCTTCAGTGCTGGTGAGTCCTTTTCTTCCTTCTTTTCTTAACACATAATATGCCTATATCATATCTCAGATCTGAGACCTTGTGCATTGTCGTCTACTTTTTG
Organism: Sepioteuthis lessoniana; assembly: GCA_963585895.1. Taxonomy (NCBI): domain Eukaryota; kingdom Metazoa; phylum Mollusca; class Cephalopoda; order Myopsida; family Loliginidae; genus Sepioteuthis; species Sepioteuthis lessoniana. Next base: position 78,796,890 of record OY757915.1, read on the forward strand.
TCCACTGGTCAGTTTGTCTAAGTTCTTCTCTTGTTCATTTTTAAGAATCATACCAAGGGGGACGGTCCAGGTATTTATTCTTTTGATGAGATTTCTCCTGCAGAGCGTCGTTTCGAGTTTTCTCCTTCGTTTCAGGTATTATTTTGATATATTTTCTTTCATCTCCTATTGTTTGATTGTGTCCGCTTCCAATATTCCTCAGTACTTGTAATTTTTTTTTGTCCAAATGTTCTGATTCTTTCATGATTTGGAGGGGCTATTTCTTATTTGTCTTTTTTCCATTTTTAATTATGAGCCTACCATATTTTTCAGTGCCATATTTCATTTCTACGTCCTTGCTGTATATTCTTATTTGTATCAGAGCGTCCAGTTCTTTTCTCATTTTTTGCAAAAAGTTGCATGTCTTCCATGCACAAAAGGTGATTAATATTTTATTGTGATTTTGTAAATTTGTAGCACCAAATGCACTTCCTCAGTATGAAAATTAGAATTATTGCTATTTGTTGTAACCGAAGAAAAAGATTACCGAATGAGAAATAACCAAAACAGAAGTCGGGAATGATATAGAAATCTTGATAACATCAACGAGATACAATACTAGCTAGCGGCGTGAAGAAGGTAACCGTTGCTATTATTATTATTATTATTATTAGTTGTGGTAGTAGTAGTAGTACGTAGATGTAGTATATTCCTTGAAAGTTTTTCACTCCAGCGTTCGCTGCTGGTCTTTCACTAGAGCCTGGGCGACTTTCAAGTCGCCTCAAGTTTCTAGGTCTATTCTAAGCATTCTTGCCGATCTCATCAATGATGTTGTCGAGATGGACTTCATTCGTCCTCCTCTTGTCAAATCTTCCAGCCTTTATTAGACAGTAATACTTGACACCAGATACCTTTAAGTAAGTATTTTGAATTCATTATATTATAGTGTCCAGCGTATTTATGAGGAATGGAACATACCCATTAATGTTCATAGGTAGGTTATATAACACTATTACAAATAGTAAAAGCACATCTACCTGGAACATACCTATCTGGATTTTTACCAATGCTTAAGTTATTATTCTTATTATTCATTCAAAACGATACAATCGCAGAAATAATCCTTAGTTTTGTTGGTAGGGATTAGAATAACCTAATTGCATCATCAAATGATGCAATGAGCTGAAGGTTCATCCAGTGGTGAGGTCCTTTTTTCGGATTTTGGGCGATTATGACGTCACTCTATCATCATTATCATTCTCCCAGGTTGACTCAGACCCGGAGTGTTCCACTGAGGAGTCAAATAGATTTTCTTGAAAATTGTTTGTAATACTTGACATCAGATATCTTTGAGTAAGTATTTTGAATTCATTATATTTACTTGAAGTTATAATTGTTTTTAAGGATTTTTATAAGTTATTTGAAAGCATATAACTATGTGCAAACAAAAGTTTTATAATTTATAAATATTAGATAGGAATACCTGATACCATATAACTGTGTGCAAATAATTTATGAAGCACATTTCTTTAAATACCCAATGGAATTTTTAATAAAACATCTAAAAATGAATCGAATGCCGACATTAGATAACCCATAAAAGGTTGATATGCAGTTAAATGAATGACCTAAACTAATTCTCCATTGTTGTTAATTCCAGTTTTCAGTAAATTTCGAAAAAAAAATTTGGGGCCTTTAGGTCAAAACAAAATATTGAATTCTTTTAAATAGCGATAAATACGAAAATAATATTAATTTTGGTGAACTGATACTCGTTTTTAAAGAGATGCAGAAATCTCAAATTAAAATTGTACCCTGTGATATTGTCAGATTCTCTCCAATTTTCAAGCTATGAGCAATACAATTTTTCCTGAGTGCTAGACTTTTCGACGCCTTAAAGCAAAAATATCATCATTATTACTATTATCATTCAGAGGTAACGACAGCAAGGACCCTCTCTCTCTCTCTCTCTCTCTCTCTCTCTCTCTCTCAATATATATCTATATATATCTACATATAAATATATATATATTCTGTTCATTACTCCTGGGAAATCCTCTAGACGACACCCAGTGTCCGCACAGAGTTGTCGAATGTAAGTTTTTGCTGATCAACTAACTTTTGGTATGTCCATTTGAGAGAGTCCATTGAAGATCGTCAATTATAAGTTTTTCATTACGTCTGCAACAGTACACAGCACCTTATTTGGATGGTTTGTGTGATGGGAGGTAAGTGGCTGTACAGCTGCTGTTTAGAAGGGTTCTCATGTTTTATTTTATCAGACCGATCAGATTTCCATATGATCAATAACTTGTCGGCAGCAGACCATCCTTTATCGATACAGATGTTGACATCGTTTTCAGTAGACGAGATATTGCTACGGGGGAATATGATTTGGTCAACTAATTTAAAGGCTTGCCATTTAATGAGGAGATGGCGCAATCTTGATGAAACTATTTTCGGTAAGTTTATGTAGAGACCAATCCTTGTTGCTTCTTGCTTCATGCTATGCTGCAGATTTGGTTTGAGTAGCTGTATCAGCTAGAAATGCTAAATGATCAGTTTAGTCGGCATTATAAATAATTTCCGTATGGAGGTGCCCGTGGTGTAATGGTTATCGTCGTAGGAAATGGACACGGCGACATGAGTTCAAATCCTGGACGAGATTGATTGCATTTCACATAGCACTAATACCCTTGGAAAAGGTATGAATCCAATTATTCTGCCTCCAGCTATGGGTAAATAGTAGGGCAGACTGAGTTCTTCAGCCTTGGTAAGGCAACTAGTCTAGGAGACGGAAAACTCTGAATTCAAACCAGTTAAACTCCGCTTAAAAATTGACCTTGTGTCATATCCTGCCCGAGCGGAGGGGTTGGTAAATATGATAAATATCGTTTGATTTTTGCCTTTTATTAGTGTGGAACCGTTTTTGTTTGTTGTGTTTGTTTGTTTTTTTTTATTTTTTATCTATTTTTTATAATTACATCTACTGACGTTCGTAATACGTAATCTAGGCTGATTTTGAATAGAACTATACGACCTACGGAAAGTACATTTGACCAGGTACTTACTTAATCAGCTGCGTACGAAGCACAAAACATATCATGTCTCAAAAACGGACATTGTTTGTTCTAGCATGAAAAAGCTATTGGGAGTTGTCCTAGTTGTCTAATGATTAAAGTGCTGCACTGCGGAATCGTAGTAAGCGAGTTCGAACTCCATTCACGCTTTTACATTCACTATCGGACAAATAATCTTGGGAAAGGTATGAACCCTCTTATTCCCAAGCTATGGGTTAAAGAGCATCACTGATGTTCTCTTTGAAGAGTGGCTTAGGCATTAAATAACCCACGAAGGTTGATATGCCATTAAACAAAGAAAGTAAAAAACTGTTTGGGTACTAAACACCTATTGAGAAGTGTTGCACCAAGTGTATACGTGACATTAACTATGGCTCTAAAGTATACGTGAACTGAATTATCAGATTCTTTTAGATGAAAGGACTAAACATATCCAAAAAAAGCGACATCATATTTGTATCCAGCTACTATGATAATGTCTTAATAGCATCGGTGATGTTGTTTTTATTTTGTTTTATTTTTTATTTGTATCTAGGATATCGTGATAAAAATAAACATCACGTAGAATTTACAGATTTTTATCAGGATATGTTTTGTTATTGTTCAAACGAAAATTTATAAAATTTACATATGTCAACACAACACAGTTTTATCACCAATGCTTCATAGTCACTAATTTTACAAAGTTGTAAATCAGAATAATACATTAATTTTTATTGCCTTGTCGGCTTGGGCTGTAGAATACACAGATTGCATCTCTGCAGAGGAGTAAGACTTCTCCAATGAGTGTCCTTATTCTGATGGTGAGGCTCCAGTAATGCTGGACCTTTTGGAAAAGCAGGTCCACAATCTATGGGTCAAATAGAACTAAACTGTGTCCTTATGCTAAGCTGAATTGCTTGAAATAGAACTGTTTTGACATTTAAACTATGTACTTCAGCTGAACAGGCCTGTTTTAAATGGAGCTGTTTCTGACATTGAAACTGTACTTAGGCTTAACTGAATTCTTTGAAATAGAACTGCTTTTGACAAAAACTAGACTTATACTGGACTGAGTTGTTTGAATTAGAACTGTTTGATTAAACTGAGTAGTTTGAAATAGATTTTTTTACGATTAAACTGTGTACTTTTGCTAAACTGAATTGTTTGAAATTGATATGTTTATTTGTATTAAAATGGATTAGGCGTTAAAAAAACTACAGAAAATAGAACTTGGCATGCAATTCGACAAATCTACACTAGCACGGCGTTAGGTATTCGACTTATAATCGAACACAGCAGTGAATAGATTAAGCTATTCACAAGAGGCAAATCGGCACTTCTCTCTTCAAAAGTGGACGCAACACAATCTTTAAACTGATATCTTTTTTCCAATATTGGCCTTTTACTGCGTTAATATTGGTAAATATCAAGACATTTAAAGGCGTCGTTAAAGCAACGTAAAAATAATTTCTTTTGGGAAATTTCTCTTTCGACATTTTCGGTTTTGTTAAATGTCAAGAAACTATGGTGGCGAAGTCGTTTGTTTTGTTAATACCTATTTCGTCTACTCTTTAATTTTTTCATTATATATATATATATATATTTGTTGGTATTAAGTGCACACGTATATATATAATACCAAAAATTAATTAAAAATCAAACCTCCTGCACTAATGATAATTATGAACAGCGTGTTCTGAATAGAATTTAAAAAGAGTTTAATAGCATACCAGCAAAAAATCAAAATATTATGGAATATTTTCAGTCTCCACTGCTTTCCTATCACTCTATATTTCCTATAATTGAGTTTTATGAATTCATGACCATTCAGTCTAGAAAATGTTAAGAGTAGCCACTTCTAAAGCGAAAAAAGTGAAAAGTGCACTTAGAGTATTGGTTAACATCATTAAAAATGGAATCGACGAGCCGAGTTCTAATCCTAGATGTGACTATTTGCATTTCACTTCTTGTCAATGCCTTTGGGAAAGACACAAATCAACCCTTTCGCTCTCTACCTCCAATAATGGGATAATAAATAGCGAAAGACTAGCTTCTTTAGCCTTAGTTAAGCAACCACTTTAGTTCGAAAACTCTGAACTGAAACTAGATTTACTCCATTTAAAATCCGACCTTGTGCCAGATTCTGCCTGTGGAGGATGGATTGGGGAAAACACACACACACACCGTAGAAGTTTAGATATATTTTCACAAAGTGCCCAATGTTTGGAGTCATATCAATTATATCAAAAATTAATTCAAAACCAATGTGCAGACATGCAGATATATATATATATATATATATATATATATATATATATACTCACACGCATACGCACTCACGTATACACACACACATATATATATATACATATATAAGTTTGTGTGTGTGTGTGTGTGTGGCCATGTTATGTTGTTTGGGATGCTAGATTTCAAGAAAGTATTTTTCTTTAATAGTATTACATTTTCTATTAAAAAAAACGATCTTTTCTCTACTTGGTGAGCCTTTGAAACTAATTGACAAGTTCACCTACCTAGGAAGCAGTATCTCATCAACCGAGAAAGACATCAACATGCGACTAGCAAAGGCATGGACAGCTATCGATAGACTATTGGTCATATAGAAGTCAGACCTGAACGAAAAAATAAAACGCAGTTTTTTCCAAGCAACGGTTGTGTCGATACTGCTATATGGATGCACTACATCGACGCTAAGTAAAGGTATTGTGAAAAAGCTAGACGGCAACTATACAAAAATTGCTGTGAGCAATATTGAACAACTTCTGGAGGCAACACCGAACAAAACAGCAGCTATATGGCCACCTACCACTCATAACGAAAACTATCAAAGTTAGACGAACCAGACATGCGGGACACTGCTGGAGAAGTCGGGACGAACTCATAAGCGATATATTCCCGTGAACCCCTTCACATGGACGAGCAAAGGCAGGACGACCAGGTAGAACCTATATACAACAGCTCCGTTCAGACTCAGAATATAGCCTTGAAGACCTCCAGAAAGCAATAAACGATAAAAACGAGTAGCTAGAGAGTCAGGGAGATCCCTGCTGGCAGTGCAACATAATGATGATGATGATGATGATGATGATAAAGTCTTGTCTAGAATCGATCATAAAGACTGACAAGGCCTAATCTTGCTGCTATTTGAACGAAATGCCGAATTGGCAATTTAAATTGAGCCATTCCAAACAAAAATTCTACAGCCCTTTCGACAGGGTTGAGAATATACTGACTGTGAGACCTTTGCAAAAACGTGTCCTGGGTATAACACTAAGCTGCATCTTATAGCGATGTTCCATTTCTATCGATCTTGGAAGAGTAGAGTACCTCTTCATTGCCATTACATTCAAATCCATTCAAATATGTATTAGTAGTACGTGTGTGGGTTACATCAATGGTTCAGATAGATCTGATTAAAGTTATTTGCATTAGATAAAATTATCATCATGGCTAGGCTTCGTGAACCAAGATCAAAAAGAGAGTTGTCTGCGCTGACTGCAGGCAATTTTATAACTAACAACTGGCGTTGTCAGTCACAAAATATGCACTGTTGTAATTGCTGCAGCTTCAGGTCTGGTTTGATGGCATAGTGCTGCGCCTCTTTCTCCCGCACTTTTTCTCATTAAGGGTGACAAAGAATATAGCATGGTTGGTGGTGAGACTTCAACTAGAGTAGACTATCGATGATTAATCTGACAGGCAGCAAGGGATTTTAAAGTAGATTTTGTATTGCTTCCTTGGTGTGCCTCTGTCGCGATGGCTTATGAAAATATTTTTCTACTGAGTAATCATGGGTATCCAATGAGTTCTTGTCCTGTAGACGTACCCAGCCTAGCGTTGCTGGGACTTCTGCAATATGGCCACGATGCTTATGATCTTCGACTATTCAAGGATTTTAATATTTGTGACGAAATGCTCGTGGAACTACTCGAGATGTCATTGGTAAGGACGATAAGTGACCCACGACTCTGAGCCATGTCAGAGGGTGGCAAGAGTCCTTGTGCTCTTCTTATTTTAGTACAGTTTGTCCAATTCAATTCTTGCCTTTGCCAGCTTGTTTTCTACTTCTTTACTTGACATCTGACGTGTTGGTGCACCCCAAAGTTATAAACTGATATATCACCTTTTAACTCAGTTATGCCAATGGTGACGAGGGTAGAATGGTACTCTTCTCGAGGTGGTGGCTGTTTGAGTATTTGTATCTTCTTCAAGCAGCCTTTGTATAGCTGAAAGTGGTGTGCTGCAAGACTCCTTCAATGTAGACACAAAGAGTAGCATCGTCGGCAAAGTTGAGATCACGAATCAGTTGCCCCAGAGTCTGTTTATGGGCGTTTAATATCCGGAAAGGAAAAATTGTTATAATTTAACCATGTGAAAACAGCGTAGAAAAATATACAGAAATCAAAACATAACTAATATATACAATTCCCAAACATATAGGAATGAAAAAACTCTGTACGCCGGCCCAGTCGTTTGGGGCTGTAGAATACGCAGACTACACCTCTGCAGAAGGGTAAGACCCCCCCACCACCTCGAATGAGTCTGCTAGTTGGCCATGGATGGCGACCCATAATGTTTGTCAACGGGATCCTGGTGATTGAGCAGTTAGTGATCCGGCAACCAAAGAGCTCACGTAACTTGCAAAACTACTTTGCCCCTTACTGTTCTAGACGGGCGGACGAAGAGACCCTACGCGATCTTTTAGATTTTTGCAAAAATCCGAATCAGAAGACGGTAGCTGTAGGATCAGTCATACTGTGGAAAGACCCATATTCCTTCCTGTCCCGAGGTGAGTAATTATCTTTGGAATAAAACCCCAGGAACACATTTTAACTATCACCAACATGCGTATACTGATTATGTCATCCTGATATCCCTCAGTGAATGGGTTTCCTCCTCGTCATATCCCAAGTAGAGCTCCATAGTTGGTAGGGAGCAAAGTCAATGACATTTGAACTTATTTTTATGTCTTATGAAAAAAAATACCCCATTACGAATCCGAATAAGACAAAGAAAAACAATACCCAAAATTCATTCTACTACATTTGAAAGAACTCAATCTAACAAAATTATCACCTTTATTGTTTGAAAAAAAACATTTCCTATATAGTTGCCACCATTTTGGTCAAAAACCTAAAAAAAAAAAAAATTGAAACCATCTTCATATGAGGGGTCACTAAAAAATCCGAAACATTACTAGAACTCAAAAATAATCCATAAAATAACTATAAACATCTACCCTCATGGGTAACTAAACACCTCAAGAGGTGAGGTAAGAAATAGGGACCTATCCCTATCTTCAATTCCAGAAATAAAAAATGATTTGAAAAAAAAAACAAATGTTATAGACATTAAAAGAATTACAATCAGAAAATAGAACACAAACATATACTTACTAACTTTTAACAAACCAAAACCCCCACCAGAAATGAAAATCGGATTGATGCTAGAAAAAGTGGAGAAGTACATCCCAAATCCCAGAAGGATTTTTTATTGCCAGAAATATGAACGTTTGAAAGAAGCTTACCCAATAAAACCATTATGTGTAAAACGTGATGCACATGAACCAGACCACAAAGAAGATATGTGCACTAATAATCCTAACTGCAGCAATTGCAATAAAAGCCACAGAGCAAATTCAAAATTTTGCAAAAAAGAAAGAGAAATCTTAAAAATCAAAGTCATCCAAAATATTAGCTTCCCAGAAGCAAGAAGACTTGTTCAAATGCCCCTCATTAAACCAACTTTAACAAAAAAATCACAAAAACTCCTCTAATTTAAAACCAAGTAAACACTCAAATAAAAACAAACAAAAAAAGAATTGATAAACTTAATGAATACACGAAAAATTTAATTAAAACCCAAAAACTACAATGCTTAATATAGAAAAAAAACTCTTTAATAAATGAAACAACATTCTAACAACAACTATAAAAATAAAAGAAACTCAAGCTACAAAAGTAGACATAAATGAACTTCAAGAATAAAGGGAAAAAAACACAAACTACAAACCCCCTATAGAAATTAAAAGCAAATTTAAAAATATAGAGCAAATCGAAACTGAAATTGAAAGTCTCTTAGCATCAAGAACAACGACACATGGGTTTGAATAAACAGTGCAATGCTCAGTGATCCACAAAATCCCAACAAAGATCTTATAGTGTAGAAAGTATGGATTGTGACACAGACCTTATAGTTGCCACCCTCGATTAGGAAGGTATAACAAATAATTACAATAGTTGAAACGATTTAGTCGTGCACAAACATCTGGTCTTCTTTAAACTGATTTTTGTACTCTTCACTCCTCAAGTCATTTAGGATCGCTAGTAAATCATGTGAACTTAACTCCCCTATTATCATAAAACTTAAATAGGAATGAATAATAGTTTAGATGAATTGGCATCTAAGCAAATAATTCAGCAAAACTAATTAATGGAGACGATATTGTGATACTGCCTTTGTTGATTTCGAATTGTGTAAGCCAAGTGAAATTTTAAATGCGAATTCTTAAGCAGCGATGTCTGTATACTTCTAAATGACGCTGGCTTCAAAGATCGAGATTACTGCAGAGAGAGACATCAAGGACCGAGAAAAGAAGAAAATAAATGAGAAGGTCGGCTTCAAGTGACTCTTGATAATAAAAGTGTAAACTTGGAATCCCAATAAGCTGAATGGACAAACGTCTTGAAATTGTCAAAGGAAAACAGTGAATCAAATGAGAAAGAACCTGTGTCAAATGTATACCGATAGAAGTATACCCATAAAGGTATATGACCTCTTAAAATGTGGAAAGAATAATGATCGTAAATACGAACTGATACACACACACACAAACACTCTCGCTCAGATAGATACGCATCAGACACGCAAACTCGTTGGTGGACACACAAATGTATACATATATGCACTTACACACATATTCACGGGGGGTGTCCTCGTGGTGTAATGGTTAAAGCGATGGACTGCGGAATCGTAGTAAGCGAGTTCGTACTCCAGTCGCGCTATCCTCCCAGCTATGGGTTAAATAATACCACTACTGGTCTTCTAGGAGAATAGCATGGGCATTAAATAACCTACAAAGGTTAATATGCTATTAAACAAAGAAACCAAACCAAACCAAACCAAACATATTCACACACTCACTCACAAACAATACAGAAGATGCGAGGCCACCATGAAATAACAAACTCAAAATACAGGGAGAAAAAAAGTTTTACTCGTGGTTACAAGTTGCAGTTCAACCCGTGGTAAAAGTTAACAGTTTTACTAAGGGTTAAAATTAGCATTTTTATCAGGTTCAGAATTCGAATTTTAATTGCGGTTAGCAGTTCAACCAGCGGTAAAAGTTAGGTATTTCATCCATTGTTAGTATTAACAGTTTTACCAGTGTAAGAATTCGCACTTCAACACGTGGTTAAAAATAACAGTTTTGATAGAGTTAAAATTAACAATTCCACTAGGGAATAGAATTAATGTCTTACTCGAACTTAGAATTAGCAGAAATAAATTTGCAGTTCGTTGCTGGATTGTTCCGTTGTTATGGTTGACAGGGTATTACTGTTAAGTATATATATATATATATATATCATAATCATGTCGTGCCGCCAGCACGGATATCCCTGACCCTCTCTCGCCACTTCTCCCTATCATCCATCGCCTCTGGCAGGTCTTCAGGGTTACATCCTGTGTCCTCACATAGCTGCTGTATGTAAGTTCGAGCAGGTCGTCCTGCTTTTGCTTGGCCATATGTGGGGGTCCATAGGAGTACATCACTTATGAGCTCGTCCTTGCTTCTTCAGCAGTGTCCTGCGTGTCTGGTTCGTCTAACTTGGATAGTTTTCGTGGCCGTAAGTTGGTGTCTCGTGGGGTGTTGTCGCCAGGACTTGTTCAATGTTGCTCTCAACATTCTTGTGTAATTGCCGTCTAGCTTCTTCTCCAGCTGTTTTGTTAGCGTCCATGTAGTGCATCCATATAGCAGTATCGATACAACCGCTGCCTGGAAGAAACTGCGTTTCATTTTATCGGTCAGGTCTGATTTCCCTATGATCGAGAGCCTATCGATAGCCGTCCATGCTTTCGTCAGTCGTGTGTCGATGTCTTTTTCGGTTGATGAGACGCTACTTCCTAGGAAGGTGAATTTGTCTACTAGTTTCAGAGAGGCTCCGTCTAGTGTGGTAATGTTGCCCGTTTGGTTGTAACACATATATTCAGTTTTGTGTGCATTGACATGGAGGACAATGCCTGCTACGGCTCGTTCCAAACTATGCAATAGTGTCTCTGCGTGATTAGGCATATTCACCAGTAACGCCAAGTCATCAGCGTAGTCGGCGTCTGTGATTGTTTTTGCGGGGTACCTTTTGCTTCTTTTCTTAGTCAGCTCGAAGCCATTTTCTCTGATTTTGTCGATCGAATTTCTAAGCACATAGTCTAGACAGATGATAAAGAGGTATGGGGCTAGCGTGTCTCCTTGTAGTACTCCTGCAATATATATATATATATATATATATATATATATATATATATATATATATATATGGGGCATTCAATAAATTCCCAAACTTTTTTGTACAGGCATTTAAAATTGTCATACACTCTTGAACATTCAATGTATTATTGCTATACATCTTTTGAGATGACTGACCAATGTTTATGATTTCAGCTTCAAATGAACAGCTACAGCAGCAATTGGAATACATAACTGGTGAATTTCAAAAATGCAATCTGGACGTGAGGACAATTTAGAAGAACAATATGCAAGAAAATCCTGTTTTAAACTTGGAAAAAATGACACAGAAACGTTGGGAATGCTTCAGACTGCTTTTCGACCATCTTGCATGAATCGAGGATTAGTTTTTGACTGGCATAAGAGATTCAAGGAAGGCGGGGAGTCTGTGAGGAATGATGTGAGGTGTGGGAGAAGTAAGGAAGTCAATATACGATAGTTGATTGGCCAAAGGGTTAGGGTTAGGGTTACTATGTTGAGGTTTTAAGGGCGTTCAGGAAGAGATTCAGCCGGAAGTGACCAGCGCTCTTGAAATCAGGTCAGTGGCATTTCCATAAGGACAATGCACTAGTCCACAACTCCATCATTGTTACAGACTATTTGACCAAGATAGACATCAAGATAGTTCCCCACCCTCCCTATAGTCCAGACCTTGCTCCCTGTGACTTTTGGTTATTCCCTAAGCTCACAGGATGTCGTTATGAGACAATTGAGGAGATGAAAGAGGCTGTGACGAAGGTCATTGACACGCTCACACAAGAGGACTTTCATGAGGTCTTCCAGAAGTTGTTGGAACGGTACAACAAGCGCATTGCAGCCGGAGGAGATTACTTCTAAGTAGACTAGAGTTTCATATGTGTACTGTCAATAGAAGAGCCAATACGAAAGAAGTCTGGAAACTTATTTAATGATCCTCCCCTCCTTATGTTTGCATATAACTATACATCTATATTGATGTATATAATCACGACTCTTTGACTTTATCATAGTTAGATTTCATTACAGCAAAACTCTTCTGATGCACTTTGGGAATAAAATCATTTGCAGATTAATAGTAATCTTCATCAGGTTGTACATGATTTTTTAATAAACCAAGTTTCCAATATAAAAGACAAATATGAGCTATTGAATAGAATGCTACTCTCCCACCTATTTCGATGGATCAATATCCTTATCGAGTTTTGTTACAATGGGAACCCAACGGATTCACAAATGAAATTCTAATAATATATATATATATATATATATATATATATATATATATATATATATATATTGACTGAAAACAGTAGAAATGCATCCAAAAAATCTTTCATCAGATGATGGCTATGGAATCAGGCATGATTTCGAGATCGAAGAATCGTTAAAACTAACCCAGGGTGCCCTAGCAGTAGTTCATGATTTTACCAGACTCTGGTTTTATCGTCTCACCGTGGGAACGTCCTATTTATGTTGTTGCAGTTTGGGCCTGATACTGACTCTACTTTTTTATTATCTATTTTTTTCTTATCTGATCGTGAAAGTTTAAGATTACTAAGAAATGCAGGTTCAGTTAGTAATGAAACCTCGGCATCCGACTTCAGAGGGGAATATACTTGCTATCCGGCTATTTCGGACATATTCTTCTTGGAAATCTTTATATTTTTCTAACTTACGCTGATTGTTTCAGTTGATATTTTCCACAAAAAGGACCGTTCATTTGACTATGAAAACTTTTCTCAAATAATATATATATATATATATAATTTTCATGCAAACTTTCAATTATCCAATCGACTGGGGCTGTAAAATATACCGACTGCATCGCTGCAGAGGGGTAAGACTCCCCAAACGAGTGTCTTGACATGACATGACGGTGAGGCAATAGTCTGGGAGCTTTAGGGAATGCTGAGTACCTCTTCATTGTCAAACTTACCCGGTCCACTCTGTCTCTGAGTGGAAGTATCTGATACGGTTTTTAAAAGACTGAAATCGTTATCAAAATGTGTTTACAAGTTATATATTTGATATATATGTATAAAGAGGATTCAGCATTAAATAACCTATAATGGTTGATATGCCGTAAAATCAAACAAACCAAGCCAAACTTTCAAGTTATTGATAATGTGGTGTGTTTTTTCACTCAATACGTTTTTCTCTAATCAAAATTCTCAATGTAATGGCAATAGCAATAAAAGGCTATTTAAAGAGAAAATGTTTACGAAAGATTTCATTTATCGAAGAAAAGTTAAGTAAAATATTCAGATTTCGTCTACTTTAACGTAAACAGTTATAACTACTTTGTTTATCAAAATTATAAATATAGACAACAGCTTTCGTCTCGGTGTCTTCCGGTAGTCAATCCATTTTAAGAAATTAGCCATTCAAAACACTATCCTTGTTTTCAAACGGGATCTATTGGCGCCGAATTCAAGAAACGGAGTATTTGCTGTGTCATGCATAGTAATTATGCCTCCCTCCCCTCGTATATCAGCATTGCTGTATTCTTCGTATATAAATATATCTTTGAATGATTAATATACATTCGACGAAAGTAGGTTTTAGCCAATTGTGATGCTTGTCAAAGTAACTTTCTTAAAGACTTCCAGTACAAGGCTGATCTTGTAATCCTGAATATACATATATACATATATATATATATATATATATATATATATATATATATATATATATATATATATATATTGTTACGTGGGGTAGAAAATAGATTAATAAGGAGAAATATATTTTTTATGTATATTACAAATGTGTTTTATTCGTCCTTATTATTCCGAGACGAAAAATAAAGAAGTTAAGGAGAGTCGCCAAGCCTATCCTTTCTCCTCACGCATGATTTGCTCGGTAGTTCACGAGGCTAAAAGAGGAGGAGAAAAGAAAAAAAAAGAAGACGGCAAGAAATGGAATTGCAAGTCAACCCCTCTCCACTATTTACCCACCCCAGCTAGCCTTGAACTCTTGGAGTGAACTTTGGGTGACCTTACCAGCCACTTGTCCAGCCCAAGAACCAGTGGAGAGACCTTTCCTGTTTTTGGCACTTGAAAAGTGACAATAGTAGTAGTGGTCCTAACTTTGAGGCGTTAACATCCATTCAGGAGCTTCGTTCCAGTCCACCCGAAATTTGACCAAGAAATAGATAACAGAAACTGGACAACTCCTCGTGGCAATTAAATTCGAGCCTTTTAAAGAAAAAAAGAACGAAAGAAAATAAGATTGTTAACAAGTCCTAAACCCTCAGTGAGTTTCATATTTCTTTTGCCTTCATGTGTCTACCTTGCAAATCTATTTGAGTTGTGATTCGTCGCGGGTTTTATATATAAATAGTATCGTTATTTTTCCATCCCCTATTGTTCTTAAACCTTTTTTTAATCTTATTCTCTCCTAATTACATTGTTAATTTTGTAATAAATTTTGTTGATAAATCTTCAAATTGTGTTATGTTGGTTTTGTGAGTGCTTGTCGCTCATTTCAATGTGATTTACCGAGAGTCTTCGATTGGAGAAATTCCTTTCCCATAGTTCGCCTTTTTTATCGAACCTTGGGACATTCTCATTATTTTATATTTTTTTACTATTCTCGTTACGTGCCAGCTATCGCAGTCTCATTGAAACCCTGGTCGTAACAATATATATATATATATATATATATATATATATATATATATATATATATATATATATATATCATCATCATCATCAGAAGTAGCCGCTTGCCCAGTCGGCTAGGGCTGTAGAATACACTGACTGCTTCTCTGCAGAGGGGTAAGACCCCCCTAACGAGTGTCCTGGACATGACACTAAACAATCTGATTGTGAGGTTCCAGCGTTGCTGGAACTTTGGGGAATGTGGAGTACTCCTTCATTGCCATCGCTCCCAGGTCCACTCTGGCCCAGCGTGGTAGCACCTGATAGGGTCCTATCTATGGTTTAAATAGAACTAACAGCATTCTTATGCTAAACGGAATTGTTTGAGTAAACTGAATAGCTCGAAAGAGAAATGTTTTTCACAATTAAACCGAACTTACATTTAAACTGCGTTCTTATACTTAACTGAATTATTTGAAATAGAACTGTTTTTCGACATTAAAACTGTATTTATACTTAACTGAATTGTTACATATAACTGCTTGTATAGTTTGAAATGGAAATGTTTTTGACAATTAAACTGTGTACTTATGCTAAACTGAATTGTTTGAAATAGAACAGATGATTTACATAAAAATGGATTTGGCGTTAAATAACCTACAAAGGTTGATATGCCATAAAACCCAACAAACCAAACCAAACCAAGAAGTAACTGCTCCAAATCTGGAGTAAAAGGATTTTATTAAAACTATACAGCGAGATAGAAAAGTGGAAGAGAGTATTAAGTTAAGAATTTAAAATGTATCCTTATTTGTAGCTGAACGATTAATTCTAATGAAATGTTACTTATATTCTGAATTGTTGTTCCTTTTTATAAATTTTCTCAGTTCAATTTTATATATTATATAAAGAATATGTATCCCTATACAGGTTAAATATTTCAAAACGTCGTCATGTTATTTTTCTTTTCTTTTTTTTTTTTCGGTTAAAAAATTTTATTTTCTACAATTAGTTACCGATCAAATTTTTAGTTTACAATTTTCAAAAAGCTGCATTATTTTAATTTAGATTTTTATCTATCCTCTAAAAACTAAACAAAGAATTCACGTGTTACAATATTTTCCTTTTTTTTGTTTACATTTAAAATATTATTTTATTTCAAAGCTATGACCATAAACCCGTGAGTGCTTTAAAATATTATTATGGTTTTATTTATTTAAAGACTTTTAGAAGATATATGATGAAAATTTAAAATCAGTTCTGAATTGCCTTTTGAGTAACAGTAATAAAAATATATTCGTTTAGTTCATTTTCTTTTTTACCCTATAAAAAGTATCAATAAAAAAATTGAGAATTAAGACTGTGTCCTTATTTTTTGGTTAAAAATTTCGTGTATTAATCCAACGGAAAAACTTTCTCTTATTCTAAAAATTGCTTATATATCTAAAAAGTTTTTGGGTTGCTATGATGAAAAATTAATGTATGTTGTTTTTGAGATTAAATTCGTTTAGAAATTTACTTTTTAAGTTATCGATAAACAACGCTTTTGTTTGATTTTTTCTTTTTTTTTTTTTTGCTACCCTCTGAAAGTATAACATTATAATTTGGTACTATCAAAAGAAGCAAACAATAAAAAAATATGCCTTTACAATAAAAAAAAGGCAAGAATTAAAAATATACATTTTTCGTGTTACAACGTCTTTTTTTGTTTACATTTGAAATAATGTTTAAAAAAGTATCCCACGGTTTGAAACACTGTCATGATTTTTCTGGGGTGTTTTTGTTTTTGTTGTTTAGTTATCTAAAAAATTAATTATTGTTTTTTCAATTACTTCCACATTACAAAACAATGATTTTCTAAAAAGTATTAATTCCAAATTTTGCCTATGGACTTGGAATGATATCTAAACATGGTGGGTTCTTAAGGAGAACTGAAGAGTTGGATGTGCTTTTGTACTGAGTTATAAGGACCTCTAAAGAGTCCAACAAATCTACTCATTTTAAAGTTTTGTATTAAATCATCTAATCAGTAAAATTCCAAAATTTTTAAATTTACATATAGATATATCAAGGAAGTGTATGCACGATTTTAATGCTCAATGACATATCTTTTTTGTATTATAAGTTGACATGTACATGCAAAAAAGATACGACTCCTTTATATATATATATATATATATATATATATATATATATATATATATATATATATATATATAGAGAGAGAGAGAGAGAGAGCGTGACAGAGATAGAAACAGAGATACAAAGTGACTAGAGGAACCACGGTCAGATTCTGAATGAGGCAGCTTTTGGTTTTACTTTTCGCTATTGCGTTTTGAAAAGGCAAGAATTCCTCAATTTTCTACTGCCCCGCTCCATTCATGGATAAAAGTTTGAGCAGACTGTGTTTTGTAGCACAGGTCAGGTCATGGGGCGTTGGAGTTTTTGGTCTGTGTTATTTGGTTTTTCTTTTCATAGGTGGTGGGTATTTGTGTTTTGTGTATCTGACTCATTTTTTTTTCTGTGCCCCATCTTAATTCCTTGGAGTTGGCGTCTTCTTTGTCTGTAGAAGGCTGCAAAAGAGTCACTGAAGGAAGAAAGAAGAAAGACGAAGATACGTTTTAAATTCTAAATTTATTCCTGTGTTCAACAAACATTTTGTGGGTGTGGAAATTCTTCCTGAAAACAATGTATTGGTCGCGTCTCCCAGAAAAAGTGTAAATATGTATTAGTCATTTTTTCGGTGGTTGATAAGTCCAAAGTCGATTCCTTTTTATAGTGTTTGTTTTAGTGGTATTGGCTCGCTAGGAGAATAAATAGCTTGGTATCAGGTTGCAAAATCAAATCAGCACATGTGTTCATGCTAGCGATAGCGTGAAAGAGGCTGCGTTTAGTACTACTGCCGAAATGAGGTAGAATTTCTCTTTTGCACAGGGATAGTCCTTCTCTTTAAATTTATTTTATCTTTATTATTTTTAACCCCTTCAAGGTAAATACTCAAGATTATTTATATCATGTATTTTTATATTTGTTATTTTGACAAAATTGGCCGAGGTTTAACTGTAATATAATGGCCGAGGGATTTCGTTTTATGGGTTTAGTTAGGCTGAGAACCTTTCGGCTCAGTGCATGGGTTAGTTGGCCTTTTGGCGTGTGCCACACGTGTTGTGGGGGGGGGGGGCAGATGAAAAAGCCAGAATAGAAAGAATGTGTATCTCTCTCCTTATGTCGAAGAACCTTTAAACTCAAAGGTAATAAAAAGTTTCGTACTTGAACTAAGAAGTCGTAAGTGTTTTTCGTGTTTCGAGATCCTATGTTCTATGTATATATATATGAACATTATATGTCCATTTCGCATATCCGTATCTGGCTATGTAACATAACTTATATGAAGACACTGGACTTATCATGAGATTTTGCAGTCACACAAACGCGCACACACACACTAACATATAAACACACACACATATATATAGTAGATAAGTGTGTGTTAAGGATTAAAGGAAATACAGAATCAATAAATTCAATAAATTTTATTTCTTTAACTTGAGTGAAAAGTTTGTTCAAAAGAAATTAGTGTTTTTGTAAAAAAAACTTAAAATTGTTTAGACTATAAATACGACCCAATATTTACATTATGAAAAGGAAAAGACAAGCATTCAGTATAGTAGTTTATTCAGCATTAAACAAACAATATATTATTTTTTGTTTACAAAAGATCATAGTGTGATTATGACTCTATGGTGTACGAGAGTATATTAATAACGCTATGATCTAAGTGTAAGATAAACTTATTATCAACGGTCGTGACTGTAAAGTTAGTATTAGCACATCGAAATAAGCAACAAATCTTCGTTCGTGAAAAATATTTAAGTGATGTTATCATCAAATACAATTTGAAGGAAAATATTGTCAGCTTTTTCACTCAAAAGAAAAAATGATAGAAGTTTTGAGTAGAAATAGAAATGACAGAACATTTATTTAATCGATCGAAATTAGATTTAAAAAATGATTGATTTATCTGTTATTCTAACGGGTTAAAACAGGTATTTTAAACAATCTATGAGATAAAAATGTCTTAGATTGTGCGGAGTTTTGATCGTTCAAAATTTGCGAGGTAATTCAAAATATTATCGTCAGCGAATCTGAAAGAAATTTTAAAAAAGGCGCATCCAAATAAAAGGTGCTGATTGGCCAATAAATACAAAAATATTGATATAAAAATTATAGCTTACCGAGCATGTTTTTCACAAAAATATGCTTGGTAAGCTATAATTAAGTAATGTTCGAAATCTTAGTCGAGGGTGAGCTGAAGGCTCCCTTTTCATTAGCTACGATAGCAAGGCACATAGGAGAGCGCTAATTCTTTCACTTGATTGTTCCATTTTACTCTTGAGCCGTACCTTTTAATGCTGAGTCTTATGCAAGGCAGCATCAAGTACCACTTTTTGAGTATTTGGTATGACTCGACCTAGGCCATTGGCAAACACTCTACACAATAGGCTTATTGATATATATATATATATATATATAATGGTATAATGTAATAGTACCTTAATTATCAAATAATCTTCGTTTTATAAGTTGCCAACACTAACTAAATAAGTCAAACAATAAACACCGAAAGTTCAGATCAAAATTCAACGAATAATTAACTCACTCTTTAACAACACACACGCAAACAGACACACACAAACACACACAAACACACACACACACACACACACACACACATATATATATATATATATATATATATATATATATATATATATATACGTTGTCCCAATCTTTGGAGGCAATATATCAACAAAGTAGATAGTTTCAACGAAGGATAGAACGTTTTTTTTTGTTGGAGTGTCATTGTTGTCGATATTTTTGAAATAGAGAAGATACGTTTCCATTTTGGAGTGACGTTCGTCTTGCAAGAACGCTTTCTGTGGAGGCTTGGTTTAACAAGTGATCTTGTAAGACAGTGATAATCCATTGTAAAATGAATTCCTCAATAAAGTAAATAGCATGCTATTAACTTTATTGAAAAACTATCTTTATAACACAAATATTGACAAAAATTGCCCTTCAACCAAAATTTCCTTTCTTTGTTTGATAATATTTGCTTTTGCCGACATAATGTTACTATTGACTATAAAACCTATAACATTATGTAATCCATGAATAATGATAACATATATGTATATAAATATATATATTTAGTTGGGTGCATATAAAAAGATACATATGTAATTAAGATTAAATCTAAAATAATTTTTAATCTGTAAAACCTTCACATTGTACATAAAATTGTAACAATATTCACATTATTTTCTAGTATAACTCTGGATAATAATAATTCTGTAATGGAGGACAAAAGAAAAAAACAGTCTGATCCAAAATGACCCCCCAAAAGAACCGCTCCCATAACGTACCTACCGATGATGTGAAAATAGTAACGTAACAAATAAGGGAGAACAGAAATGAAGCCGGAAGGGAACAGGAATAAAAGGAAATGTATTGATCAACACATTCACAAGGAGAGCAAAACGAGACTAGAAAATGCAACTGTTGCGTGGATTGACCACAAATAGGCATACAATATGGTCCCACAAAGCTGGATAATAGATTGTCTCAAAATGTACGAGATATCCGATGAAGTCATAAAATTTATCGCGAAAACCATAAAAAAAAACTGAAGAATGGAACTGAAAGCAAAAGGAAAAGCTTAGCTAAGGTGAAAATCCAGAGAGTAATCCTCCAGAGAGAAGCGCTATCGCAATTACTATTTCTAATAGCGAGAATGCCATTGAAATGCACTGGTACTATTTACCAACCCCTCCGCTCGGACAGGATATGACACAAGGTCAATTTTTAAGCGGAGTTTAACAGGTTTGAATTCAGAGTTTTCCTTCTCCTAGACTAGTTGCCTCAACAAGGCTGAAGAACCTAGTCCGTCTTACTATTTACCCATAGCTGGAGGGAGAATAAGGGGGTTCATACCTTTCCCCAAGGGTATTTGCCCGAAAGTGAACATAATAGCGCGACTGGAGTACGAACTCGCGTACTACGATTCCGCAGTTCATCGCTTTAACCATTACACCACGAGGACATTGAAATGCACTGGTGGTTACAAACTTCATATACCACAAGAAGAAAATCAATAACCTAATGTAAATGGATGACATCAAACAGTTTCCTAAATTTTGTTTTTAAATTGGAAGCCCCCAGTCCAGGCTGTGAGGATATACGGTGACGATATAGGAATGGAATTTGGCATAGAAGAATCTGCCATGGTTATAATGAAAACGGGAAACGACGGTAAGAATAGAACTACCAAATAAAGAAAACAGCAGAACGCTCGGAGAAAAGGAAACCTACGAATACTTGGGATTATTGGAAGCAGACACCATCAAATAAGCAGAGATGAAGAAAAAATAAAAAAGAATACCTCAAGAGAACCAAAAAATTATTCAAACCAACTATATAGCAAAAAAAAATCTCATCAAAAGGATTAACATCTGGGCTGTCTCCCTCGTAAGATACTCGGGACCATTCTAAAAGAGGACGAGGGAAGAACTTTGACAAATGAACCCGAAGATAAGAGAATTAATGACGTTGAATAAAGTCTTGCATTCCAGAGATTATATAAAGTAAAGTTGGCTACCTTAGTCGAGGGATAACCGAAGGCTCCTTTTCTCATAGCTACTACACCGAGGTGCAGGAGAAGGAACTACTTAATTTCCTGGATTGCTCCATTTGATCGTTACCTTATAATGCTGAGTGTTAAGCAAGGCGGCATCAAGTACCATTTTTTTGAGTCTTTGGTATGACTCGATCAGGGATTGAACCCCGATCTACCAGACCATTGGTGAACACTCTACTCATTAGGCTAGTGGCCCGGGAGAGATTATATAGACAGAGTGTATGTGTCAAGAAAGGAAGGAGGAAGAAGAGTGGCCAGAATTGAAGATAGCATCGATATATCGATTCAACGTCTTAAAGACTACATAAAACAGAGCCAAAAAAGACAGATTACGGCGACTAGAAAAAGCAGAAATAACACAAGAATACAAAGCAACAATAACTAGAAAATAAAAATAGGAAGAAAAACAATTGTATAGAAATTTTAAGCAACAAACTAGCGAAATCTCACACGAGGAAAATATGGTTACGAAATGGAATCTTAAAGAGAGAAACTGAATCTCTTCTACTAGCAACAATAAACAACGCCATAAAGCCCACTTATATTAAATCAAAAATAGGCAATACACAGCAAAATAGTAAATGTGGATTGTGAGGTGATAGAAAAAATGAATTCCTCAATAAAGTAAATAGCATGCTATTAACTTTATTGAAGAAATATCTTTATTACACAAATACTGACAAAAATTCAACCTTCAACCAAAATTTCCTTTCTTTGTTTGATGCTATTTGCTTTTGCCGATATAGTGCTACAATAGATTATTAAAAAAAATTAAATAGAAAAAATAAATTATATAATAAGCGAATGCAGTAAATTAGAGCAAAAAGAGTTTAAGAGTAGACTCAACAGGATGATAAAGATAATTTACTGGGAATTGAGCAAAAAATTGAATTTGACCATTTGAACAAATGGTGTATGCATGACCCAGAATCGTTCCAGTAGAATGAGATGCACAAACTTTTCTAGGATTTTGAGATGCAAACGGATCACCTAATTTCGGGTAAAAAAAAAAAATAGACCTAGTGATACTCAAAGAAAATAAACGCCGAATAGTGGCCTTTGCCGTCCTGGTAGACCATAGAAAGAAAATAAAAGAAATTGAAAAGAGAGATAAATATCCAGACTTTGCCAGAGAACCAGAAAAAACTGGGGAACATGAACGTGACGGTGATACTAATCGTAATTGATGCACTTGGTACAATCCCCAAAGGCAGGATAAATGGACTGAAAGACTTGGAAATAAGAGGACAAGGAGAGACTCTCCAGACTACTACGTTATTGAGATCGCCAAGAATACTGAGAAGAGTCCTGGAGACTTAAGAAGACTTGCTGTTACTCAAGCCCCATTGAGAAACCATCAGCTAACACTAGTGGGAAAAACTCGAAAAGGAGGAAAATGAGAAAAATACAAAAAGAATGAAAATCCATATCTTTAGCTCACCTGAAGTTTGTCAGGGGTAAACTTAGTCGTTAGTTTTTATCCTGCATTTATTATTATCGTATTTTACGGATGAAAGTATTATTATATGTGTGCGTGTGTGTATGTATGTGCATGTGTATGCGTAGTTGTGTTCTTATGTACGCACATACTCTAACAGGCACATATTTCTCCCACTGTATATACATATGGTGTGTGTGTGTGTGTGTGTGTGTGTGTGTGTGTCAGTGTGTATGCTAGAGTGTATGTTTACATATGTGCATACGTAGTTATGCACATACTCACTCATGCATGATCATATTTCCCTCTAACTATATATATATATATGTGTGTGCGTGTGTGTGTGTATGTGTGTGTCTGTGTGTTTGCGCTTGCTTATTTAGATACACATGCATGCACATAGATAGATAGATTGATAGATAGATAGATAGATTTGCATAAACATACATATATACGTACATGTATATATATATATGTGTGTGTGTGTGTGTGTGTGTGTGTTTGTGTGTGTGTGTGAGTTTGTAATGCTAGGGTGTATATGTTTCTGTTTACAAGACTGATTATGTAGCTCTTTTTGCATGCGCTCTTTTTGTAAACAATATTGTTTCTTTTTGAAACTTTTCCAACTCATCCATTTTTGCACCAAACGTAATATGGACCATTGGAAGAGTTTGGCGTAAAGATGTGTCTCCTGAATGAAACTGGCCAACCTGAAAAAGAACCTTGCGTGGAACATATCTCAGTTGATGTTTGCTTACACAAGTGGAATCCATTTTCTCCCGAAACTGACTGAGCAACGCGAATATGGTCTGAAAAACAACGCAGTTTTAGAGTTGAAGCATCTCAATATTTTACAAGACAAGAAAAAAATAAGATAAAATTGAGGAATAAAAAGTTTAAACCTTGAATATTTTTCCTAAACATCTACGTCTTAATAATAACCAATGTACTTCATCGATTTATTTTTGTCATAATTTTTAATTGTACGTTGTTTTCTTTTTGTCTTTTGGTATATCTAAGAATCTGTTCGTGCTGCCATCTTTTGTAGTTTTTTTTTACAAGTTTGCACCGTGGTTATTTAAAGAAAACATCTTTCTGTGGCTATTCTTTGGAAGCAACCAAACAGCCGTTTGTGCATGTGAGGCTTCATTTTGAAAAAGACTCTTTCTTTTCTGTGGTCTTCGTTATCTGGCTTCTGTTTTTTAACCTTTTCGTTCAGTGCTTTGTGTTTTCCTCATACATGTCGCTGTATTCCAAAATGTATTACTTGGACATTAAAAAGAAACGAAAAATAGAGAGAGAGAGAGAGAGAGAGAGAGAGAGGAGGAATAAAACGATGTTGTTGTGTGTTTGCCTAGTTAATAATATCAGTAACGCATAGAGAATGAGGAAGAGAATGGTGAAAATTAAATAGGAGAAAAGAAAGAGAAAAAGAAATAAGAAAAGTTGAAGGTGCTGAAAAAAGTAAAATCTTGGTAATGGTGGTTTAGCACTGAATGTTACACAAGGTCAATTATTTAGCGAAGGAAAGTTGATTGGAATTCAGAGTTCTCCTGCTAGATTTGTTGCCTGATCAAGACTATTCTCTCTCTCCTTCAATTTACCTATGTCTTTAATGAACAAGGATGGAAGAATCCATGCCTTTCCCAAAGATATTAGCGCAAAATGAAACATAAAACGTTTAAACTCCATGTACAAGCCCGGCAGTGCCAGTATTTCGCACAAATAAGAACTGACTCTTTTTTTAACTGTTTTGTGTTTTCTTCATTTGTCGTATTCGGAAATGTATAATTTGAAGAATAACTATAACTGATGTGGGAATAAATAGAATGTTGCAGCATGCTTGCTGCGTAATAAATACGTGCAAAAATATACGCAGCAAAAAGAAAAAAGGAGAGTAAAGAAAACCAGAGTTGAAGAAAAAGCGGGAAATTAGAAGAAGAAAGTAAGAGAAAAGGGAAAAAGAAGAATGAAGAAGTGAAAAAAGGTAAAACATTGATAATGGTGGTGATGAGAAGGAGAAAGTTAGAGGAGAGTAAAAGGAAGAGGAAGGAGAGAAAGGAAGAAGGAAAAAAATGAGTTTGAAAAAAAGAAGGATATGCTAAAATTGAAGGAAACAATGACAACAATAATAATAAAAATAATACATGGGCTCCTAAAATGTTGTTATGGTTAACTTGCTAAGCAAGTAGATTATTGCTAGTGAGTTCATGACAATAATAATGATAAATCCCGATGGGAAGCAAGAATCCCTGAATGGATACCTAAAGGGAAAACTATCCTGATCCAGAAGGACTCCTGACCGAAGCAACTACAGACCGATAACGTGTTTACCTAAAATGCAGAAAATCCTGAATTCACAAATAAGAGAAGGGATTTATTACTTGCTTGAAAGCTATTTCATGAAGAACGTAAAAGTTGTTGCAAAAGAACAGGAGGAACAAATATTCTATTATATATAGACCAAGATATTCTGAAAGAAGTAAAAAAAAAGCAGGAAAATGTAACCCAGGTATGATTTGACGACAAAAGGTTATTTGAGACGATCCCGCTTACTAGGATAACAGAATGTTAACAAATATTCAAGACCTGAAGGCAAGTAATATACTTTATCATGAGAGACTGAGAACGCTAGAGAGTGGAAATAACATACATAAAAATCCAAAGTCGCATCTTCCAAAGAGACTCACAATAGCCACAACTTTGATACCACTAAATTAAATTAAAAGAAAAACGCAAAAGAGTCCAAACCTTTACAAAGTCGCAGGAACAGATATACCACCTCAAGTATTCGGATGATATTAAGATATTTGCTAAATTTTTTTAAAAAGATCAAAAAACTCTTGCGCAATCCATTCGAATATACAACCAAGATATAGAAATGGAATCGGAATAGAAAAATTTGCAATGATTTTAATGAAAAACTGGAAAATAGAAACAGCAGAAAGAATAGAACTACTCAAATATGAAAGTATCAGAAAACTTGAAGAAAAAGAAATCTACTAATAACCAGAAATATTTAAATCTTAAATTAAACAGAGAAGAAAGAACAAGTAAAGTGATTATCTTAGAATAAGATAACGTTATCAAACTCTACATCAGAAATTTCGTTATAGGAATAAATACCTGGGCAGCCTCCTTTATAAGATACTCGGAATCCTTCGCAAAATTAACGAAGGGATAACTTAAATGGACCAAAGAACAATAAAATAAGATACACAAGGCCTTATAGCCGAGAGAGGAGATCGACTGACACCATTGATATTTGCTTAGCTATGCTTATCTAATATTAATGATTTACAAGTGTTTATATGGCTTTGAGTAATCATTCCTATCTACTTATAATAATTTAAATAGGAGTTCTAGAGGCGTAGTTGTTATCGAGCTGGATAGCAAAATCTTAATATGTCAGTTCAAATTCTAGTCTCCCTTTTGTGTTCTTGGCACTTTTGTCTTTCATATTTTCCGTCCAGCCTTGCTATAAAAGGATTCCTCCCTTAAAACACTCAACTACGCGCGTGGTAATCCTTATAAATTACAGGTGGCATTTTCTCTTCTTAAATTCGCTTATGCTTTCTGTCTTGCCCATTTGTCGCCCGTAAAAGAATTCATTTTATCCCAAAGATTACCTGGCTTTGGGGATAGAAATGGACCCTCTCATCTCTTACAGCTATGGGTTAATAGTGCCACTACTGTTCTTCTCATCATTATCATCATCAAGTGGCGCTGAGAGCATGGATTTCGCTGATTCACTCTCTCTATCCGTCCTTATCATGCATCACTCCCAGCAGTTCTAAACTACATCCTGTCCACACAGAGCTGATGTAAATAAGTTCTTGCTGGTCGGCCAGCATTAGCATTACCATTTGTAGGTGCCCATTGAATATCATAGATGAGTTCGTCATTGCATCACCAGCAGTGTCTCGCAAGGACATTAAATAACCCATGAAGATTAATATTCCATGAGTCAAAGGAACGACCTTAAATTATATATATATATGTATATATACATCAGACCTGACCGATAAAATGAAACACAGTTTCTTCCATGCAGCGGTCGTATCGATACTGTTATATGGATGCACTACTTGGACGCTAACTAAACGGCTGAAGAAGAAGCTAGACAGCAATTCCACAAGAATGTTGCGAGCAATATTGAACAAGGCCTGGCGGCAACACCCCACAAGACACCAACTATACGGCCACCTGCCTCCCATCACGAAGACTATAGACGAACTAGACATACAGGACACTGCTGGAGAAGCAAGGACGAACTCATCAGTGATGTACTCCTATGGACCCCCGCATATGGCCAAGCAAAAGCAGGAAGACCAGCTCGAACACGCATACAGCAGCTATGTGAGGATACGGGATGTAGTCCTGAAGACCTGCCAGAAGCGATGAATGATAGGGAGAAGTGGCGAGAGAGGGTCAGGGATATCCGTGCTAGCGGCATGACATGATGATGATGATGATGATATATACGGTTGTCCTCGAAAGAATGCAAACTACAAAGCATAAGCCCTTGAAACAACTTTTCTCGCGTTCTAACAATTCCTTTAGAGATAAACACATTTACGTACAAACTAACAAATTATATATATATATGTATATATATATACTAGCAGGAATACCCGTCGATGAGTGAGTTCAGAAAGAGCCTTCAAAAAGTGTACTCAAAGTTATCTTAGTTACTGCTTCGATATTATTTAATGTTTTGCATTATCACGCAAGTTTTTATCGCCAGGATTCGGCAAAAAAAATTATAATAGAGTCTAAATGCAATAATAATATACTACTGAATTCAAAACTTGTTTATCCTAATAAAAATATTGTTAACAACCACGTAGATTATAAATCTATATCTATTCTTGTAACTCAAAAGAAAGGAATGCCAGTTTTGTGTAAAAGAGGAGCGTCCTTTAAACCAGATATAAACTTCTTAGTCTTTATTTCAATATTTTGGTTTAATAATTGAAGCAGCCATCATATAGACTGCGGCTTTTGCATGTAATGTGCGAGTAAATAAAAGCTACAGGAAAATTATAAAGCCATACATATTGCAATGTTTATTCAAAAAACAAACACTAACAATTAAAGATATATTATCATCGTAATGTAACATCTTTATCATATCTACTTATGATACATAACAAATCAATAATGATGCTGGCAAGCTTTATATTAACGATATGCTTGCATAAAGATATCAATTCGTTTTTAAAAATACAGAAAGTAAAGCAATTAGAAATGAAAAATGAGAAATTTTTAAAACACTGAAACATAAATATTTATCAAACCTGTTAACACTTGAAATATGTGATTCAGTATTTTTCCCAGTTGTCAAAAATCAAATCGATATACACTCTCAGATAAAGATCCTGACTTCCGGTAAACATCAGCAATATGACTTTCATTTTATTAAAGTCAGATGGTTTCTGAGTTTTCAACGAAGTTTTTTACCCTCTTTAAGTCCCTTCCTCGCACTGGAAAATACATTTTATCTTCTTCATTTTTTTCTCGTAAAATTTCACATTCAAATACATATTTTTTTCAAATATCTTCAAAGAAAACTGGATGTTTTGCTCTTTCAAAAGTGCTCTGCGCCGTTTTATAAACCTCATGGTGGGGGAGTTAAATATTAGTGTAAGATGGTGAAAATTAGAAAATCGACTTTACTTAGTTTCCAGTAGATATGGTTTTATTTTCATCGAAATCGGAGGTATATTAATTTTCATCGAGAGCGATTGTCCCCTTTAAACACTACTAATCAAATAAGGAAATAAATTTCTGGTACGTCATTATCTTTCTCGTAAAATTTTAGATAAAAATAAATACTTTTATAATGCATCTTCAATTCCCTTTTGTCCTATACACACAGACACGTAGAGCTCAAGTCCTGGCAGCAACACCCCACAAAGCACCAACTGTACGGCCACCTGCCTCCCATCACGAAAACTATCCTAGACGAACCAGGCATGCAGGACACTGCTGGAGTAGCAGGGACAATCTCATAAGTGATGTACTTCCATGGACCCCCTCATATAGCCGAGCTAAGCAGGACGACTATCTAGAACATACATACAGCAGCTATGTGAGGATGCGGGATGTAGCCCAGAAGACCTGCCAGAGGCGATGAACGAAAGGGAAAAGTGGCGAGAGAGGGTCAGGGATATCCGTGCTAGCGGCACAACATGATGATGATGATGATGATATATATATATATATATATATATATATATATATATATATATATCACGATCTGGCATTAAATAACTGCAAAAGTTGATAGGCCATTCAACACCAACCAACCAACTAATAGTAATGTACAAACAATTAAATGTTGCTCACAATCTTTTTAATAGTTACAATATGAATTTTTTCAGAAACTATGTATTCATATAGTTAAAAATCATTGTAAACATTAACTCAAGCAGATTTATTTTATCCATAGATGTACTCTAACAGGTACGATTAATCGAGGCCACAGTAAACCTGGTTGTAATAAATTCAAGGTGTGACTACACACTCCCCCAAACTCCAAGATTCATCCCCAGATGTATTTTATTGTCCTGCCCAGCACACTAATAGAAAAGAAGAGTGATGGATGAAAAAGACAAAGCAAGAAAAGGAAAATAAAATGACAAAGCAACAAATGTAAAAAAAAAGGACTAAAGATATTTTGATTATATACCGAAATCTCTGACAGTTAGTTACATTTAGGATCCACCATTTTTTTCTTTTTTGGTGCTCTTTTTGTTTCTTGTCTTTTGGTGTTTTTTTTTTAATTTATTTATTTGTTGTTTTTTTTTGTTTTGTTTTGTTTTATTTTTTGGGGTTTTTTTAGAATGTTTATCCGTTTGCCTTTTTGCATGTGCTCTTTTTTTGCTTGTTTTCTTATTTGTTTGTTTTGCTCGATGACAACTAAACTTTCTGGGATTAACTCAGCTTTTGAAACCTAATAAAATATAGTAGGGTATTCGACTCCGACTGTTTTTAGACTCTCTCTCTCTCTCTCTCTCTCTCTCTCTCTCTCTCTCTCTCTCTCTCTCATTCGTTTTATGTCTTACCGTTCAGTTTTGTTGTAAAAGGATTTCTCCCTCACTGCGCTGAACCAGTAATCGTTATAAGTGACAGATGGCATCTTCTCTTCAAGTATTACTTATATCTTCACTGTCTCACCCATGTGTCGTCTTTAGAAGAATTCATTTTATCCCAAAGATTACCTGGCCTTAAAAAATTCCCAGAAAACCAACTAAAGAAAAAAGTTAATACTGCTCTGATAGAATAGTATTTATTTATTTGCTGAAATATAATAAGATTTAATATTATTTCAAAGTATTTTTCATCAGGTTTTTTTCTTAGACATCTGATACCAATCGAACCCGAAGTCAAATGGGTTATCAAGCAGGCAATAACTCGTAGAAAATCAACACTAAAAAAATAAAACGTACGATAAATATGCAGAATTATCTTAAACATTAATATAAGCAAATCAATTGAATTAATTTTTCTCAATAATCCTCTAAGATTTCGAATGTAGTATCCGCTTTGTTGATAGAGCGTAGAATATGCTAATTTTATCCCTTGCAGAGCAATAAAATCTCATCCAAAAATGGGTGTCCTGGGTATGAAACCAAACTGCATTTGATTGTGAGGCTTCAGGATTGGAGATATGAAATAAATGGAATATTCCTTCATTACCATTACTTCCTGGTACACTCTGGGAGTAAATGTAAGCACCTATTTGGGACCCATGTATTGGACAAATAAATCTGTTTAAAATTATTCGTATTTGATTGGACAGTGTGAAAAAAAAGAACTCTTAAGAAACAATCCAAATCAAGTAAATAATGATGTATAATGAACGTAAGAGGTAAGGATATTACGTTCCTTTTTACGATTATATTTACGTATGAGGTATTCGTTGACATATTTCTATAGCTGGTGCGGATTAAGGGATTCGTACCGATTCCAAAAGCATTAGTCAGAAAGTGAATGTAAGAAGTCGACTGGAGTTCGAACTAGCTTCTAACTATGATGTCCTTGTTCAGCACATTAACCACAACGCCAAAGGACTCCTCCTTCTTGATGGATTGATATGTCGTTAAAATCAATCAATCAATCATATATGATATGTGTAAAAACGACCAATTATCATGACGAAAATAACTAACAATCAACAGTCGATGCGATCGTACTAATTCTTACAGAACTGTTAAATTTCACACATTTTAGTGCACCTTTCTTTTTTATTCTCACAAGTCGATTACAATTAGAAAATCCTTTATAATAGGATTTAAATATTTAAGTAATACACATAGTGAGCCCTTTATTTGGTACTATATTAATTCTCGACTTGACCAAAACATTGATGGAGGAACCTCCATTTTGTAGTGGCTAATGTTCTAGCCTGGAAAAATTGTAGTAAGCGAGTTCTAATTCTTATCAAATTATTATGTCTTATCTAATTTCGGATAAATACTTTTGGGAAAGGCATGAACCCTCTAATCCTTAGTTATGGGTTATATAGAACCACAACTGTACTTCTACAAAGTTGGATTCAGCATTAAATAACCCACGAAGGTTTATATGCCATTAAAAAGAAACGAAACCAAACGATTCTTATACAAACAGTTCGGGAGAGGATAATGAATTTTTTGTTTTAGTTTTGTTATGTGTTGTTTGTTTGTTTTTGTTTTGTCACCTCTGCGTATCTTTTTGACTGAAACAACCACGATTTTTAGTCTAATTTTGTATGTTGCCTTGAGTTTATTTAAGGAAATCTTTCAATTGCCATTCTTTGCAAGTAGTCTGGTGAGTGTGCAAAACCTCAATTTGAGGAAGACGCATTCTTATGTGTGATCTTCACTAGATGGCTCGTGTGTTTTAACATTCGCGTTCAGTCACGGCTTTATGTTCGCCCGTCTGTGTATCTCTCTTTCTCTCACTCTCTCACTCTCTCTCTCTCTATATATATATATATTTTGGCGTATAATTTGTCGCTGAATATTTTAAACGACTTATAAACAACATCTCACACCAGAAAACCTGGACCTGCCGAAGAAAAGGAAACCTTAAGAGATAAACGGAATATCTCCAAATAGAAGCACAGGACAACACAATAAGGACCAATCATATCAAAGCGAGAGTAGATAAGACGCAAAAAAACAGTAAATGTAGGCTATGCGGTGACAGAGACGAAACGATTAATCACATAATAAGCGAATGCGGCAAATTAGCACAGAAGGAGTATAAGGCGAGACACAACTGGGTCGGCAAGGTAATCCACTGGGAAATGTGCAAGAAATTTAAATTTAACCATACTAATAAATGGTATATGCACAACCGATCACCTGTCCTAGAAAATGACACGCATAAACTCCTATGGGACTTTAACATACAAATGGATCACCTAATCTCAGTCAGAAGACCAGACCTTCTAATAATCAACAAAAGAAAAGAGAATTTGCAAAATTGTCGACTTTGCTGTCCCGGTGGACCACAGAATAAATCTGAAGGAATGTGAAAAGAATGAGGAGTACCTCGACCTTGCTAAAGAATTGAAAAAGCTGTGGAACATGAAATTAACGATTGTGCCAATTGTGATTGGTGCTTTAAGCACAATAACTAAAGGATTATTAAAAAGCCTGGAGGACTTGGAAGTTGGCGGACGGATAGAAACTATCCAAATGAGAACATTGCTGTGAACGGCTAGAATCCTGAGATGAGACCTGGAGACTTGAGGAGATTGCTGTCACTCAAACTCCAGTGAAACACCATGAGGTAACACTGATGTGAAAAACTCTAAAGGAGTAAATAATGATAATGTGTTATTGTTTATCAATAACTATTAGGTTGTGTGAATTTGATGTTAGAGGACTGTTATCGTCATTTTAATCTAAAATCCTACGACCAAAAAAGGGAAAAAAAAAAACAAAACCTCTGTCCGTAAACTAAGGTAGTCGGAATATACAATAAAGCAATTAGGCTGAGCAAAAATATAAACAAAAGGAATCGCAACCTTTACAATTAACTTGAAATGTTTTGATGACTGGAAAATTTGTAAATTCGTAGGCTGTACTACATTATTTTTTTTCATTTCGTATCCGCCTTGATTATAGATGAATTAATGTGTGCTAATTTGAAGTTGTTTGTATGTATCAGGAGTCTTGACGTCTTCTTCATAGATAACTTTCAAAGGAGAAAGGACTAAAAAAAGTGGAAATATGTGTTATCTGTAAAATGCACTGGAATCGAACTAGCAGCACAAATGACTGTAATATCCACAAAAACATAAGAATATAGAGTTATGTTAGCTTAATTATCTCAAAAGCGTTAGTATATCTTCTTTTTATATATATATATATATATATATATATATATATATATATATATATATATATATATATATATTGTAGCTTGCTGAAGTGCCTTCCTCCTTTGAATCTACGGGGATTTTAAGCAACAAACTAACAAGGTTTCGAACGAGATGACACACGAAACTGAAAACTCAAAAGAAAAACTTAATCTCTTCTAATAGCAGCAAAAAAACAACGTCGTAAGAACCAATTATATTAAAGTGAAAATTGTGATTATACAAAACAGAATAGCGAGTGTAGATTTTTTGAAATAGACGAAAGAGATAAGCGGATAGAGCAAACCAGCACAAAAGAAAAGTAAGATCAGGCACAACTGGGTCAGAAACGTTATCCACTTGGAAATAATACCAGATATTGTATTTAGACAATACTATGAAATGGTATATGCACAAACAAGAATCTGCACTAGAGAATAAGACCCATAAAATCCTCAGGGATTTTGAAATACAGACGCATCTAAATAACACAAGGATTTTTTTCCGGGATTAGGTTAATCCCGGAAAAAAACTAATCCTTGTGTTATTTAACAAAAAAGAAAAGTTGTCGTCTCGTGGATTTTGCTGTTCAGGCAAATCACAATCGAAAATCAAAGAAACCAAAGAAATAGACAAATACTTGGACCTTTCCCACGAAATCAAATAGCTATGGAACTTGATAGTCAAGGTAAAACCAATTAGAGTTGATGCACTCGAAACGGTCAGCCAGACATTGGAGAATTTACTGGTGAAACTGGAAATCAGTGGGAAAATCGAAACCATTTAAACAACAGAATTACTGAGGTCAGCAAGAATAATGAGAAGAGTCCAGGGAAAATGAGGAAAATTGATATTATTTAGAGTCCAGTGAGAGACCACAGGCTAACGTTGGTTTCAAAAATCAGTGAAATGTGCAGAAGTTATTTGACTCGAGAGATAACATAACAAGACTATAGATGCCAGGAAAAAGAGTAGGAGGAATCGACAGCATTGAAAGCAACGTAGAGGCAACAATTCGAAGATGTGATGAATACTAAAAAACAACGAAGACAAACTAACTGCAAATTTCAGCAACCCGTAAGAGAAATGGCAACCTTTGAGCAAACAGTACAACAAAAAATCTTGAAAACTAAAACGTGGGAAAAATATGAGGATACTTCAAGCTAAAAATGAAAGAGATTGCACACGAATGTAGCAAACTAGCACAAAAGGAGTAGACAATCAGTCATGACTGGTTGGGAAAGGTGATTTACTAGGAATAGTGCAAGAGATAAAAAAGGTGTAAGAACAAACCAAAATCTGTCCTTGAAAATAAGACGCATGAATTTCTCTGGTATTTTGAGATACAAATGGATAACTCTTTTCCATTCAGAAAACCAGATCTAGTTATAATTAACAAGAAGAACTTTTCATCGAGTAGATCTTGCTGTTTCAAGTGACCACATAATGAAAATCAAAGAAAGAAAAATAAAAATGAGATGTCTACATTTTGCCTGAGAGCTTAATACTTATGAAACGTAGAGGTAATGGAGATACTAATCGTAGTTGTTGCGCCTGCAAAAATCCCTAACATCTTGGGAAGGAGATTGGTGAAATTGGAAACCAGAGGAAGAATCAAGACTCTACGGAACTCGGCATTATTAAGATTGGCTTGAATACTGCGAATGTCACATATTGACCCTTGACCGAGCCGTCAATCAGAGATGCACCTGTGTATATAAGCGGAAGAAGTTAATGTGATCTATTCGGATGTAAGTGGGCGTTATGAAATAATATATGCCCGTGGCAGTTAAGACAGTTGGAGGCAGTGAAGGCCAGAGTGAGAGCCAGTTTGCAGTCAGTGAGAGCGCCCCGCTGAGGGCTGCTGTTTCCGGTTGACAGTTTCCAGTTGAGAGAGTTGGAGTCAGTGAAGGCCGAGTCAAAGCCAGCTTGCAGTCACTGAGAGCGCACCCGCTGGGGCCGGTGGCTCATACCAGGCTTCCGATTGAGTGACCCTGGCTGAGAAGCAGAAGAAGTACTAAGTGGGTTTTGAAGATAACCCAGCGTGCTCTGGTCAAGAGAAGAAGTTATGGGTCACTAAAGCAATCAGTCTAGTCTCCACCCCCTCCGTCTGTCTCACAAACCACAGAAGCTTCAACTCCTTTCGAAAGAATAAAAAGGCGTATATATTCTTATAAAGATAGTTTGGGGTATTCTTCATCCATGTATATTTCCTCATTATTACTATACAACATTATTCGATTTGGTGCTGAAGGCCAGTTCATGCGCACGTGACATGATTTCGAACCTGAGTTTAAACCTAGACGATCAAGGAAGCAGACGATGAAGATACTGACAATGAGACTGGAAGAAAATGAAAATGAAGGAGAAGAAAAAATTTGAAGATGCAAAAAACCTGGGAGAATAAATGTGAAACCAAGAGAACATCGGGAGCAGAAAGAATTCAGTACATCAAGAAAATTAGAAATGAAAAGCTTGAATGAATCTAAAAAGAAAAAAAAAGGAAATGTGGTAGGTACATTGCTTAAATAAGGAAAAGTAATTTTTTTTCCTTCAGCGTATCTTTGAATTTCTTGGTTTGCGTTGATAAAATTTTGCTAATTATAAAAAAAAATTGGTTGTATCCGTCTTTCAAGGTTTTAAGAGTCACGTTCAATAGAATTTAAATAATTTTAAAAGAAAATTAGATATCGGTGATAAAATCCAGTATATTTTACATATGAGTTGATACAGATTATTGCTCTGTTTCGGGACTATTAATCACGAGGGGAAAGAAAAAAGAAAGGAAACAGAAAGAGAAACAGAAAACATTGTTTTTGTGACATTTCAAAAAGTGAGAGGTTATAAAAACAAGTTTTGAATTGAAAGACAATGAGAATTTTGGGCTTTTCCTGAATGAACTTTGATTGAAAACAAAATTTTGTGAATGAAGTTTTGTAGTAACTTATGCATGCTATCGTAACACATAGTAATTTTACATAAGGATTTTAATCCGAGCTGCAGAAGGATCCAGGAAACAATGAGATGTTGTCGACTTAATGTTCATGTACATTTGGATCCATAGTTAGGGCAGTGGGACGAGTTTGATATTCGGAAAAGTTGTGGATATTAGAAGCGTTCTGTGAAGTTTCCTTTGAATGGGATCGATATTTTGGTTACTGGTAGAAGCCATACCAGGTTTTATGAAGGTCTTCCCTAAGAGGAAGTTGAGAATTTTCAGGTACTGGTTAGTGGCCAGACCAGCATTTTGTGAGGCCACCTTAGAATGGGTTTGAGATTTTATTTGAGGTACTGGTTAGTGGCCAGAGCGGGTTGTGAAGGCCCCATTTTGGGGTTTGGTAAGAGGTCAGACCATTGTGTTGAAGAGGATATTTTGAAACGGGGAATGGGAAATTAGGGAGTATGTATGCAAAATCTTGACGTACCTCGTTGTATGCACCAGAAAAATTTATGGACTCTTTTTTTGAATTGTTCTTGAGGGAGAAATATAGTTGACCAAATAGATAAATAAATAAATAAAGTACCCTTGTTAACTATTGAAAAAGAGAAAGAAGATAAACTGAAGAGCAGTGGAAAAAGTAGTGGAAAGAGTAAAGGGTTTGGGTTGCTTAGGAAAAGAGCCACCAGGAAATTTTATCTCATCTTTGAAAGTGAGCTTGATACTAGCGTGGTGTTGTTTTAGTTGGAATAGGAAAAAGGGTAGATACTCGTTGAAAAAAAATTGAAAAGGGCGCGTGCGAACCAATATTAGCTTAGGTTGTCCGTCAAGAAAAAAAAAACAGAAAAGGAATGCAGGAAATGAGTAATTGTACAGAAAAGATAGATGTGGATATTAAAATTATTGCAGTGAAAAGAAAAGTGAATTAAAAAAAAAACGGGGGAAAAGACAAGGACACTAATCATTAAAAAAGCAGCAATTTTAAAAATTGAAAGGAAAGAAAAGGGGAAAAGAAGAGGAAGAGACATTTCCTAAAAATAGAACTGTTATAAGTATAAACATATTTCCTGTATTTTTTTTTTTTTTTGACATGTTTAGGCTGTCAATTTTTTTCCTTGTTGGACATTTTGTTTTGACTATTGCATTTTGACTTGTTATGTATTTTTCAAAATGTTTTTTTTTCTCCAACTGCTGTGAAGCTTAGAAGGAAATAATTGTTTGAATTTAAGGCTACATTTCTGAATTTTTTCCACGACTCATTTCATGAGATTTTTTTTTGGGGGGGGGGTGAAATCGCTGGAAGAAGAAAAGTATTTGCTTATAAATGTTTTGGCGTGATATGTTTTGGTTGTTGCTACGTGCATTTCAATTTCTAATGCCATTTTGAGGTATTGGTTTGGAGCCATGGTGACTTTGTTGTTGAATTTTTGGAAATCTCACTATTACTCCAGGTAGGATCCTGAAGAGTGGATGACTGGTGTATGATCATAAGGAATCCAGGCAAAATGTGTTTCAGGAATTACCAGGGTCACATGGTTTGTGACTAGGATCATGGGAACTAAGACATTGGCCCCATGATGTTTTCAGTTTTCTCAAGGAATTGCAGAGGATGTTTTTTTGAATGAGATATGTAATTGTGTTGTAGTTTTGATGTATGCAAGTAGGATAGCCAACCACACCAAGAAAGAATAAGGGAATAATTCAGGTAAGAATTAAAAGAGGTTAATTGTCGCATGATTAAAAGGTCGCCTTTTAAGATGTGTAATGATTGTTGTATTTTTGCTGCTGTTGCTCTTGAACACTATTTGTAAGATGTGTGTGTGAGGAGAGATGGAGAGGGACGTGAGGAAAACGTCCACAGGAGACAATTTGAAAAATAAGAGGAGGAGAGGTGTTACATATTGACCCTTGACCGAGCCGACAATCAGAGATGCACCTGTGTAAATAAGCGGAAGAAGATCACGTGATCTAATCGGAGGTAAGTGGGCATTATGAAATAATATACGCAGATGCCCGCAGTAGTTGAGACAGTTGGTGGCAGTGAAGGCCAGAGTGAGACCCAGTTTGCAGTCAGTGAGAGCACCCCGCTGAGGGCTGCTGCCTCTAGTTGTGCGGCCTCCAGTTGAGAGAGTTGGAGTCAGTGAAGGCCGAGTAAAAGCCAGCTTGTAGTAATTGAGAGCACGCCCGCTAGGGCTTGTAGCCCATACCAGGCCTCCGGTTGAGCAACCCTGGCCGAGAAGCAGAAGAACTGTTAAGTGGATCTGGAAGATAACACAATGTGCTATAGTCAAGAAAAGAGTTATGGGTCAATAGAGCTATCTGTATGTCTCCCCACCCCCATCCGTCTGTCTCACAAACCACAGAAGCTTCAACTCTTCGAAAGAATAAAAAGACGGATATATTCTTATAAAGAAGTGTTGTGCTTCATTACTTCAATCGCAATACAACACGAACAGCCCAAGAGACATGATGAAACTTGATTTTATTCAGACTCCATTGAAAGACCATCAATTGACACTGCTGTGAACAACTCACAAGGAGTAGAAGAGTAGACTTTATAATAATCAACAAAAAAAGACAATCTGCACAATTGTAGACTTTGCTGTCCAAGCGGAACACAGAATAAATCTGAAGGAAAGTGAAAAGAAGTACCACGACCTTGCTAGACAATTGAAAAAGCTGTGGAACATGAAAGTAACGATTGTGCCAATTGTGATTGATGCCTTAGGCACAATAACTAAAGGATTATTGAGGGGCCTGGAGGACTTGGAAGTTGGTAGACGGGTGGAGACTATCCAAACGACAGCATTGCTGATAACGGCCAGAATCCTGAGACGATTCCTGGAGACTTGAAGAGACTTGTGTCACTCAAACTCCAGTAAAAAACCATCAGCTAACACTGATGGGAAAAACTATAAAGGAGTAAATAATAATAATAATAATAATAATAATAATAATAATAATAATAATAATAATAATAACTTGTAACTGGCGCACCTGGAACTGTCATAGAAAGCTTGGTAAAGAGGCTGGGAGAGTTGAAAATCGGAGGGCAAGCCAAGACTATCAAAACTACAAGATTCTTACGTTAGGCTAGAATACTGAGAAGAGTCCTGGATACCAGAGGAGATTTGCTGTCACTCAGACTCTAGTAAAAAATCAATAATATCGCTGTAAAAAAACACGAAAAGAGTTAAATAGTTATAAAAACAACAAAACGATTATTATTATTATTATTATTATTATTATTATTATTATTATTATTATCATTATCTACATAGATAATATTAAGATTTTTGCGAAAAGGAAAAATGAAATAGAATCCCTAAAAACAATTTATTGAATACTCAGTCAAAATATGGGAATGGAATTTGAGATTGAAAAAGGTTGTCTGAATGTATGGCAAAGCAATAGGGCTGACCAAAAATAAAGACAACATGAATCGTACCCTTAACTTCTTCCTTGTTAATAACAAACAAAAGAAAAAGAGAAACAACGTGAGAAATATTACAACTAAATCAATAAATAATCCGAAAAATGGAAGAAAAAGACAACTACGCATTCGCATTAAGAATGGAAGCAAGTACCATCAAGCAGAGATAAAAGAAAAAGTAAGAAAGACCGAGAATAAGTTTTATATGTTGACCTTCGACCCGGCCCAAAATGCCATTCCAGGGTGATGCACCGGTAGGAGGTGACCCATTCTAATGGCAGTTATGAGAGGAAATCCCGTGGGCGGAAATTGGCAGATGAAATGGGACGAGCTAAAGAAATTCCCATGGTACACACATAGACTGACGCACCGGTAGGGAGTGACCTCTGAACTGCATGACAGTTGTTTCCGCTTGATGACGATTAAACATGCGATTTC
Organism: Sepioteuthis lessoniana; assembly: GCA_963585895.1. Classification (NCBI taxonomy): domain Eukaryota; kingdom Metazoa; phylum Mollusca; class Cephalopoda; order Myopsida; family Loliginidae; genus Sepioteuthis; species Sepioteuthis lessoniana. The sequence continues at coordinate 78,837,334 of OY757915.1, forward strand.
AAGGATCGAGTGGGCGATCGAGTGGGCGTTGAGCTATTGTGTGGCTCAGTCAAGACAGAAGTCAAGACAGTTGAGTTTGAGTTACAGTTGAGTTGAAGATCGGATGCAGTTATAGACGAGATGTGGTAGGGAAAGCCACATCAGGCCGAAGGGGCCTTTGGGCCCTGATGAGTTGAGGTCCGGAGAAGATGCTGATAGAAGAATGCAAGATTCCACGAGTTGAGACTACACCACCGTTAATTTCAGCTAAAATACAAAGATTATTATCAAGACTACACCACAATTAAGATCGGCTAAAATACCGAGAAGAGTCCGAGATTAAGATCGGTTGAAATACTGAGAAGTCTTCTAGTCCAGACTACAATACAGTTAAGATTGGTTAAAATGCCAAGAAGAGTACTAGAGTCCAAAAGACACCACAGATATGATCAACTAAAATACCTTAAAGAATCCTAGACTCTAGAGTACACCACAGTTAAGGTCACCTAAAATGCCTTGATGAGTCATAGAATCCAAACTATACGACAGTTAAGATAGGATAAAATACCGAGCAGAGTCCTCGAGTCAAGACTACAATACAGTTAACATCGGCTAAAATACCAAAAAGACTCCAAGAATCAAGTCTTCATCAGAGTTAAGATCGGCTTGAATACATAGAAGTGTCCTAGATCCAAGACTATAGTAGAGGTAAGATCAGATAAAACACAGAGAGGAGTTCTAGTGTCAAGACTACAATATAGATAAAATCGGATAAAATACTGAGAAGACTTCTAGTGTCAAGACTACATACAGTACAGTTAAGATAATCTAAAATACTGTGAAGAGTCCTTGGATCTGGACTACACCAATGTTTAAGATCGAATAATATAACGAAGAGCGTCCTAGAGTCACGATTACAATATAGTTAAAATTGACTAAAATACCTTGAAAAGTCCTTAATTCAAAACTACACCATAGTTAAGATCGCCTAAAATGTCAAGATGATTCTTAGAGTTAAGACAACAGTACAGTGATATACTGTTTAAGAAGGACTAACATGTCGAGTAGAGTCATATAGTGTAGACTACAGCACAGTTAAGATCAGCAAAAATAAGAGTCCAGACTACATCACTCCAAAGACCGCCTAAAATACATAGAAAAATTCTTTAGTCCGGACTACACCACAGTTAAGATCAGCTAAAATACCAAGAAGTCTTAAAGTCCAGAAGAAATTTACTGTCACTCGTTCTTCACTGAAAAATTACCAGTTAAAACTTGTGAATAAGAGTAAGGAGAAAAATAACAATGTAAAGTGATCCACAAAGATCTGAGCGAATGTACAGACAAATGGTGTATGTATGGGCCTGATTCAGTCTTGGAAATTAAGACATATAAAATGATCTGGAATTTTGAAATAAAATCGGATCTCTTCATCCAGGGCGAAAAGTGGACTTGGTTCTTGTTGATAAGAAGAAAAGAACTTGTCAATTATTCAATGTTGCCGCTCAAGTAAATGACAAGACAGCCAAAAACTTGGCACATATGTAGATACTGTCCGAAAACAAAGTCAGCGGACTAAACTAAATGTGGAACATGAAGGTAACAGTAGTGCCAATTACACTCGGAGCCCCGGGTGAAATACTCCGGTAGAATTTGGATAATAGGAGTAAAACAGACTCAGGAGATTTTAGAGGCCCGGTGAAGGATAAAAACTGTATAAATAATTATTGCTGAGATCTGATAGAATATTGAGAAGTGTCCTGCAGAATTCTGGAAATGTGCGCTCAAACTTCAGTAAAGGCTACCAATTGCTATAGGTATGAAAGCTCACACAGTATATTAGATTAAGTTTTCTTATCCCAAACACTCATTTTAAAAGAAAAATTTCATGAAGTAAGCATTCTAATGGCGCATTACTTTTATGATCTCGCAAGAGTGTAGAGGAAGTTTATTTGTAGCGGCAACCCGAGAATACTTCAGTATATAATTTTAAAAACTTCGGCAGGCACAGGGTGTTACATAAGGTTAATTTTAACTGTGGTACGAAAGGTTTGAATTCAAAGTTTTCCTTCTTCTAGACTGGTTGCCATACTGACTAGATGGTGTAAATGGCCATTTTAACCCTTAACAGATATCACTGACGTTTAAAATAAAGACCAAAATGAATAATATTGATGGTAACTGCCGTACCCACCTCAGCCGTGAAAAATGCAAAAGAAAGACCAGAATGAATACTGTTGATGAACACATTTTTAGCCATGACAAATTTCATTCAAGTACAAAATATAGACCAAAGTGAATGATATTGACGGTAACTGCTGTACCCGTTTTCAGCTTTGACAGGTGTCATTCTCGTGCAAAATAAAAACCGAAATGAAGAATATTGATGGTATCTGCTGCACTCATTTTTAGCCATGACAGATATCATTCAATTCAAAATAACAAGCAATGTGAATAATATTGATTATCGCTACCATTTCCTCAATGTTTAATAATTCAGGAGGAAATTCGAAAAACAACGGAGCGTTCCCTTCTGGAATATTCACGCATTTCTGGACAAAACAAATTATAATTGCGTTGACAAGTTCGCAAAAACAATAAGACATTGGGCTGATATTCGACTGCATGCAATTTTTCACGAATATCTTCCTTTAATTAGGTTTTCTTTTTAGTGACCTTATTTAGCAAATCTAAGGATTAGTTAATATATTCTTTTCATAATAACAATAAAAGAGCTGTTAAAAAATTGACATTAAAAAAATGAAGGACGAGAACTACTGCATTAGACAACGGAATTGGTTCAGAATTCCCAGAAGGTTACCCAGCTATGTTGGCAGGGTTAAGAAATGGCCGTCAACTGTGTCACAACGAGGGTTTTAAACAAGATTACCAAAAGATAAAAGAAAAATCGATTCATTTTGTTTTTTTTTTTTTTTTTTAATCAGACGTAATCTTATTAAAATGAAAAAACATTAAACAGATTTCGGACACGTTCAGAGCTTACAAATTCAAACAAAGGTCACTAGAGCTAGTAAGTTGATGAATTTATCTAAGCTGTAAAAAATTGCCGGTGCAGGTAAATCTCACTTCGTGATCTTTCCAGGTGTAACTTGTTATGAGGAAAATTCGAGCACTTTCATAACCTTTTAACGAAGCCGAAAACAGTCAGAAGCCAAGCCGGTCAACAGGTACTCAAAGGGGTTTACTCCTCCCTTTAATCAATGTAATCCGAAAAACTTTCCACCCAAAAGAAAGAATCAGTTTTTTTTGCACCTCCCCTAGATCTCTCTGAATCGAAACTTAGTCGTAATTGACTGGCCAATGAGAATGCAGTCGAAAATTATCCGTTATTGGCGGACCAATTCGAGGTGTTTAAGTCTACATTTTTCTCCTTTGTCATATTTACCCAACCCCTCCGCTCGGGCAGGATATGACACAAGGTCAGTTTTTTAAGCGAAGTTTAACAGGTTTGAACTCAGAGTTTTCCTTCTCCTAGACTAGTTGCCTCACCAAGGCTGAAGAACTTAGTCTGCTCTACTATTTACCCATAGCTGGAGGGAGAATATTTGGATTCATACATTTCCCAAGGGTATTAGTGCTATGTGAAATGCAATCAGTCCAGGATTTGAACTCGTGTCGCCATGTCCAATTCCTGCGACGATAACCATTACACCACGGGCACCACCTACAATTTTCTCCTTTATGTTGTATAGCCGCATACATATACATATAAAAATATAAGCGGAAACATACTCAACAATAATAACGAACTTCAATGAACGAACGAACACACTTCTTTATAAAAATATACCTCTCACACTTTATTCTCGAAAGGTTTGATGTTAGTTGTGTGTGAGAGGTGAGTTGACGCAAAGTTCTTCTGACCATAGAAGCACTTCTTTATCATCTTAGCTGGAGTTGCTCAACCGTGGGTCACTGAGGGCCCAAAGCCCTCTTTCTGCCGCTGGCTCTCTATTCGGCATCTTGTCCCCTACTGGCTCCAACTCCAACTGGAACTGACCCAAGCCGTCTGTGGCACCTAGTTGTATAATTGTCTAACGCCTACCTCTTCCTCTGCTTATTTACACAGGTACATCTCTTGATTGATGGCTCGGTCGAGGGTCAATATATAACATTTAAAATATTGGCTCCGAGACTTGTAACCAGATAAGAGAGATCAAAGACAACTCTAAAACTACCGCCAGAAGAAAACCCTGTTGCTAGAAAAAAACTATAATGAAAACAAAGTCTTAGAATTCCAAAGTTCCTGACAACCGCAAGACCATCTTTGTCGCTGAAAAACTCCATGCTAATTATTATAAAGTAAAACTGGAAGCCAAAGTCCTCACAATACCTTTTCTTTCCCATTTACTGTGCAAAACTTCTTTAACTATTGTATATGGTTAGACAAATATACCGTAAAAAATATATTGTAATTGTTACGAAGCATTGTCTCCCTTTGGAGTTGCCAACATCTTCGGCACCTCATTCCTACTAACCTCCCAAACCGTCTTGAGAAGCTCCGATAAAGTTGCATCAATTCCCATTCTGATCTCTAGAAATACAGTGTAGGCATAGAAAGAATTGACAGAAGACACATGTGGTCATTCCAAAGATAGACCTTCATTACATTATCAATAGAAATGTGAGACCATTCTAAAAGACATACTGGGTAAGACAGTAAACTGAACCAAGTGCTAAAGTTCCAGTTCAAAGATTAGGATATTGTGGAGTAATCTATTCGTTGCCATTAATCACAGGTCCATTCTAACCCAGAAAAATAGAACCTTTTTAGGTTCCATCTATATGACTTATTCATTACCATTAATCACATGACCATTCTTACCAAGAGAAATCGAACCTTTTAAGTTACTCTCTATATTTCTTATTCATTGCCATTAATCTCCGGTCCATTTTACCCCAGAGAAGTACAACCTTTTAAGGTCATATATGACTTTTTCGTTGCCATTTATCTCTGGTCCATTTTTTTCCTTGAGAAGTTGAACTTTTTCAAGGTTCTCTGCATAAGACGTATTCGTTGCCATAAATTACAGGTTCAGGTGCCCGTGGTGTAATGGTTATCGTCGTAGGAAATGGACACGGAGACACGAGTTCAAATCCTACACGAAACTAATTGCATAACACTAATACACTAGGGAAAGGTATGAATCTAATTATTCTCCCTACAACTATGGGTAAATAGAAGGACAAGCTGGGTTCTTCAGTCTTGGTGAGGCAACTAGTCTAGGAGAAGGAATACTCTGAATTCAAACCTGTTAAACTCTGATTAAAAATTGACATTGTGTCATATCCTGCCCAAGCGGAGGGGTTTGGTAAATATGATAAATTACTGGTTCAATTAACTCCAAAGAAGCAGAATGTTTTAAAATCCCGTTTATATGATTGATGGACTTTAACGGCATGTTATCGCGTCTAGGGTATTTTATACCCTCAGTGTAAGGAAATGTGTTAATTGTACGTTCATATTTATAATTTTATGCACTTGTTAGTCGAAAAGTTTTTTTTTGTCCACGGTCCTATCGAATTGGAAGAATGTCTATATAAATCTATTTAACACATCATCATCATCTCTATTAAATCATGCTTAGAACACACAATTTCCTGACTCTTTCTGGCCTATAATCCTTAGTCCTTGATAGATCTTCTGAACAGCTTCCGTGTCCGCATCGAGCTGATGTGTATCTTTGCCGGTCGGCCAACTCTGGCGCGTCTCAGTGTGGGATTCCATAAGAGAATGTCGTTGATAAGTTCATCTTTATTTCTCCAGCAATGCCCGGCACATTTTCTTTGTCTTTCTTGGATGTTTTTTGAGATAAAAGAAAGGTGGCTGTACAGCTTCTGTTTTGTGGGGTGCTGCTTCCAGGGTTTGTTGAAAAGAGCACGAAGCATTCTTATGTAGTTTCCATTTAGCTTTTTCTACATTCGTTTTGTAAGTGTCCATGAAGTGCATTGATACAGACGTATCAACACAGTTTGAAGAAATATCGTCTTATTTTATCGAAGAGAGATCAAATTTCCATATGACCGATAATCTCTCAATGACAGTACATTCTTTCACAAAGCGAATGTTGATATGACTTTTAGTAGATAAGATAATCCTGCCGAAGTATGCGAACACATTAAGGGAAGATGGCACCATCTTGCTTTAAACACATAATTTTATTTGCGTTCACGTTGTGGCTAATGCTCCACGTTGTTTGCTCCGGGCTATGCTGTAGGGATTCGGCTTGGGTAGGTGAATTTATTATTTCCATATTTGCCTATAAGAGCAATCATATCACTACCGATGATTAAAACGTTGTGTTTGGGAGGGTATCGGATAAAAGAAGATAGTTCGTTGTATAAGGTGACGTCCGTTTTATCACTGACATTGATAGGGCTGTAATAACAGACACTTGTTGTGAAGGGGTTGCAAATAAATGAAGCACATATTATTTTTGGCTTGATTTTCTCTATGTTATTTCGTAATTTTAAGGAACGAAGGCTGAAAAGTATTTCTACTCCTCCTGTGATGGTATGGGCCGATATTTTCAATACTGAAGCCGAGACAAATGTATATCTATTGCAGGTATCATGTTATCTTAGTACTAGTTCACTATTGTAGACTCTATCTCCTTGTATTCATATGTTGACTATATCATGGCTGGCAGCAGATGCTGTCAGCACAAGTAGGAACTTAATTGTGTTTTAAGTCCTAACTTTAAATGTCGCAATGTTAACAATGATGTTTGCACCCGTGTAATTTTGGTTCGGACTTAGTTTTTGAACACAGAAAACAGAATCCCCCACCCTTACAGAATGCGCCGTTGATTACCCGCGTTAAGACTGATGCAGTTTGGACGTACGGTTTGAATTAAACGTGGTGATTTTTTGTTGGCATGTCTTTTCTCATTAATAGAAACCACCATTATTCGTAGTTTTTTCATGACTGAGCTATGTGATCTTCTCATAGTTTCCATAACAATATACTAGTGTGGTTGGTCTAATACTCTCCATCCTCAAAGACTGTTATCCAGTGACAAGCCGGGCCTGGATAACTCTCACTGGGTTTTACTGTTTATTTGTTATTTAATGGCATATAAACTTTCTCGGACTATTTAATACCAAATCCATCTTTTTAGAATGACAATAGAGTTACTATTTAACCTATAGCCGAGAGGATTAAGCGGTTCATACATATCCCATATGTATTTGTCCTAAAGTGAACGTAATAGCACGACTGAAGTTCGAACTCACATACGACGATTCCCCAATGTTTTAACCATTACACCACAGAGACACACCCAACTGTTGCTGGGTTTTGTCGTTGCAAGTAATACATATCTGGTGCTATGCTTATATGGTTTAATTCTTGTCTTGAATTTTCTTAAGTTTTAATTTACAAAAATAAATTTTCTTATTTTGACCAGGTTTTGGTGATTAATTTATTACAGTTGGTGAAAAGAACTATTTGACCGATTGATAAGATCTTGATAGTTACTGCTAATCCAGGTAAGAGTAGACTAGGGAGTAATGACAACGAAGAAGTACGGCACACTAGAAACGTACGGCTCCAGAAATGGAAACTTAACATCAGATAAATTTAGTTATATACCTAGGGCACCCCATTTAGATGGGGACTCATCTTTCTGCAGAGGAAGCAGTGAATTTATATAAACCCCTCCGACATGTTTTGGTCCCATTTATACGTCAAACGTGTTCGCGATAATTAAGTGTCTACCTGTTTAAAATTATAGTGTAGATATATTTTTGTTCCGTGTATAAGTCGACTCAATAATTGTTAACCTTTCGCTTTAAATAACCTAACTAGGGTCGCTATGCCTTAAGACGACCACCCATCAAGAATACTAAGAATAGACGATGGAAGAGTACAACTGTGAAACGTCATAACTTGTAATTTCGTATAACAGCAATATGGCCGAAAACGGTTACGTCAGGTACAGCAGGTGTTTCATTTACCCCGGTACTAATCATAGCTGTAAGGCTTTGTGTTTTACGAGGCAAAGCTTTTTAAATCTATATCAAAAGATGAGTATACTTTATCATATTTACCAACCCCTCCGTCAATTTTTAAGCGGAGTTTAACAGGTTTGAATTCAGAGTATTCCTTCTCCTAGACTAGTTGCCTCACCAAGGCTGAAGAACCTAGTCTATCCTACTATTTACCCATAGCTGGAGGGAGAATAATTGGATTCATACCTTTCCCAGGGGTATTAGTGCTATGTGAAATGCAATCAGTATCGTCCAGGATTTGATATCGTGTCATCGTGTCCATTTCCTATTACAGTAACCATTACACCACGGGCAACTCCATTAACAAATTCCCTCCGAGATGAGTAGACTTTATTGACTGCAGTAGATAGCCAGTTGTTTTGTTGTAGCATGACCAAATTTGGTGTGCATAGATAGGAAAATTTTTTTTATATGATTATGATGTTCACCTAAAAGCCTGACCCATTATGGAGATCCATAACTGAATATTTTTATGGAAATATACTAAATATACGAAAATAGTCTCTCACTCGGAGGGGATTTGTTAATATTAAGCATTTATCAAAAGGAATCCATGTTGAACAGTTATTCATACGAAAATAGTCTCTCACTCGGAGGGGATTTGTTAATATTAAGCATTTATCAAAAGGAATCCATGTTGAACAGTTATTCATACGAAAATAGTCTCTCACTCGGAGGGGATTTGTTAATATTAAGCATTTATCAAAAGGAATCCATGTTGAACAGTTATTCATACGAAAATAGTCTCTCACTCGGAGGGGTTTTGTTAATATTAAGCATTTATCAAAAGGAATCCATGTTGAACAGTTATTCATACGAAAATAGTCTCTCACTCGGAGGGTTTTTTTTTTATAATTAAGCATTTATCAATAGGAATCCATATTGTTGCTATCGGTAATTAATCTTATAGAATTTAAATTTCTAAATTTAAGAAAAAATGAATTGTTTTATTGAAAACATTTAATTAAACATTGCTTGTTAGTTTTATTAGTAGTTCATAAAGGTGTATGTGTTGAATAATTACATATCATTTTGTAATTATTTAGGATAACAGCCTGGACAAAAAGCATAAAATTTTTAAACCGATAAATTGTTCACTTAAAAATATTCTTCGACAAAACTTTAGAAAAGACTTCGCTGAACGATATCATTTTCACTTTTGGACAAATACTCTTGGGAAAGGTATGAACCACCTTATCCTCCCAGCTATGGTACTAATAAATAGTGCCACGGCCGTTCTTCTAGAAGGATGGCTGCAGCATTAAATAACCTACAAAGGTTGATATGCCATTAAACAAAGAAACCAAACCGAAACTGATGGTGAGTACCTCTTCATTATCATTACGATCAGGTGAAGTTAAACTCAGTGTGATATCCCCTGTTAGGGTTTCGTCTATGGGTCAAATAGAAGTGTAAATTGCTTACATCAAAAATTGTTATTTTAAACGGTAATTGCATAGAAAGGACCATTACGTAGTTTAAATCATATAACTGTGTGCAAAGAAATTACTATTATCAAATAGAAATACCGTATTTAACGGCATATTCGACGCATACCAATTTCAATGGGGGTAATCAAGGAAAAAAAACAAAGTACTATAATTAAACTTAATGAAATTGATATAATGAATCATATTTACCCAACCCCTCCGCTTGGGCAGGATATGACACAAGGTCAATTTTTAAGCGGAGTTTAACAGGTTTGAATTCACAGTTTTCCTTCTCCTAGACTAGTTGCCTGACCAAGGCTGAAGAACCTAGTCTGCCCTACTATTTACCCAAAGCTGGAGGGAGAATATTTGGATTCCTACCTTTCCCAAAGGTATTAGTGCTATGTGAAATGCAATCAGGCTCGTCCAGGATTTGAACTCGTGTCGTCGTGTCCACATCCTGTAACGATAACCATTACACCACGGGCACCTCCAAAAGTCTAAGTTAATAGGAGTTGCCAGGTAACCAACTATCGCGAATTTTAATCCTATATATGGCATATAAGACGCAGAGGAATTTTAAAAGATATTTTTAGTAAAAAAGTGCACCTTATATGCCGTTAATTACTTGAAACCATGTAATTAAACGTACTATGCTGGAATAATTTAAATAATTTATGCAAATTATTTGCTATAAATATCAAGCAACTATGCGCAAAAGCTCTTAATAAACAAAAACACAAACGTATAAATGTACAAAGAATGCAATTCTACTTCAGTCTACAACAATGAAGGCTGAAAATGCATGCAGCCCCATGCATCAGTTGAATTTCAATTCCATAATAAAAAAACTAGTGGAATGTGACACTATGTTGGCAAAAATCCAAAGAAAAAAAACGTGGAGTTATTTCCCCTTGGAGATTATCCAAAGATGGCTACTGATTAAGCTGAAGGGCACTGATGGTATTTTTAACTTTTCAATGTTATGTTGGCGTTTGCGATTGAAAAAAAAAAAAAAAGAGTAGCGAAGAAAAGAAATCAGTCTGTCAATTAGTTTTATGAATATCAAATTATAAATAACTGATTTTGCTAATCGAGGTATCAGTGTAAAAAATCCAGCAAGTTTTTCTTTTTTGCCTTAATTCTTTTATGCTTAATTAAATTCTCTTTTATTATTTGTATTTTCTTATATATTTTTAGAACAGAAAGATGAGGGGAAGAGAGAAAGAAAAAAAAACGAAAAGACAAAAATAGGAAACACAAAATTAGAAACACAGCAGCCTTTTTTCTGTTTGCCCGAATATTTACCGAATTCTCTCCACACGGATACTGAAACCTAATCGGACAAACGTTACAATGTGTTACATCTGATTTATTCGAACTAATGTTCTCATTTTAGCTGTTTTAGTTTCTTGTGCTGTCTGCTACCGAACAGTAGTACTAAGATGACCGTCTCGTAATTGGGAAAGAAACAGACAAGTCCTCTTAGAATAACACTTACCATTTATCTCTATTTATGAAGGCTCATAAGCGTTGTAAGTTGGCGGGCCTGTGATCTGCTTCGTTTTTTGTTTTTTTGTTTTTTGGTTGTTGTTTTTTTTTGTTCTTGTTTTTTAATGGCATATTAACCTTCTTGGTTTATTTCATGCCTAAACGAACAATGCAGAATAGCATTGGTACAATTTAACTTATTGCTGGAAGGATAAGAAAGTTCATACATTTCTCTAGAGTATTAATTTAGTTTGTTTTGACTTCATTATTTAATGGCATATCAAACTTTGTGACTTATTTAATGCCTAAACCATCATTGAAGAACACCAGCTGGACAATTTAGTTCATTGCTGGAAGGATAAGAAAGTTCACATGGTTCCCTAAAGAATCAATTTGGTTTGTTTTGGATTCTTTGTTTAATGGCATATCAACCTTCGTGGTTTTTTAATGACTAAGCCATCACTTTAGAACAGCAGCAGTACAACTTAACTCATTGTTTAGAGGATACAAAAGTTAAAACATTTCCCTAGAATATTAATTTGGTTTTCTTTGGCTTTTTTGTTTAATGGCATATCAATCTTTGTAGCTTATTTGATGCCCAAACCATCATCGCAGAACAATTTAAATCATTGCTTGGAGGATAAGAAAGTTCATTCATTTCACAAGGTTATTAGTTTAGTTTGCTTTAGTTTCTTTGATTAATGGCATATCAACATTTGTGGCTTATTTAATGCCCAAGCTTACAATGGTACATTCCAACACGTTAACAACAACATCCCAGAAGTCTGGAAGGGAAAATATTTTTAACCGTTAACTCTACTCCTATTAGAACCCATGTACCCGAGCAACACGAGTTTCACCCATCCGCTTTCTTTCTCCTCTAGGCCTTATCTCTCTCTATTGGTAGCTTCTTAGAATACACTGATTATAACCCCTGCAGAAATGTAAGACTTCCGGAAATGGTGTGCAGACACTAAACTGCATATGATGCCAAAACTCCAGTTCAAATGATTTGGGAGTGTAGAGGGCCCCTTATTGCCATTTTTCAAATGTCTACTCTGACTCGCAGTAACAGCAGCTATCAAGGTCCCATAAATGGGTCCAATGGATTTGTTTACTTTGGTGTCTTTGTTTAATGTCATATCAACCTTCTTGGTTAATATCAAGCCCATACTTGTGAATAGCTTAATCGGTTACGGCTGTAGAATACACTGACTGCATCTCTGTATCGGGGTAAGACTCTACAACGAGTGACCTAGATATGATACAAAACAATCTGATGATGAGATTCAAGTAATGATGGAGCTTAGGGGAATTCAAAGTACTCCTTCACTGCCATTGCTCCCAGGTCCACTCTGGCTCTGAGTGGTAGTATCTGATAGGGTCTTTTCTATGGATCAAATAGAATTTTTTGACATATAAACTTAGTGCAGACAAATGACATATGTTAAACTGAATTGCTTGAAATAGTTCTGTTGCATCATTTAACTCTATGTAAACAAATGACTGATGCTTAATTAAATTGTTAGGGATACATAGCAATATTTGGAACTATTTAACTTAGCTTATGTTTACAAAACATATATATCTAATAAACATGTACAAACCAGATTTGGCATTAGATAACCTACAAAGGTTTAATTACCATAAAACTGAACCAAACCGAACCAATAGTTGTGGAAGAATGAATGTGGTTCTATTTAAATTATAGCTGGGCGTTTAGTGGCTTTTTACATTTCCCCGAGTGTATCAGGCCTAAAATTAACGTAACAGCAACTGGAGTTAAAACTTGCTTACAACGATGTCACAGTTCAGTACGTTAGCCACTACGCTAAGAGAACTCCCCATAAATTGATCTGTTTGAAGATTATACGTTTTCGATAAAAATATTAGACACCATATTACCATGTGCAAAAGCTTTTTGTAGATGAACTGAAAGATCAACTAACCACTATGACGTGCAATGATGTATCTCTCAAAATATCTGTATTAGTATATACAGGTATAAATAGATCAATAGAAATAATAATAATTTTACCAGACCCATTTTTAGTTGGGATCCTACCCGCTAGGTTCCCATCGATGAATTAAATACATATGTCTGAAAATCATTTGTATTCAACTTAAATAGAAGTACATTTACTTTTGTAAGGAGAGGAATTATATTTTGAATTAAATTACCACGACCAAAAACGCCGTAAAAAACTTGCGCGCGACATACGGAACCTCTGGAAAGGTTTTTCGATCTTATTAGGTCGAATCAGTAGTGTATACCTTGATCTCCCCCACAGCGTCCACAGAACGCAGAGCCAAAATTCTACCACTGAGCCACCGTTCCACTCGGCACCAAACGGTGCCGAATCAACTAGTTATAGCAATTGTGCAGCCAATTAACTTGAACGTGTTTTGTAAGTTACATCTGTACGCTTTACAGAAAACACGGTCACGTTGATTCGATCTCCGGTGGGGGAAGATCTCGGAAAACACTGCTGATGAGACCTAATAAGGTCAAAACAGCTGTCCGGTGGTTCTATATGTAGCAAGCAAGTGTTTGTCGGGTTTTCTGGCCATGGTTATTCAACTTGAATACATGATGTTATAAAAGTGGATATTTTTAGTATTAGGAATGACTAAGGACTCTTATTATTATTTTCTTCAAACTATACAACTGTATGAAAAAAATGACCATTACTAAATAGAAATAATTATTTGAAAACCAATAAACATTAGTTTTAAACAGGAATGCAAGAAACCATACAACTATGCGCAAATTATCTGTGTCACGTAGGAATACGAATTATATAACCGGGGTGTCCTCGTGGTGTAATGGTTAAAACGCTGAACTCCGGAATCGTAGTAAACGAGTTCGAACTCCAGTCGTGCTATTATGATCACTTTCGGACAAATACCCTTGGGAAAGGTATGAACCCCCTTGTCCTTTCATCTATGGGTTAAATAGCATCAATGTTGGGGGGGGTCTTCGTGGTGTAATGGTTAAATCGATGAACTGCGGAATCGTAGTAAGCGAGTTCGTACTCCAGTCGTGCTATTATGTTCACTTTCGGGCAAATACCCTTGGGAAAGGTATGAACGCCCTTATCCTCCCAGCTATGGGTTAAATAGTACCACTACTGTTCTTCTATAAGAATGGCTTTGGCATTAAAAAACCTACAAAGGTTGATATGCCATTAAACAAAGGAACCAAACCGAATTATATAACTGTGTGCAACAGCTCTTTAGAAACTACTCTACGGAAATACACTTATAAATGTACATGGAACACAGCTCCCTAAACTCAATACAGAAATTAAACCAAGAATGGTTAATCTGTCGTCAAAATCTACCAAACAAGTACCCAAATACCTAAGTGTTCTCCGTTTATTTTGTCATTGTGTCTCCTCTCTAGACATACCACGTGGCCGGGGATACCGTTCTTTTTTTTTATTCTTGCTCTATATACTCATTTCCTTCTTGTATATAACTATATATTTGTGTACTAACTTGTATATAACTGAGCAAAGCAAAACTGTTGAAAAGAGGAAAGCACAAAACCAAAGACAAAAATAGAAAATACTGAATTAGCAGCTGTCTCTGTTTGCCTGAATATTTACCGAATTCTATTCATACGGAGCTTAAGATTGTGAAACCTAATCGAATTCCGGGCATGGGATATCCTGTTTCTTTTTAGATCCCCCACAGGTATTTTTCGATGAGACGTAAACTTTTTTCTCTGCTCTTGACGACAACAGGGTTATTTCCAGATCATCATAAACTCATTCCTACGGCACGTTATTAAATCTCTCAGATGTGACTTCGCTATCATTGTTACATTACGAGCGTGATTTTCGAAGCGCTTTTGGCTTAACGGTAATGGTCATAAGAAATAGTGACACTTCTTACCGAGTTATGTGACTGACAGCAAAAAGATGATCACGATAACTCTCGTGGTAGATGCAAGAAGTGGTCTGACTTAGTAATTTTCATAAAGGGTCAGTCAATTTGTTCTTGGGGAGGAGACAAGTAACTACCCAAGTTTAAAAGCAAAGCGGAACCGCACCCTACGACTGAGGCTGGTGTGTAATTCTTACGTTAATTGTCCAAACAAGGAACTGCTTTACATCTTTATGAGACCAGTTCAAAAAGAAATAGTATCATCAGATATAAACGTGAGTGGATTTTTTTTTTTGTAACCAGATGTTCGTCTTTTCTTTTTTGAGATAGCCAACCCTTTTCCTCTCCACTAATTTCTCCGATAATCTTTTCTTCGATAACTGTCAATTCGTTGGCTGATTGATTGATTTGAATGTCATGCCAATCCGTAGAAATTATTTTCTTAGGGATTATGAAATTTCTTTTGTTCGTCTAGATGTAGGTTATTATATATTTTCGTGATTTTTAATCTATTTTGTTTTTCTACACACGGTTATATCAGTTATTCCTACGGAATATGAATAATTTTTTAAACAGATCTATAGGCCCAAAGATGTTATATTAACAGGTACAACCTCTCCGAGGTAAAGTGGGCTTGAAAATAATGCTAATGAAGAGCTACTCAAAACTCTCCACAGCTCCAAAACTGGAGCCTCGCTATCAGATGCAGTTTAATATCATACTCAAGACACCCTTTTGTGGGAAATATACCTCTCTGCAGGGATACAGTCATCATATTCTCAGCTCTATTAACAGGGTATGACAACCATCGCGACTACACTACACTATACGTCACTCAGCAGACCACGTGGCCCCAAAGTTGAAAATTTTATGTAATTTTGGATGAGAGCTTTGGTTCAGTGTATCCAGCCGCCTAATTGTCATGAATTCAAGCTCAAAGTTAGATATATAAAAGCAGGATCTCATACATAATTTACCGTATTACGGGACATTCCCAAGCAATGGTAGTGGCTGGCGAATAATCTCCAAACGTAGGTTGAATAGAGGTTTTATCTCAAACTTCTTCGTATCAAATCTTATTATACATTAATTGAGATGCATATCTCGCTCAATGATTCAAATAAATCGTTAAATTGAAAACAAAACATCAATTTATTAGAATTTATGTTCAATTCAATACTTTCTTTATGTAAATTAAAAATAAATATTCAGTTGAATAATTATGTTGAACAGAAAAAGTTTTTAAAAATTGATTATAATTAGTAATTATATTCACATTTATCAAGATCACTAAAGTGTGCCGATAGCATGGATTCCCTTATCTTTCTCCAGTTATTCGTCCCTATCGGCCATCACGCTTAGCAAATTCTCAAGATGGCATCAAGTGTCTACATATAGCCGATCAATGAAAATTTGTTCTAGTCAGCCAAGAATGGCGTGTCCATGCCTGGGAAACCGTAGGAAAATGATGCAAATCGAAGGTAAATATCTGTATTGTAGCTATTTTGTTGGATAAACATGTCCAAGAGGTCCGAACATACAGTAGTGCTGATACGACTACTGCTCGAATGAATTTCAGTTTTATTTTATCAGAGAGAACAGAT
This sequence comes from Sepioteuthis lessoniana, assembly GCA_963585895.1. Classification (NCBI taxonomy): domain Eukaryota; kingdom Metazoa; phylum Mollusca; class Cephalopoda; order Myopsida; family Loliginidae; genus Sepioteuthis; species Sepioteuthis lessoniana. The sequence continues at coordinate 78,853,763 of OY757915.1, forward strand.
TTATAAATGGTCTATAACTTGTCAATAAGTGACCATGCCTAACCAATGTGTAGGTTGACATCACTTTAAGTATATGAGATATTTGGTCTGGTTGTTTTAATGACACAGAAACCTTTGAGGGTTATTTAATACCGAACACATCCTTGATATTATTTAGCAGGGCTGACATTGATTTTGTTATTTGTCAAAATTTTTCAATGAAGGTTGGTAATTTTAATCATTTAGTGAATTCAAACTATAGTCTTCGTCTTTAGTTATAATTACTAGGTTTCGACCGATGCGTCCTTCAGCTTTCTTCAGGTAATTCATGTCAAAATTAGGAGCCTACACGGAATTTCGAACCAAGCATTTTACCGTTTGGTTAAAGTGCTTCTCAAATGAAATCATCAATAGGTTACAGGATCAATCCTGAGTACAGGTAAAATACAAGAAATATTTACCATACCTTAATACTTGTACCCGGTTATGTTTGACAGAAAAATCTACTCCGTGGATTGGTTAAAGGTTTCGGTTCGAAATAATTTAAGAAACGTATTTATTGTGTTCATTTCGGTGACATACTTCAGCTCAGGAATTATAGAGCATTTGTATTAGCTTTCGTTTGTTTACATTTTGCGCTACTGGATACCAGAGTGCTTAATTCGTTAGAAGAGCTTTGCAATACATGGTTGTCAGTCGTCAATTCCTTTGCTAGAGTGCTAAACCCCCAGGAGGGGAGCGTATATAATGTCATCCACAGACAGCTTTGTTGTGTCACAATTCGTCAGTGCAGCTAGACACGCAGGACGCTTTAAACTGGGATCGAAACACACCTAACTCTACGCCAGACTTGGTATCTAACTGCTCAGCCATTTCGATGACGTACGTCAGCTCAGGAATTATAATGCATTTTTATAAGCTTTCGTTTGTTTACATCGGATACCAGAGTGCTCAATTCGTTAGAAAAAGATTTAGAGGTCACAGACGACACTGAATCTATTTCAATGATAATCAAACTTAACTAAGTTCAGAAATTTATGAGCTTAGTTTCTTGACCACTGATTTTTAAAGGGCAACCATTTATCTTATTTGAAGATATACTCGAGAAATGGTTTTAACCTGCGAATAATAGTCACACGTAAGTTGTATAGAAATTTTCTCTTCAACTTCCCGAATTAATTTTTATTATTACATATTAAAGGATTGAGTTGTACGTCTACCTCAATTATTCAAATGAATAATTCAATCGAAAACAAAACAGTCATGTTTTATTATTCATGTTCAATTCAATCGTTCATTTGAACAAACTCGCCAAAAAATTTCATTTGAACAATTATGTTGAAAATTGAAAATTCAAAAACATTGATTATTATTAGCAATTATATATATATATATATATATATGAAAATGGAATATGGAATATTGATCCGACAGTATGAAAATTTGCAGATATGGATTGTTTTATTTATCGCTTGAATTATTTGCCAACATTAGAAGTTTTATTTGTCTAAATTTCTGAGATGAAGCTTGATAATTCTTATGACTTACTAGTTTTAGTTTTTTAAACTATATATATATATATATATATATATAAGCCAATGAGCTGACCTTAGAATATGCTGACTGTATTCCGTGCCGAGGAGTAAGACTCTCTCCCAAAAAGGGTGTTCTAGGTATGGCACTAAACTTCATTTGATGGTGAGACTCAAGTTCTAATGCACAATTGAATTGATATTGCCTCTTCATTACCATTACTACCAGATCCACTCCTGACTCGGAGTGTTAGTTCCTGTTAGGATGCCATATATTGAGCAAATAGATTTGTTGAAAACTTTTTGGGATCATAGAATTCTGTAGAAACTGAATATAGTTGTAATTTTCATGAACGCTTATTACTACCGACTGTATTGGCAGAAGAGTGAGTTGATTGAAAAAGATGGTCGACATGAAAATATGAGTCACCTGTCTCTTTGTTTTCATAGACATCACTGTCACCACTGTACTTTCGACTCGTTTTCCTTTCAATTTATATTTGCCTAGTAGCTTCAAATCAGCTCCAAAAAGGAAAAAAAAAAAGACATTTGAATAGTGACTGATTCTTTACTCAATTTAGTTGTCAAGTGAATTCTTCTCCTCTACGTCCACTCTTATCGGCGTCAGTCATAAAAACATTTGAAAATCCGACGATTTATTTTTTGTTTTGCATGGTCAGGACTTTTCGATTTGTTAATTTTAGTTTTGTTTTAACTTAATCCTGATTTTTTTTATTCATTTATTTAATGTATTTTTATTTATTTATTTTTGCATCCGAATTTTTTTTATTTTTTGGTTCAAAATATGAAGTTTTCATAAGATCAATAAAAAGAAATGGATAATCATTTTCTGCCATATTTAATGAAACATGCTCAAAAGAGAATCTGCTGTTTAAAGACACACATACAGATTGCTTGGTACATGAAACTGATGTGTGTTTATTGCGGATTGATTAGTGATCTTTAATAAATACAAAATGCTGTTTTTCAAGTAAGATCGTTCCTATCTGATTGAAAGATCATCCGAACATTATAATCCAACTCGCATTTATCTCAATTTAGCTGTCTGTATTAATCTTAAAACTTAGTGTTATCCCACTTAAGACTTAACCAAACGTACTTCTTCGTGAACCGATTTGATCAAGGATAGGAAAAACTGCTGAGACAAATTACGACAAATAATGCCATGCCTGTGTTGAGAATAAAACAAAGAAGAAATCAACAAGAGTATCATTAATGCACGTCCTCAAGCCCCCAAGAAAAATCCACACAAAATCATATATATATATATGTATATATATATGTATGTATATATATACGTATATATATGCATACACATGTATACATATATGGGTATATATATGTAGGTATACATATGTATATATATATATATATATATATATACATGTATATATATGTATATATATAAATGTATGTATGTATATGTATATATATGTATATATAGAAGTATATAAAATATATATGTATATTTAGGCAGCATTTCTTCGTTAATGCAAATTTCATTAAACATAATAGACATTTTATGCCTACATATTTTCTTTTGGATCCGTTCGAATTCCCGTATTACTTTTATCGTATTCGGGGGGAATTGATTTAGGTATTGTCCATAGTTGTAAGTATCCCAACAACACAACTACGAAAAATTCTCACCGACAACACAACAATACTCGAACATCAAAATAATAAACAAAAACTTCAGATTCTCGAAGCACTATATATTAGAAACCTGCAACCAGCACTTAATAGAATTAATTTTCAAACCAGTGCTAACGTACTTAAATGTCTTTAGCTACTGGCACTATTTACAGAATTACAATTAAAAGCAAGCGCCATAATCTCCAACAGCAAAGACGTCCTTACACAGTAGTAATTTGCTAAAACAAAAGTTACATCACTTTTGTAACAGATTCTCCCCTGATGATGGCCCAAAGTCGGGCAGAAAGTACTAGGGATACATACAACTATGGACAATACCTAAATCAATTCCCCCCGAATACGATAAAAGTAATACGGGAATTTGAACGGATCCAAAAGAAAATATGTAGGCATAAAATGTCTATTATGTTTAATGAAATTTGCATTAAAAATATATATGTATATATATGTATATATAAATGTATATATATATATATATATATATATATATATATAAAGCAATCAAGTGTTTGTAAAAAGAAAAGAAAAACTTATTTTTTCGAAAGTATTCCATAATGAATTATCCATTCTTCTTTTGTTAAAAAAATAGAACTAATTTAAATCAATTTTATCAATGATTCTTGCATCTTTTGTCGAGCAATAAGAAACCATTTTTTAATGGGGTTGCCATATTTGTCTTTTGTTAATTTAAAATTTTCTCTGACAAAATAAATTGATTGATATCTCTTTAATTTTACATCTAAAACGCAAAATTACGTTTATAACGTAAAATGAATTTTTGTAAAGTTCGCACCTCATTTTCGTTTTGTTTTCCGTGTACGGATATGATTTTAAAGTAATTGTAATATTTTGGAGAGGAATTGTGTCAAAGACTAAATTTTGCTCATGATGATTAATACTATATGCACAAACTAGAATCGGTCCAAGAAAATTCCATGGAACATACAGATATAAACGGATCACCGATTCCCATCCATATGACTTGGCCTAGAATAGGTTTATAGGAAGAAAAGAATTTGTTATCTGTTGGATTTTGCTGTTCCTGAGGACCAGAGAGTGAAAATGAAAGAAAGCGAAATGTTAGACAAATACTTGGACCCCGTGAGAGAGCTGAAAAAGCTATAAAACATGAAGTTGTAGGTTATATCAATTGTAGTCTTCATGTTTTAGTGTGATAGGCTAGAATAATATGTGTCAAGAAAAGAAGATGGAAGTGAATTCGCCAGCATTGAAGATAGTGCATCAATACGAGGATACAAAGACTACAAAAAAAAAAACAATCAAAAAAGACTTAGTACAGCGAATAGAAATAATTCAGACAGTATAATGATTGTTGCATTCTGGTTAGTGAACGCTTGTAATATTAAATAAAGGAAAACCCACGATATGAGAGGAAATAGAGATATATTCTCAGGAAAAGGTATATACAGTAGAGAGACTATTAGTATACAAGAACATAGGATTAGTGAATACAGAATAAAGATATAGTCCAACGATAGTATTGGCTTCTGTTATTACGGTAGCAAGTAAGGTGATCTAGTGCGATCTCCAGTCTCCAACGCTCTAATTCTATTCCTATAAGAAGCTGCTCTTCACCTTCTAGTCTGCCCTGGTATTAGTAGCTACTGCTATATATGGTATATGGACAAGTTCATTGTGTGGGAAAAGGTGGGTGATACCCAACAATGATTAGCAGAACAATTTTAATCAGGAAACAGAAATAGGAAGAAAAACAAAAGTATGAATATTTAAAGCAAGAAACTGGCGAAATATCACATGAGAAGACCAGGATATGGTTGTGACACGTTGGCTGGATGTATTGTAGGTTAATAACCAGGGGAGAAGGAAACAAATTTATTTCATTTACTTTTTTTGTGTGTTTATTTTACTGGATATCAGGTTATTATTGAAGAGTCGTGGATGAGGTCAAAAAGCCACAAAAAAGACATCATGTTTTTTTTTGTAGGGCCTAATTCTAGGTTTGTTGCCTCATGAAAGATTAAATAACCCGGGGTAGTGGGATTGTTTCGAGATTTTTAAATAAACAGCAGTCAGTCAGTCGGTCAGTAGATAGTTGGAGTAGTGTGATATAATTGCCGAGGGATTTCGTTTTATTTATCTTGCCTTTTGGTTTGATTAGGCTTAGAACCTTTCGCTTAGCGCATGGGTTAGTTAGGTGCAACATTAACGCAGGTGTTCACGCGCGGGGGAGGGTGCGTCATTCACAGATGTCAAAATAAAATTCCTAGATAGGAAATGAAACTAGGGAGGTGAATGACGTCATGCCCCGAAGCGTGGGCTGAGGAATTCGGGATTTGAGAAAAAGCAGTTAGTTGAGTTCCTGCCTCGGAAGAAGACGGTTCACTTTCGGGGCCCGCCGAGTCCAGACGAATTTGTGCGTTACGGGCGCCGCGCGTTGGTTGGTTTGATAGCTGATGATGTAAAAGCAGTCAGCATAGAATGATTGTGTGTGTCTCTCTCTCTCCTCATGTCGAAAAACCTTAAACTCAAAGGTGATAAAGTTTCGTACCAGAACCAATTTCGTAAAGTTTCTTGTTTTTAGATTCCCTATATCTATTTCACACATCCGTATATCTGGCTGTGTAACAGTAGTTAGAAGTAGGCATTTACAAAGTTCGGTCTGATCATAGACCCTTATAGACTCTCTCTCTCTCTCTCCCCCTCTCTCTCTCTCTCTCTCTCTCTCTCTCTCTCTCTCTCTCTCTCTCTCTCTCTCTCTTTCGTTCTACTGTATGCTGCCTGAACACCAAACAATAAATGATTGTCAATTGTTGATGGAGAGTTCTTGTCTTTAAGTTGCCATCACACCGACCGCCAGAAGAAGTTCCGGATGGATTGTGTCATTTCCTATCGGAGGATCTTTCAAACACGGTGTGGGCACCGAGAAGATTGATAAACGAACTATCTGGAAACGCATTTGGAGCTGGTGTCGGAGTTGGTAGTCGTGACCGCGATAGTTACAGTGGTATCGTGCTTAAAACCATAGTATTACATCTGATAAACCGTACAAAAACAATTGCATTACATTTGGCGCTTTTTCCATGATAAAACCAAAGTAACAGTGCTGTGACTACTGTAGTACCGCATTTGGCTCCGTTACTACGATAAGACCAATGATTGTTATTATATTTGGTATAACACACAAAACTGAATTTATGTGCTTTAATCAAAAAGGTGACATCTCCACACTAGACGGAACCTCTCTGAAACTGGTTGACAAATTCACCCACCGAGGAAGCAGCGTCTCATCAACCGAAAAAGACATCGACACACAGCTAACGAAGGCATGGACAGCTATCGATAGGCTTTCGATCATATGGAAATCAAACCTGAGCGATAAAATGAAACGCAGTTTCTTCCAGGCTGCGGTCGAGTCGATACTGCTATATGGATGCACTACTTGGACGCTGACTAAACAGCTGGAGAAGAAGCTAGACGGCAATTATACAAGAATGTTGAGAGCAATATTGAACAAGTCCTGGCAGCAACACCTCACAACGCACCACCTATACGGTCACCTATCACCTATTACGAAAACTATCCAAGCTAGACGAACCAGAAATGCCGGACACTGCTGGAGAAGCAAGGACGAGGTCGTAAGCGATGTACTCCTGTGGACCCCCACATAATCAAAAGCAGGATGTCCAGCTCGAACATACATACAGCAGCTATGTGGGGATACGGGATGTAACCCTGAAGACCTGCCAGAGGCGATGAATGATAGGGAGACGTGGAGAGAGAGGGTCAGGGATATCTATGCTGACCGCACGACATGATGATGATGATGATGATGATGATGATGATATCGCAAATCTTGTCGTGCACTATAGTATTACAATGGCTATGCAGAGGAAATTTTAAAAGAGAAACTGAATCTCTTCTCATTTCTGCACAAACAATGCCAAAAGTACAAATTTGGTCAAAGAAAAAACAGATAAGATGCAATAGAACAACAAGAGTAGGTTATGTGGTGATTGAGACGAATCGATTAATCAGATAAGTGAATGCAGTAAACTAAAGCGAAAAGAATATAAAACTACAAACGAGAGGGAGGGGAAGGTGATCCACTGAGAATTATACAAGAAAGTGAGATTTGACAATACTACCAATTGGTATATGCACAAACCAGAATCCATCTGGAAGAATGAGACGCGTAAAATTCACATATTTTGACATACGAACGGATCACCTAATCTCGACCAGACGACCAGACCTTATAACAATCAACAAACAAAAAGAGAATTTGCAGAATTGTCGACTTTTCTGCCCCAGCTGACCAAAGTGTAAAATTGAAAGAAAGTGAAAAGGATAAGTACCTGGAATTGAAAAAAACTATGGAACATGATAGTGAAGGTTATACCAATAGTAATTGGTGTTTTTTGTATAGTCACCAAATGATTTGTAAGATAATTATAGGACTTGGAAATAAGAGGACTAGTTGAGACAATCCAAAGTACAGCATTGCTGAAATCGGACAGAACACTGAAAAGAGTCCTGGAAACTTGAGGAAACTTGTTTTCACTCAGACTCCAATGAAAGATCATCACTAGGGTGAAAAACTCTTAAGGAGTAAAAATAATGATAATAACGGAAACCATCCAAACTACAACATTATTATGATCGGCCAGAATACTGTGGAGATTTCTGGAAACTTGAAGAGACTTGCTGTCATTCAAACTCCAGTGAGAAACCATCGGTAACGCTGCTGTGAAAAACTCGAAAATGAGTAAAATAATAATAGGAAGGGTCCCTTGAGGCTTGGTAAGGGAGCTTGAAGAGTTGGAAACAAATAGAAGAATCAAGACCATGCAGATCATAGCAATGTTTATATTGACAAGAAATACTCAGAAGGGTTCTGGAAACCAAAGGGGACTTGCTGTCACTCAGACTCCAGTAGAAGACCAAATATTGAGTGTAAAACTCGCAAGAAATAAAACAATAAGTGTATGTCTCTGTACAAGATACATATAAGTGCTCGTGTTTCATTCATATATTATAAAATAATACCCATAATGACGATGAAAAATTAATAGAAACACGCGCATATGTGAGTTGCAATACTGGTTTTGGATTACCAACCTGAAAAATCGAAAAGTAATCTCATAAGATTTGAGACAAACTTCAATGTTGGTGTGGTTGGTTCTTTGTCTTTGACTTCTTGGTTGCACCAATAACTTTTCTGCAACTGTGTTTGTGCTAGGAAAAAAATCAGACGTCCAAACCATAATCAATGAAAAATCAATAGAAACAGAATTTTAGAAACGGATACAGCTGCGTTTTATAAATCTACAGAAATTCAATAATTGAAAATCAAATCTTTTCTACTTGCATATGCATAATTGGTATGTCTGATTGTTAAAACGAATTCTGATTGGTTTCGTACTCAGAAATTTTAATTTTGTGCTCCTTGGGACATCCATATAGAACAAGAAAACGTTATCTTCAGCGACCACCACGAAAAATTTGTGAAAATACACAATACTCGATTGTCGGAATAAAAAGTGCTTAGAGCCTCATTATCATGATAAAAAAAGAATTTACATGATTATGAAAATATCCTAATGTCTTTCTGCTGGCGTTTGTATAAGTGCATTTGTTGACGATCGAGCTTTTTATACCAAAGTGTCTGTACTACGATTTTTTTAAAAAAAGAAAAATTCTAAAGGAATCACATATCTTGCTTCATTTTTCTTACTGAATTTTCTTTGGTTTTTCTTTTTTCTTTCTTTGTTTTTGTGTGTGTGTATAACATTAAACGAAGCTTGGTGGTACGCTTTCAGATCTTGAGCTTATAGGAAGTGTGAAGTACCCTCTCTTTAGTGAAGCCAGTCATACTTTTCTCTCTCTGTATCAGCCAGTTATACACATTTAAAGATGCTCCCCCTTAACAGAGCCCTGTTGTGTTATTTTTCTTCAAAGCTTAAAGTCAAGTTAGTTCCTCGTTCGGATTTTATTACACCTTCAATACCATTAATCCCAGGTTCACTCTGAAGTAGAATGGTAGTATCTGTCTGGATCTCATCTATGAGTCAAATTAATAATTATTTGCATTCTATAGGAATACTTGATACAATATTACTGTGGGAAACCAAATGATTATATACAAATAAAAGTTCATGTTTTAAAGGATACAATCAGACATTTTAAATATAGTTATGATTACAATTAAACTTTTACACAGAAACATAATGTCAGTATTAAATAACCAATAAGGAGTTGATATGCCGCTAAACAAATGTTTATTATAAATCATGTTGTTCATTTTACAACTTAAATATATTATAACCCAGTTGGTTGGGGCTGCAGTATACACTGACTGCATCTCGGCAATGGATATCCTGGATATGACACAAAACTCATTGACGTTAAGGCTCCAGTACTGGAGGTTTGAGGAATATAGAGCACGTCTTCGTGGCCATTGTTTCCAGGTCAATTCTGACCTGGAGCGAAAGTACCTAATAGGGTCCTTAATTCAATAGTCTTCTCAGTCTTCTAACCGGACGTAATTATACTGCAGTCAGAATGATCTCCACTAGTCTTCTGATTTCTAAGTCTTCCAGTCCCCTTACCTTTTAGGGAATGTTCCCAGTGTACCAATTACAATTGTCATCACCGTCACCATCATGTTACACAGTTGTTTATGGTTCTCTGGCAAGGTCTAAATACTTATCCATTCTTTCGTCTTTGATTTTCACTCTGCTATCTCTCGGAACGCAATGTCCCCTATTCGGAAAGGGTTTTCCACACCAGTTTTAAAGTATAGTCTCCTAAAGTCTCTAGGACTCTTCTCTGTATTCTGGCTACAGTTTGGATGATCTCTGTTTGTCCTTTCCAACTCTTCCAGCCCCTTACCAATCCTTCGGGGATCGTTCCGAGCTCACCAATAACAATTGGTATCACCGTCCCCTTCACGTCCTATAGCTGTTTTTTTGTTCTCTGGCAAGATCCAAGTACTTGTCTCTCTTTTCATTTTCTTTGATTTGCAATCTTTATTTTAGTTTTTTCTTTATCTTGCTTTTTTTTTTCATTATTATATTATTCATTGTGAGTTTTTCACGTGAGCGTTGGTATCACCGTCCCCTTCACGTCCTATAGCTTTTTTTTTGTTCTCTGGCAAGATCCAAGTACTTGTCTCTCTTTTCATTTTCTTTGATTTGCAATCTTTATTTTAGTTTTTTCTTTATTTTGTCTTTTTTTTTTCATTATTATATTACTCATTGTGAGTTTTTCACGTGAGTGTTATTTGGTAATCTTTCACGGGAGTCCGAGTGACAGAACGTTTCCTCAGTCTCCTAGAACTATTCTCAGTATTTTGATCGGTTTTAGTAATGCTGTAGTTTGGATATTATTAATATTATTATTATTATTAACTCTGCTTTCGATATCTTACAATACTTCACCCATGACCTCTGGTGAAGGACGATAGTGATTATATTCATTCTTTGTTTATTTATTGCTGTCTTTTTTGGGTGATATTTTTCAGTCAGATTGATAGTACTCTCCGAAGCAGATGAGCATTTTTTTTTTACTAGTACGGTGCTAGTTTTAAGGTGCCACATTTTATCCGTTTCTATTTCTAGGTCTTTGATTTTCTTGTTTTATGATAAACTTTAATTGATATGTTGGCTCTGGCATATCATTTAGAAGGCCTGTATTTTTTATGGCCCTTAACCTCTATATCTTGTCTAGTGTACTATATTTTTCTCTCGGTTTGGATAGTAAAGTCACTTTGAATATTTGCTTTTTTGGTTTTGTTATTGGTTCTGACTGGTGTTTATTCGATTTTCAGGTTTCACTATTCCATACTTTTTGTATATTTTATAACAAATATAATTTCCCATTTTATCATGATTTCTTTTCTATCCACCTTCTATTATTTTTATTATTATTCACTCATTAGAGCTTTTTGCATCAGCGTTATCCGATGGTTTTTCACTGGAGTCTGAGTGACAGCAGGTCTCCTCATGTCTCCAGGACTCTTCTAAGTATTCTGGCCGTTCTCAACAATGCTGTCATTTGGATGGTCTCCACTCGTCCGCCAACTTCCAAGTCCTCTAGTCCCTTTAGCGATCTTTTAGTTACTGTTCCAAACGCACCAATTACAATTGGTATAACTGTCACCTGCATGTTCCACAGTTTTTTTTAATTCCCTAGCAAGGTCGAGGTACTTATCCTTCTTTTCACATTCTTTCAGTTTTATTCTGTGGTCAGCCGGGACAGCAAAGTCAACTATTTTGCAAGTTCTCTTTTTTTCTTTTGTTGATTATTATTAAGTCTGGTCTTCTGGCCGGGATAAGGTGATCCGTTTGTATGTTAAAGTCCCATAGGAGTTTATGCGTGGCATTTTCTAGGACAGGTGCTGGGTTGTGCATATACCATTTGTTAGTATGGTCAACTTTAAATTTCTTACACATTTCCCAGTGAATCACCTTGCCGACCCTGTCATGTCTTGCCTTATACTCCCTCTGTGCTAATTTGCTGCATTCGCTTATCATATGATTGATGGTTTCATCTCTGCCACCAGGTAGCCTGCATTTGCTATTTAGTTGAGACTTATCTATTCTCGCTTTGATATGAGTGGATCTTATGGCGCTGTCTTGTGTTGCTATGAGGAGAGATTCTGTTTCTCTCTTAAAGTTTCCTTTTCTTAGCCATGTCCATGTTTTGTCGTGTGAGATATTGTTTATTAGTCGTTTAAACCGCCTATAGAGTTGTTTTCCTTCCCATTATTGTTATTATTATTATTCACTCATTAGTTTTTCACATCATCGTTAGCTGATGGTTTTTCTCTGGAGTTTGAGTGACAGCAAGTCTCCTCAAGTCTCCAGGACTCTTCTCAGTATTCTGGCCGTTCTCAATAATGCTGTCGTTTGGATGGTCTCCACTCGTCCGCCGAAACTATTTAATTGTTTAAAAAGGGATGATTTCGGTATTAAATTACCCAACACTGGTTTACATGCTGCAAAACCAAGCCAACAATTTATTTTTCTGTAAGAATTCTTTCATGAATATTCTAATTTTTTTTATATTCCATCAGCAGTCTTTTCTGAATTATTTTCCATTCTATTCCTTCATTTCACTCAATCTTGTTCTTTTTCTGCTTAGTTTTTCAACCTATTCTTATTCTAATTCTTTACATTCCATTCTTATTCTTATTCTTGTTTTTCATATCAACCAGCCTCTTTCTAGAGTATTTCTTTTATATAGTCGACGTCTATGATTAATGTTATTCTCTTTATTTCCTTTTTTCTTTTCGTTTTTTCTAATTCTATTTTTATTCAACCTATTCCACACCAGTAGTCTCTTTTTTATTATTTTCCCTTTCCCTTTTCTCATCTAGCTCGATGTACCTTAATCATTAATCTTATTCTCATTCATCGTATTCTTTGACATATTCTCATTCTTTTTCTTTAGATACCTTTTTTTATTCTTTTTCTTTATATTCAACATCAAATCTGAATTAGTTTTGTTTTCGTTTGTTCCTCCCAAGAGTCGAAATATTTGTCTCCTCATTTTCGGCTTCCTCCAGTTTTTGGACATTTTTTCTTTAACTCTTTTCGTGTCCCTCGCACCTTTTAAGACATTTTCCTTTTAATTCTTCAACTGCTGTTTTGTGCCTTCTTTCTATCATATTCTCAGATTCATTTTTAACATAAGCTAGTATTAGCCTAAAAAATTCTCTAGGTTACAATAAAATGAATCCCTTATTAATCCGGACATTAGGGAATCCACCAACATTTTAAAAGTAACCAGTGGCCATATGAGGTGTTACCGTTGTATAAGGTCAACATTCTAGCCACTATGTAAAAACCAAAATTGTCCATACTGATTTCAAAGCGGTAAATATCTTCCTATTTATATTCCTGTCAATAAGACATCATTTCAAACTATATTTCCCAAGATTTGATATCTACATGCGTAAATAAAAATGGATGCTGAGAGGATTCGGATATATCATCCTTTCTAATCTTATATCTGATATAAACATCTCATCCAGGTGCAAAATTTCTCAGACGAGATTTCGAAGTCAACCGATCAATCCACAATGCTGCCCAAAATTTGAGGCCTTGGGCTTTTCTAATCCCAAATCATTTGAGGTCTTTTGTTTGCCTGACCCGAAATTATCTGTGTTAGCCAAATAGTAATTTTTTCAGGCCTTCTGAGGGCCAATTCAAAATTATTAATACCAGCAATTTTCAGATGAGAAATAGTTTCTTTATTTCTCAATTACAAATATTTCGTATAAAACTAAAAAGACTAGACGATACTGTTTACATTTCACATAACGCTCATACCCTTCTGAGACGTATGAATCCAATAATTCTTCCTCCAGTTATTGTTAAAAAGTAGAACAGAAAATGCTCTTTTCTTTCCTATAACAACCGGTCCAGAAGAAGGAAAACCAACTTCAAAACTGTGGAACTTCGCTAAATAAATTGAACATGAGTCGATATCCCTCACGTGTGAAGGAGAGGCGAATATATATATATATATATATATATATATATATATATATATATATATATATATATATATATATATATATGCTCCCCCATGGGCGTTGAGCTCTCTGGCGAAAGGAATTGTCGGCCACTGTTAGCGTAATGCAAGGCTCTTCGAAAGAATTGAGCTCTCTGGTAGCTGGTAGGGTATGAAAAAATGTAAACAAAGGCTGCTGCTGCTGCTGTTTGCTAAATATTAAAAAATACCTAAAAATTCCCTTAGCCAACGTCGTCCGCTTGTAGCCGTGCGGTCTGAAGCCTCAGTCTATCGTAAAGTTGGACGGGTTTCGATTCCGGCTTCGAGCGTCCTGCGTGTCTGGCCACACTGAAGAGTTCTGATAGAACGAAACAGTCTGTCTGTGGAGGACTATATATATATATATATATATATACTGGGTCCGACAGTATGAACTACTTGATTTATAACTGCCGTTGAGCATGTTCTTGTCATGGTGAGAAAGTTGGAGCTATGTCTTGGATTAACTGGAACCATACCATTTCAGTTGCTATACACTTGAGATTGATTCCTGTAGAGTTACCTGAAGGCTCTGGTCTTTAAACAAAGATCGTAGAAAACTGACGAACTAATAGATGGTATTCGTCAAGAAATGGCATCAATACCAGCGACTGTGTGCTGCAGAACTTTAGGTTGAGACTTGAAGAGTGTATAACTCATTAAGTCAAGCATTTTGACGATATAATCTTTAAAAGAAAGGGATGACTCTGATAGAAAATATTTTTAAAATGTTTTTTCTCATAAATAAACTAAACGTTGAGTGAATTAATGTTAGCGTTTTTATTTACGTTACACACACACGCACACACACACACACACACACACACACATATATATATATATATATATATATATATATATATGTATATATATAAAGTTTTATGATTTCCCGAAAAGCAAAGGTTGCACTTGTAAACTACTGTATTTATCATCCACAATAATAGCAACAATAATAATACTAACAAAAAAGGGAACTTGCCGATTAATGGACTTTGCCATCCAGGTTGACCATAGAGTGAAAACCAAAAAAAACGAAAGCGACACTAGTTAAACTAACTGAATGATTTGTGGAACATAAGCGTGACATTTTTTATCCTATTTACCAACCCCTCCGCTCGACCAGGATATGACACAAGGTCAACTTTTAAGCGGAGTTTGACAGGTTTGAATTCAGAGTTTTCCTTCTCCTAAACTAGTTGCCTCACCAAAGCTGAAGAACCTAGTCTGTCCTACTATTTACCCATAGATGGAGGGAGAATGATTGGATTCATACCTTTCCCAAGGGTATTAGTGCTATGTGAAATGCAATCAATCTTGTCCAGGATTTGAACTCGTGTCGCCGTGTCCATTTCCTACGACGATAACCATTACACCACGGGCACCTCATAAGGGTGACGTTGATACCAACTTCAATTGGTCTGCTTTGAATAATCTCCATAAGATTGGTCAAGGGGCTTGAAGAGGTGAAAATCGGAGGACAAACCAAGACCATCCAAACTACAGCATTTTTTAGGTCGGCCAGAATACTAAGAAGAGTCCTGAAGACTGAAGGAAACTTGCTGTCACTTAAACTCCAGTGAAAGAATATCAGCTAGAATTGGTGTGAAAAGCTCGCAATTAGAAAGATAATATGATAAAGAAAATACTCCGGAATAAAAAAAAGTCAGCAAAATAGAACCATAAAATATTTGAAAGGAGTCAACCAATGGTAAGTGGATAATTTTTAGATATCAGTGTACAATTGCCCGGATTTTGTCGGTCTGAAATGAACTTTGTAAATTAGAATGCTTTCAAGCATTGTGATTTTCACTTGGATCAATGGGGGGAAAATCAATTTTCTGTATGAAGCAAATGGAAGTCTTTTATCAGCCGGATGATGTTAACAAGAAATAGAAATAATACGAATTTTTGAGCCATGTTTGAACAATGACAAAGAATTGAGTCTCTGTCGGTTAATGGGAATTATATAATGAATTGGATTGTATGGTTGCTTTCTGTAAAAACAGTTATAAAAGACAGACACGACTAATGATAGAGTCAGTAATGCTAGGAGAGAGAAAAAATGAAACACTATTTATTTTGGTTTGTGTGCTGATACAACTTGTTTATAAGGAATTTTATTTCATCTCTTTTTCAACATCGTCTTATGCAAACAAACTATAAGTTGCTAAGACTTCTTTTGTCGTCATCGAAAAAAAGGCTGATTACATGCATAATCTTGAATATATATTACAACATGGTTTTTATATATAAAAACATTGATATTTAGACACACACACACACACACACACACATATATATATATATAATCTGTGCGTGTATTTAGGCAGAATAATTTTGTCGGCACATTTTATTAAAGGTGATAGACAATGATTTGTTGTTCAGTGTGTGATTGCTATTTTCTTGTTAGTGAGCAAAACGTTGCAACTGTGAATGAAAGCAGTTTCCAAATTGTCCAAAGTTTCCAATGTTAGAATCACATACACCCCTAAATAAACACGTTATACACTACTATAAAACCTTTACAAAAAAATTTTACTTGATAACACGAAAAAAAAACTATACTGAATAAATTCCCCCCAAATCACTGCATTACTAGTGATATTTATAAACTACATACATTCCACACTAAACAAAATTATTTTTTGCGAGAGAGCAGAAATGTGTTAACATGGGTGCATGGTCCTACAGTGTCAGTGATTCACGGTCACGTGATCCTGATATATGATTTCTAAACAAGAACAAACGGACCACACATTCAAACATGACGTCACAACCCGTGATGAATGCACCTATTTTTTTAAAAAATTCATTGATCACGGAGAACATCTTTACCTCAAGTCCATAGTGGCACCAGCGTCTTTGAAAATGATCAACGCGAGTCGAAAGAAGAGGTACTGGAATTATAACATTAGAGACTTCAGAAACGTTAAATCTTCCCTTCATCCACAATTGCCACATCTTGCACAACAAGAAGAAATGGTAAATAAAAACCTAAACACCAAATCCTTGTCTGTCACCTTTATATATATATATATATATATATATATATATATATATATATATATATATATATATATATATAAATGAAAATTCATAATATACTTAATAAAATTCATATTGTTAAATATCAGAGATAGAGCAAATATGTGTAAATTAAGTCAGCTTAAACGTAGAGTCAACGTTGCTGTTAAATCTGTTATTACATTATCCCATATATATATATATATATATATATATAGGTCAGTGTGTGTATATATATATATATATATATATATATATATATATGGTGCATTTAATAGGTTTCCAGACTTCTTTTGTACAGGCATTTAAAATTGTCGAAGACTCTTGAAAATTCAGTATGTTATTGCTATACATCTTCAGAGATGACTGACCAATTTTTATGATTTCGTGTGCAAATGAACAGCTACAGCAGCAATTGGAATAAACCCTACTAAAGCCTGATTGTCACAGCTGGTGAATTTCAAAAATGCAAGCTGGACGTGAGGAAGAACGATATGCAATAAAATTCTGTTTTAAACTTGGAAAAAATGTCACAGAAACATATGAAATGCTTCAGATTGCTTTTCGAGAATCTTGCATGAATCGAGCATCAGTTTTTGAGTGTCATAAGAGATACAAGGAAGGCAGGGAGTCTATGAGGGATGATGAGACGTGTGGGAGGAGTAAGGAAGTCAATACACCAGAGTTGATTGGCCAGAGGGTTAGGGTTAGGGTTACTATGTTGAGGTTTTAAGGGAGTTCAGGGAGAGATTCCGTCGGAAGAGGCCAGCAGTCTTCAAATCGGGTCAGTGGCATTTCCACCAGGACAATACACCAGTCCACATCTCTATCCTTGTCACAGACTATTAGACCAAGATGGACATCAAGACATTTCCTCGCCCTCCCTATAGTCCAGACCTTGTTCCATGTGATTTTTATTTATTCCCTAAGCTCAGAGGCTGTCATTATGAGACAATTGAGGAGATGAAAGAGGCTGTGACGAAGGTCATTGACACGCTCATACAAGAGAACTTTCATGGGGCCTTCCAAAAGTTGTTGCAACGGTACAAGTGCATTGCAGCCGGAGGAGATTACTTCGAAGGGGACTAGAGTTTCATGTGTGTACTATCTATAAAAGTGCTCATACGAAAAAAGTCTGGAAACTTATTTAATGATCCTCGAATGTGTGTATATGCATGATAGAGTGCATTTATACATATATATGTAGATAGATACATAGTAAATATATATGTGTGTGTGTGTGTGTGTGTT
This sequence comes from Sepioteuthis lessoniana, assembly GCA_963585895.1. Lineage (NCBI taxonomy): Eukaryota > Metazoa > Mollusca > Cephalopoda > Myopsida > Loliginidae > Sepioteuthis > Sepioteuthis lessoniana. The sequence continues at coordinate 78,871,765 of OY757915.1, forward strand.
TATGTTTATAAAGGATAGCATATATATATATATATATATTGTCATCCACGGACAGACTGTTTCGTTCTATCAGATCTCTTCAGATCGAAACCCATCCAACTTTACGTTAGACTAAGTCTCAGACCTCTCGGCCACCAAGCAGACCCCGTTGGCTAAGGGAATTTTAAAGGTATTTATTTAGCAACAGCAGCAGCAGCCGTTTGTTTACATTTTTTAATACCCTATAGGCTCCCAGAGTGCTCAATTTTTTCGAAGAGCTTTGCATTACGCTAGCGGCGGCCGACAATTCCTTCGCCAGAGTGCTCAACCCCCATGGGGGAGCGTATATATATATATATATATATATGTATATATATATAGAATAGTGTGTTGGTTGGTTTTGTTTTACGGCGTATCAATAATTTTCGGGTCAGTTAATGCCGATTTAAGTCATTTTGATAAAAATTTAAAACAATTAAGTTTAGTTTAGGTACACAGGTTCAATATCAAAAACATTTTTATTCCAACAAATTTAGTTTAGCATAAGTACACCATTTAGTTCTATTTGACACATAGATAGGACTCTATCAGGTGCTACAACTCTGGGCCAGAGTCGACCTGGAAGCAGTGGCAATTAATGGATACTCCGCATTCCCCAAATCTCCAGCATTACTGGAACCTCTCCATCAGATTGTCTACTGTCCTATCCCGGACACTAGTTGTGAGCAGTATTTTCACCTCTTCTGCAGAAAAGCAGTTGGTGTATTCTACAGCACTAGCCCACCGGGTAATACACTGAGTTAAATGTAAAAACTATTTTATTTCTAACAATTCAGTTTTGCATAAGTACGCAGTTCAAGTGTCAAAAAGTTTAAATGTCAAAACAGTTCCATTTCAAAGAATTCAATTTAGCATAAGTAAACAGTTTAGTTCTATTTGTCCCATAGATACGACCCTATCAGGGTGCTATCACACCGGGCCAGATAAATTACTAAGGCTCCTCTAATAAATATGCGATGTTATACATAATTATTACACGTACCATTTTATTAGAGACTCCAAGTCTTACTCCCCCTTTTATTTCATTCATAACTCACCTAAATTCAAACTTTTTTGAAGCACTTTTTACAACGTCCTTCGTGCTGATGGGATATTTCTTTCATTTGACGTTGTAATGAAAACAGCAGGCATGTGAATGCAGTTCAAGAAAATATCATTGAATAATATTTCCTGTCAGGATCTGACAACTGAGAAAAAATTTCAATAACCGCTTCAATAATGCTCCTTGGTAAACTATGCATCTCGACAATATCCAACAGGTTAGATATGCCGCGTTTTGTTATCAGGTTGCTTTGTTCCAAAGGATTCTGAGTTCAATCACAAGATCAGACGACACATAAGGCCGTTGTCTTCTTTGTCTCTTGAGTTTCGGAAGACAGCAAGGGAACTGGATGCATCCAAAATATCAGAGTTGGTTCATGAAAAATATTCTAAGACAAAGAATTAAACTGAGACTGAGTTGCATCTTAAAAAAAACTTGAAAACAAAAAAATATCACATTCCAGGAAAAGGTTGATTTAGTTTAGTTTCTTTGCATATCAACTTTTGTAGGTTATTTAATGTTAAAGAAGAACAGTAGGGGTATTATTTAACCCATAGCTGGGAGGATAAGCGGGTTCATACCTTTCCCAAGGGTATTTGCCCGAAAGTGAACGTAATAGCGCGACTAGAGTTCGAAGTCGCTTTCTAGAATTTGGCAGTCCATCACACCACGAGGACACACCCAAAGAAATATATTATTCGTTAAATCATGTTATATGGAATAGCAAATCATGTTTATGATATATGGCAATAAAAATTTCCGTTATTAAATCAATACTAATGATTGGGTGATTGATTGATTTTAACGGTATATCAACCCGTCTAGGGTTAATTTAAAAGAGGCTAGAGAATCACGTTCATTATACATTCATATTTACATTTTAGTTTAGTTGTTTCTTAAGAGTTTAGTGTGTTTGTTTTTTGTTTTGCTTTGTTTATTACATACGGTGATATTAAATTCGAATAATTTTTAAACAGATGCTTTTGAGCGATTGATGAGGTTCTAACAGGTTGTACAACTCAGTGAGAGATAAGATCTGGGAATTATGGCAATGAAGTGGTACTCTACACTCCCAAGATCTACATTTATTCGATAAATTTCAAGAATCAATTTTCCGTTCGAAGAAACAATCATCTTTATTCACCAAATATTTTCATCTGATGATTACGTATTTTATTCTACAGTCGGTTGGCTCAGTAGGCTGGGGCTGCAGAATATACCGACCGTATCTCTGCAGAGGAGTAAGACTCCCCCAGCAAGTGTCCTGAAATTGACACTAAACAATCTGATGGAGAGGCTCTAGTAATGCTAGAGCTTTGGGGAATTCGGAGTACCCGTTTATTACCATCGGTCCCAGGTCCAGCTTAGCCCAGAGTGGTAGCACCAGATAGGGTCCTATCCATGGGTTAAAGATTACTAAACAGTGATAAACTGAATCGTTTGAAATAGAACTATCTTAAAATTTAGCTGTGTGTTAACAAAAAACCGTTCATATGCTAAATGGAACTGTTTGAAATAGAATTGTTTATGTGCATAAAAATGGATTTGGCATTAAACAGCCTACGATAGTTGAGATGCCACAAAACCAAACCGAACCAATCTACAGCTAATGCATGAAACTTTAGTAAGGACATGATTTTAATTTCTTTTAGTTCATATTTATATATATATATATATATATATATATATATCCAGAACAATCAGAAAGTTTACTGTTAATCAATTTAAATAAATCCTGGTATGACAATACGTACACTGTGGGCTTGGTTTGATTAGCTGTTCGTCTCGTGTTGTAGAGCCCGGTATTGCTTCTCACACAAGGCCGAGTGAGGATTTTACAAGTTAAACAAAATAATCAACAATAAAAACAACAAACAGAGGGAGAAAAGAAGAAAAGATAAAACACGGATTCAGAACAGCAAAACATAAGTAGGTAAGGTCGAGCACTCTATGTATTTATGTGTTACTATCGCAGGAGCTAAGCGAAGAGCCTACACAGCTACCAAAGATGCTGACTCACCTCTGGTCATCGTCTTCACCGCTCAAAGCCCGGTTTCTGACTTGCCACTTTTTCACTTACCCTGTGCTGCCTTCTGACTCCATGAGACCCACCTCTGCCTACGTCTTTGTCCTAACTGTGTGACTCTCTTACTGCCAGAGTCCCACTCATAACTGACCAACGTCCTGCGTCTTTTTCGCCCACCACTTCCGGTCTTGCAGGTTAACGCGTGACCAGCTCTTTGTGTGGTATTCGCGTCAAAATAGCCAACGAATGTTACAGATTTTCCGACGGTGGTCAAAGATATTAAAGAAAATTTCCCTTCTTTGGTCACCCATACACGAACACTCACTGAGACCCACACATATACATCCATATATATATATATATATATATATATATATACAGACATAAATGCACATTGTTGTGCCACACGGGCAGTGACACCGTCCAATAAAGAACAGGTGTGAAGCCACTAACCCACTTCTCCCAAACCATCTAGACAAACAAGAGATGCTGGGCTCTGATGAAGAAGTATGGATAAAACCATAAGCGATGTTCTCTTATGAAATCCTACACATAGATACACCAGGTTTGAGCGATCAATATACCTCAGTAATGTGCAGATACTGGATGCAGTCTAGAGGACCTGCCAAGAGCGAAAGACAATTGGTATGGAGGCAAGAGAGAGAGAGAGAGAGAGAGAGAGAGAGAGAGAAAGAAAGAGAGAGTCGATCTCCGTGCCTTCAGCCCAACTTGATGAGATGTTTATATATATATATATATATATATATATATATGTGTGTGTGTGTGTGTGTGTGTGTGTGTGTGTAAGGTGATTATGTGTCTACCTAATAACATACAGCCGCGATTACGTTATATTGCTGGCTTATTTATAGGGAGTTGCATATATTTCCATCTAACAAACAATAGCCCATTCATATTTATTACAGGAAGCAAAATCTCTATTTTTTTGAGTATACGATGTGGTACATAAGCGTGTGGTTCCATCTCTCTGGAATATATATATTACCTTAAGTTAAAAACAAGAGTTACTTACTCTTGGGACTGGAAGCGGTAAAAATATGAATTTCCTTTCTCTTATATCAGTGACGGATTAATCAATATCTTACATTTTTATGAACATGGTTTGTTTTCGGTGAATAATGGCATAATAACTTTTGAGGTCTATTTAATGCAGACATCCGGAAGACCTGGGTTCAAATCCACATCGTGTCATACCAAATACTTTAAAAAATCATTTCTATTTCAAACAATTCAGTTTAGCATAAGTACACATTTTTATTAGCAAAAACATTTCTATTTCAAGCTATTCCGTTTAGTCAAAGAGTTCTAATTCAAACAATTCAGTTTAATATAAGTATAGTTGTTGTTTACATACAGTTAAATGTTAAAACAGTTCTATTTCGAACAATTCAGTTTATCGTTGAACAGTTTCAATGACAAAAACAGTTCTATTTCAAACAATCAATCGTTTCATATTACTCAGTTTAGTTTTGTTTGACCGATAGATAGGGCCCTATCAGGTGCTACTACTCCAGGCCAGATTAGAACTGGGAGCGATGGCAATGAAAGAGTACTCCGCATTCCCCAAAACTCCAGCATCACTTGAACTTCACCATCAGGTTGTTTAATGTCATATGCAGGACCCTCGTTGGTGGGGGGGAGTCTTACTTCTCTGCAGAGGTGCAGTCGATGTATTCTAAAGCCCCAGTCGACTGGGAAAGTAAATCTAGTGTGACTGAGAGTTGTAAAACACATTGCTAATGCTCTTGTAGCGATTTTACTAACCTCTTTAAAAACAAATGTAACAGCTCTTTGTGCTAGAAGTGGTTAAATTCATCCGGACTTGCCTTATTGCGATTATACGTTTGTTGTGTCAGTTTCTATGATGGCCATTCTTTGAGAGCAGACATTTTTCTCCTCCTCTAAAAAAGCATGAATTTCCTTTCTTTCATTTCGATAAAAGACATGTCAGACATTTCGTTATTTTTCTATTAACATTACATGATTTCTTGCGTTTAGTGAAAGTACTTGATTAATTCCTATCATTCATATGTTGTTTGGTAGCTTCTCTGATGGTCTAAAGTTCAGTGAATTGTAAATCTGTAAAATTGATGGTTGTACATTAGAACTTGTGTCTGTTTAGCAATGTGTACACGAAATTATAACATTATTTTGTACAATATAGGCAGACCAATCCTTTTAAAAAGAAAACAAAATAAAATGGTTTATTTTTTAAATATGTAGAACAAATAATTAAAGAAAAGTTTATTGGTCTACTTTTTTATTTTTATAAAGTTATTTAGTAAGTTGGTGTGCTATGAGTCATTTTTTTCAACGAAAAAAGAAAAAATCAAAACCATTTTTAAATATAAAAACTTTTCAATCTTATCCTCACTATATTATTTCTTTCTACTTTATTCTTCGATATCAAATCATGACTGAAACTAAAAAGCAGTAGTGTTTGTTTATTTATTTTTTGCTTTTCTTTCTCTTTTTTCTTATTTTTTCTTTTCTTTTTGTGCTTTGCAATCGATTGTTCCCCTTTCTTGAAGGATCAGTATTAAGGTTAAGTAGTTGGATTAGGATTAAGGCTGGGATTTGTGCTGGGGACATAATTTGTTGTGTACATTATTCGCATCCCTAAACAGACTAGTGACAGTATTACAATGCTGTGTCTTTTCTCTTCAGGTAAACTTTATTTTCTATCTTTCGTCAGTTCGATTATCAAAGGAACAGTGACATTATTCTTGTGGTAATCTCATAAGTATTTTGCTTTAATTTTTTTTTTTTTTTCATGTTTTTCCTTTTGTTTATTTTGGGTTTTTTTCGGGGGAAGGGGGATGGCGGCGGGTATCTTTGGATACGACTTTTTTTCTTTTTTTTTTTGCTGCATGAGAAAGAAAAATTATCAAAATACCACAAAGGCAACCCAGCTTTTCTCGGGAAAAGTAATAACATCGTATATAGCAGTAAAGTACGAAGTCCGTTCGATATTTCTTCTAGATTGTTTCAATTCATTTATTATCTTCTTTTCAAAAAACTGAATTTTAATAATATCTATATCAAAATAGAGTTTCGTCTTGTTGCTAAATCATAAAATATAAATAAGTAGTTTTTTTGTGAAAATACAAACAATGAGACATAATTATGTGATAAAAAGAAAATTAGATATAACCACATTTACTTTATATTTTTATTTTTGGCAAACAAAAATTTTAAGATTCATCTAATCACCCATCATATTTTTTGCGTAGAAGATGAAATATGAAATACGAGAATAATAATAATAATAATAATAATAATAATAATAATAATAATAATAATAATAATAATCGTCATAATATTTTCTATGATTTATCTATTTATTTATTTTCCTCATTTTTTTCCTTTTCTCGAAAATCTGTATTTGTTTACAATCCAAAAAGTAAGGGAACATTATTTTTCCTGCTTTCTTTTTTGCCACCATTTTTAGCAATGCAACCATACTGTACAGTTTACTTATTTCGATCCTGATTTGATTTCGAAGATTAAAAAACAAGAGAAATATCAATAGTGGGGAGTGTAATTCTGAAAGTTGCAATACTTAAAAAAGTTGTCATAACAAAAAAAAAAAAAAAAAAAAATCAGAGAAAGAATAAGGATTGTCCTCAGCACAAGACTAATATAATTTGGGGAGACCTAAAAAGATGAAGAGACTTGCTATCACTTGGATTTTGTAAAAACTACCGGTTACTTTGGTTTGAAAACTTGCATGACCATACGAACAAATGATATATGCACATCCCAGCAGCTGTCCTCGAGAATTACACACTCAAGCTCCTATAGGACTTTGACACCTAATCTCGACCAGAAGACCAGACCTTATAGTAATCAACAAGAAAAAGAGAACCTGCAAAATTGTAGATTTTGCTGTACCGCCTGACAACAGAATAAAACTGAAAGAAAGTGAAAAGAATGATAAGTCTCTCGACCTTGCTTGGGAATTTAAAAAACTATGGAACAGGAAGGTGACTATTTTACCTATTGTGATTGGTGCACTCTGTACAGTAACTAAAGAACTATTAAAGGAACTGGAGGACTTGGAAGTTGAGGGACGAGTGGAGACCATCCAACAACAACATTATTGAGAACAGCTAGAATACTGAGAAGTGTCCTGGAAAATTGAGAAGACTTGTTGTAAATCAAACTCCAGTGAAAAACCATCAGCTAACGCTGATGTGAAAAACTCTCAATGAGTAATTAATAATAATAATAATAATAATAATAATAATAATGTGAAAAGAAGGATAAGTACCACGACCTTGCTACAGAATTGAAAAAGCTGTGGAACATGAAAGTGACGATTGTACTAATTGTGATTGGTGTTTTTGGCAGGGTAACTAAAGGATTATTAAAGGACCTGGAGGACTTGGAAGTTGGCGGACGAGTGGAGACCATCCAAACGACAGCAGTTTTGAAGACGGCCAGAATACTGAGAAGAGTCCTGGAGACTTGAGGAGAGTTGCTCTCACTTAAATTCCAGTGAAAAAACCATCAGGTGATGCTGATTTGAAAAACTCTAAAGGAGTAATTAATAATAATAATAATAATAATAGTAATAATCCTGGAGATTTGAGGACACTTGCTGAATGTCAAACTCCAGTGGAAGATCATCAACGTTAGCTGATATGAAAAACTCTCAAGGAGTAAATAGTAGTAATAAAGAAAGCGAAAAGAAAGATAAATGATTCGACCAAGCCAAGGAATTAAAAAGCCGTGTAACATGTAAGAGGCAGTAATACCAATTGTAATTGGTGCTCTTAGTACAGTCACCAAAAGATGATTAAAGGGACTGGAGGACTTGAAAATAAGAGGACAAATGGAGACCATCCAAGCTACTACATTATTGAGATCGACCACAATGTTGAGAAGAATCCTGGAGACTTGAGGAGATTGCTGTCGCTCAAACTCCAGTGAGAAGCCATCAGCTAACGCTGGTTTTAAAAAACTCGAAAAGGGAATAATTATCATTATTATTATTATTATTATTTACTCATTAGAGTTTTCACATCAGCGTAAGCTGATGGTATTTCACTAGAGATTGGGTGACAGCATGTCTCCTCAGGTCTCCAGGACTCTTCTCAGTATTCTGGCAGTTTTCAATAATGCTGTTGCTTGGATGGTCTCCACTCAGTCGCCAACTTCCAAATCTTCCAGGCCCTTTAATAATCCTTTAGTTACCGTGCCAAAGGCACCAATCACAATTGGTATAATTGTCTCCTTCATATTCCATAGTTTTTTCAATTCTCTAGTTAGGTCGAGGTACTTATCTCTCTTTTCACATTCTTTCAGTTTTATTCTGTGATCCACCGGGACAGCAAAGTCGACAATTTTGCAGATTCTCTTTTTTTTTTTGTTGATTATTATAAGATCTGGTCTTCGGGCCGAGGTTAGGTGATCTGTTTGTATATCAAAGTCCCACATGAGTTTGTGTGTATCATTTTCAAGGACAGGTTCTGGGTTGTGCATATACAATTTGTTGGCATGGTCAAATTTAAATTTCTTGCACATTTCCAAGTGGATCACCTTGCCCACCCAGTCATGTCTAGACTTGTACTCCTTCTGTGCCAATTTGCAGCATTTGATTATTATGTGATTGATGGTTTCATATCTGTCACCACATAGTCTTCACTTGCTATTTTGTTGTGTCTTATCTATCCTCGCTTTGATATGGTTGGTTCTTATGGCGCTGTTTTGTGCTGCCATTAGGAGAGATTCTGTTTCTCTCTTAAAGTTTTCTTTTCTTAGCCATGTCCAGGTTTTGTCGTGCGAGATGTTGTTTATTAGTCGTTTAAAGCGCCCATGTAATTGTTTTTCCTCCCATTTTTGTTTCCTAGTTTCTGTCATTCTGTTATCTATCGCGTTGTCAGTATTGTTTCTGATGGCCGTTATCAGTCCTCCTTCGTGTTTTTCTATGCAGTCTTCGAGTCGTTGTATGGATGTGCCAACGCTGTCTTCGATGCTGGCAAGTCCTCTTCCTCCCTCTTTTCTTGATACATATAGTCTGTCCACATCGTCCCTGGAATGTAACGCCTTGTACATAGTCATTAGTTTTCTAGTTCTTTGGTCCATTTGTCTAAGTTCATCTCTGGTCCACTTAAGAAAGGGTCCCGAGTATCTAACGAGGGGTACAGCCCAAGTATTTTATTCCTTTGATAAGGTTTCTGTTACTGAGTTTTGTCTCGAGTAGTTTTCTAGTTCTCCTGAGATATTCTTTTTGAATTTTGTTTTTTTATTTCAGCTTGTTTGATTGTGTCAGCCTCCAAGATTCCTAAGTATTTGTAGGTCTCGTTTTCTGCAAGCGTTCTGATCTTGTCTTGATTTGGTAGTTCTATTCCGTCAGTTAGATGTCGTTTGCCACTTTTCATGACGAGCAGGGCGCATTTTTCAATGCCAAATTCCATCCCTATGTCTTGACTGTATATTCTAATTGTGTGTATTAGGGTTCCAGCTCTTTTTCATTTTTTGCAAATAGTTTGATGTCATCCATGTACGTTAGGTGGTTGACCTTTTCTTGCGATCTTGTAAGTTTGTATCCGACCGTGCATTTTCTGAGTATGTGGTTTAGTGGCATCATGGCAATTATGAATAGTAAGGGTGATAGTGCATCTCCTTGGAAAATCCCTCTTTGGATCTTTGTTTCAGCTAAGCTTTTTCCTCCTGCTGTTAATTCAACTCTTCAGTTTTTCATGGTTTTTTCGATGCAGTGTATGCTTTCGTGTGATATTTTGTACATTTTGAGACAGTTTATTTTCCAGCTTTGTGGAACCATATCGTATGCCTTTTTGGAGTCAATCCAGGCCATAGCTAGATTTTACAGTCTGTTCTTGCTTTCATTTAAGATGTGTTTATCTATGTAGAGTAATTCTGCTGTGCCTTATTATTATACGCTTTTAACGACTAATAAATGACACCTTGCACGAGAAAACCTGGATGTGGATAGGGAAAGGAAACTCCAAAAGAGAAACAGAATCTCTCCAAATAACAGCACAAAACAATGCCATAAGAACCAATTAAATCAAAAAGAGAATAGATAAGACGCAACAAAATAGCAAATGTAGATTATCTGGTGAGAGAGGCGAAACCATCAATTACGTAATAAGCGAATGCAGCAAATTAGCAAAGAAGGAGTATAAGGCGAGACACGACTGGTTGGGCAAGGTTATCCACTGGGAGATGTGCAAAAAGTTTTAATTTGACTGTACAAACAAATGGTATATGCACAATCCACCGGCAGTCCTGGAGAATGACGCACAGAACCTCCTATTTGATATACAAACGGATCACCTAATCTCGGCCAGAAGACAAGACCTTATTGTAATCAACCAAAAAAAAAAAAAAAAGAAAAACTTGTTAAATTGTCGACTTTGCTGTACCGGCTAACCACAGAATAAAACTAAAGAAAGTGAAAAGAAAGGATTAAAAAAAAAACAACTATGGAACATGAAGGTAATGATTATGCCAATCGTGATTGGTGCATTCAGTACAATAACTAAAGAACTAATAAAAGGACTAGAGGACTTGGAAGTTGGAGGATGGGTGGAGACCATCCAGACTAGAGCATTGTTGAGAACAACCAGAATGCTGAGAAGAGTCCTGGAGCTTTGAGGAGATTTGCTGTCACTCAGTCTTCTGTGAAAGACCATCAGCTAACGCTGATGTGAAAAACTCTCAAGGAGTAAACATAATAATGATAATAAATCATATTTAGGATGCATAAGGCTGTATCGTACCAAAAATGATACATTATAAACTGTTTGGACTGTTGGTTTGATATATTTTATTAAATGTAGTATATATATATATATATATATATATATATATATATATATATATATATATATATATATATAAACAAGTCTAAATATTTAGTTCAATCAAATTTAAGTTTTGGATGAATTAGCGGCAATCAGAAATATCTACTGGGGGGGGTAATTTACGGAGAAAAATTTTAAAATGACCTTGAAATGGCATTTCAAGGGATCAAGAAAATGAAAGGTTCACAGATGGCAAGTTTAATTATTAATACGTGAATTTAAGTAAAATTAACGCGATCATTAGTGGAATTTAACTCGTGAAAACCTTCAATCAATTGGTTTGTTGGTTGGTTTGTTGGTTGTGTTAAAGGCATATAAACTTCTATTGGTTATTTCATGCCAAAGCCTGTTTACACGTATGCACTGTTTGTAAACACACTCGCATACAAGTAAGTATTTGCAAGTATTTCTATATGACATTAGTTTAGTTAGTGATGATAGTGGGGTTTTTTTTTAATTATTTATCAGTACTTTTTCTACTAAAACAAGCATAATGGTATTTCTATTCAGCAATAATTTGCTTTCAGTTGCATAGTTTGTTGTGTTTTCAGGATTGTAACCAAGTCTATATTTTCTGGTACAACCCGATTTCTTTCAAGAACGACAAAACATTATCCATGTGGTCAATCAATTGGGTTCAGTTAATATATATATATATATATATATATATATATATATATATATATATATATATATATATATATATATATATATAACAATTCAAAAATGTTTAGAAAAGTGCAGAAGACCAGCTGCAGAGTAACGTAAACAGCTCTATTAATAGAAATCGAGTTACCCCCTTCTCGGGTGCCTCATAACATAAGTTTCATTTAGCAATGAAAAAGCTACAGTCATCATATCTGATCATTAAAAAAGAATGTTTTTAGGTGCCTCTTCGAGGACTTATTCAAAACAGGACGTATAGATTCTAGTGTTGTCCAATCAAACTTTTTCCACAAGCGTCCAAGAAGAAGCATCCATAAATACTGCTTGAAAGAAATTCCTTTTATTTTATCTCTGAGATCGGAGTTTCATATGATCGACAACCTGTCAATATCCTAAATGATTTGAGTCTTAATTTGGTGTGCACAGGGGATATAGAAGAAAGACTTGGCCATAATTGATGTTAATAATTTCATGAATCAATGCACATTCTATACACTTGACAAGTCAGATTTTCTTTCTTAATTAATATTTAATTAATAATTGAACACCATTAAATAAGTTGTTTTCTTTCATTTTTCTTTTTCTTCATGTCTTTTAGTTTTCCATATTCTTTGAGTTTTAATTTGGTGAGGACAGCGAATAGAGAAGAAACACTCGGTCATAAATTGAGGCTAACATTTTCATAGACCTGTGCACTTCCTATGCACCTTCGCCAAGACAGATTTTCCTCCTTAATTAATAATTAATTAATAATTGAACACCATTAGATGTGTTGATTTATTCTTTGTTGTGTTTTGTCGTACCCCACATGTCTTGGGTAGTATCCCGTTTTCCATTCCATATACGATCACTAATAAATAATATTCAATATATCACATATTTCAGAAATAAAACTGATTATATATTATTAAAATAATACTCAGTGTATATATATATATATATATATATATTGTCAATCACAGACAGACTGTTTCGTTCTATCAGAACTCTTCAGTGTGGTTAGACACGCAGGACGCTCGAAGCCTGGATCGAAACCCGTCCAACTTTACGTTAGACTAAGTTCCAGAGCTCTTGGCCACCAAGCGGACCACGTTAGCTAAGGGAATTTTAAGGTATTAGTTTTAGCAACAGCAGTAGCAGCCTTTGTTTCCTTTTTTTATACCCTATCGGCTACCAGAGTGCCCAATTCTTGCGAAGAGCTTTGCATTACGCTAGCGGCGACCGACAAATCCATCACCAAAGTGCTCAACCCCCATGGGGGAGCGTATATATTGTCATCCACAGACAGATTGTTTCGTTCTATCAGAACTCTTCAGTGTGGCTATTGGTTCGTTGTGTGGGTTTTATGGCACATCAATCTTTGTAGGTTATTTAATGCCAAAATCCATTTTAAAGCAAATTTAAAAATTTAGTTTAGCATGAGTACACAGTTTAATTGTCAAAACCATTTCTATTTCAAGCTATTCAGTTTATTCAAACTGTTCTAATTAAAACAATTCAGTTTAGTATTAGTATAGATTTTGTTTACACACAGTTAAATATCAAAACAGTTCTATATTAAACAATTCAGTTTAGCGTAAGTACAGTTTCAATGTCAAAAACGGTTCAATTTCAAACGATTCAGTTTAGGAATAGTACGCATTTTAAATGTAAGTACACAGTTTAATTGTCAAAAACATTTATATTTCAAGCTATTCATTTTAGTCAAACAGTTCTAATTTAAACAAATAGGTTTAGCATAAATGTGTAGTTTAATTCTAGTTAACTCATAGATAGGGCCTTATCAGGTGCTACCACTCTCGGCTAGAGTGGACCTGGGAGCAATGGCAATGAAGGGGTGGTCCGCATTCCCCAAAGCCCCAGCATCATTGGAATCTCACCATCAGCTTGTTTAGTGTCATATCCACGCTACTCGTGGGGGGTCTTACCCCTCAGCAGAAGTGCAGTCGGTGTATTCTACAGTCCCAACTGACTGGTCAATACACAGAGTTAATGTCAAAACAGTTTTATATCAGCTAATTTAGTTAACCATAAGTACACAGCTGAGATGTCAAAACAGTTCTATTTCAAAAAATTTAGTTTAGCATAAGTATGCAGTTTAAATAAATAAAAAAAAACCCAGTAAACTCAAGAAACCACGGTTTAGTCAAACTTGAACCATACAGAGGAACCTATCGGGTGCTACCAATCCGGGCCAGAGTGAACCTGGGAGCGATGGCAATGAATGGGTACTCCGCGTTCGCCAAAGCTCCAGCATTATTGGAACCTCATCATCAGATTGTTTAGAATCATATACCAGGACACTCTTTGGCGGGGGCGAGGGTCTTACCCCTCTGCAGAGAGGCAGTCGGTGTATTCTACAGCCCCAGCCGACTTGGCAATATATTCATATTGATTATCATTATATATATTTTTTTTATCATACAGCGTGTGAAAGCACGTGCGATACCCTAGCCTCATCAGCCGCCAACCAGGGTGATAACACAGTTTCGGTAGCTCAAGGCGGTACTGCCACTCCTGGCGTTACCGAGCAGCTTTTGCCACCGGATAGGGTATTTAAAAGAAATATATATCTATGTATACACAAGATCAACTAAAAGCGGACATTACATTGGACGTTCGTTCATCTTCATTTCTGTGCAGTTTGTGATTTAAAAAAGCGTTTACTTACGGCCGTTAGATGTCATAGCAACCGTTTCTTGATTTTGCGTATTTACACGAGAAAGGTGGCTCCGCGTGTATAACATTCGTGTTGAAATCCTTTCTATAACCGTTATCTATTCGGTTCGTTTTCTTTCATTTATGCGTTACTGCCCAAAAGCACTCGAGACAAACGTCATATATAATTCCGCTAAAAGATTTTATCAATTTTGATCAATGGGCCCTCAAGATGGGTGGTGAGTAAAAAGAAAGCTCCTGGTCTAAGTTTGTCCAGGTGGCTATCTGATTACCCTTGGGCCGCTAAATTCTTGGCTTACAAAAAAATGTCTCCAGGACGCTGATGGTCAGCAATGGGCTCGTGAATACTGTGGGGGTAAACCTGATTCATAGGCCCATCAATCGATTTACATTCTCCGGCAGTAGAATTACGTTCTTTGCACCAGCGCACCTTGTGGATTCGTGATCCTCGCAAGCTGTTGAATTTTCTGCTGCAACCACACGTTGTAGCCGGGTACATATCCAGATCGTTACCGTATGAGCAAGTAAGATGGGTGATGTATTCTCCCTCCCCGCTACAGACACCCTGAGGGCATTTTTCTTTCATTGTATTATCCATATTTGTTAAAATTCCTGTCTTTCCAGGATGTCACTCCAACTTTCTGAAGAGTCACTTTGTCTTTCCAAAGAGTCATCTTGCTTTCCAAATGGTCTTAGTCGGTGTATTCTACAGCCCCAGCCGACTTGGCAATATATTTATATTGATTATCATTATATATATATATATATATATATATATATATATATATATATATATATATATATATATATATTACTCTATCAAGGAGAATGTTATCCTTAGTTTAGAACTGAAAAAAATCAATATACATTGGATTCAAATATTTAATTTTACTATAAGAAAAAACAATATCTGTCATTTTAATTTGCCATTGTCATTTCTAAGTTATAATTTTTACATCATCTAAATGTTTGCCTATACTAAATGTACATTCTTGGAACCTCACCTAGAACTTCTGGAGCGTTGGCAATGGCACTGCCTTGGGTACTGCTGTGATTTCACAATAAACTGTCTGTGGTCTACGTTAAATGGGATGAACATTCAGGTATCCAAAGAGAAAATAATCGCAACGAAATAGATTTAGAGATCGAGCTGACAACGTGATGTCATCACATGGAGGGATAATTTTCACTCACAAACACATGATGTCTACCATTCAGGTGACATGGCTGCTGCTTCTCGAAAGCCATACCTCCAACCCACGACATCCCTACAACCACCCACGCAACGACAATTTTAGATCCAAAATATCATTGTACCGGACTATGTATACTCAATATATATATATGTATATTTATATGATATAATAATTAGAAAATAATTATCTTTATAATATATAATATATGATATTAGATATAATATTATCAACATAGAATATCTTATGTAATAATAAATATTGGCTTAAGTAACCATTACCCAGAGACTATATGCTGCTTTCGGAAGAGGGTCACTCCAAAAGTAATGCTTCTTACATTTTTATTCTGGTATTAGGTCTGCGGTTGATGCTCGTTATAGAGGTTGAATTCTTCCCTCTCTGGTAACCTAAGATTTTGTTCCTTTGTATCATATGTTATTTGAATGATAAAAAAGTAAAGTTGGCGACCTAAGTTGAGGATGACGCGAAGGCTCCTTTTTCAATAGCTACTACACCAAGGTGTAGGGAAGGGCACTACTCCTTTCCCTGGACTGCTTCACTTTACCCTTGATACATACCTTATAATGCTGAATGTTAGGCAAGGTGGCATTAAGTACCATTTTTTGAGTCTTTGGTATGATTCGACCAGGGATTGAATCCCGGTTTCCCGGACCATTGGCGAACACTCTAACCGCTAGGCCAATCGACCAAATATATATATGTATATTTGAATGATAGTCTGGGTTAAATCTAACGCTCTCAAAATGAGGTGTGTATATGATTGGTTGGTTGTTTTTTTAATGGCATATCAACTTTTGTAGGTTATTTAATGCCAAATCTATTTTTGTACAAATAATCAGTTCTATATCAAACAATTCAGTTTAGCATACAGAAAAAGTTCCATTTCAAACAATTCAGTTTTGCATAAGTACGCAGTTTCAATGTCGAAACAGTTCCATTTCAAGCAGTTCAGTTTAGCTTAAGAACGCAGTTCAATTCTATCCGACACATAGATAGGGCCCTATCAGGTGCTACAACTCTGAGCTGGAGTGGACCGGGGAGAGATGGCAATGAAAAGGTATTCAGCATTCCTCAAAGTTCAAGCATTACTGGAACCACACCACTAGATTGTTTTGTGTCATATCCCGGACACTTGTTGGGGGATTCTTACCCCTCTACAGAGAAACAGTCGGTGTATTCTACAGCCCCAGCTGACTGGGCAAAATATGTGTATAATTACTACAGTACTTCTAATGTAGCGTTGACGGCAGTGGATGAACATCAGTGCTTCCTTTTGTCGCCACCTATAATTTTTAATGTTGAAGATCGTTTGTTCCTTATTTCTCTGAAAAGTAAGTAGGCTCACGATTCCTTTCTAGGTGAAAAATACCTTACTCGTCGCATTTAACTGATACAAACGCAAGGTAATTTAGTCCACTGGTATCTTTATTGCTTTTCCACCGATACCCAGCTAAAATCCAATTGACTGTTGGGCGAGATAGAGAGAAAGAGAAAGAAAGAGTGTGTCTGAGATATTTTTCTTGGAGCTTATCTCTGAATTAAAGGCTGATATTTCACCTCGGCAGACCAAACACTATCTGCCTTGGTATCCAAAAACAATCAGACTAAATGATGGTCACAACTCTCTCTTACATCGACACTAAGTTCTTTGAATATAGCCAAATTCTAAAGTCATTAATCATAGATTTTTTTCTTCTTAATTATTTAAAGAAGAGTGGGTGCCATAGTATCCCTCGTCAATAACAGAAAGAAAAGAGTATCTTGTTACTAAACACGTGGAATCAATTTCAAGTGCTGTTGCTGTGTCGTCGTCTTCTTAATAAAAGATGGAGAGCCGAATTTCTTCGCTGAAAATAACAGTTTTCTTGGCTTCTTGCTGTGAATTCCTTTGTGCCCGCAACAATCTTCTTTAGCAGTCCGATATCCAAGCTCGTCTCTTGTCGTGGGTAACCAAGACTCAAAATGCCTGGTATTTGTCATCCGTTCCACCACTGGACAAGTATGGCACAGGGCCGTTTTTAAAGTAGGTCCGGTCGCAGGGCCGTAGCCAACACGCGTCTAGCATTGCCAAAAATACCTTCGGCCCCGTCAGCATTCCCCTTTTTAGGAAGTGTCTCAGGCGCCAGGCAATAAACCTACCCCCAACAAAGGGAGTAAAAGCCTGGGGGGACGGCCCCTTGAGGCCGGAGGAAAACTCCAGTGCCGAAGATGTGAGGCGAAAAACACCTTCTCCCCGGTGCATTCAGGCAGGACTTAAATAATCATACCAAAATGCCACACCCGGGTCAATCGCTCAATGTGGTAATTTACCTGCGCGCCAGTGCGTAGGTAGTCCTAACGTCAAACATGATTCACGATCGGGAGGATATGCGTTCGATCTCCCCAATCGCCTGTTTCTCTCCCCCTGGTCTTATTTTACACGCCTGACATATTCGTGCACGCTTTGAGCTGCCGAGCGTGATTTCTCTCGCTAAAATTATCCCATCTTCTTTTCTCTTGCTGCATATCTTATTTTTAATACCTTATTCTTATTTGACACCGACCCGGGTTTTTTTTTTGCTTCCCATTATAAACTTATTATTGTTTAAAACTTTATCATATTTACCCAACCCCTCCGGTCGGGCAGGATATGACATAAGGTCAATTTTTTAAGCGGAGTTTAACAGGTTTGAATTAAGAGTTTTCCTTCTCATAGGCTAAAGAACCTAGTCTGACCTACTATTTACCCATAGGTGGAGGGAGAATAATTGGATTCATACCTTTCCCAAGGGTATTAGTGCTATGTGAAATGCAATCAATCTCGTCGAGGATTTGAACTCGTGTCACTGTGTTCATTTCTTACGACGATAACCATTACACCACTTTATAATGAGTATCATCTTACTCCTAAAAATCCTTCGATGTAATTCAACAAGACGATTCACGTGAACTTCAAAGGGCTATCTTTGAAGGATAGTCACCATCTGTCTGGAGTTTTTGTCATCTATTTTATCTTTGTGAAGGCTGACCGATGAATCATTTATTTGTTTATTTCTTTGTTAACCGGTACTTTAAAAAAAATTGTGTTGCGATTGACCGGGTCATTAATCGATTTATTTATCAATTTCTCCACGTGAGCTGATTTTAAACAATCTTAAATCAATCAGTATACACAAACTCCCTCACCGACATAACTTAACAAAAAAAGTTTTTGACTTTTAAAACAAAAGTTTGTCCTTCAACTCTTTTCTATAGAAAAAAATTACATCCATTGAAATCGATCAATGCTTGATGAAGTTTTAATGTTTTGTAGCCGTGGCAACTGGCTGATAGATGACCACCGAGAACTAATTGTGATGTTTGTCGATGGGCTTGCCGAAGTAGAAGTGGAATGAAAAGCCATTCACGTACTTATGAAAGGCGACAACGGATGAATTTATCAAATAATTATTAATTACAACAACATCTGTCATAACTGCAAAAAAGAGTTCAAGTCAAAAGGAGGCGCGTGAATAAAATTTGTGAATATATCTATCCAACCTGTCGGCCACGAGCAAAATGTAACACAAGGTCAATTTTAAGTGTAGTAAAACTTATTTGAATTCTGAGTTTTTCTGCTCTTTGACTAGTTGCCTAATCAAGTCTAAAGAACTTAATCTGCACTGAGGGGTGAGGGTGAATTCTTTGCTTTCCCAAGGGCTTGGGGCGCGAAGTGAAACGCAAACACCCGCGTCCAGGATTAGAACCTGTTTCTTACCAAGAAGTGCTTTAACAGAGAAACTGTGTAACAATAGATTTCCATTGGACTGAATATATTTTATCAAATTGTGGCGAGTGTTTAACTATGTAAATCCTTCATATGATGGAGTTGTGGTAAAATTGAAATTAGAATCCTTCTCTCCATTGTAAATGGACCATTAAGCAACATGACGATTAAATTAACATATTGAGACAAATGGGTAATATCGTACTCACATTACCAGGCTATCTTGATAAATTTTGCAGATGCATTTTTATACTAATTGCACTTTTATGTACATTATGTGTCCAGGAAGTGGTATGGTTTGGTTCGGTTTCTTTGTTTAATGACATATCAACATTTAGAAAGACGGAAGTCGCATTGTTTAACCCATCGCTTAGAGGAAAAGATAGTACATTCTTTTCCCAAACTCACTTTTTACAAATTTGTAAAATACCATGTTTGCCAATTTTCCACCGAGATTTTCCCCCACTTCAGAAAATTACAAAACTAAATATTTACTATTACATAGCAATACTTGAAACCATTTAAGTACGTGCAAACAAATGAGCTCAGGCTTGTTTAAAAATCATAGGAATAAAAATTTGTTTACGAAACATATATACTTAATATTTGTGTAAATGTGATTTGGCATTAAAAAACCTACTACAGTTGATATGCCCTAAAACCAAAGCAAACCCAAACAAGACTGATGTCCAGATACATTTTTTTAATTAAAGTTTGTATTGTAAGACTATCTGATTCTTTGTTAGCCGTGTTTGTGGGAGGACTTAGAAAAGGCTAATTTTATCCACCTCAGGGGGCTTAAGAGCCCATCCGAAAAAAGTCATCATGTGAATTTCATTAAAATGTATCTGGTCATGAGGCTCCAGTTCTGTAAATCTGGAACGTGTGGAGAATTGACAAATCACCATTCCATCATGGTTCACTCTAACACAGTGTGTTGATGGCTGTAAGGGCTCCACTTATGGGTCAAATAGATCTACTTGTAAATTATTCGTATTCGATCGGGCCGTCTGCGAAAAAATCCTAAAGAAACAACTAAGCCAGAAAGGTAAATATGTAAATGGTGCATTCAATAATTTTCCAGACTCTTTTGGTACAGGCATTTAAAATTGTCGTAGACTCTTGAACATTCAGTATGTTATTGTTATACATCTTATAAGATGACTGACCAATTTTTATGATTTCAGCTTCAAACGAACAGCTACAGCAGAAATTGGAATACACCCTACTAAAGCCTGATTGTCACAGCTGGTGAATTTCAAAAATGCAATCAGGACACTTAGAAGAACGATATGCAATAAAATTCTGTTTTAAACTTGAAAAAAATGCAACAGAAACGTATGGAATGTTTCAGGCTGCTTTTCGGTCATCTTGCATGAATCGAGCATCAGTTCTTGAGTGGCATAAGAGATTCAAGGAAGGCAGGGAGTCTGTGAGGGATGATGAAAGGTGTGGGAGGAGTAAGGAAGTCAATATACCAGAGTTGATTGGCCAGAGGGTTAGGGTTTGGGTTACTGTTACTATGTTGAGGTTTTAAGGGGGTTCAGGAAGAAATTCCTCGGGAAGAGGCCAGTACTCTTCAAATCGGGCCAGTGGCATTTCCACCAGGACAATGCACCAGTCCACCACTCCATCCTTGTCACAGACTATTTGACCAAGATGGGCATCAAGACAGTTCCTCGCCCTCCTTATAGTTCAAATCTGGCTCCTCGTGACTGTTGGTTATTCCGGAAGCTCAGAGGCTGTCGTTATGAGACAATTGATGAGATGAAAGAGGCTATGACGAAGGTCATTGACACGTTCACGCAAGAGAACTTCCATGGGGTCTTCCAGAAGTTGGAACAGTACAACAAGTGCCTTGCAGCCGGAGGATATTACTTCGAAGGGGACTAGAGTTTCATGTGTGTACTATCAATAAAAGTACCCATACGAAAAAAGTCTGGAAACTTATTTAATGATCCTTGAATGTGTGTATGTACATGATAGAGCGTATGTATACATATATATGTAGATAGATACATAGATAGATAGTAAATATATATATATATATATATATATGTGTGTGTGTGTGTGTGTGTGTGTGTGTGTGTGTGTGTGTGTGTGTGTGTGTGTCTGTGTCTGTGTGTGTGTGTATTTATAAAGGATAGTATATATATATATATATATATAGAGAGAGAGAGAGAGAGAGAGAGATTAATGTGTTTGTTGGTTTTGTTTTACGGCGTATCAATAATTTGTTGTTGGAACGGTACAACAAGTGCCTTGCAGCCGAAGGAGATTACTTCGAAGGGAACTAGAGTTTCATGTGTGTACTATCGATAAAAGTGCCCATACGTAAAAAGTCTGGACACTTATTTAATGATACTCTTACTTATAAGGAAAACTAACCGCAAATGAGATTAAAATCAATCAAACTATTTGATTTTTAGGGTGAGAAAATACATTTGATTCTTTTAACGATAACCTGGAGAAATAAGGATTTTGTAGCTATTGGTAAACACTTTTGTCTTGTTTTGCTGACACAGATTGTGCATTTAATTCATTTACTAAGCATAAGATGTTTATTGATCTTAAAGATTGACTGAGCTAGAATTGCGTCGAATCACCTGCAGCCCACGAATTTTGATATGAAGCCTGAAATAGTTTGAAGCAATCTCCGTTTAACAATTCTGAAGTGCACAGAAACCATTAATTTTGAGAAATGCAGATGTATTATGAGGGAAGAATTTGTCCCACTACTTGCAGAGTTATAAGAACGAATGCGCTCTCTTTGTTGAGGATGGATTTGACGTCACTGTCCTGAAAGACCCGGGAATGGTAGAAATCAATAATCTATTAAAGAACTCTCACTGCCAGGTCAGTCCCGAGACACAATTCCGATTGAGCACGTCTGGGCCATTTTGGATGGCGAAATAAGGCAAATTTCCAGAAAATATACAAAAGATGATTTATTTCGTGTCTTGAATGCAGCTTATTGTTATAGCCAAAACTCATATATATATATATATATATATATATATATATATATATATATATATATATATATATATAGGGGGGTGAAAAATCACAGCCGAAGAAGAGCAATGGATAATAGTATGCTCCTTTAGATTTCCTCCGTCAACATGTGGTCTTGAATGGTTCAAGCCCCAAAATAACTTTGGTCACCACAACTTCTATCACACAGGCATCAGATTTATCCTATTCCCTTTCTTTGATGTCATAGGGGAAGGCTGATTGTTTTTCTTAATTTTATGGCCTGTCAACCCTTGTTGTGTTATTTTATCCCGAAGTCAGCATAACAATTATTGGCATGAATGATATACAAACAAAAAATGTATCCTCACAATTATTTTACAAAGGTAAACACGTTTTAATCCATAAAATCTTTAAAGCAAAGCAATATCAAGAGGAGTTCGAATTCGCGTGATTTGCCCCAATATATATATATATATATATATATATATATATATATATATATATATATATATATATAGCATATATTTAGAAAGCAGATTTTCTTTTAGCAATATTTTTTAAAAGATACGGATTTTGAGTTGATTTTTTATTTGACGTTTTTATGTTGTGTGTGATTACATAAACATTTCATAGTCGATGACATTATCACACCCATACACTTGAGAATGACCCAAGAATATCAAAAATGCTTGTAGTCACGTCATGACATCAGAGACTTCCAGCAATTTTCAAAGCGCCTTCATTTGCAAGACTTCAATCATTAATAAGAGAAAGATAATAAAAAATCATTCCTCTCATCAGGCTCTCTTTGTCTAAGAGCTGTTTGTTTTTTGCTTCCTTCATCTACCCAACCTTTTTTCTTTACAATTCTGACTAAGCCCATTTTAAAACTTATCGTGTTGTTGATCCTGTCACCAAAATCTTCATCTTCTGTTTGATAATTGTGTAATATTGCTTCACTTGAAATTTTAGTAACTGTGATAAAGACATGAAAAGTTTTGGTTTTTTTATAACACTCTGCTATCTAGTGCTCTAATTCTATTTCCAACATTTGCTTTTCGCATTACTTCTAATTGTTATTCTTATTATATATATATATATATATATATATATATATATATATATATATATATATATATATATATATATAAGTACTACCTGGTGAAATGTCAAGTAATTCTTGTGTTTCTTATTTCTTTAATATTTCAATGCTTTACACTCAATAGCTCATTTTAACATCTTTCGCTTAGATTGGTTGGTTGGTTGGTTGGTTGGTTGTTTTTTCGGGCTATTTAATGCCGAATAAGTCATTTTGATAAAAGTTTTAAACGATTCAGTAAAATAACTATAGATTTTGCTTTAAACAGTTAAATGTCAAAAACAGTTCTATTTCAAACAATTCAATTTACCATAAGTACACTGTTTAAACACTCAGTTAAATGTAAAAACAGTTAATTTCAAGCAATTCAGTTTAGCGCAATTACAGCTTAGTTCTATTTGACCCATAGATAGGACACTATCAGGTTCTAACACTCCGGCCCGAGTTGATCTTAAAGCAATCGCAATAATTGGGTACTCCGCATTCCCCAATGCTCTGGCATTACCATCAGATTTTTTAGTGTCATATGTAGAGACGCAGTCTGTATATTTTATAGCTCCAGCTGACTTGATCACTTCTGCAGAGAGAAACAAATTTTTAAAAATGGGGGAGGGGGGTCCTCATGATGTAATGGTTAAAGCGATGGATTTTGGAATCGTAGTAAGTGAGTTGGAACTCCAGTCACGCTATTACGTTCACCTTCGGAAAAATACCTTTGGGAAAGGTATGAACCCCCTTATCCTCCTTGCTATGGGTTAAATAGTACCGCTACTGTTTTCCTAGAAGGTTGGCTTTGGCATTAAATAACCTACAAATGTTGATATGCCATTGATCTAAGAAACCAAACAAAAGCTAAAAAATAGCAATTTGTATTTAGACATATTGCCATATGCCCTCTATATTTATATCCTTAACTGATTATCGTTTAGCGAAAGAAAGTTTTGACAGAAATGTCCCTTTTCGTATCACGATATGTGATTTCAATTAAGCTTTTCACTTTTAAATTCGGTGAGTAATTTTCCGATCGTTATCTATTATTATCCGGACGTGAACGTCAGATCAACAGATC
>OY757915.1:78896375-79081375 GCA_963585895.1 Sepioteuthis lessoniana
GAAGAGGGTCACTCCAAAAGTAATGCTTCTTACATTTTTATTCTGTATTAGGTCTGCGGTTGATGCTCGTTATAGAGGTTGAATTCTTCCCTCTCTGGTAACCTAAGATTTTGTTCCTTTGTATCATATGTTATTTGAATGATAAAAAAGTAAAGTTGGCGACCTAAGTTGAGGATGACGCGAAGGCTCCTTTTTCAATAGCTACTACACCAAGGTGTAGGGAAGGGCACTACTCCTTTCCCTGGACTGCTTCACTTTACCCTTGATACATACCTTATAATGCTGAATGTTAAGCAAGGTGGCATTAAGTACCATTTTTTGAGTCTTTGGTATGATTCGACCAGGGATTGAATCCCGGTTTCCCGGACCATTGGCGAACACTCTAACCGCTAGGCCAATCGACCAAATATATATATGTATATTTGAATGATAGTCTGGGTTAAATCTAACGCTCTCAAAATGAGGTGTGTATATGATTGGTTGGTTGTTTTTTTAATGGCATATCAACTTTTGTAGGTTATTTAATGCCAAATCTATTTTTGTACAAATAATCAGTTCTATATCAAACAATTCAGTTTAGCATACAGAAAAAGTTCCATTTCAAACAATTCAGTTTTGCATAAGTACGCAGTTTCAATGTCGAAACAGTTCCATTTCAAGCAGTTCAGTTTAGCTTAAGAACGCAGTTCAATTCTATCCGACACATAGATAGGGCCCTATCAGGTGCTACAACTCTGAGCTGGAGTGGACCGGGGAGAGATGGCAATGAAAAGGTATTCAGCATTCCTCAAAGTTCAAGCATTACTGGAACCACACCACTAGATTGTTTTGTGTCATATCCCGGACACTTGTTGGGGGATTCTTACCCCCTCTACAGAGAAACAGTCGGTGTATTCTACAGCCCCAGCTGACTGGGCAAAATATGTGTATAATTACTACAGTACTTCTAATGTAGCGTTGACGGCAGTGGATGAACATCAGTGCTTCCTTTTGTCGCCACCTATAATTTTTAATGTTGAAGATCGTTTGTTCCTTATTTCTCTGAAAAGTAAGTAGGCTCACGATTCCTTTCTAGGTGAAAAATACCTTACTCGTCGCATTTAACTGATACAAACGCAAGGTAATTTAGTCCACTGGTATCTTTATTGCTTTTCCACCGATACCCAGCTAAAATCCAATTGACTGTTGGGCGAGATAGAGAGAAAGAGAAAGAAAGAGTGTGTCTGAGATATTTTTCTTGGAGCTTATCTCTGAATTAAAGGCTGATATTTCACCTCGGCAGACCAAACACTATCTGCCTTGGTATCCAAAAACAATCAGACTAAATGATGGTCACAACTCTCTCTTACATCGACACTAAGTTCTTTGAATATAGCCAAATTCTAAAGTCATTAATCATAGATTTTTTTCTTCTTAATTATTTAAAGAAGAGTGGGTGCCATAGTATCCCTCGTCAATAACAGAAAGAAAAGAGTATCTTGTTACTAAACACGTGGAATCAATTTCAAGTGCTGTTGCTGTGTCGTCGTCTTCTTAATAAAAGATGGAGAGCCGAATTTCTTCGCTGAAAATAACAGTTTTCTTGGCTTCTTGCTGTGAATTCCTTTGTGCCCGCAACAATCTTCTTTAGCAGTCCGATATCCAAGCTCGTCTCTTGTCGTGGGTAACCAAGACTCAAAATGCCTGGTATTTGTCATCCGTTCCACCACTGGACAAGTATGGCACAGGGCCGTTTTTAAAGTAGGTCCGGTCGCAGGGCCGTAGCCAACACGCGTCTAGCATTGCCAAAAATACCTTCGGCCCCGTCAGCATTCCCCTTTTTAGGAAGTGTCTCAGGCGCCAGGCAATAAACCTACCCCCAACAAAGGGAGTAAAAGCCTGGGGGGACGGCCCCTTGAGGCCGGAGGAAAACTCCAGTGCCGAAGATGTGAGGCGAAAAACACCTTCTCCCCGGTGCATTCAGGCAGGACTTAAATAATCATACCAAAATGCCACACCCGGGTCAATCGCTCAATGTGGTAATTTACCTGCGCGCCAGTGCGTAGGTAGTCCTAACGTCAAACATGATTCACGATCGGGAGGATATGCGTTCGATCTCCCCAATCGCCTGTTTCTCTCCCCCTGGTCTTATTTTACACGCCTGACATATTCGTGCACGCTTTGAGCTGCCGAGCGTGATTTCTCTCGCTAAAATTATCCCATCTTCTTTTCTCTTGCTGCATATCTTATTTTTAATACCTTATTCTTATTTGACACCGACCCGGGTTTTTTTTTTGCTTCCCATTATAAACTTATTATTGTTTAAAACTTTATCATATTTACCCAACCCCTCCGGTCGGGCAGGATATGACATAAGGTCAATTTTTTAAGCGGAGTTTAACAGGTTTGAATTAAGAGTTTTCCTTCTCATAGGCTAAAGAACCTAGTCTGACCTACTATTTACCCATAGGTGGAGGGAGAATAATTGGATTCATACCTTTCCCAAGGGTATTAGTGCTATGTGAAATGCAATCAATCTCGTCGAGGATTTGAACTCGTGTCACTGTGTTCATTTCTTACGACGATAACCATTACACCACTTTATAATGAGTATCATCTTACTCCTAAAAATCCTTCGATGTAATTCAACAAGACGATTCACGTGAACTTCAAAGGGCTATCTTTGAAGGATAGTCACCATCTGTCTGGAGTTTTTGTCATCTATTTTATCTTTGTGAAAGCTGACCGATGAATCATTTATTTGTTTATTTCTTTGTTAACCGGTACTTTAAAAAAAATTGTGTTGCGATTGACCGGGTCATTAATCGATTTATTTATCAATTTCTCCACGTGAGCTGATTTTAAACAATCTTAAATCAATCAGTATACACAAACTCCCTCACCGACATAACTTAACAAAAAAAGTTTTTGACTTTTAAAACAAAAGTTTGTCCTTCAACTCTTTTCTATAGAAAAAAATTACATCCATTGAAATCGATCAATGCTTGATGAAGTTTTAATGTTTTGTAGCCGTGGCAACTGGCTGATAGATGACCACCGAGAACTAATTGTGATGTTTGTCGATGGGCTTGCCGAAGTAGAAGTGGAATGAAAAGCCATTCACGTACTTATGAAAGGCGACAACGGATGAATTTATCAAATAATTATTAATTACAACAACATCTGTCATAACTGCAAAAAAGAGTTCAAGTCAAAAGGAGGCGCGTGAATAAAATTTGTGAATATATCTATCCAACCTGTCGGCCACGAGCAAAATGTAACACAAGGTCAATTTTAAGTGTAGTAAAACTTATTTGAATTCTGAGTTTTTCTGCTCTTTGACTAGTTGCCTAATCAAGTCTAAAGAACTTAATCTGCACTGAGGGGTGAGGGTGAATTCTTTGCTTTCCCAAGGGCTTGGGGCGCGAAGTGAAACGCAAACACCCGCGTCCAGGATTAGAACCTGTTTCTTACCAAGAAGTGCTTTAACAGAGAAACTGTGTAACAATAGATTTCCATTGGACTGAATATATTTTATCAAATTGTGGCGAGTGTTTAACTATGTAAATCCTTCATATGATGGAGTTGTGGTAAAATTGAAATTAGAATCCTTCTCTCCATTGTAAATGGACCATTAAGCAACATGACGATTAAATTAACATATTGAGACAAATGGGTAATATCGTACTCACATTACCAGGCTATCTTGATAAATTTTGCAGATGCATTTTTATACTAATTGCACTTTTATGTACATTATGTGTCCAGGAAGTGGTATGGTTTGGTTCGGTTTCTTTGTTTAATGACATATCAACATTTAGAAAGACGGAAGTCGCATTGTTTAACCCATCGCTTAGAGGAAAAGATAGTACATTCTTTTCCCAAACTCACTTTTTACAAATTTGTAAAATACCATGTTTGCCAAATTTCCACCGAGATTTTCCCCCACTTCAGAAAATTACAAAACTAAATATTTACTATTACATAGCAATACTTGAAACCATTTAAGTACGTGCAAACAAATGAGCTCAGGCTTGTTTAAAAATCATAGGAATAAAAATTTGTTTACGAAACATATATACTTAATATTTGTGTAAATGTGATTTGGCATTAAAAAACCTACTACAGTTGATATGCCCTAAAACCAAAGCAAACCCAAACAAGACTGATGTCCAGATACATTTTTTTAATTAAAGTTTGTATTGTAAGACTATCTGATTCTTTGTTAGCCGTGTTTGTGGGAGGACTTAGAAAAGGCTAATTTTATCCACCTCAGGGGGCTTAAGAGCCCATCCGAAAAAAGTCATCATGTGAATTTCATTAAAATATTTCTGGTCATGAGGCTCCAGTTCTGTAAATCTGGAACGTGTGGAGAATTGACAAATCACCATTCCATCATGGTTCACTCTAACACAGTGTGTTGATGGCTGTAAGGGCTCCACTTATGGGTCAAATAGATCTACTTGTAAATTATTCGTATTCGATCGGGCCGTCTGCGAAAAAATCCTAAAGAAACAACTAAGCCAGAAAGGTAAATATGTAAATGGTGCATTCAATAATTTTCCAGACTCTTTTGGTACAGGCATTTAAAATTGTCGTAGACTCTTGAACATTCAGTATGTTATTGTTATACATCTTATAAGATGACTGACCAATTTTTATGATTTCAGGTTCAAACGAACAGCTACAGCAGAAATTGGAATACACCCTACTAAAGCCTGATTGTCACAGCTGGTGAATTTCAAAAATGCAATCAGGACACTTAGAAGAACGATATGCAATAAAATTCTGTTTTAAACTTGAAAAAAATGCAACAGAAACGTATGGAATGTTTCAGGCTGCTTTTCGGTCATCTTGCATGAATCGAGCATCAGTTCTTGAGTGGCATAAGAGATTCAAGGAAGGCACGGAGTCTGTGAGGGATGATGAAAGGTGTGGGAGGAGTAAGGAAGTCAATATACCAGAGTTGATTGGCCAGAGGGTTAGGGTTTGGGTTACTGTTACTATGTTGAGGTTTTAAGGGGGTTCAGGAAGAAATTCCTCGGGAAGAGGCCAGTACTCTTCAAATCGGGCCAGTGGCATTTCCACCAGGACAATGCACCAGTCCACCACTCCATCCTTGTCACAGACTATTTGACCAAGATGGGCATCAAGACAGTTCCTCGCCCTCCTTATAGTTCAAATCTGGCTCCTCGTGACTGTTGGTTATTCCGGAAGCTCAGAGGCTGACGTTATGAGACAATTGATGAGATGAAAGAGGCTATGACGAAGGTCATTGACACGTTCACGCAAGAGAACTTCCATGGGGTCTTCCAGAAGTTGGAACAGTACAACAAGTGCCTTGCAGCCGGAGGATATTACTTCGAAGGGGACTAGAGTTTCATGTGTGTACTATCAATAAAAGTACCCATACGAAAAAAGTCTGGAAACTTATTTAATGATCCTTGAATGTGTGTATGTACATGATAGAGCGTATGTATACATATATATGTAGATAGATACATAGATAGATAGTAAATATATATATATATATATATATATGTGTGTGTGTGTGTGTGTGTGTGTCTGTGTGTGTGTGTGTGTGTGTCTGTGTCTGTGTGTGTGTGTATTTATAAAGGATAGTATATATATATATATATATATATATATAGAGAGAGAGAGAGAGATTAATGTGTTTGTTGGTTTTGTTTTACGGCGTATCAATAATTTGTTGTTGGAACGGTACAACAAGTGCCTTGCAGCCGAAGGAGATTACTTCGAAGGGAACTAGAGTTTCATGTGTGTACTATCGATAAAAGTGCCCATACGTAAAAAGTCTGGACACTTATTTAATGATACTCTTACTTATAAGGAAAACTAACCGCAAATGAGATTAAAATCAATCAAACTATTTGATTTTTAGGGTGAGAAAATACATTTGATTCTTTTAACGATAACCTGGAGAAATAAGGATTTTGTAGCTATTGGTAAACACTTTTGTCTTGTTTTGCTGACACAGATTGTGCATTTAATTCATTTACTAAGCCTAAGATGTTTATTGATCTTAAAGATTGACTGAGCTAGAATTGCGTCGAATCACCTGCAGCCCACGAATTTTGATATGAAGCCTGAAATAGTTTGAAGCAATCTCCGTTTAACAATTCTGAAGTGCACAGAAACCATTAATTTTGAGAAATGCAGATGTATTATGAGGGAAGAATTTGTCCCACTACTTGCAGAGTTATAAGAACGAATGCGCTCTCTTTGTTGAGGATGGATTTGACGTCACTGTCCTGAAAGACCCGGGAATGGTAGAAATCAATAATCTATTAAAGAACTCTCACTGCCAGGTCAGTCCCGAGACACAATTCCGATTGAGCACGTCTGGGCCATTTTGGATGGCGAAATAAGGCAAATTTCCAGAAAATATACAAAAGATGATTTATTTCGTGTCTTGAATGCAGCTTATTGTTATAGCCAAAACTCATATATATATATATATATATATATATATATATATATATATATATATATATATATATAGGGGGGTGAAAAATCACAGCCGAAGAAGAGCAATGGATAATAGTATGCTCCTTTAGATTTCCTCCGTCAACATGTGGTCTTGAATGGTTCAAGCCCCAAAATAACTTTGGTCACCACAACTTCTATCACACAGGCATCAGATTTATCCTATTCCCTTTCTTTGATGTCATAGGGGAAGGCTGATTGTTTTTCTTAATTTTATGGCCTGTCAACCCTTGTTGTGTTATTTTATCCCGAAGTCAGCATAACAATTATTGGCATGAATGATATACAAACAAAAAATGTATCCTCACAATTATTTTACAAAGGTAAACACGTTTTAATCCATAAAATCTTTAAAGCAAAGCAATATCAAGAGGAGTTCGAATTCGCGTGATTTGCCCCAATATATATATATATATATATATATATATATATATATATATATATATATATATATATAGCATATATTTAGAAAGCAGATTTTCTTTTAGCAATATTTTTTAAAAGATACGGATTTTGAGTTGATTTTTTATTTGACGTTTTTATGTTGTGTGTGATTACATAAACATTTCATAGTCGATGACATTATCACACCCATACACTTGAGAATGACCCAAGAATATCAAAAATGCTTGTAGTCACGTCATGACATCAGAGACTTCCAGCAATTTTCAAAGCGCCTTCATTTGCAAGACTTCAATCATTAATAAGAGAAAGATAATAAAAAATCATTCCTCTCATCAGGCTCTCTTTGTCTAAGAGCTGTTTGTTTTTTGCTTCCTTCATCTACCCAACCTTTTTTCTTTACAATTCTGACTAAGCCCATTTTAAAACTTATCGTGTTGTTGATCCTGTCACCAAAATCTTCATCTTCTGTTTGATATTTGTGTAATATTGCTTCACTTGAAATTTTAGTAACTGTGATAAAGACATGAAAAGTTTTGGTTTTTTTATAACACTCTGCTATCTAGTGCTCTAATTCTATTTCCAACATTTGCTTTTCGCATTACTTCTAATTGTTATTCTTATTATATATATATATATATATATATATATATATATAAGTACTACCTGGTGAAATGTCAAGTAATTCTTGTGTTTCTTATTTCTTTAATATTTCAATGCTTTACACTCAATAGCTCATTTTAACATCTTTCGCTTAGATTGGTTGGTTGGTTGGTTGGTTGGTTGTTTTTTCGGGCTATTTAATGCCGAATAAGTCATTTTGATAAAAGTTTTAAACGATTCAGTAAAATAACTATAGATTTTGCTTTAAACAGTTAAATGTCAAAAACAGTTCTATTTCAAACAATTCAATTTACCATAAGTACACTGTTTAAACACTCAGTTAAATGTAAAAACAGTTAATTTCAAGCAATTCAGTTTAGCGCAATTACAGCTTAGTTCTATTTGACCCATAGATAGGACACTATCAGGTTCTAACACTCCGGCCCGAGTTGATCTTAAAGCAATCGCAATAATTGGGTACTCCGCATTCCCCAATGCTCTGGCATTACCATCAGATTTTTTAGTGTCATATGTAGAGACGCAGTCTGTATATTTTATAGCTCCAGCTGACTTGATCACTTCTGCAGAGAGAAACAAATTTTTAAAAATGGGGGAGGGGGTCCTCATGATGTAATGGTTAAAGCGATGGATTTTGGAATCGTAGTAAGTGAGTTGGAACTCCAGTCACGCTATTACGTTCACCTTCGGAAAAATACCTTTGGGAAAGGTATGAACCCCCTTATCCTCCTTGCTATGGGTTAAATAGTACCGCTACTGTTTTCCTAGAAGGTTGGCTTTGGCATTAAATAACCTACAAATGTTGATATGCCATTGATCTAAGAAACCAAACAAAAGCTAAAAAATAGCAATTTGTATTTAGACATATTGCCATATGCCCTCTATATTTATATCCTTAACTGATTATCGTTTAGCGAAAGAAAGTTTTGACAGAAATGTCCCTTTTCGTATCACGATATGTGATTTCAATTAAGCTTTTCACTTTTAAATTCGGTGAGTAATTTTCCGATCGTTATCTATTATTATCCGGACGTGAACGTCAGATCAACAGATCCTGGATGTTTCTGATGCTTGTTCACCAGGGAAAAGAAATGTCCAGATTGTTATCCCTATTGAATCAGCATTGTGATATTCTATTCACCGAACGTAGGGAACTATAACAAAGGTTCAAGAAAGATTAATGAAGGTCTATTAAATATCCCAAGGGTTTGCGAAAGATCTAGTTTACAATATCTCTCTAAATAATAAAGATGACCTACCTTTATATTCTCAGAGTGTAAAATGGTCAATTAAGTGAACTTTCCAATTTTCTCATACTGTTTTTGAACTTATCAGCAAGAAAAGGACATTTTCTTGCAAAAACCTTATGTCATCTGATAAGGCCTTCATTTACTTCAATGATTTCTTAGGCTGATCTTTTTGATAGTTCTATCGTTTAAATGTCTTAATTTGAGTCTATTTTGCATTTATTATGCCGCGTATTGAAATAATATTCCAACTTTTTTTTTTTTAATTTTTATTTGAAATGGTACAATCACTCGACTAAATCTTGCAAAACTGACTGGTTTTTTTTTTTCACATCTTCGCAGATGAGTTTTGACTGTTTCCTTTCTTGGGAAAGTATCCATTGAGCAGTGGTTAACGAGCTTGACTACGACATTGAAGTAAGCTAGTTCGAACTCTTGTCACGCTATCATATTCACTTTCGGACTAATACATTTAGGAAAACTATAAAACCCCTTAACCCCCCCCATAGGGGGTATCATTGTGCTGTAATGGTTAAAGCGCTGGGGTGCGGAATCGTAGTAAGTGAATTCGAACTCTAGTTAAGCTATTACGTTCACTTTCGGACAGATACCATTGGGAAAGGTATGAACCCTTATCCTTATCTCCCCAACTATGGGTTAACTAGCATCCCTGCTGTTCTCCTAGAAGGATGGCTCTGGCATTAAATAAACCTCGAAGGTTGATATGCCATCCACCAAAGAAATCTTATCCCACCAGCTATGGGTTAAATATCACCCCTTCTGTTCTTCTAGAAGGATGGCTTTAGCATTAAATAACCCACGAAGGTTGATATGCCATTAATCACAGAAACCTTATCTATCCAGCTGTGAGTTAAATAGCATCTCAGCTCTTCTTCTAGAAGGATGGCTTTGGCATTAAATAACCCACAAAGGTTGATATGCCATTTATCACTGAAACTTTATCTCTCCAGATGAAAGTTAAATAGCATCACAGCTCTTCTTCAAGAAGGATTGCTTTGGCATTAAATAACCCACGAAGGTTAATATACCATCAACCAAAGAAATGTTATCCCTCCAGCTATGGGTTAAATATCATTCCTTCTGTTCTTCTAGAAGGATGGCTTTGGCATTAAATAACCTATGAAGGTTGATATGCCATTAATCACTGAAACCTTATCTCTCCAGCTGAAAGTTAAATAGCATCACAGCTTTTCATCTAGAAGGATGGCTTTGGCATTAGATAACTCACGAAGGTTGATATGCCATTAATCACTGAAACCTTATCTCTCCAGCTGTGAGTTAAATAGCATCTCAGCTCTTCATCTAGAAGGATGGCTTTGGCATTAAATAACCCACGAAGGTTGATATGCCATTAATCACTGAAACCTTATCTCCCCAGCTGTGAGTTAAATAGCATCCCTGCTGTTCTCCTAGAAGGATGGCTTTGGCATTAAATAACCCATGAAGTTTGATATACCATTAATCACTGATACCTTATCTCTCCAGCTGTGAGTTAAATAGCATCTCAGCTCTTCTTCTAGAAGGATGACTTTGGGATTAAATAACCCACGAAGGTTGATATGCAATTAATCACTGAAACCTAATCTCTCCAGCTGAAAGTTAAATAGCATCTCAGCTCTTCTAGAAGAATGGCTTTGGCATTAAATAACCCACGAAGGTTGATATGCCATTAATCACTGAAACCTTATCTATCCAGCTGTGAGTTAAATAGCATCCCAGCTCTTCTTCTAGAAGGATGGCTTAAGCATTAAATAACCCACGAAGGTTGATATGCCATTAATCACTGAAACCTTATCTCCCCAGCTATGGGTTAAATAGTATCATTTTTGTTCTTCCACCAACATGGATTTAGCATTAAACAGCTCGCAAAGTTTCACAGACTATCAAATAAAGAAATCAACAAAGAATGTTTCGTTAAATCAATGTTTCTCGAGCTTTTTTGTTGGTCTTCTTTTATTTATTTATTTTTTCTTTTTGTGATTATTTTTTGTTTGCACATCTGCCGTTTGTCCGAGTAGTTAAATTTTAGTCGTTTGAACAATTTCTAGTTAATCACCTTCCCCATCCAAGCGTGACTGCTTTTGAACTATTTTGATGATATTTTCTTCTATTCAGTTATGCGGTTTACTGTTTCGTACATTGTCTGCACAAGTTATTCTCTTGGATCTTATCAATTTCAGCTTAACATAGTTCTCGTTTTGTTAAACGCTATGTTACATATTGACCCTTGACCGAGCCGTCAATAAGAGGTGCATCTGTGTAAATGAATGGAAGAAAATCACGTGATCTAATCGGAAGTAAGTGGGAATTATGAGATGATATACGCAGATGCTCGCGGCAGTTGAGTCAGATGAAGTCAGTGAGGGCCGAGTCAGAGCCAGCTTGCAGTCACTGAAAGCATCCTGCTGGTGTCTGTGGCCCATACCAGGCCTGCCGAGAAGCAGAAGTTCCTAATGGAGTCTTGACGATAACACAACGTGCTCTGGTCAAGAGAAGAAGTTATGGGTCAAATAACAATCACTGTTGCTCCCCTTATTCCTTCTGTCTCACACACCACAGAGGCTTCAACCCCTTTCGAGAATTAAGAGTAAGAGTTAGAGTTATGTTCTTATTAAGAGAATTAGGGTCACTATTTACACACGGCTAACGAAAGCATGGACAGCTATCGATAGGCTCTCGATCATATGAAAATCAGACCTGATCGATAAAATGAAACGCAGTTTCTTCCAGGCAGCAGTCGTATCGATATTGCTGTATGGATGCACTACTTGGACACTAACTAAACGGCTGGAGAGGAAGCTAGACGGCAATTACACAAGAATGTTGAGAGCAATATTGAACAAGTCCTGGCGGCAACACCCCACAAGGCACCAACTATACGGCCACCTGCCTCCCGTCACGAAAACTATACCAACTAGACGAACCAGACACGCAGGACACTGTTGGAGAAGCAAAGACGAACTCATCAGTGATGTACTCCTATGGACCCCCGCATATGGCCAATCAAAAGCAGGACGACCAACTCGAACATACGTACAGAAGCTATGTGAGGATACGTGATGTAGCCCTGTGGACCTGCCAGAAGATGATGAATGATAGGGAGAAAAAGCGAGAGAGGGTCAGGGATATCCGTGCTAGCGGCACGACATAATGATGATGATTATTTATCCATGCACATCCCTTATAACGGCTATACAACAGTTAGATTAGATTTCAAATTGTTTATCAGCCCTAGAGTGTTTAAAGGTACACTCTTAGATGCTTCTTCCTGAGACAACTTCTGGTTCCCTCCCTAAATCTAGTAAAAGGATTCTAGTTTCTCCAGCATGCAACCGTTATCTTAAACCTTTCAAATAAATTTGAATTATCTTTCAGTGTTTTAACTGTCAAAAGCTATTTACCTTACCGTCCGAGGTCTGCACGCATTTCCTTGCCATAGACACAATTCGAGAGTTGGTGTCCTCGTGGTATAATGGTTAAATCGATAGACTCCGGAATCGTAGTAAGCGAGTTCGTGCTCCAGTCACGCAATTACGTTCACTTTCCGGCAAATAACCTTGGGAAAGGTATGAACCCCCTTATCTTCCCAGCTATGGATTAAATAGTACCACTACTCTTCTTCTAAGTGAATGGCTTTGGCATCAAATAACTTGCAAAGGTTGATATGCCATTTAAAAACAAAGAAAGAAAGCAATTCAGGAGAGGATACCGATCTTATAATATTATTTTGATTTGCTCTTAATAATAATTCTGTTTCTTTAATAAGGTTTCCACTTCGAAGCTATGCCCAGGTCAATATGATTGAAATGTCCTCTGTCTTTCTTCTGAAGTACTCATATATTTCATTCCCATTTTTCTAAATTTTATAATTCCTTTTGCTGTCTGCCCTTGTGTTCTTTATTTTGTTATTATTGGCTATAGTGATTAAATTTTCTTTACTCTTGATAGTATATTGCGCGAGGTCCTGAGTTGCCACAAATTTCACCAAACTGGTGAATCCTCTTCCTACTTCTATTGTACAAAATAATATGATTACATTATCTTTCGAGTGTACACGCTTTGAGGTTTTTTGGGGGTTTTTGTACCACTAGTAACTAGTGGGTTTCACTGAATTCTAAGTGACAGGAAGTCTCTTAAGCTCTCCAGGACACTTCTAAGTATTCAAGCCGATATTGCTGGAATGTCTAATGATTCCTCGAATTTTCAGGTCACCATTCTTATCCAGGTTATTCAAGATTGTTCCGAGGTCTCCGCCAGTTACTGGTGTTACTGTCATCTTCATGTTCCAAATTTTCAGTACTAGGGCAAGGTTCACGTATTTATCGAGATTTTGGTTTTCTGTTGAACAGATAGATCGGAGAAGTTCTCAACATTTCAAGTTAAATTCTTTTAACTAAAACTACATCGGGTCATTTGGCCGAATTTTGGAGGTTGATTTTAGCTAAAAAAAAGATTCTCGTTTGTAAATACAACTGTATTTTCTTATTATGTGATTTACTGTTCCTACCGCTCTCTCTCTCTCTCTCTCTCTCTCTCTCTCTCTCTCTCTCTCTCTCTATCCCTCTCTCTTTCTCTCTCTCTCCATCTCCTTCTCTCTCTCCCCCTCTCGCTCTCTCTATTTCTCTCCCTCTCTATCTCTCTTTCTCTCTTCCTCTCTCTCTCTCTCTCTCTCTCTCTCTGCATAGTCTAGACTTGCTCTTCTGCTGTGTTGTATTTATTTTAGCTATTACATACAATAAATTGCTGCGTATAACAGACATATAAGTTGACTCAATATTTTTATCACTAAATGATTTGTTTGTCCTATACTGGTTGAATAGGTCGATTCCCAAACATACAGTAGACCATCTGTAAGTAATTTTTCTCAGAAATCAGAATTACATATTTATGAAACATGAAAATATTACACATTAAAGCTTATATTCATATGGATTCACAAGCCACTGCGCTATCATGAGATACCGTAATTATCTGACAGACCGCATTGATTCTGTGACGTTCCAGAAACGCTATTTTATATAACGTTAGCATAATTAATTTGTTAGTAATTGTAAGTGATGTATATCAATTTTTAGGAGTACTTTTCGACTAGTTGTTAACTTTGTGGTAAAGCTTTGGATTTTAGCCCTAACTTATAAGTCTACCTCTACTATTGTAGAGATTTTTGCTGGCATAAAATGGCGACGGAGGTCCCCGCGGTGTAATGGGTATCGTCGTTGGAAATGGACACGGCCACACGAGTTCAAATCCTGGACGAGACTGATTGTATTTCACATTGCACTAATACCCTTGGGAAAGGTATGAATCAAATTATTCTCCCTCCAGTTATGGGTAAATAGTAGGGCAGACTGGGTTCTTTAGCCTTGGTGAGGCAACTAGTCTAGGAGAAGGAAAACTCTGAATTCAAACGTTTTAAACTCCGCTTAAAAAAATTGACCTGCCCGAGCAGAGGGGTTGGTAAATATGATAAAATGGCGACTTTTACACTGCAATTTATAGTATTAGTTTTTATGGGGTTATTCTGAACTGCAATCAATAGATCTTCTATTTCTATCTTTACGTTTCTTCTGTTCGTGCCATTTTTTTGCTTAGTTTTCTGCTTGTTTG
Organism: Sepioteuthis lessoniana; assembly: GCA_963585895.1. NCBI lineage: Eukaryota > Metazoa > Mollusca > Cephalopoda > Myopsida > Loliginidae > Sepioteuthis > Sepioteuthis lessoniana. Next base: position 78,910,760 of record OY757915.1, read on the forward strand.
TTTGTTTGGGTTTTGTTGGCATATCAAACCTTATAGGTTATCTAATGCCAAATCCATTTTTATATAAATGAACATTTCTATTTCAAAAAATTAAGTTTAGCATATGTATACAGTTTGATTGTCAAAAACATTTCCTTTTCAAGCTATTCAGTTTAGTCAAATAGTTATAATTCAAGCTATTCAGTTTAGTATAAGTACAGTTTTTGTTTACACACAGTTAAGTGTCAAAACAGTTCTTTTTCAAACTATTCAGTTTAGCATACAAAAACATTTCCATTTCAAACAATTCAGTTTAGCATAAGTACGTAGTTTATATGTCAAAACAGATCTATTTCCCGCAATTTAGTCTACCATAAATGCATTGTTTATATGTCAGAACAATTCTATTTAGGCAATAAAGTTTAGCTTAAGTACGCATTTTTAGATCTATTTAACTAATAGATAGGACCCTATCAGGTGCTACCACTCCGGGCCACAGTGAACCTGAGAGCGATGGCAATGAAGGGTTATTCTGTATTCACCAAAGCTCACCATCAGATTGTTTAGTGTCATAAACAGGACTCTCTTTGGGGAGAGGGTATTTTCTTATTTTCTGGATTTATAAATCCAGTTTTTTTTATTTATCCTTGAACTAATTTTGTTGCTCGTCTTACTACTCTCTGTAATCTAACTTAGCACTTTTTTGTATATCTTTCAAGTTCCAATATTGCCGTATTTACAAAATGCCCAATGATGGCGAGTCTATCTTTTCTTATAATGTAAATCTATCCACGACATCTCTCAGGGGTAAGGCCGTGAGCATCTTCATCAGTTTTATCATAATATCGACCATATTTCTAAGATTCTCTCTTTTCAAGAAGTGTATACTACAAGAAGTATATATTACAAGAAAAGCTGTCAAGGATTTTTTATTCTTTTGATGAATTTCCTGATACAGAATGTTTTATTTGTTTTTGATTTTTTTTCTTTAATTTTTCTTTCATTTCGGTTTGTTTGTTAATATTATTCTCACATATTTCCAGCTTTCTCTTTCTTGGAGTAGTTTCTTGATTGGGTATTTTTTGTGGGGGGGTTTATGGTGCTAGTTTTTTTTTTCCTTGTTTTTTTTAATAAGCAATGCACATTCCCCAATTCCAAATTTCATTCATATACCTTGACAAACATTACAGTAGTTCTCATTAGGCTTTCTTGTCTATTTTTGACTTAGAAAAATCCTCACTTCCCCCATACACGTCAGCTGGTTCATCTTTTCCTGTGATTATGTAACGCTTTAGCCTCCTTAGGATTTCCTTCAGTAACAGTTTCGCAGTATCATTGCTCAAATGAATAATAATGGCGATAATGAGTCTCCCTGGAAGATTCCTTTTTCTATTTTAACATCCGCTTGGTTTGTCTTCCTGCTATTCATTCCACTTTCCTCTTCCTGTAGCTTTCCTGATGACTACTTGCTCGGTGATTTTTTAATATTTTTAAACTTTTATTATCCATGACTAGAATACACTCGTCAATAATGACAGTTGAATTTTATATGATCTTAAAAAATGGAGACTCGCACACTATATCTCTCACTTTCTCTCTTTTCCTTGATGCTGTCAATGTAGATTCAAACGATACATAGCCAAGCAGACGAACTCAAAAACTGAAGAAACAGTTCCATGGTGACGTCAGGCTACTTTTGTCTCCTTTCTTTTCCTTTTTCTTTTGATGTAGCAAGCAACAAATCCCATGATTCGTTCTTTTGTTTTTCTTTCTTTTTTTTTCTTTCTTTTGCAATTTATTTTTTTCTTTCTTTAAAGATTATAATAAAAAACGTCAGAAATCTCACCTTCCGTTCTTTCTTTTTTTTTCTTTTTTTTTTTTTCTTTTGTATACAGACACACAGATGTACTTACAGAACATTTGTGACACTTTATATATCCGTTTGTAGTTGGTTGGTTTGGGTTTTATTGCATATCAACATTTGTAGGTTATTTAATGCCATATCTGTTTATATATAAATAATCTGTTTTATTTCAAACAATTAAGTTTAGCATGAGTAGTCAAACGGTTCTAATTCAAATAATTCAATTCAGCCGAAGTACTGTTTCAGTGGCAAAAACAATTCTATTTCAAGCAATTCAGTTTAGCATAAGTACGCGGTTTTAGTTCTATTTAACCCATAGATAGAGCCTTATCAGGTGCTACCACTCCGGCTCAGAGTGGTCCTGGGAGTGATGACATTGAAAGGGTTTTCCACATTCCCCAAAGATCCAGCATCACTGAAGCCTTGCCATCAGATTGTTTATTGTCGTATTCAGGACACTCATTGGGGTGTTTACCTCTCTGCATAGGTACATTCGGATAATTCTACAGCCCCAGCCGACGGGATAATATCCGCATATAGTCTGTCTAGGCAATGACTTGATTATTACTGGTGTCTACTTTTTTTGCAATGTGTCGTTTTAATAACCTCGTGTGAATTTTTCGCACCATTTCTAAGTGAAGTTTTTTCACTGATGGTGATAGCGAGTCTCCTAAGCTCTCCAAAACTCATCTAAGTATTTACGCTGATTTTAGTAATGACGTATCCTGGATGGTTTCAATGCTTTGTCATATCTCTAGCTCACCTCGTGTCTTTTCGAGATTCTTTGGGATCGTTTCAAGAACCCAGAATAGGATTCGTATAACTCTCTGGCAATGTCTAGCTATTTGAAGAGCTTTTTACGTTCCTTCTCTTCTATTCTGAAGTCTGCTAATACAGCAAAATCTACGGGATGACAATCTCTTTTCTTCTTGTTAACTGAAACCTATTTCTAGACTTTTGACTGAGATTGGGTTATCTGTTTGTATCTAGATGTCCTGGTGAATTTCTTACATTTCATTTTCAAGGTCATAATCTAGTTTGTGCATTATTTACTCTTTTTCGAGTTTTCGCATCAGCATTAGCCAATTGTTTCTCATTGGAATTTGAGTAACAGCAAGTCTCCTCAAGTCTCCAGGACTCTTCTCAGAATTTTGGTCGATCTCAATAGTGCTGTAGTTTGAATGGTGTCTAATCGTCCTCTTATTCCCAAGTCTAATCGTCCTTATTCCAATCTTTTGTTTACTGTACCAAGTGCATTATGATTATTTACTACTTTAGAGTTTATCACATCAGTATTAGCTGATGGTTTTCTCTGGAGTTTGAGTGACAGTAAGTCTCCTCAAGTCTCAAGGACTCTTCTTAGTATTCTGGCCGTTCTCAGTAATGCTGTCATTTGGATAGTCTCTACCCGTCCGCCAACTTCCAAGTCCTCCTTTTAATAATCCTTTAGTTATTTTGTTATTCTTTATTATCATATTTACCCAACCCCTCCGCTCGGGCAGGATATGACACAAGGTCAATTTTTTAAGCGGAGTTTAACACGTTTGAATTCAGAGTTTTCAAGGCTGAAGAACCTAGTCTGTCCTACTATTTACCCATAACTGGAGGGAGAATAATTGGATTCATAAGAGTATTAGTGCTATGTGAAATGCAATCAGTCTCGTCCAGGATTTGAACTCGTATCGCCGTGTCCCTTTCCTGCGACGATAAGCATTACACCACGGGCACCTCCTGTTATTCTTTATTATTATTATTATTATTATTATTATTATTATTATTATTATTCACTTCTTGCGACTTCCTCACCCACCCTGTAGCTAATGGTCTTTCATTGATATCTGAGTGAAAGCAAGTCTCCTCGGGTATCCAGGAGTCTTCTAGGTATTGGTCTGTATAGTTTTGATTGTTTTTCAGATTTTTAATTCTTCTAGACTCCTGTCCAAGGCTTTCGACGTCAGTGCGTGCCCATTACAATTGATATCATTGTCACATTCATTTCCCACAGCTTTTGTCAAGCCGCAGACAAGATCATAGTAATTATCTACCTTTTTGTTTTCTTTCAGTTTTAATCTGTGTACATCGGGAACGGAAAACTCCATTAGAAGGAAGATTCTTATTTTCTCTTAAATTAACACTGAATCTCGTCTTTTGTCCGGAATTTGGTTTCCCGTTTGTATTTCAAAAATACCAGATATTTTATGGGTCTCATTTTCTAGGACGGATTCTGATTTGTGAAATTACCATATGGTAGAATAATCCAATTTTGATCTCTTGCACAATTCCCAATGAATCACCATTCCCACCCATTCGTACCTATTATTGTATTTCTTTGGTACCGGTTGGCTGCAATTGCTTATTTTGTGATTAACCGTTTAATCTTTGTGTCCACTCAACCTACACTTGCTATTCTGCTTGATATAATTAATTTTTGAATTGATATTATTTATATTATAATTATTTATATTATACTCCTTGCGAGTTTTTTGGTTGATGGTTTTCCACAGCGAGTCAACACATGTCTTTGGAATTCTTTTCAGTTATCTGACCGATTTTAACCATGTTGTATTTTGGATATTTTCGGCTCGTCCTCCGATTTTCAACTCTTCTAGTCCCCCTACAGAACCTATGGAGACCGTTCCAAGTGCGCCAATTACAATTGGTATCACCGTCACCCTTATATTTCATAGCTTTCCGTGTTCTCTGGCAAATTTCAAGTACTGGTCTTTCTTTTAGCTTTCTTCGTTTTTCACACTGTAGTTCACTGGGAAGGCGAAATCCACTAGATGGCAAGGTCTGTTTTTATTTTTTGGCAATTACCACTAAGTGTAGCCTCCTGGCCAGAATTAGGTGATCCGTTGGTATCTCAAAATCCTAGAGAATTTTATGTCTCATTCTCTTGGACGGATTCTGCCTTGTGCAAGTGCAATTTGGTAGTATAGTCAAATTTCAATATCTTGCACAATTAGCAGTGGATCACCTTCCCAATTTAATTGTGTTTAGTCTTATACATCTTTTGTGCAAGTTTTTTTTTTTTACATTAACTTATTAAGTGATAATAAGTGAATGTAACAAGCCAGCATATTCATTTCCCGCGAGTTTTTCTTTCTAATTTTAACTGATGGTCTTTTCATAGAGTTCGAATGATGAGAAGTCTCTTCAGGTCTCCAAAACTATTCTCAACATTTTAGCCAATCTTAATAATGCAGTAGTCGGTATGGTCTCAATTCTCTCTCTGATTTTCACTTTCATCATTTTCTTTTCCAAGAGACATCAATTGATCACGACAACATCCTTTTTAAGGAAATAGTCCGTATTATTCGTATCTTGTGAGATGTTCCTAAATTGTTGCATCAAATGTAGAACATGCAACTGATTCTTTTCTTTAGTCAAACAATAAGAACATACATTTCTTTTTTTCAATTCTCTTCATGACAATTAGACTGCTTTTTTGCTTTTAATGGAGTATTGTTTGAAAATTCACTGTTTCCTTGACATTGCTTCGTCGAGTAAGCTAATTAGATCGATTGATTGCTTTGTAAACCGTTCCTGAAGATTTTTTTCTTGTTAACAAAATGATGGAGAATACGTAACATAAAGCCTTATTAAAAGATTGTTCAGTTCTTTCTTTTATTTCATATTTCTTCCTTTTATAGAGACAGAAGCTTTCTTTTATAACTTCCATAGTTCCAGTAATAAATGAACTAAGTATTCACGTGCGAATTGGCACTTCTGTTTCTCTGTGGGTTCAAGTGATAGAAAAAGAATGAAATGAATAAAAAAGTGATTTATTGATTGAGGGATGGATTAATGGCATGTCAACCTCTCTAGGATTATTTTATGCCTTTAAGTTACGGAATCACATTAATTATACATCTATGTCTACATTTTTATGTACTTGTTTCTTAAGAGTTGTTTGCACACAGTTATATGATATCAAGTATTCCTGTACATATTTTTCTTCTTTGAGTAGAGGAATTATTATTGCGAATTGAATTACCACGACCAGAAAATCCGGCGAACACCTACGCACGACATACGGGAACACTGGACCGCTGTTTCGACCTTATTAGGTCTCATCAGCAGTGTATACCGTAATCTCTACCACTGGAAATCGAACCAGCGACCACAGATTGCACTGCCGAAACACTACAACGGAGCCACCAGTTCATATCGCCCGAAAGTGACGACAAATCAACTAGTCATGGTAATTGCGCTTCGATGACTTGTTGATTTGTCGTCACTTTCGGGCGATATGAACTGGTGGCTCAGGTGTATAGTTTCGGCACTTCAGTCTGTGGTCGCTGGTTCGATCTCCTGTGGTGCAGATTACGGTATACACAGCTGATGAGACCTAATAAGGTCGAAACAGCTGTCCAGTGTTCCCGTATGCCATACGTTGGTGTTCGCCGGATTTTCTGGTCGTGGTAATTCAATTCACCATCAAGTATTCCCATCTAATACAAATAATTTGAACTTACTTGTATGGGTTGAAGCATTCCTATCTAATACTGAAAAATATATCAATTCAAGTAATTATGTCTATTTAATAACAGATATTTTTTGCACAAAGTTCTAGTGTTTCAAGTAACTGAAAATAGCCCTAAGAAAACAATTATAACTTTAAATAAGTATTCTTAAAACAAATGATTTATGGTTATATGGTATCAAATATTCCAATCAAATATGAATATCATTTAGTCAGACCTATTTGATCCATTGATGGGATCCTATACAGTTCTACAACTCTGGATCAGAGTGGACCTGGGAGTAATGAAAATAAAGGGGTACTCCATACTCCTCAAATCATAGGAATTGTAGCCGCACTATCAGATGAAATCTAGTGTCATAACCAGGAAAAAAACTTTTTATAGAAGAAAGAGGGGCTTATCCCCCTGCAGAGGATACAGTCAGCGTATTCTAAGCCCCGTCGACGGGACAGAAAGAAAGAAAGAAAGAAAGAAAGAAAGAAAGAAAGAAAGAAAGAAAGAATTATGAATAATCTTCAAGTGGTAAGAATTATTCTTGCCTTATGGTAGTAGGTTGGTTGGTTAGTTTGGTTTTATGGTTTTATCATTTCTTGTATGCTATTTAATACTAAATCCTATTTTATACATATATATTCAAACTATATGATTCATTATCGACTGATTGATGGTAACAGTTTAAACAAGTAATAGTACATTTATTTGCACACAGTAAAGTAGTTTCATGTATTGCTATCTGACACTAATTGTTTTAATTGCACACCCTTCAGTTGTTTCAAGTATTGCTATTTAGCTCTGATTGTTCTATATTAATATTAATCAATTGATTGCACACATTTAAATATTGTCAATATTAGTATGTAACACTCATAATTCCATTTTACATAAGTCGTTTGTTTGCAGATTGTTAAATGGTTAAACAGTTCTTTTTGATCGAAAGATTCGACACTAACTGGAACTACTACCCCGGATCAGAGTAGTCTTAAGAGTCCTAATAATGAAGGAGTACTCCACATTCCGCAAAGCTTCAGGACTGAAACCTCACCATCAGACGGTTAAGGGTCCTATTCAGGACACTTGTTAGAGTAGTATTACTCCTCTGCAGAGATACAGTCAGCGTATTGTATAGTCCAAGTTGACTGGGATGTTGTGATATCAGGGTTTATAACCATGAGTATGATAAATGTGTGGGTTTAAAACTACGGAAGATATAACTCTTGTTCCAAGACAATTACGATTTAAGAGTCAACCATTTAAAGAAAGCAGTTTTTTTTTCACAGTTAACAGGAACATAACACAGAAACAATCATGGGGTCACTTGTAATAAAGAGAAAGAAAGCAGATAGTTAAAACATGCTGAAATAAACAATACAAATAGACTATAAACTATCAGATAAATTTGGAATTAAGTCAATGAAAGATTTTATTTAAAGAATAAGTTTACGAAACATTCATTTCTTTTAGTTTCGAAATAACATTCGAAAATTGAATTATAGTATGCGGTGTGGTCGGATTAGGTGCTCCTTCCAAAGTCAGCGTCCCGTGACAATGTACAAAAGTTCAGCGACTTGATGGTCGAATGAAAATTGTGTTCCTTTTGAAGAAAGCTGTTTCGTGTTATCCAGTTGGGTTAAAGTTTTAGAGATCTAATTGTCTTAAGGCAATTTTAGTTTTGCTTTAATTTTGGCTGTGACTATTTTCCAGACTTTAGGTTTTGAGTGCTTCGCTTCAGTCAAAAACACTACCATCATATCTGGAAGCCGTATGAGAACTTTGGGAAAAATCCTATAAAACGATTTTAAAAAGTTTCTGCGACTCAAAAGCAGATAATAGCGTATCTATTTTTTTAATATTTTATCTCATTCTATTCTATTCTTTGCTTTTTATTGACGCAAGAATATGGCTATAAAAATAGAAATACATATTCAGAAAAGAAAGAAAGAAAGAAAGAAAGAAAGAAAGAGAGGAAGAAGGAAAGAAATCTGAGAAGTAAAAAGCAAAGAGAGATATCTCCAAGAAAAGTGTCCTGTTTAATTTAATCATTTAACAGAGTTTAATTTAAATTTGTAAAAGTATAAGGAACCGAGTTAGAATCCAACTCAATAACTGCTCGCATTGCTCCGGAAGTATTATAGCAGAAGCCCAGCTATTGCATTATTTTTTTCTTTCATTTTTTTTTTTTTTGTATTTATTTATTGTCAAAAGTAATTGGCTGAAAACTTTCCGAACAGACTTTGTATTTTTGGTCAGTAAACAATTCAGAACCGATTTCGATGTCAGATGACGAAGAAAAAAGTCTTCCAGATCAATAGGTGATATATCGATTGTCTGTTTCCCGTTTTTGCGTTCATCGTCGGATGGGAAATAAAAAAAAGTCTGTTAACAAAGGGCAACCACTTGGCTTCAAAAGCTGATAGCTTCGCATACAAAAAAAAAGCGTCCAAGAATATTGGCCTTTATTCAATTTTTTTACCTATGAATTTGTTCTGTATCTATAATGGATTCAAAACTGTTCTTGTCTCGAAGAACCGGCATTGCCGTTTTCTTTTCCAACATTCTTTATGTTCGATTTAGATACCCTGTTATTAAGCGTCTGCTTTCAAAAGGATTTTAGTCATAAGTGAATGATATCTTTAATTATTTAGCTACTACCTGAAGTTGTCGTCTAAGTCTGGTAAAAGGGAAAATGAACAACGCATGAATGTTTTATGTAATATTGGTGCTTTATATTGAGATTAGAGGACATACAAAGAAGAGTGACCAAAACTATAAAAAAAGATTAAAAGATTACTGTCACTGGGAGAGGTTAGAGGAATTAGAATTAAGGGCTTTGCTAGAAAGAAGAACAAGAGGTGATCTAACTGAAAATTTCGAAGAAAATAATGGAATCTTTAATTATGGGAGACATTTTTTTAGATATGTCTCTTCAAATTGAAGATTTACTGACAAGACAGATTTCAAAAACTAAGTCAACTACGTAATTTGATTTTTTTTTTTTTTTTTTTTTGCTTATGGAGTAATATATTTATGGAACAAATTATCCAATCAGATCAAAGACTGTAATCAGATTAGATTGGATGGTTTCAAAAGAAATGGTAAAAAACGAAGGCATTTTTTTTTTTTTTTTTTTGGAAATTACTGCACAGAATTTGATAAGTTTATAGATATTGTACTTATAATGTATATATACTATGAAAAAATACTTTTATAAAATATTGATGTGAAAAGATAGTGAAAAGGGGAGATCTCCACGGCGGCCTAACAACCAAATAATAATAATCAGACATAGCTAGACATACAAATATTTTTAATTCGACTTATTTTAATTTTTATATTGATATTTAACAAACCCCTCCACACGAGCGGGATGTAATACGTGATCTATTTTCAAGTAGATATTAACGAGTTTAAATTAAGATGTTTTCTTCTCCTAAAGTGGTTGTCATGCCAAGATAATAGAGCCCCCTTTTTCCCTATTATTTACCTGCTGAAAGGAGAATTGTTTTTCAAAAGCATTGGTACTATGTGGAATGAAAATATCCTTATCCAGTATTTGAACTAAGGTTCAGCAATAATAAACATTACACTAATTTTATACACTGTGTTCCTTATGCGATTTCTGTTTTCAGTTACAAGTGTAAATATAGGGTTTTACTATATGGTACGTAATTGTTGGCAGTGTGAATATATCCTGACCGAAGCAGATAAAATTGTGAATGGTACAAAAATGATTGTACGAAAGGTGAAGGTGCAGGGGATCATTACACAGTAATTAAATGTTTCAAATTTCGTTTGAGTTTCAAAATCCTCAGCGATCAGATAATGAATGGTACGACAAAACCTGGCCATGTTACAAACTATAGAGCGAAATCCGGCAACTAGCATTAGGCAAGCTAGATTTCTCAGAGCCCAGTTTGCTTCCTCATCTTCACTATCTCAGCAAAGGCACCCAGGACAGCTGAATTGTACCTCTCGTAAGCAAAATATGGGGTAAAAATTGTCTCACTTTAGCAATAACCAAATATTTTAGCTTGCATTATGAAAATCCTAAATATCTCATCAAATCTGTAGAAAAAAAATAATCATAAAAAAATGCAAACCATTTTACAAAAAACAACGTGAAAAATTTTCATGCCCACAACTAGAATGTTTCTCAGATGAATCTAACCAAAACACACGTTACTACTATGAGACACAAAATTGGTTTAATGTGATGACTTTATAGGAAGAAAGCTTCCGAAGCTTCATCTTAGGTGTAAAACAATAAATCCAAACTCTACCCCTTTTAGATTAGCGGAAGCTGCTGCCTGGAAGAAAGCCCCTTTCAGCTTTGCAGGTTGATCACGTAAGCACAACACTTCCTCACAATATGAATACTCATCAATCAATCAATTAATCAATATATATCATCATCATCATCATATCGCGCTGGTATCACGGATATCCCTGATCCTCTCTCGCCACTCCTCCCTATGGTTCATCTGAATAGGTCTTCAGGACAACATCCCGTATCCTCACATAGCTGCTGAATGTATGTTCGTGCTGGTCGTCCTGCTTTTGCACGGCCATGTGTGGGGGTCCATAAGAGTACATCTCTTATGAGTTCGTCCCTATGTGTGTGTGTGTGTGTGTGTGTGTGTGTGTGTGTGTGTGTGTGTGTGTGTAAGCGAAAGATTTTTCTTTATATTAAATGTCAAACGGGAATTATTCCAAGCTATAGCTGGGTAATACTGTGTGAAGGCACCACTTGGACTCTAACAAAATGCATGGAAAAGACACTAGATGGGAAATACGCAAGAGTGCTGCGTGTTGAACAAATCCAAGAAGCAGCATCTTACGAAAAAGCAGCTGTATGAACACTTGCCTACCATCACACAAACCATACAAGTAAGACCAATGAGATATACAGGGTACTGTTGTTGAAATGAAGGACGACCTCATCAGCAATATTTTCCGATGGACTTCTATACATGGTCACCATGATGTTAATTTTACCTGAGTTTTGCTATTTCTAGTTGAAAATTATACTAATAAAACGGATATTATTATGCCTTATTTATTACCAAACACTTTGATATTGAAACTATGTAACCAAAAGATATAATAACAACACCTGTGTCATCAACAATGAAATTTTATGAATATACACGTATATGAAAAGTGTACTTTTTTTACCACTAAATATATATTTTTATCTATAAAGTTTCAATGCAGATGTGTTTGGTAATTAACAAGATCTAGTAATAACTAAGAGTATTTGCAAACGATTGCCTGGAGACTAGAGTGGAATAGCAAAAATTAAAATCTCTGATATTATCAGGAAAAGACTGAAGTGGTTTGTTCACGATGAACTGAAAGACAATGCCAGATGTGTCAACCACCCACACGAGAACAAGTTGAAGCCTAAATGGTAAAAATGAAAATAAATATCCGCGATAGGTAAGATATATTTTAGCAAAACAGTGTTTTGAATATGTTAAATGATTATCAAGTATGCCTTTACTTTAATTGTACCCCTACTGTTCTTCTAAAAGAATGGTTTTAGCATAAAATAGCCTATAAAGGTTAATATGCAATTAAAGAAAGGAAGGTGATCGAGACCTCATGTTCCATCAATTACTGAAACTATTCTTCTGTCGACTGATGATTGTTCTATTTTGTGCTGCATGAAACTTTTTGTAACAACGATAACAAGGTGAATGATTTTTTGTTATGATACCTCTGTCTTTGTCACCCATTAATTTTACTGCTAACGTTTGAATTTCGCATAGCTTCTATTTATTGTTGCATATATATATGTGTGTGTGTTTTGTGTGTGTGTGTGTGTGTGTGTGTGTGTGTGTGTGTGTGTGTGTGTGTGTGTGTGTAACCGTAGTCGAGGGTGACCTGAAGGCTCTCTTTTCAATAGTTGCACTACACCGAGGTGTAAATGAGGGTGCAACCCCTTTCCCTGGATTGCTCCACTTACTCTTGGTTCGTACCTTATAATACTGAATGTTAAGTAAGGCAGTATAAAAATATTATTTTGTGAGACTGTGGTGTCACTGGACCTAGGATTGAATCCAGATTTCCCGGACCATTGGCAAGCACTCTAATCATTCTGGGGATCGTGACAGTGTAAAGTATTGCTTCCTTTCCTTCTCTCAGTATTTCTTTTGTCTATCACCCACGAATCTGATAACGTTTTATGACGCAATTATTTCTTTCATTCTTTCTCTCGTGTTTCGATTGCTGACCGCTATTGAAGTGATGCTGTCAGAAATAAACATTTCGTATAAGAAGCAAGTGCGTCTGTCTTGTATTTGAGAAGTGTAACGCCTGTTTACGTTCGAGATGGTGCTGTTACACTATGACCCGGTGTGGTAGTGCTATCTATGGGTAAAATAGATCTGTTAAAAGAATATTCGTATTCTCTCAGACCATGGCCATAAAAACAATTTGGAGAAAACTTCTCAAAAAATGTAAATGTCAACGCAATTTCTTTATATCTACGCATAAAATAACCCTACACGTGTTGACATACAGTTAATATCATCCAGTCAGAAAAGGTTGCAATTTCATTTTAGCAAGAATGTATAATAGATATGAAAGAGGTTCAAATTACAATATTTAAATGAAAAAATTATCAAAAAGATCAGCATGAGAAATCGTTGACGTAAATGAGGGCCTTATCAGATGCTATAAGTGGCTTTCGCAACAAAATGCGCTTTTTTTAGTGATAAGTTCAAAAACATTATGAAAACATTGGAAAGTTAACTTAACTGACCTCTTTTACACTCTGAGAATAGAAAGGTACGTCATCTTGATTATTTAAAGGGATATTATAAACTATATAGCTTGCAAACCCTTGAGATATGTAATAGACCTTCTGTAATCTTTCTTGAACCTTTCTTATCATTCCCTATTTATGATGATTAGAATATCACAATGCTAATTCAATATACATAACAATGGGAACATTCCGTTTCTCTTGTGAAGAGATATCAGAAACATCTTCAGTCAATATAATAAGGCCTCTACAATAACTCTTCGACCAGATAACGCTCGAAAAAGTCATTATTTGAGTAGATGAATTTACCAAAAATTGTCCCGTGCATTTCCGAACATTTTTTTTTTTTTTGCCATCGTCAGGCGTTGTTTGGTTTGGTAAAAAGTTTTTAAAAGAGTTTTTTTTGTTAGGTTTTTTATGACACTACAAAGTTATATAAACACAAAGTGCGATAAAAAAAAACCCTGAGATTCTAATGGCATCGAACGAATTTAAAACAGAACATTATTAACGGAAATATAACATTTACAAGAAAAAATAGAACATTTAAAAAAAGACTAAAGACATTTCAAAACATTGTCGTTACTTTCAAAGTTAATTCTATTAATTCTAGTTTTTTTTTTGTTTTTATATATAGGGCTTCTAGGATTTGTAAAAGTAAAAAAGTTAGTAAAGTGTGACGTGGCATAAAATATTCATCCCAGGACGGGAGTTTATTTTTCGCACATGTGACGTCGGGGCAGCCTGGAACTTGATCCCTCGCAAAATAAGTTCCAGTTACGATTCCTTCTTCGGGCACATGGGGAACTGGCAGATAATGTGGGGATTAACTTGGGGCTAGACTGACCGCCGCTGGCAAAGGGGTTTCCAAATTTCACGTTACACACCCCCACCAGACCACGTCGTCTTCCTACCCCTAGGATAATGGAAGATATGGGCCTCTAGGTTTAGATATAATATCATTATTTATTGTAGTCGACAATTTCAATTTCCCGTGTAATGTTTTAAAAGGCGAATAAGACATTTAGCGAGAATAAATTGAGGCGAAAATGAAGCAGAAAAGGAATATACAAAAGAAGGCAATTCGACAGGCAAACACCACAATGAATAAATTTCGACACGAGGGGACATCTAAAATATAACAAGGTTTTAATACGTGCGGACACAAGCAAATTTAAGGTGCCAGCTATATTACCAGCAGACAATATCAAATACAAACAAATGTCTCTCTTTCGTTTTCTTTTCTCTCCTTTCTGTCTTTTCTCTTGAACCTTGAAAAGGTGGCAAAGTCCATTCATATGTTTAGAGTTTGTGAAATGAATCTTTTCATTTCCTTTCTCTTCTTGTCTTAATGCATATAATTCTCTATATGCTTCTTTCTTTAAATTGAGAGGGAGAGCATACAATTGCAATACTTAGGAAGGGTGGAGGGAGGAAATGGTTTTAAGGTTTACTTAGCTTTTCGACGGGTTTCTTCTGAGAGTTCTTTTCTTTTACGGGCTAGCGGGATTCTATGGAGCGAGCTTGGCTTGAAGGCATCTGTTATCTCCTATCCAAGAACTCTATTTCTGTGTCTTCGCTCGGGGTTTCGGCATGAGATTCGCATGTCCTTCCACGGCGACCTCCGTCCTGAAAACTGAATTCTTTACTCCTATTTCCGCTGACGAAGAGGGTGCTACTTCCGGCTTTAGGGTTCTTGCCAATCATTCGGCCTCTTTCTTCTTCTTCACCCTGTCAAGCGATTCATTTGGACTACTAACTCTATTCACCCGGGTGAGGTTACGGAGTACAGATAGCTTGACCTATATTCTTTACTTCCTTCAACAGGCACGCCGAGGAGTTAACCTACATTCCTTATTCCTCCTTTTGACAGTCAGTCTTTGAGGCCTGTTAATTCAAACATAGAAGGGGTAAAGGAAATTTCTTGTTTCTCGCCTCTCAGTGGTAGACCACATGACAAAAGTTGGAGACCTTAGTTAAGGGTGACCCGAAGGCTCCCTTTTCAAAAGCTACTTCACCGATGTGTAGGGAAGGGCGCTACTCCATTCCCAAAATTGCTCCACTTTACCCTTGATCCTCACATTATAGTGCTGAGTGCTAAGCAAGGCGGTATCAAGTACCATTTTTTGAGTTTTTGGTATGACTTGGGATTGAACCCCGGTCTCTCGGACCATTGGCGAACACACTACTCATTATGTCAATGGCCAGTCGCAGCTTACTAATTTCGTGTGCTATTGTAATTGTGTTTTCAACTAGAATTTTTAGAAATTTGGATTTTGGAATAGAATCGGTTTTTTAAGATGTAGGGCTATGTAGCTAGAATCATTAAGGTGCTAAATAAGACGTCTTGAAAGAGTCGTAGTGATAAGACTTGATGTTTATTATGCCTTGAGATTAGGGAATCACGTTCATTGTATGTTTATACTGATATTTTTATACGATCGATTATTTTCACACTCTCTTGTATAATAGAAATTTACCTATAAAATAAGTAACCAACATCGCAAGATGTAGGGCTATGTAGCTAGAATCATTAAGGTGCAAAAGAAGACGACTTGAAACAGTCGTAGTGATAAGACCAACGTACGATTTATTATTATTATATATATATATATATAATGAAATTTGCTGTAAGTATAAATAAGTAGTGTTCAATATCGTTGATAGACCATGAGTAGATCAAAGTTAGTATAAAGTAGTCAATGATCTTTAAATTTTGTACAGAGGATCCAAACTGGATAGACTGCTACATCACTTTATAATATAGTGCTATTTCCTATTCTTCCTACCTGATTTTTTTATTCAGTCGCATATATTAATAAGATAAAAAAATATAAGTTAAAAAAGAAAAAAAAGACTTCGTAATCTATTTTCAATTTTGTCTTTTGATAATCCATTTTCCAGTAGGTTTTGTCTTTGATTTGTTTTGTTTTGGTTTGGTTTGGTTTTATGTCATATCAACCATTGTAGGTTACTTAATGCCACATCCATTTTTATACATATAAACAGATCTATTTCAAACAATTCAGTTTAGCATTAATACGAAGTTTAAATGTCAAAACATTTATATTTCAAACAGTTCAGTTTAGCATAAGTACACTGTTTAGTTTTATTTGACCCATAGATAGGACCCTGTCAGAGGTTACCACTCCGAGCGAGTGTGGACCTGGGATCGATAGCAATAAAGGAGTACTCCACATTCCCCAAAGCTCCAGCATTACTGGAGCGTCACCATCAGATTTTTTAGTGTAATATCTAGGACATTCATTGAGGGAGTTTTAACCCTCTACAGAGATTCAGTCGGTGTATTCTACAGCGTCTGGGCCAGTTGTTTGTCGATAGCATTTGTAATAATTAATGAGTTGTGACAGAGTCCTTATTATCGTTGACCCGTAAAGCAGCAACGTTTTTCTTGGTGTTTATTATGCTTTGAGGTTAGGGAATCACGTTCACTGTATGTTTATATTGATATTTTTATACGGTTATTTATTTCCACACTCTCTTATATAATAGAAATTTACCTATAAAATAAGTAACCTATATCGCAAAAAGACTTCAAATTTTCCTTTACCGTTTTTATTTATTTATTTTCAACTTTTTTTTCAGTTTATATTCATTGTTATTTTTGTTGTATTTCTTTTTATTACGTATATATTTTATAATTGATTCACCAAATTTTAAAGTAGAGTTATAAACTGACTACGATTTATCTCAGAATTCTATTTATAGTTTAAATCTGTGTAATAATTATGCCGATATTCTGAGGAATTTCCACACTTACAGCCATTTTACACACACACACACACACACACATATATATATATATATATAGCGAGAGAGAGTGACAGAGAGAGAGAGAGAGAGATGGGAGAGGAAGAGAAAGAGAGGGGAGAGAGAGAGAAATATATATAAAAGGATATGTGCGAATTTAGATCATTACAAATTATCGTAATTTCACTTTAGAAGATTTTCTTTGAGAATATAGGCTTCATTTTCCCTGCAAAATTTCTGAGAGAATCAATAACTAAACTATCCAAAATTGTCTGAAATTATCGAAAATTATACGCAGTTTCTTCTTCGTAAACGTAAGTGGAGAGAAATGATCAAACAGTACAATTGTCCAAACACTAATCCATAATTTTTTTCTTCTTCCTCCATCAGCCATTTTATTGGTATATTTTTGCTCGGCAACCAGAATTTGAAAAATTTGTAATAAATTCACGAATTTGTCTTGAATTGGAATAAATAGGATGAAATTTTAAGAACTTTCAAAAGTATCAGCCAAAGTGGGCGTTTACTTTACAGTAAACCCTGCGTTCATCATACACAGAGTACAGATTTACAATCGTAGCACTATTGTTGACATCATCGATTTTTGTGAAATATTTCCAAAACTTGCTTTCATTGACGCCAAAAGCTGAAGATATCTCTCGACGACACTTTTTTAACATTCAGATATCAAAATGAAATTATCACCCTTATTTCATAAGCTTACTTTAACTTGGCACAAGGCTAACAGAATTAACATCTAATGAGAATCAAACTTATTAAATATGGTCTACTCACCTATATTTAAATGTTAATTATCTTTTAAAAATAAGTTGACGAAAACATTTTAAAATTCTGAGTTCATAAACTATAACCGTTGTTGAGAGACAATAAATAATTTTGCACTTAGAGAATGGCTGTGTCCATGAGGATGCTCAAAGATTGTCACATGATAATTCAGAAATCCAATTTCGTCAACTTTTTTCTTCTGTCATTAAAACAATAGTGACTTGTCTCCTTTCCAGCCATAAACAGTAAAGTCAACATAGCTATGACTATCTAAGTCTCCATGAATCACATGAAGTTCTTTTTCTTCCATTTTAAACCTCTTTTACGCATTGGTTGTTTAGAAAACAATATGTGCATATTTCTATCTTTTGTGAGACGCTAGTATATCCTTTTCAGTACTTCTTGTATTTATATTATGTATATAATAATATTCCTGTATGTGTAAATGAGTCTAGTATTTCCTTCGTTTTGCTTAGTATTGATATATCACGGATAGACTAATCCTGATATTGATACTTTATGAGTAGGCACTCCACTAAATATCTTCTTACGTCTAAACAACCCTGTACAGTTAGCCCAGTCGGCTGGTGTTGTAGAATTCGTACGTTGAATAGGTAGAAATGGATGTTTGACCATTTGCTTGTGTGTAAACAAATAAGTGATGATTGATCTAATTGTTAGCGTAACATTACAATACTTGGAATCATTTAACTGTGTGCAAACAAATGAGTAATTCTGAATAGAATATTGACTGGCAATACTTGAAACTTTTTATCTGTGTGAGTAAGTTGATTCATTAGTTTTACATAGAAATTTTTGGAACCATTTCACTGTGCAAATAAAATTATTAGGGCGGAATACTTTAAACCGTTTAACTTTATGTGACATAGAATTTATGGTATTACATAGCAATACTAAGAACAATCTAACAGCTTGCAAATGAATGAATAGTGTTGAATAGAATAGTGTTAAATAGCAATACTTGTAACCACTTCACTGAGTCCAAACAAAGGATTAATATTGAATATAATCATTAATGTTAAGTAGCAATAATGGAAAATATTTGACTGTGTACAAAACAATAGTTAAGTAAAGTTGGTTACCCTAGTCGAGGGTGACCCAAGGCTCTCTTTTCAATGGCTACTACACCAAGGTGAGGGGGTCCATAGGAGAACATCACTCATGAGCTCGTCCCTGCTTCTCCAGCAGTATCTTGTGTCTGGTTCGTCTAATTTTGATAATTTTCGTGATGGGTGGTAGGTGGCCGTACAGCTGCTGCTTTTGGGGGTGTTGATTCCAGGACTTGTTCAATATTGTTCGCAGCATTCTAGTGTACTTGACGTCAAGCTTTTTCTCCATCCGTTTAGTGCATCCATATAGCAGTATCGACACAACCACTGCTTGGAAGAAACTGCGTTTCATTTTAACGATCATATCTGACTTCCATATGACCAATATCGAAGCAAGGAGATATCAAGTACCATTTTTTTAGTCTTTGGGATTGAACGCTGGTCTCCCGGGCTTTTGGCGAACACTCTACCTACTAGGCCAATGAGCCGGTTAAAATAGCAATGTTTAATTATGTGCAAATAAATAAGTTTTTACTCATTTAAAAATAAAATTACTTAAAACTATCGAATTACAAATCATATTTACCTCTGTGCAAACAAATAAATGATGTTTGATTAAATTGTTACTGTAGCGTAATATTTAAAACCATTTGACTGCGTGCAAATGAAACTATTCGTGTGTGTAATACATGAAACCACTCCAATGTTTGTAAGCAAATGCTTGATATCAATAGAGTTAGAAAGCAGTTATTGAAACCATTTAACTGTGTGTAACCAATATCAATACATGGGCGCCAATAAATCAGCCCAAACTCATTTAAAAATAAGATTACCATGAACATGTTTAACTCTTTAATAGTGTGCAAACAAATAACTGAAGTTATATCTAATTTTTTGTGCTACATAATTATACATGGAACTATGTAGCTTTATGCAAACAAATGATCTTTTGTTCATTTAAAAATCTTACCTACAAAGTATTCGTTAACAAATTATATATATATATATATATATATACCGGACATTGGTCTAGTGGTTAGAGTGTTCGCCAATGGCCCGGGAGACCTGGGTTCAGTCCCAGGTCGAGTCATACCAAAGACTCAAAAAATGGTACTTGATGCCTCCTTGCTTAACACTCAGCATTATAAGGTACGGATCAAGGGTAAAGTAGAGCAATCCAGGGAAGGAGTAGCGCCCTCCCCTACACCTTGGTGTAGTAGCTATCGAAAAGGGAGCCTTCGGGTTACCCTCGACTATGGTCGCCAACTTTACTTACATATATATTTAAACAGGTTGGTTGGTTGTTTTGGTTTTATAGTACATCAACCTTTGCAGGTTATTTAATGCTAAATCCATTTTTATACAAATAATTCAGTTCTATTTCAAACAATTCCGTCTAACATGAGTACACAGTTTAATTGTCAAAAACATTTTAATTAAAGCTATTCAGTTTAGTCAAACAGTTCCAATTCAAACAGTTCAATAAAGTATAAGTATAGATTTTGTTTACACACTGTTAAATGTCAAAACAGTATATCAAACAATTCAATTTAGCGTAGATACACTTTCAATGTCAAAAACAGTTCCATTTCAAACAATTCTGTTTAGCATACAAAAACAGTTCCATTTCAAACAATTCAGTTTAGCATAAGTACAAGGTTTAAATGTAAGTACACTGTTTAATAGTCAAAAACATTTCTATTTGAGCAAGTCAGTTTAGTTGAAGTTAGTCAGTTCTAATTCAAACAATTCTGTTAAGCATAAGTATGCAATTTAGTTCTATTTAGCCCATAGATAGGGCCCTATCAGATACTACCACTCCGGGCCAGAATAGACCAGGGAGCGATATCAATGAAGGTGTGATCTACTTTCCTAAAAGCTCCAGCATCATTGGAACCTCACCATAAAATTGTTTAGTGTCATATCAAGGAGGCTCGTTGGGGATTGCACCCCTCTGCAGAGGTATAGTCGGTGTATTATACAGCCCCAAACGACTGGGTGAGTATAAACAGGAATTGGCATTAAACAACCTACAATGATTCATCAGCTATGTAACCCATACATAAAAATAAATAAACAAACAAACCAATACCTATTTTTTTAGGTCCAGATGTTTTATCCGAACTAATAGCAAATGTTGTATCATTTACAACAGCACCATGAAGAGCTTACAAGAAACCAAATAAGTAATGTTTAATCAAGAATGATTTATGTGGCGTTGTTCTACAGGGAGGGCTTTGGCATTAAATTACCTCCGAAGGTTGATATGTCATTAAACGAAAAAAAATAACAAACATTTATGTTCAAAACTTTTACAAACAGTAATTGCTGTAAAAGATAAATCTACAAAAAAAGAGATTTAGTTTTACACTTTTTTTGTACGAAGTGTTCATCCAAGTTCATACCATCCAGTTCATGAACATCAGTGGCCGTCTTAAAAGCTCCTTGTATTACAGGTACCAAAGACTTTTAAAAAAGGGTACTTGATACCTCCTTGCTTAACACTCAACATTATAAGGTAGGCATCAAGGGTAAATCGGAGTAATCCGAGGGAAGGAGTAGAGCCCTCCCCTGCAACAACTTATTTATTGCATTTTACTTCATTCATTAATAAATAATAATGCAACAGATTTAAATATCCCTATCAGTGCTATTTATAATATGCTGACTGTATCCCATACAAAGGAGTAAAAGCCCCCACAAAAAGAGACGTCCGGAGAATGAAACTAAACTGTCTGATGAAGAAGCTCCCGCTGCAGAGAAATAGGATTTGTAAAGTATCACATCATTGCCATTACACCCAGGTGAATTCTGACCTGGCGTTGTGGTACTTATTGGTCAAAGAGATATTTTATTTAATTATTTGTTTTCAATAGGATCTTGTGCAAATAAAATTCCCTAAGAAATATAAATATGAAATTATTTGCTCTGATTTGGTTTGGCTTGATTGTGTTTATGGTATTAAAATCTTGTGGGTTGTTTAATGCCAACTTCAGATTATACATATGTTATTTGTAAAAAAACTTATTGGTAGCATTATTTTTAAACGAGTCTGTGCTCATTTGTTTACACACAGTTAAATGATTTTAAATGTCGTTTTCCAATACGAATAATCCTGCTTAATATTAATCAATTTTTAGCACACAGTTGAATAGTTTCAAGTATATTTTATGATTAAACAGTTCTATTTGGCCCATAGATGGAGCACTAACAGGTTCTTCCACTCAGGATTAGAGTGAACCAGATTTGGTTTGGGTTCGATTCATTTTATAGTGTATCAACCACTGTAAGTTATTTAATGCCAAGTCCATTTTATGAATATAAAATCTTCTATTTCAAACGATACAGTTTAGTATAAGAACGCTGTTTGAATATCACGCTACTTTCAAATAATTCAGATTAACATAAGTACACAGTTTAAATGTCAAAAACAGTTCTATTTCAAACAATTCTGTATCGCATAAGTACACAGTTTAGTTCTATTTGACCTATAGATAGGATCTTATCAGGTGCTACCTGGGTCACAGTGGATCTCGAAGCGATGACAATAAAGGGGTACTCCATATTCCCTAAAGCTTCAGCATTACTGGAGCGTCACCATCAGATTGTTTAGTGTCATAACCAGGACATTCGTTGGGAAAGTCTTACCCCTTTGCAGAGAAGCAGTCTGTGTATTCAATGTATTCGACTGGGCTAGGGGTGAACCTGACTGTAATAAAGGGGTTCACTACATTTCTGAAAGCTTCAGGAATGAAGCCTCACCATCAGTTGGTTTAATGTCATATCTAGGACACTTACTGGGATAAGAGTCTTACCCCTCTGCATAGATTCAGTCGGCGTAATCCGTCAGAGCGGCTTGGTATAAAATAGCCCTTGATTGGTTGAGATGCCATTAAAAGCAATCAATAATTGAAGATATTTAGGTTTACACATTTGCTTTAGTCTTGATTATTCATCCTAACTCGTACTTTCCAGTTTATAAACATCAGTGACCATCTCAAAAGTCATTTAAGCGCTGCTTACTACATTGATGAATATTAATTTCAAAGATTTAAAATTATACATTAATTTTTTTATTTATCTAAAGTCAGTTAATTACTATATGTCAATCTATAAAGAGAATGATCGAACGTCGAATAAAAGACGCCAGTCTGTTCTGCCTCAGACATTGTGATTTTCAGTGTTTGTTTTGCTGTCTTGACCATAACACCCCAGTAATCTGTCTGATTTAATCAATCCCCATTTTAGCTAATTTGGCTCGCTTAAAATAATGAATCATTATCCGTGCCTAAAAAAGATTTCTGTGTCTTTTGATTATGTAATTCGCTTAGTTTATTGTCGAGCGCAAACATAGTGAACTTAGAGAGAAACGAATTCCCTTCATAGCAAAAAGAATCTCGAAAGTAGCTCACTAACCGTTACGTCACAGTGATTTATTTTCTGGTATAAGACCAGGTATGTGTGCAATTTAATTCTGACGGAACTTATTACGCAGCAGAAAAATATGATTATTAAAGGGGTCGCATCAACTAGGGTTACTGGAATTATATATTGATGGGCGTATTAAAAATAATGCCAAACACCGAAACACTGATCAATTATTGTATTCAATTATGATCCTTGTATTGAAGAAAAAATTGAATATTTTACCAATCCGTGAATCAAAATTTTATAAAAAACGTTTTATTTATTTTATCTTATTTTATCTTATTCTTTATTTATTGAATCTTTTTAGTCTTACCTTTCCGCAACAGATGCTGTCAGCGTGTCCTAAACCTCAGCGTTGCCCAGTCGGCTGGGGCTGTAGAATACACCGACTGCTTCTCTGCAGAGGGGTAAGACCCCCCCCCCACCGAGTGTCCTGGATATGACACTAAACAATCTGATGGTGAGGTTCCAGCGATGCTGGAGCTTTGGGGAATGCGGAGTACCCCTTCATTGCCATTGCTCCCAGGTCCACTCTGGCCCGGAGTGGTAGCACCTGATAAGGGTCCTATCTATGGGTTAAATAGAATTAACAGCATACTTATGCTAAAATGAATTGTTTGAGTAAAACTGAATAGTTTGAAATAGAAATGACTTTTACAATTAAACCGTACTTACATTTAAACTGCGTGCTTATGCTTAACTGAATTACTTCAAATAGAACTGTTTTTCGACATTAAAACTGTATTTACACTTAACCGAATTGTTACATACAACTGCTTGAATAGTTTGAGATAGAAATGTTTTTGACAAACTGTACTCATGCTAAACCGAATTGTTTTAAATAGAACTGATTATTTACATAAAAATGGGTTTGGCGATAAATAACCTACAAAGGTTGATATGCCATATAACCCAACAAACCAACCAACCAACTAAACCTCAGCGACAAGGTGTAAGGTAGATTCGAGTTAATGAAAATAATTTGAATACGATTTCTGAATGCGTAAGAGATCAGAGACCTAGGTTTTATCCAGCATCAAGAATTGGGACGGATGTAAAAATAGATTTTCTTCTTCAGATTTAAGGCTACAAGTATGGATGTCCCAGTTAGGATCCAATTCACTGCAAATGAATAATAGTTTTCTCAAATAGCGTTCTAAACCGTAATCCGAAATGAGGCGCTCTTTTTGCGTACATACAGAAATGGAGTATAATACTCTGTTTTTCGCTTTCCTCATCAGATTACTTAAAGAGAATTATCGATTTTACTCTGGCCTCGGTCAGATGTTTTCGAATTCCTAATAAGATTGATCAAATGGATTCCACAATATTGAGGCTAATATTCTTAGCACAGGAATATAATTCACGGTAAGAAATGTGTGCCAAAAGATATGACATTTAAATTTAGAGGTATCAAAGTACTTTTGGCAGTGAACTGATAGTTTGTTTTAGTGTTTTCTCTATAATTTTTTAAAAGAGGAACTTCAAATGAAACTTAGCTAAATGTGACATAGTTTAAGTACTGACAGAACCGAATGGCAAATTCTGTACAAACATTTAAGAAAATGCACAAAAACTTTTACAACTCTTCTACTGGACTATTTATCTTCAGTTATACGTAACACTGACACAATAGTTTAAGATTAAATGTTTAATACAGTAATGTTGATTCTGTTTGTTTAATCAGCCAACATCAAAATGCATTTTTTATCATTAAGGTTTTTCGGACTATTGTCTTCATCTTTATTTCCACAACGTTTCGGCCGATATATCCTCTGGGATTCTTCAGGTGTTTGTCGAACTCGGGAACGTTCATGGAACTTCGAACTACGTCCTTTATTGAAACCTCAGGTGTCGCCTGTTCTGATTGCGTTTACCCTAACCGGGTACAACTGTATATTACTCGCCTGTATTGAGGATTGAACCTGCTAACTTCAGATGATTATCATCTTAGAAGCTCAGGGAACCAACGCCTATAACCGTTACTGCTGGACAAATCAGAGTGAATTTTTGGGTATTATAAACTTAATGTTCTTACTTTAGCTAGAATTACGACTATAATGTGTGATTTTTTACCTGTGCTCATATTCAGATTTTTTTTTTAATAGATAAAAAAAAAATCTTAATGATAAAAATCAACAAGCTTCCTCTCAGAAATTTAGACATCAAAATCTATATATATATATATATATATATATATTGTTCAAATATGATAAAGAAATAAGATTATGGTTTAAAGAACTTCAAAAATGAACTAGTTGACATTGACTAATACTTATAAGAAATTTAAAAAAAAAGGGTTATTCTTCTTGTTTTAATTCTTTTCTGTTCTAACCCACACCAATCCTCTTTATATAATGCATAGAATTTCGATCTCTACCGCCCTTTGAATTTTTCGGTTCTTATCTCTTGGTATACAGTCAACACGTTTGTCTATTTACCTTTTCCACCCCTTTCCTTTCTCTCTCTCTCTCTCTCTCTCTCTCTCTCTCTCTCTCTCTCTCTCTTTCACTCCCTCATTCTCTCTATATATATACTTATATTTCCTTCTCTGTCCCTTTATCTGTCAGTCTCTCTGTCTCTGTCTCTGTGTGTCTGTCTCTCTTTCCGTCTCCCAGCCAAAATGGCCGGGTATCTCTCTCAGCCCTATTGGCCGATTGCATCTCTGCAGAGGAGAAAGACTTACCACCAAACGCATATCCTAGATATGACACTAAATAATCTGATGGTGAGGCTCCAATTATGCTTGGGGAATGTGGAGTACCCATTTTTTTACCATCGCTTCCAGGTCCGCTCTGTCCTGGAGACGTAGCACCTGATAGGGTCCTATCTGTTGGTTGAATAGAACTAAAGTGTATTTATGCTAAACTGAATTGTTTGAATATAACTGTTTTTACTATTAAAACTACGTACTTATGATAAACTGAATTGTTTGAAGTAGAACTGTTTATATGTAAAAAATGGATTTGGCATTAAATAACCAACAATCGTTGATAAGCAATAAAACCAAATCCAACCAAACCCGGTTGGCTGTGGTTGTAAAATACACCGACTGTTCAATGTAAAAAATTGCAGAATTAAAAAGTGTCTCAATCCTGGAATAAATGATTATCTATATGTCCATGACTTCTGTATAACGTTCAGATGTGCCCGTGGTGTAATGGTTAGCGTCGTAGGAAATGGACATTGTGACACGAGTTCAAATCCTGGACGAGACTCATTGCATTTCACATAGCACAAATACCCTTAGTAAAGGTATGAATCCAATTATTCTCCCTCCAGCTATGGGTAAATAGTAGGGCAGACTAGGTTCTTCAGCCTTGGTGAGGCAACTAGTCTAGGAGAAGGAAAACTCTGAATTCAAACCTGTTAAACTCCGCTTAAAAAATTGACCTTGTGTCATATCCTGCCCGAGCGGAGGGGTTGGTAAATATGTATAACGTTCAGATCAAAATATATGTCAACTGCAGTGCATCAACTGCACCAATGCGTCCAGAAAATCAGTCAAAACTTGATGCATGCATTTTTTCCACTTAGAAAAATGCATAATGATCCTACACTCAAGATAGACAGAACATAAATGCGCATGACCGATCAATTTAAATTCCTCGGAGTAGTTTTCAATAAAAAAGTAAACTAATATTCATTTCCCACTTAATATACCTGAAAGTCAAATGCCATTAATTCTACCCCGCATAATAGCCCATACTTCATGGGGTGGTGGTCAGCAAACTCAACTCAGAATCTACAAAATCTGGTCCAAGAACGATCATGAGTGTTTTGTGTATGAGTCTGCTGGGATATCCTAGAAAAAACGCTTAACAATCCACCATGAAGGTATGAGAGACTCGTCCAGGGAGCCTTCAGCACATCGAAAGTAGAGAGCATGTATACTGAGACTCATGAACCACCCCTCCATCTCTGATTCGAAAAACAAGGAATCCAGTATTGCATAAGAATAATGGTTCTTCCTGCTTATCCGACACATAACTGCATACTCAGTTCAAAATATGAATTCCTCTTTAATAAAAAGGTAAAAGTAATAAAAAATTTTAACCTCCACATAAAAAATATACTCAAAGTAGAACAAATTTTCTCTCACAAATATCAATCATTTCATATAATTCAGCTCTCTTCCCTGGTTACTTAAACAGCTAGTGGTAATACTCGACCTAACTAAACCCACCAAAAGGAACACTCGCCACTTAATCTATCAAGAAAAGCTTTGAAACAACCACGAAATGTACCCGAACTACTGCACAGATAGCTCTAAAGACAACAGTAAAACTGGATGTGGACTAGTTTAAAAAATATAACTATGCTTCCCAAAAGAAGCTTCCATCTTGACTACAAAATCCTGCGCTATACAACTGGCTCTCAAAATTGTATCGACAAGCAACTTGAAAAGATTCATCATTCATTCCGACTCCTTTTTCGCACAGTCTTCCCGAATCAGTATTGAATTATTATTTCCTGATAACACGAATTATATCATTTAATATCTATAAAACATAATAGTTTCAAGGAAAGTGTGAATGCAAATTTTGTCGCGTACCACTATTTACTTTTTCCGGAATTTTTTTTTTTTAATTTTCAGTAGTATTTAAATTAGGGATAACGTTTTCTTTTGTTTTTTTATAGGGTTGTATGAACATTTTAAAAATGACAAATAATGATAAATAAATTTCCACCGTTAAAACATGGAAATCAGACCTGACCGATTAAATGAAACGCAGTTTCTTCCAGGCAGCGGTCGTATCGATACTGCTATATGGATGCACTACTTGGACGCTTACTAAACGGCTAAAGAAGAAGCTAGACGGCAATTACACAAGAATGTTGTGAGCAATATTGAACAGGTCCTGGTGACAACACCCCACAAGGCACCAACTATACGGCCACTTGCCTCCCATCTGGAAAACTATCCAAGTTAGACGAACCAGACACGCAGGACACTGTTGGAGAAGCAAGGACGAACTCATCAGTGATGTACTCCTATGGACCCCCGCATATGGCCAAGCAAAAGCAGGACGACCAGCTCGAACATACATACAGCAGCTAGGTGAGGATACGGGATGTAGCCCTGAGGACCTTCCAAAAGCGATGCATGATAGGGAGAAGTGGCGAGAGAGGGTCAGGGATATCCGTGTTAGTGGAATGACATTATGATGATGATGATATTTAGAAATTATTTTAATTAAAAAATTATTTTAATAAAAGAAAATGAAAATAAGAATTTTTTTAGATCCCATTCTCGCCGGAAGCAATATAAGAACACCCAAATAAAAATTTTCTTTGTACGTCTGATGAAAGTTTCACAACCAGAAATAAATTTGTAATAACATAAAAAATATTGAAAGATTTTTTAGCTCTGCACGTTGAGTGTTGATGTATTTTTAAACCCAAATTAATTATACGTCAATAGTCGTCGAAATTGAGCATTCAATTTGGATTTTTCTACCCCTTGGATTTCCTCTGGATTTCATCCTCGGATTATATATATATATATATATATATATTCTGTTTATTTGGAATTTTTTAATATTTAACAATGTTAAGCCCTAAACAAGATCAAGTTGGTCTTAACTTACATTAGGGTTAGATTTCCAAAGTTAAGTAGTTATAATCTTGTTTAGAACTCTATTGACTAAACATTATTTTGTCTCGCAACACAGATCACTTTGGACGAAGCAAAGTTCAGGATATAAAAAACAAATATACTGTTTGCAGAAAACCATAAACATAATCTCACACAATAAAACAAACATGATTAGATACTCGTGGTTTAGCGGCAAACGTGCACCATAGTAAGCAAGTTTAAACTCCAGTCGAGCTATTTGACTTTCGGTCTAATACCCTTGCTAAATGTATGAACTTTGTTATCCCCTCTGCAATCACTAAAATGGTAAAGCTACGTGGCTAATCTACAAAAGCTCAGCAAGTAAGTCTTTTTCTATTTTGTAACCCTTTTACATACTGATTGTTCGTGGAACAATATATGTATCGTTCCCGCTGTTAGTACACGTTTGTGTAGTCTTTACTTTTAATAAACTTGTAGGTTTATTTTATAAGAAAATATTAAATGTTATTGGTATGAACAAGTTAGTTTATTGTCTTTCCTTCTTAATGTTTAATATTAATTCATTGTAGATATCCTGATACTAATGGAGAGTGGAGTCTCAACTAAAATATCTTCTTCATCACTAAGATGCTAATATTGATATAATATCTGTATTAGTCTATGAATTGCCGAAGTAATCTAAACAAACCCCGAAACGGAAAAAACTTAAGATAGACATTGTTACATTGATATGTTTATTTTATGTTTAAAATATATGCTGTCAAACTTTTCGCAGATAGAATGAACGTCTAATTTTGTTCATACGAAGTGTTCATCAATCTATTTATTCATTTATTTATCGTGAGGTTGCAAGGTTCCATTTATGAGCAGACCTCATTCAATCATTTTGATTAGTATCCCATCGAAAATGGCGGTTGGCCTTCATTTACCTGACACGCTTCATAGAATTCGGATGATGGTAAAATTAAATGCCTCACAGCGCCAAGCCAACGTTCTATATCTTTACTATTTGCCTTTAACCCTCTAGACACGGGATTAAACGGACAATTGAAGGTATTGGCGGAAATTATATACAAACTCATCAAATATGTTGGTTGATAGACTCACGAAGATCTGATACTATCAAATTAATATACATAGATAAATCAAAGGTTTAAGGACGAATATTTAAAACTATGTGACTAAATGCAAATTATTCGTAATAAGTAAAAGTTCTCGATACCATAAAACTATCTGCAGTTAATAAATAGGATTAGTTAATTGAAAACATGGCTTAATATATGAATTATTTGTATTAAGTTTCGGCCTTAAATAGCCTAGGAAGAGTTGATAAATCCCAATTTACAATGTTCGAGTAATTTGTTTCTGATTAACAACTACATTATCGTCCATTAATTCATATACACATACCAGGGTTTGATTTTTTTACGTTTATTTCCTTCTAAACAACAACAACAACAACACGAAACTCCTATATTAAAGAAATAAGTGGAATATTATCCAATAAAAATGTATTATATCAAGTGTTATTCTACTTAGGTTGAAACTCTAAACCGAAAATAAAAGTTCGCTAACTGTAACCAACGAGAAAATGTTATAAATATATATGAGGTATACTCTTTTTTGGACTGTTAAGAATTTATTATTTTCTTTTACAGATTTTCAGTGCCGTAGAGTTTGATAATAAATAGTTATAATCATATGTATTTCGATGAAATAATCTCACACTCATTGATACCGAAGCCTGGTGTTGTTGTGGGGGTGCTACTTTTTATGTAGTGAGTCTTGGACAGGTATAACCGCTCCAAGCTCAACCACAGCCGAATTATTCCGTTTTAATGATCAACATGTTCGTGAACACAACTGGGTTTTCCTTGTCTTAGAACGGTTATCATGCCAAAGATAAATAGTCTACTGCTTATGAGTAGCTGGAGGAGGAAGAATAGTTGGGATTCATACCTTTCAAAAGGGTTGGGGGTGTCCTCGTGGTGTAATGGTTAAAGCGATGAACTGCGGGATCGTAGTACGCGAGTTCGTACTCCAATCGCGCTATTACGTTCACTTTCGGGCAAATACCCTTGGGAAAGGTATGAACCCCCTTATTCTCCCTCCAGCTATGGATAAATAGTAGGACGGACTAGGTTCTTCAGCCTTGGTGAGGCAACTAGTCTAGGAGAAGGAAAACTCTGAATTCAAACCTGTTAAACTCCGCTTAAAAATTGACCCGAGCGGAGGGGTTGGTAAATAGTACCTTTCAAAAGGGTTTCAAGATATGTTAAATGCGAACAACCTTTTCAAGGATTTGAACTCGAATCGCCAAGTCGATTTCCTACGACTATAACCATTAGAGCAGGCGCGTCTCTCCACTATATAATACTTTACTATGAATAAAAAAAAAATTGTTTTGAAGAAAAGTAAACACTTGCCGAGAAAATATGTGGGGTTGTTCTTATTTATGGGTGATGTTGTTTTTATTATTATGTCACCTTTTAACAAATCTCCGACATCAAATATTCAGTCAAGGAATCGACTCCCAACGGCCAGACAGCAACCGATCGCTTATCAACGTCAAAATTCTATGATCCTGCCAGTAGACTGTCGGGGTTTGAAAGACTTTTGATGTCACAGATTACGTTACAAATTGACTGGAAACGTGAATATGTCTGACAAAGGTGAGGTAAACTTATAACCTCTGCTCGGTAAAGAGAAATAAACGTTTATCCTTTGGAATATTCTTTAACTCACACTGATGTTAGAAGATGCCTCCAGTATCAAGTCTCTATCTTGAAACAGAATTAAGGAATTTCTTTCTATACAACGAACCTGGTTTCTGTCTTCAATTATCCTAAATAGGAGGATCATTAAATAAGTTTCCAGACTTTTTTTGTGTGGGCACTTTTATTGATAGTGCACACATGAAACTCTAGTCTCCTTCGAAGTAATCTTCTCCGGCTGCAATGCACTTGTACTGTTCCAACAACTTCTGGAAGGCCCCATGAAAATCCTCATGTGCGAGCGTGTCAATGACTTTCGTCACTGCCTCTTTCATCTCATTTATCTCATGGAGCATCTTGCATGAATCGAGCATCAGTTTTTGAGTGGCATAAGAGATTCAAAGAAGACAGAGAGTCTGTGAGGGATGATGGAAAGTGTGGGAGGAGTAAGGAAGTCGATACACCAGATTGGCGAAAGGGTTAAGGTTAGGGTTAGGGTTACTACGTTGAGGTTTTAAGGGAGTTCAGAAAGAGATTCCTTGGGAAGAGGTCAGCACTCTTCAAATCGGGGCAGTGGCATTTCAATCAGGACAATGCACCAGTCTAGCACTCCATCCTCGTCACAGACTATTTGACCAAGATGGGCATCACGACAAGCAAATAATTAATACTAAATAGAATAATTTGTGTTAAATAAATCTAACGTTTTTAAAAATAAAGTTACTTATAAATTATTCACTGAGAACTCACACACACACACACACACACACACATATATATATATATATATATATATATATATATATATATATAATTTAGCATCAAATTACCCAGAGAGGTTCATAGATCATTATATAAAATAACCCAGCCAAACCAAATCTGCAACGAAAAGGAGACACGGTGCCAATTTAAATAAATCAATAAATTTAAGTTCTATTATTCAGGTAAGTAATTTATGGTGAAAAGCCAGATTGTACAATTGGAACTTCCTTCATTATATCCAAACGTAACACAGCATGACTTGTCTCCTCAAATGAAAATCCATCACGAAAGGAAGGTTTGAGGACGTTGAGTAATTTTTTTTAAATACGACAGCTCAGTTTCACATCATTTCTAAAAAAAAATGCAAAAAATTTCTTGACGAATCGGAAACTCGCTTGAAAAATGTGCTATATGCCAAGGGGACAACTTTGAAGAAAATTAATGTTTTATTCATTGTTTATTTTTATGTTCAATCAACTGGTATATATATGAAATATAGGATTGTTGCTTCGCAGTGTCTAGGAGTGAGTAGATCAGATATATGTGTTTGAACGTCAATATTTATACCATTTTATTTGCCATCATGGCATCTCATGGTAAACATCGTGCGTTGGTGATAGAAACTGAAATAGTGACTCAATCATTGCAATCCCATTGTGATTAATTACTCTGTGATTACCTGAATGGTGAAGTCTTTAAGTAAAGGTTTAAAAAAACTTAAGAAATAAAATATTTTATTCATCATGACCTCACAGCAGTACCTGAGGGAATATTGAGGTGAGTGTTGCAGAAGTTCCGGGTGAGACTCCAAGAGTTTATAAATATTTGGACAATATAATCCTTAGAATTGTGGATAATAACATCAAACAGCAAATGTTTGTTTTGGGGTTTTTTCGGGGGCGGGGGGGAGGATTATAGTGAAATAAAATTTTCTATTGGATTTGTGCTGTCTTCTTATATTTTTTCTCCGAAGTCGAGTATTTATTCAGCTGGTCAACAGATATGTTTTTAATATAATATAAAAGAACTTTTAAGGTCTTCAATTGCTTACAGTTTCTAATGATTTTCAAATAAATAACAGTTAGGATTTTTTTTTGCTTTGTGTTCTACTTGCATGTTCTTTTTCCCTTCTTTTTACGTCCCATTTTTTTATTTTTTATTATGCTGACATTGTAGAAAGTGAGTTTGAATTCCAGTCGGGTTATCATGTTCACTTTCAAACTAAAACCTTTAAGAAAAGGTTTAAAATTTTTCATTACCCTAATTACCACTGCTGTGTGACGATACCCACTCGGCCCCCCGAATACATCAACCTCTTCGAACCATTTCGATCTTCTTGGCCGGTGATCGTCTAATAGTTCCAATAGAGGCATCGCACATTTCTTCATAGCTACAAAAAATACAATCAAGGGAGTGGGAGAAAAAGAACAAACGAAAAATATGCTTGGGTTAATTCAAGCGCAAGAAGGAGAGTTATGTAACGCTCTGCATTCCATGTGTGCATATGTAGACTAACGCTAGCGTGGATTTCTAGCGAAATTGCTACAAAGCTACTAGGAATGCCAACACATCTTGACCGGTCTTCCCTCACTGCTCTGGACTCTCTCTCTCATGCCGACTAGTCACTTCTGCTGTCCGGTGTCGACTGGCCACTCGCATCACCGTTTGTCAACTGACTTCTCTCAGTCCCTTTTGTCCAACCCTCTCCGGCATTCCCTTAGCCACTTCTGGTCACTTCGAGATCTCGAGCTCAGGCCTTTGTTTGGTTTCGCGCCAAAACAGACAAAGGGATCGTCTGCTTTGCGAACCACCTACATAGTGTTACAGCTGCTCTTCAACA
Source organism: Sepioteuthis lessoniana (assembly GCA_963585895.1). NCBI lineage: Eukaryota > Metazoa > Mollusca > Cephalopoda > Myopsida > Loliginidae > Sepioteuthis > Sepioteuthis lessoniana. The sequence goes on from OY757915.1 coordinate 78,944,808, forward strand.
GAGAAAGCTTTGTCATTAAATATCTCACAAAGGTTGATATGCAAAAAAAAACAAACAAACAAGGAAACATTTCTAACATTGTTTCACTTTATTCCCTTTTGCATGAATGTTCTGCATATTTTTCCATTAGAATTTATTTTCTTGTGGCTTTTTCAAATCACTTCAAAGTTTTTATGTAACAATTTCTTTCGTTTTCAAATTAAATTTTTCACAATTTGTTTTCTGTACATAGGAATATTCTCCGTAGCGTAATGGCTAAGGTACTCGACTGTAGCCTTAGAGTAAGCGAGGTGGTACAAACCCTCATTCCTCTGGATATGGTTTTAAATGGGATCACAGTTGTTCTTCTAAATGGATGGCTTTGGTATTTAATAACCCATGAAGGTTGATATGCCATAAAATAAAGAGGCCAAAGATCATACCCTTGAAAAAGGCGTAACCTCCTTATACCCTAGGTATGGGTTCAATTATATCATTGATATTCTTCTACAAGGATGGCTTAAGAATTGAATACCCCACGACGGTTGATATGCCATTAAACAAATGTTTGTATACATAGATTGTTCTATTCTTTTCGTTGTTTTTTTTTTTCTCATCTTTTTTTTAAGCTTAATTTGATTAACATCTGCCAAATGTATTTTGAAAGTTTACTTTTTTCAGATGCTTCCGTTTTACTTTATTTGTGATTATAACAACCCTTTTTTACATTCTCCTTCGATAGTGTATATTTTTTCTACCTGTAATGCTCATTTATAATCTTGTTTCACAAATTTATGAACAGGTGTTTTACCTTTGTAGTTGCCTCTGTTTTCAGTGCTTATTTATCTATTGTTGTTGTTTGTTTTTTGTTGTTTTTTGTTGTTTTTTTTTTTTGTTTTTTTTTTTGGTGGGGATTCGATAAAGTCCGTTGTCGGCACACCTGATTATTATACCGTTTCGGAAGAAAAATGTTGTATAATTTGTATTTAAAGAGTATTTTTCTGTTGCATAAAAGTGTCCATTGCTAATATGACAGAGCAGGTCATAAACCGAACATAGCGAAGTTATGTTCTCAGTGAGTTACTTAGAGTTTCATGTTAAAAACACTGTCTTCAGATGGAAAGATGAGAAAAAGTCGATAGTCAAGAACATTTTAAAGTATGAGTATTTTGTCACGTGATATAATATTTCAGCAGATGACACAAACCTGTACCACTACAACAAGTGTGAGTGTGTGTGAATAGATTGATTGGCAGTTAATAGTGAATCTATCGTTTTAGGATAAATGTGTTTACGTGTTCCAAATGTTTGTAAAATGAAAACAATTCGAAAAATAAACAAGTTTACGCGCCATTTCTTTTCAGGTATCGGTTTTAATTTACATTCCTTGGAGGAGAGCTCGTTCGATTTGGTTTCTTTTATTAATGACATATCAACTTTCTTGGATGGTTTAATGCCAGAGTTATCCATATAGAAAAAAGCCATGGATACTATTTTACTCATAGCTGGCAGAAATTTTTGAGGTATTTACAACGGTATATACCTTTGTATGACTGTTTGATTAATTTATGTACAATCACAGAAATCAAAATGTCATAGAGTTAGGGTGAATGTGTGCTACGTCAATATCTCAGATTTTTATAGCATATCGTTCTTCTAAAGTGTCCACACGTCCAGATTGCATTTTTTAAATTCACCAGCTGTGATAATCATTCTTTAGTAGGGTGTATTCCAATTGCTGCTGTAGCTGTTCATTTAAAGCTGAAATCATAAAAATAGGTCAGTCATCTCATAACATGTATAGCAATAACATACTGAATTTTCAAGAATCTATGACAATTTTAAATGCCTGTACAAAAAAAAAGGCTGGAAACCACGTACCATACTGTTCAGTTATGATCTACACGTCTATCCAGCTATTTATCACGCTATCGGCTGGGATGGTGGAATACCAGATTACACAGTGGGATAAAACCCCTCCCCAACGATGCTACTAGTTGGTCGTGGGCGGTGACCTGAAATAATTCAGAACAAAATCCTGGTGGCTGAGCAGTCTGTAAATCGGTAAGAAAAATGGTCACATGTATGGCAACTGTTCACTTTGGTCCTTGCTGTGTTAGACGGATTGTCGGAGAAGCCCGATCCGATCTATCAGCCTGTACTAATACGATTGTTCCGACCGTATTCTTCAAATTGATATTGCAGCAAACAAGTACCCATGGATACTATTTTACTCATAGCTGGCGGAAAATCTTTGAGATATTTACAACGGTATATACCTTTGTATGACTGGTTGGTAAATTTATGTACAATCACCGGGCGAAATCAAAATGTCACAGAGTTGGGGTGAATTTGTGCTACGTCAATATCGCAGTTTTCTAGGAGCTGCTGAATAATAAGTCCCTCCTCAGGCGAGGCTAGTGGTAAAAAGAATAAAATACAAATAGAAAATGAGAGTATGACCCTTTACCGGAAATTTGGAACCTGGTTTCATGTGAACAAAATGTTGGGAAAATGCAAATTTATACTCTTATTTCATTTTATCATTTTATCTTTTTTTAAATTTCATTCTTTTTGTTTCTTATTTTCTTATTTTTTATATCACTAAATGTTGGGAAAATGCAAATTTATACTCTTATTTCATTTTATCATATTATCTTTTTTTAAATTTCATTCTTTTTGTTTCTTATTTTCTTATTTTTTATATCACTAAATGTTGGGAAAATGCAAATTTATACTCTTATTTCATTTTATCATTTTATCTTTTTTTAAATTTCATTCTTTTTGTTTCTTATTTTCTTATTTTTTATATCACTAAATGTTGGGAAAATGCAAATTTATACTCTTATTTCATTTTATCATTTTATCTTTTTTTAAATTTCATTCTTTTTGTTTCTTATTTTCTTATTTTTTATATCACTAAATGTTGGGAAAATGCAAATTTATACTCTTATTTCATTTTATCATTTTATCTTTTTTTAAATTTCATTCTTTTTGTTTCTTATTTTCTTATTTTTTATATCACTAAAGATTCCCATTTCCGTAACCGGAAACATATTTGTCAGACTAGTGTATTTCTACAATTTTAGTTTTAAAAATACTTTTACGGAGCTTTTCTGTTTTTTAATTAGGTCTATGATAATTTCTTTCCTTCAAAGTGAGTCAACCATCTTAGGTTTTTCATATCAAAGCCATCCTTGTAGAAGAACCGCAGTGATACTGTTCTTATATAATTAAGGTAATAATTAATCATTTTAATCATTTTTTGTTAATCATATTTTATTATCTAGTTTGCTAAGGCTTTGAACTATTTGGTGTCTCTAGTTTAGATGTTTTCTTAAGACAGGCACTCGCATGTCTTGCGCGGGAAGGATATGACAATCATCATTTGTATAATAAATTCCCAGACAGGAAATAGGATCGGACGGACAGTTGTAGTGGGTGGATGACGTCATATCCGGGATAGATGGTCCTGAGAATTTGAGCGTTTTGAAAAAAAAAACGGTTCAGTTGGGTTTCAACCGTTGAAGGTAGCTGTTGGGTTTTTCGGATCTGATCAGATCAGATTGTTTTGGGTCTCGACCGGTAGAGATGAGTTGAGATCTTAGACACCGCAAGGTACGCTATGCGTGGTGGGTGTCGGCAGAGTATAGTTAATATTGGCTTTTATGAATTGTGTCTCTCTCCTCGTGTCGCCAAGGACGGAAGTCAAAAAGAAATAAAACCGTTCGTATCCGAAACGACAGAGTTAACTGTATAGTTATTATTGGTATCATGAGTATACAACACTGTTTTGACTATAGCTGAAGAAGACAAGTCCTTTCGATACCTTTTCTCAAGGGTATTACACTGAAAGTGAACATAATAACACGACTGATGTTTGAACTCGATTACTTCGATGCTGCAGTCAAGTATTTTAGTTATTATGCCACAGATACTATCCCTACAGTTCTATAGAGAAGTATATTTCAATTGTAGATGATGTCATGTTTCGTACCAATGTTTGACTCGGGAAGGGAAGGACATCCAACAAATAAAATCTCAAAAAAAAATTGACGTCCATCTTCGTCAACGTACAATGAACGTCTTAAAAAGTGCGTGATGTGATCTGTCAAAATCCAGGCTTGACTTTCCCGGAAAGGAAGGAATCTGTAAGTGTTCGTGACGAATGATTTACAAGGATTAAAAAAACAAACAAAAGACGGTGATATATCTTGCTGCAGTTAAGAAGAAAAAATGTGATGCTTCTGTTGACATATGGATAAAAAGAGAATTGTGACGGTTTGGTTAATCAAAGCCTGCTCCATATTTAGCTTTTACTCGCATTCTTTTCTCTTCTACCAAAGCTGAAATACCCTCTGAAAGGTCGTTCATTTTAAAACGACAATACAGATGGAAGAAAATGTCGTTGTCGTCCTGCACCCCATACCTTAAAATGAGTTCCAGGCTGATAGATCATTCAACAAATTTATACCAACAATGTAAATAACTATTCAAATGAAGATGAGTTTAATTAAGTAGTTAAGAAAGTAATATAGGTGTTTGAAAAAAAAAATGAAAATCTGATTTTTGGGATTCGCTTGTCGGTGGGGTTTAGAATACGCCGTCTCTTTGATTTATTTTCTTTGTTTTAATGGCATCTCAACATCCCCAAACCACTCTTGCAGTTTAATAGTGGTATTATCAAGCATATAGTGGGGGAATAAGTGATTTCATACATTTCCCAACGATATTAATCTAGAAGTAAACAAGAGGTCAACTGGAGTTCGAACCCACTATTTCGATGTCCCAGTATAGCACATTAGCCATTACGCCATAGGAATTTAACCCTTCAAAACGCTGAAGTGGGTTAAGAATTTCCTAAAAATATGCCCCGGGAGGGACACTAAACTGCATCTGAGGGTTAAGCATCAGTTCTAGAACTCTGATAACGGTAGTATACTCGGAAGAGGTAGTACTTGTTAAATCAAACAGGTTTCTTTGAAATCCATCTATTTGGAAAAGATAAAATAGAGCTATTGAAAAATTAACAACATTAGATTGAATATTTGATGTCATTTATCATTAAATTGTTTTTATAAAGAATAGTTACTTGGAGCCATAATATTTTACTCTGGATTATTATTTTCAATTACTTGAAATCCTACATCTGAATGGATTATTTGTATTAGATAGGAGTTCTGGATATCACATAACCGAGTGTAAGAAAATATTTAAAGAAACAGTTACACAGAAACGAATACGAATGCACAATGACTGCGTTTCCCTAACCTCCAAGCATAATTTAACCATATACGGGTTGAGATGCTGTCCAAATCAATGGATCATTTTATTTAGGCAGAACAAGTTTTGTTCATTGTACACTTATATCTTCTAGGGGCGCATTTAGTATTCAGTGACGTTCTAAGAATATCAAATCGTTCATTGAATGGCCTACAATGGTAGATGTGTTAAAGAACCCATTCTACATTTGAAAACATTTAATTGTATATAAACAAATGATTGATATTAAATTGAATTATTAGTATTAAATAGCAATGCTTAAGACGGTTTTCAAACTAATGAGCTCTGGCTCGTTTAAAATACTTACCTTAAAGCTATTTACTTACAAATCATATTTAGTTACAGAATTTGCATTAAATAACCATCAAAGCTTGAAATGCCATTAAAACGAAGAACCTAAGCTAGCCTATCCTAAACTAACTTAATACTACATCTTTTGGGGGATTACAAACAATATCACTTGTTTCATTAATAAATTTAGGTTTTTTAATATTAGCAGTTACTTTTCCTTTTGAAATTGCAGCCCTAGATCCTCATGAAAAATTCATTGCAACCCTCAGTTAAAGGTTAACACTCTCTTTGTACAAAAATGATTCTAGATGATTTTAGATGGTCTTCTTCGCCACTCCACAAAAGGATATGACGCAGAATCAATATTCTAAGACTTCCTTAGCATGAATGCACGGTTGAGAGTGGGGCCAAATATAGCTTACATCTGTCGAGAGATTGTACTTCAAACATCGGGCAATAAATGTGATCTTACGCCATTTGGGATTTTTTTTTATTCAAACACGGAACTGAATTAAAATTGCTCCTATGAATTCTATTTTAACCGCAATGACATCACCGAGTGTAAGAAAATCTTTAAAGAAACACCTACACAGAAACGAATACGAATGCACAATGACTGCGTTTCCCTAACCTCCAAGCATAATATAACCATATACGGGTTGAGATGCTGTCTAAATCAATTGATCATTTTATTTAGGCAGAACAAGTTTTGTTCATTGTACACTTCTATCTTCTACGGGCACATTTAGTATTCAGTAACGTTCTTAGAATTTCAGTTAATTATTTGAACACAATATTGGAACGTTTGATTAAAACAGAACGAGAATTAGATCTAAGATTTTAAAATTACACCCACATGATTATCTTCACTGGGCAATGGCCTAATGTGATACAAACGTTAGAATATCTTTGAAGTCACCAAGGAGGTTGGGAGTTCAATCTCTGTATCAAGCAGTGGAACATTGGAGAACAAGAAGAAAGGACATTATAAATGCGAGTTAATTAAAGGGCAGGATCAGTTAATACGTTTATTTGTAACTATGTACATATCGGCCGTGTGGGTCACTAATTTAGACTAATGATAATGGATTATTCCTTTAGAAGGTTCAAAGACAGAAAAAGGCAAAGAAAGAAAGAAACTGAAAAGTGAAAGAAAGAAAGAAAGAAAGAAAGAAAGAAGCGGACTATGGACCGAATGTTCATTCACGTTGCCATTCCCACAAAATTTCTTATCTATTTTTTCTAAATTTTGGTTTTCTGTCGGTACTAATTTTCAACGCAGTAGACGTAGGTCACCATAAGTTGCATCGACTGGAAGTCAACGACCATCAATGATCGAATTCCAAGCGCCGTGTCGAGCGCAACAAGAATTTCATTTAATGATACGTTTCTTTGTCAGTACCTTCAACTCACAGAGCAAATTTTCAGGAAAGTTTTCGTTCCTCTAACATGAAATCTATAAATATATTTTCGTATATTTTTTCATTCAGTTTGTTGCTATGAAATCTCTTTGAATCAAAATTTAACTCAACTTACTTCCATGACTAGAATCCCTAACTCTCGGCAAGTGGACCACATTGGCCCTTGAGACCTGTCTGTCCAACACTACATCCAACTTTCAACATTTTCTCCTCGCATTTTGATTATAACAATGACAAAATACCATCAAACTGCGGATGTAACTCATTGATGATCTATAGTGTCCCGAAGATTTAAAGTTCAAGAGTCTTACTTGCCACATACTCGATTTTCTATAAGAACCGAGTATTTAAATTTAGACAATTCCCTGACCTTATCACCTTCAACCAACAAAGCGAAGTGCATATTTTGCACTACATACTGTTGTGAACAGTTGTTCACTAAAATCAAGAATGGCAAATGTACAATACATCTGCAACTGTCAAATCATCACTTCTGGTTTTATGGGCTCTTTCTTCCAACCTCTTCATTCAACCTTGATATTACCTTGCCGGTCAGTTAGGGCCGTAGAATGCAACGAATGCAACTCTACAAATACGTTAGACGTGCAACGAGTGTCCTGAAAATGACATTAAATCCTCAGATGGTAAAGCTCCATATCTGGAGCTTTGGAAAAATTGGAGTACCATTTCATGTGTTGTATAGCCGTCATACAAATACAAAAGGAAACATAACCAAAAAAACATACTTCTTTATAAAAATTATCTCTCCTACTTTATTCTCGAAAGGATTGATGTTCTGTGGTGTGTGAGAGATGGTTGGAGAGACATATACTCAGAAATAGGAATTCTTCTTCCCATATCTTCTCCTGAGAGGCTGGGGGTGCCAACGATTGCACACCCTTGCAAGCTCCTCAGAGACGCCTCTGATCGGTTGCGTGTCTCTTGCTCGACTGTGATTCTCTGTCTCCGTCTATATCTGACCGCGTGGTTCTCATCACGTGGTCTCCTTCCGGTTACCGGGAATAGGTGGTGGGTTTCTCTTAAACATAGGATTAGAGATTTCGCAACCAAGTACGGTCGACAGCTTAATTTAAATAGGACCAAGGAGGCGAAATCTATAGATGATAGACTTTCCCGGGCGGTGGCTGGGTGGGGTACTCCCTAGGTGTAGAACTAGCTAGGTCCGTGATGCGTTGAAGCAGGTCGGCCTCAACAAGTCGCCGGAACTAGATGGTTTACCCTACGAAGTGTACTTGAGGATGTTGCACATGTTTGTACCTATTCTGACGGATATTTTCAACCATTGGTTCGCCCAGGGAGTCATCCCTGGTAGCGTTACCTAGGTCGTGATCACATTGCTGAAGAAAGGTGGCAGGCATGTTTGGGAGGATTTAGACGATTACAGGCCCATAACTCTGCTTAACACAGAGTTAAAGATTTTGGCCCGGGTCTTAGCGAATCGTTTACAGCTTGTCATTAGCGATCTGATCGGCCGCGAACAGACCTTTGCTGTGAAAGGACGATCGATCCAGGACAACCTGCACTTGATTCGCGAGGTCCTTGAGGGGATAGAAGATGACACTGAAGCCGCACTGATCAGTTTAGATCAGTCCAAGGGCTTCGATAGGGTTGACCATAGGTTTTTGGCGACTGTTTTGGAGACTGCCGGATTCGAACCGAAGTTCCGCAGATGGATTAGCATGATGTACCATAACCCTCAGGCAGTGGTGCAGGTGAACGGAAGGCGTGCGGGGGCGTTCGCGATCAAGCGTTTGGTCCGGCAGGGCTGCCCTCTGTCTCCTCTTCTCTATGTCCTCGCGTTGGAGCCCCTCCTGTGCAGGCTTAGGGATGGGGGACAAGTCCGACCCTGCGCGGTGTCCCTTTTTCTGGCCCTCTTACGGCAAGGGTTTCCGCGTTCGCTGATGACATCACAGTTTTGTATCCTGCCACCTGGATATAGAGGCTGTGAAAGAGGCGGTTGTCGAGTACGAGTGGATTGCAGGAGCCAAGGTCAATTTTGAAAAAAGCGAAGGTTTGCGGCTCGGAGCTTGGAGGGGTAGCAATACTCTTCCAGGGCCCTTCCGCTGGAGTGACGGACACATCTGCATCCTCAGGGTGTGGTTCGGGCGCGACTTTCAACTGGAGTGAAATTGGTCGAAAGTACAAGCTAAGGTGAATGCTCTGGTGGGAATCTTGATCCTTTACCGATTGGCTGTACTTCCTCTGCCTAAGGCACGTCGGCTGGCCCTTAAACAATCCCTCTCCAGATTGCTCTGGGGAGGTGCAAGGCCAATGGTCCGTAGGCAGGTCTGTATCCAACGTACACGCCACTGGCTTGCTGAAAGACTTGCATACCTGGGCCGATCCTTGACGGGGGACGCAGCGTGAAGACGAAAGGCGAGTCGGACTTTTCCTCGCCTTAAGTCAGACCCAAAGGCTGAAGGTCGACGTAAGCCTTTGGACGAAGCACTGTTTATCTGCGAATGCCAAAAGGCCCTCCGTAACCTTCTTGGGTCCAGTGACCTTTCACGGCCTCGAAAAGAACTATATCGGGAGCTAGTGGTGGGTTCCGCTTCTGATCCTCTTAGCAAGCGGCGAGGCTGGACGGCGGAGGAGATCCGTTCTCACTGGAATTGGACGCCAGGATCGATCTTCTTGAACAACTCCGAGTTCTCGCTTACCTGGCGACTTGTACGGAATGCGTTACCCCTTCTTGGCTTGAACTACAAAGCAGGTCTAGCAGACATGCCCGATTACCATCGCTGCAGCCGTGGCTTAGAAGAAACGGCTGAGCACGCCTACTACTACTGCGAGCGAGTTCGCCAATTCTGGGATCACGTCGGGGAGTGGACGGCTCGCATCGAACCCAAACAGCTCGTGCTGCTCGACGTTGGTTACGTCGTAGACAACGTTCACCCTCCGTTTCAGGGTGAGAAGCGTGTGGTGTTTCTCACGATCCTAGCTGTAGCTCGAATGGTGATCTGGACGACGCGAAAGAAGGGATTGTATGACGATGCAAACTTTTCTCATCGTGATCTGGTTTTGTATTTTCGGCATCAGCTGAGGGTCAAAATCAGATGCGATAGAAAACGCTTGGATTGCATAACATTCAGCAAAAGGTGGGTGAATGCAACGAGCCTGGTCGTAAGAAAGGGGCAATGTTGGAGTCATCCTTCCCTCCTCTGCTGGCCCATGGCGTCTACGGCACGGGTCCTTAGGGACCCCATCCTTGGTAAGTAGGACTTTTCCCCTTGAAACCTAGTTAGCAGTATATTGTGAGTCATTGTACACGTCATCTAGTCGTTAGCTCTCAAGATCTTCCCCATCCCCATTATTTTTGTACCTCAACCCGTATCCCAGCCAGCTTTATTGAAGATCTTGAAAGTTCATATGTATATAATTCACAATATAAAGAACCTACACCGTACCCAACCCTGTATTTCTTTACCCTGTTACCTAGAGTAGGTCCGGCTTGTTTTCGGTGTTTTCAGACACCGGAAAACAGTCGGCCTCCATTTTTTCGTAGACGTGGGGATGGGAGGGCAACCAAACGGGGGATTTTTTCCTTTGTTTTCGCCTTATATATATTTCGGGTTTTTTCTCCCATCCCCATCATATACATTCATTATAAATAAATCACAAATTGTAAATAAAATCATACAAACTCTCGGGGTTTTAAGTAGGTCTTTTTCATAGAGAAAATGTGGTATTTTGGTGGTTGCTGCACGCATGGCGATGGACGAGTGATTATATATTGTATTGTTGAATGAGTCTGCGAATGTGGCTAGCTAGGTTCCCTTAGATTACATAGCCAATGCAAGACCGCTACCTTCCATACCCCCCAAAAAACTTAAGGCCTTGTGCCTTCCTTGTATTTTTTCAAGGAAATAAAAGAATAAGCCCACCAGTCGGACCAGAAGAGCCGTTCCTATTGTTGAAGTATATCATGACTCTATCACTAATCCTATATTCTTATTACTAACCGTCTCTCTCTCGAAAATACTCTTTCCTGTAAATATAACTATTTTCCTCACATATTGTGGTTTGTCTTATTATTACTACTACTTGTGTTCACCAACCAGAACACAACATAGATGGAGGGAGAAAAGTTGGATTCATAACCTTCCCAAGGGTATTAAAACATTGAATGAAATGCACACGGTATATCCTAGGATTTGAACTCGGGTTTGTGTGTTAATTTCCTGTATCATTAACCGTTACATCACAGTCGTCTAATAAAAGAATTCATACTGAGGAAGCTGTGAGAATCCAGCCGTCTACATTTCAGCTGCGTGGCTTGACTTCGGCTCGGCACTGTGACTGAAGTTCAATGGTAGACCGAAAGGCCCCTGGCTTCGGGTGGGAGAGCTGTATTATTGCCCCCCCCCCCTTGTATGGCACTGGAAACCGTAGTCCAGTTCAAGTTGTAATCACGCATCCGTGCCTGGACCCATGTTTGAGTCCACGTCCAGCTTGGCTCATCAGGTTCACATTGCACTAATTGAGCCGATGACCTGCATGGTCCAACAGAGTTCGAGTCTCGGCTCGAGCCCGACCTCCCCATCACTTAACTCCCACTATAAACCGACGTTCGGGTCATTGACCTTATTTGTCACTGCCTACCAAGGCAGTGACAAATAAACCAGCTGTCTACATTTACCTATTTTACTGGCGTGCTAAACCATAATCGAATTCCGAAAGCCATATCCGATGCAACCAACAAATTTGTAATATCGTATAATGTGTACCAACAGTCAAATTCCGAAAGCCGTGCATTATTCTGCCATTGAAGTCTTGGTTCTGTACTTTGCATCAGGATTATTGAATTTCTACACAACCATCGAATTATAAACATCATGCTTTGTTCAACTATAGTCAACATTCAGAGGACGTTTTGTTTGACGTTCGATACTTTTTTTTAATGTTCTAATAGGATTTACATTCATAAAATTATTCATAAGATTTATATTAGTTATAAAAAAATTATGGTCAGTTCAAATTCTTAAAGGAACAATTTTTAAAGGTTCGTTTGTTTGTTTATTTGATTTTCTATTTCTTGTTGTAGAATGCGGCGGCAATGGAAATTACTGAAGAATTAAATGTTATTTCATGGTTCCGAGAAGACAGCCTGTTATTATAAGGCTCGCATAAACTAAAAGCATTTCGAACGTTTTTGGCTTTTGTTACTCTATTAATTATTTGGTCTAATCGAACCTGACTGCAGCAGTAATATTTGACACCCCAATCCACTCATTCGTCTCATTTGTCTAAAAAAATTAACTGCTCTGAAATTGGGGCAAATATTGATCCTTCTAATAACTATTTTACACCTGTTTTAACTTTATTTTATTTTATTTTATTTATTTTTTTTTTTTTGGGGAGCCTAAGTGACAGTAACTCTCTTTAAGTCTCCAGATCTCTTCTCTGAATGCGAACCATTTTTAGCTGTGATCTGGTGGTTTGAGATTCTTCATCTTTAGTTCATCGAGTCTTTTTTTTTCAGGACCTTTTCAAGTGTCCGAAGGATGATTGATATTACTTTCACTTCATGTTCCTCTGCTTTTTCAGCTCTCTAGCAAGTTCACGATATTGGTCCACTTTTTCGTCTTTTTTCACTTTCATTCTGTGGTCTGATGGCATATAAAAATCCACAATATGACACTTTTTTCTTACATATATATATATATATATATATATATATATATATATATATATAAGTTGGTGACCACTTTTGAGGGTGACCTTACGGAACTCTTTTCAATAGCAACTACATCACGGTGTAAGGGAGGGCGCTATTCCTTTGTCTGGATTGCTCCACTTTACTCTTGATATGTACATTCATAATATTGAGTATTAAGCAAGGAGGTATCAAGTACCATTTTTTTAGACTTTGGTATGACTTGACCTGGGGTTTGAACGCCGGCCATTGGCGAATACGCTGCCCACTAGACCAATGATAATTCTACCTGTAACACTCCGATTAATTTCTAGTCCGAATTTTTTTCGATTTACATCTATATTAAAATTAAACATAACACATTTTCATATTAAAACGATTTAGCAATTATCAAATTGTAAAAATCGTACAATCTGCTAATGCAACTTAATCAACTAGTTGAGTCATTGAAAAAAATAGTACACGACTTTTGTAGTCGGCAGTTCTCGTTTCCATTCTTTATTACGTAGAATGTCGGAAGAAAGAAAGGCACAGGACAATGCCAAGGCTACCTTATTTCAAATCAACGGAATGGAAAAAAACTTTCTTAGTTGCAAATCATCTGACCTCCTCCAACGACATGTTTTTAGAGCCACCCCAACTCACGTAGTCGGCTTCGAAGGCAAAGATAAATGTCTCCAGTAGGTTGACTCTGTCCCTGACTCTGACGATTGTAATATACTTATCGCTTTACATCTGTTTCAGGTTCTAAGTCACGTAAATATGAAGTGTTCTTAAATCGCGTGAATACTGCACGTGCATTGCTGTCATTCAACCATGTGTGTCATTGACGTATCATTTGAACTTTTCAGTCGGTATGCTTACGTTTTCCTAAACATGTTTGTTGAATATATTATTACAGTGGAGTAAGGAAGCCTAGGCTTCTTAATCTTGATTAGGCAACCGGTCAAGAAGGATATCTGTGAAATTCCTATTAAAAATTGACATTGTATTACATCCTGCTCATGCGGAAGGGTTTAGCAAATATATAAATAAATATATATATATATATATATATATACTTTCTTTAAAGAAAAAAACAAAGACCGGTTATTTTAAGATTACAAATTTATTTCCATCCTGTTTTTCAGTTTCTGGTGTGAACCAAAAACACGAAGAAAAATATTACAGGACTTCTTCAGATCTTATGGATAAAATAAAACAGAATAGACACGGCGGGGGGAATGGAAGAGGGGTGAAGAGTTACCTCCTCATTTTATTAAACTTCCGTTTTTTTATTTACTTATTTATCTTATTTATTTTTCTAATTTTCCGTCGGTTGGAATTATGGTAATTTTGCTTTTTTATTTATTTTTTTTATTTTTTTTTTTTTGTTAAGTTCGATAATTAACTTTCATGTGTTATGTTTGTATAATAAATTTTTGTAAGGGAAATATTAATACTTATATTAATTTCGAGTCTATTTCCTCAGTTACCTATTTTTTTCATGTCCGTATATTGGATACGTTTTTGTTACCTTGTTTCACAATTTATTTCTATGTTTTTTTAAGATAATCAGTCTACAGTTTAAGTAAATATATACGTGTGTGTGTGTATGTGTGTGTGTGCGTGTGCGTGTTAGTCCAGTCGGCTGGAATTGTAGAATAGGCCAACTGCATAACAGCCGAGGGGTAATAACCCCGAAAGAGTTTCCTGAGTGTCCTAAACCATCTAATGGTAAGCCTCAAGTTTTGAAGCTCTGTGGAACATGGAATATCCCTCCATTGCCAATGCTTCCAGGTTCACTCTGAACCGAAGTGGTAGAACCTGTAAGAGTCCTATACATGAATCAAATAGAAGCGTTTAACCATTTAACTGAATGCAGACAAATAACTGCTAAATTGAATAGTTAAAATCTTATACGAATAAGTTAAATGCCAGTAAATGAACTATGGGGGGTAAGCAGGACGACCAGCGCGAACATACATTCAGCAACTATGTGAGGATACAGGATGTTGTCCAGACGACCTGCCTGAGGCGATGAACGATAGGGAAAAGTGGCGAGAGAGGGTCAGGGATATCCGTACTACCAGCACGACATGATGATGATGATGATGATGATGATGATGATGATGATGAAATGAACTATATTCAAATAAAACAATTAGTGTGAGCAATACTTGAAAACCTTTCACTGTTTGTGAACAAATGATTAATATTAAATAAAATTATTAGTCTTCAAACCAGGCCAGTGGAGTGTTCGCCAATAGTCCGAGAGACCTGAGTTCAATCCCAGGTCAAGTCAAACCAAAGACTCAAAAATGGTATTTAATCCCGCCTTGCTTAACACTCAGCATTATAAGGCAAGGATCATAGGTAAATTGGAGCAATCCAGAGAATGGAGTAACGCCCTCGCCTACACCTCGGTGTAGTAGCTATGAAAAAGGGAGACTTTGAATCACCATCGACTAAGGCTGACATTAGTCTTCAATCCCAGCTCGAATCATACCAAAGACTCACAAAATGGTACTTGATACCTCCTTGCTTAACTCTCAGTATTAAAAGGTACAGATTAAGGGTAAGTATAGCTATCCAGAAAAAAGAGTAGTGCCCTCCCCTACACCTCAGTGTACTAGTTATTGAAAGGGAGAGTTCGGGTTACACTCGACTACGGTCGACTATATATATATATATATATATACATTACTGACAAATGTAGAAACCGCATGATAGCAACGTAATTTCTTCATACCCTAGGCCGTAATCTATCAATTATCTTAACTATGTAAATACCCAACCTCTCCTCCACTGGCATGATTTGACCAAGGTTATTTTGACGGACTAAAGCTGGTTTGCATTCAGGCTTTTCCTTCTTGTAGACTGGTTGCCTAACCAGGGCTAAATAACGCAGACTACCTCAACCGGTTCATTGTCTAGTGGGTAGAGTGTTCGCCAATGATCCGGAAGACCTGGGTTCAATCCCAGGTAGCGTCATACCAAAGACTTTAAAAATGGTACTTGATACCTCCTTGCTTAACACTCAGCAATATAAGGCATGTATCAAGGGTAAAGTGGAGTAATCCAGGGAAAGGAGTAGCTATTGAATAGGGAGCCTTCTGGTCGCCCTCGTCTACGGTCGCCAACTTTACTTTACTTACCTCGATTTTTATTAATACCGTGAAAGTGACCATTTGGATCGATGTGTTTCTAAATAGTATTAGTGCTGTGAAAAATGTAAAGAGCTTCGTCCAAAATTTGAACTCGGGTTGCCGATTCAATATCCTTCGATGATCGCCGTTATATTGAGCACGCCTCTGAATCAAGTAAAAGCTTGATACCCCGATGAATTCTATATTGTATATATGTTGTTATTATCCATGGAATTCGCCGTTCATTGGGGCAGGTTGAGGTTGTTCTTGAAAATTAACAACTGCGAATAAATCCTAATGCATTTTAAAAGAGGCAAACCCATTCTTTCTTTCGTTTCCAACTGGGACTCAGATGTTTTTGGATACATGACGAAATTTGCCCCCATTAAAATGACATCAGGTATCGCGATCATTTCCGACACTTTAATTGCCTTAATGTGTTTCATTTAAGCGTATGAGCGGGGGGAGGGGGTTCGAGTAAAGTGTCTAATTTCATTCTGTATTCCGATTGGATAGTTTAATAAAAATAGAAATTTTTTTTCGCACATTGACAGTTCATAATTGAAAGATTTGTATCCAAAATACGAGGTATGTCTGAAAGTTAATGGAACTGTTGTTAAAAAAAATACATGGTTTCCTTTTCAACGTCATCCATCTCGGGTCTAATGCACTTTCCGATCCTTCTCTGTCAAGCTTCTACGCACAGCTGGAAGGGTTATTCTAGGATCTCCGTCATTACGGCTTTTTTTGATGATCTCCACGCATTGACAACTTGTCTACTTGATGATCATCCTGTGATAGGGAAAAAAGTCACACGGAGAAAGATCATGTCAATAAGGAGATGGTTCTAATACCGTGATATTCATCTGATGCTCGGCACACTAAGTCCACTTATTTTTCAAACATGACCAATTCGACGGTGATTATCTTTCAAACATAATTGCCCTGTCGACTGACGCTGTAGAATATCCCGACTGCATCTTTGCAGAAGGGTAAGACTCCCCCAGTGTGTGTCCTGATTATGACATTAAACAATCTGATGGAGCTTTGGGGAATGCGGAGTACCCCTTCATCACCATCGCACCCAGGTCTACTCTTCCCCGGAGCGGTAGCACCTGATAAGATCCTATCTATGGGTCAAGTAGCACTAAACTGTGTACTTATGCTAAACGGAATTGCTTGAAATTAACTGTTTTTAACATTTAAACCGTCTACTAATGCTAAACTGAATTGTTTGTAATATAACACTTTTGACATTTAACTTTGCGTAAACAAATCTGAATTGTTTGAAATAGAATTATTTTGACATTTAAACTGTATATTTATCCTAAAACCGGCTCATTGGTCTAGTGGATAGAGTGTTCGCCAAAGATCCGGGAGACATGGGTTCAATCCTAGATCGCGTCATACCAAAGACTTTTAAAATGGCACTTAATACCTCCTTGCTTAACACTCAGCAATATAAGGTCTGTATCAAGGGTAAAGTGAAGCAATCCAGAGAAAAGAGTAGCGCCCCCCTACACCTCGGTGTAGTAGCTATTGAAAAGAGAGCCTTCCAGTCGCCCTCGATTACGATTATCAACTTTTCTTACTTATTTATCCTAAACTGAATAGTTTGAAATAGAACTGTTCAAATATATGAAAACTGATTTGGCCTTAAATAACCTACAATGGTTGATATGCCATAAAAACCAAACCAAAAAACCTCAAAACGATCCTTTTTCATGGCCAGCTGACTTGCGATCATTCGAACGGTCTGTCGACGGATCGCCACACATCACTTAATTTACCTGCTTGACTTTTAGCTCAGCCTTGCTTGTTGAAGGTCTCCTGCTCCCCAAAATATTATTTACCTTCTCCAGACCCACATTAAACCTCATGTGCCACTAAAATAAACAATGTGCGCAACACGGTGTTATCTCTATTCATTTGCTGAAACATTTTAAGTGCTTGTGAAGAAGTTTTCTCTAAATAGACTAAAGGTTTCAGGTTTATTCTTTTCTCGGTGATCATTGCAGAAGGACCTGAAAAAGAGAAGGTGAATACAAAAACATGTATAAAATATAATTGTTGCAGAAATCAAAGATTGAAGTTATATACTCCCATGATAGGTGAAAATACCATCTGCTTATCCGTCTTTCGCCCTTAACTAACCATGTCCTGTTACTTTCTAGACAGACCACATATACAAGATGCGAGATGAAATTGCAGCATACCCCAATTAGGAGGTTCACAGTTCGGTCGTAACGATTTATTGTGACAGTAGAAACAGTTACTAATCAAATCTTAGCAATCAAGTTATTTCTTGTGACGGTAAATAAAGTTGATCTACAATTTCTTTGTGTGTGTGTGTGTGTGTGTGTGTGTGTGTGTGTGTGTGTGTGTGTGTTTGCGAGCGTGATATGGCCTGATG
Source organism: Sepioteuthis lessoniana (assembly GCA_963585895.1). Classification (NCBI taxonomy): domain Eukaryota; kingdom Metazoa; phylum Mollusca; class Cephalopoda; order Myopsida; family Loliginidae; genus Sepioteuthis; species Sepioteuthis lessoniana. Next base: position 78,963,000 of record OY757915.1, read on the forward strand.
GCTCAGTTGTAGAGTTTGTGCTCTGCAATCTGTGGTCGCTGGTTCGATCTCCAGTAGTGGAGATCACGGTATACACGGTTGATGAGACGTAATAAGGTCGAAGCAGCTGTCCAGTGTTTCCGTACGTTGTACGTAGGTGTTCACCGGATTTTGTGGTCATGGTAATTCAATTCACTATATTATTCCTCTTCTGAAAAAAAGAAAATGTACATCTATATACTTGCTCTTGAGGTCATAATAATTACGCGGATGCGTATTTCTAATCCTCTTGGGAAGACGTGGCCCTGGAGGTGACCGTGCCCTCTGTAAAGAGTACGGCTGTAACTTGCAAGATACATTCAGGTTAATTGGCCCCGCAATTACCATGAGTAGTTAATTTGGTGTCCCTTGTATGCTATATAAACTGATGGGTCAGTTTTAGAATTTTGTCTCTGCAATCTGTAGTCGCTGGTTTGATCTCCAGTGGTAGAGATCACGGTATACACTGCTAATAAGGTCGAAACAGCTGTCCAGTGTTTCCATGCGTAGGTGGTAATTCAATTCATGAAGTTGCAATTCAAATTATAGCAATCAGACAAACAACTAAAATAAATAACAACAATGTCTAATAGTTAATTTATTTTTCCAAACTAGGTCTATTTTATGATTTTTATAGCCAAATTTTAACATATCATAAATTAATATAAATAAAAATCTTTGGTTTGGATGCCCTATTTAATATTGAAGTGAACGTATTAGTGCAGCTTGAGTTCGAACTCATTTACTTCAAGGCTGCAGTCGAGCACTCTTGTCAGTATACCACAGGACCACCCCCAGTACTTGTTGGGGTCCCATCTACGATTCAAATAGATCTGCAATTTACTCGTGTTCGATAAGACTGTGTACAAAAAAACTCTGAAAAGACAACTACACAAAAATGTAAATATGATCATGCAATGAATACGATTTCCTAACCTCTTAGTATAAAATAACTTTAGCTCTGTTGACATGCCGTTAAACTCAATAGATTAATATGTCAATCGAGTAGACATATATCACAGGTTCACTAAAGAGAGTGAGATAAATCGTCCCTACATGCTGAAGAAAAATAAATTACGACTTGCTATGTGCGCTATCGGTAGTAAAGTGAACATTGACTAATTAATCGTTTTTAACGGTATGTCAACCTGTCTAACTGCCTGTCCATTCGCCAATTTTATTCCTTTGGTTAAGGAAATGAGTTAATTGAATTTACATTTTTTTATGTAGCTGTTCATTAAGAATATTTTTTTCACTAAGTTATATATCAAATCACCTTATCCTATTTCCTCATTTCAGTCGCATGACCATAAGTTTATTTTCTGATTTAAGAATAAACGTTTTATAACCATTTGTCATTTCACACACAGAGTTTATATATATATATATATATATATATAATCCATTTTATAAATATCTTAGTCAAGCACAAGACCAAAAGTTGCTTATATTACCTGATTCGCCTCAAAGTCATCTATATATTTCGTTTGAGGGTTTCTTTTGGAATTTCTTGAGTTTTATTTTTTAAAGACATATCTACCCCCATCTGTTTTTTAATGCCAAATCCATTCTTTCAGAAGGGGAACTGTTTAACCCATAGATGGGAGGACAAACGGATTCATACCTTTCCCATGGGTATTTGTCCGAAAGTGAACGTAACAGCGTAACTGGAGTTCGAACTCGTGTAGAACGATTCTGCAGTCCAGTGCTTTAACCATTACACCACGGAGTCACCCCTCATTCTATCTTTTATTTATTTTTCACGACTTTACTTAGCTTTAGTTTTCCCTAACCCATAAACTGTTTAAACAATTTAGTATTTCTAAGCGGTCATTCGTTTAAGTACTGCTTATGTTCAATATGGCTTATCTGAAATCCCATAATCTACCTGAATACTGTGTGTGCTTCTAACTTGATCTTTCATATATAATCCTTATCAAGTTCAAAAACAGAAATTGAGTGTTTTAGTCTTTACCGACTGTAATATAATATTGTATAGTGGGCATCTCGAAGAAAGTTAAACCACTGAAGAGACAAAGACAAGATGAAGAGATGACAGGTTATCCAATTAAGAAATGAAATGACAAATACGCGGTTCCCAAAACGATCTTGCTCAATTTTATTTCTGTTGTTAAAAAGTTGGCCTTATGAATAGAAAAATTTATAGCAGTTTCTTGTAGTTAATTAAGAAAGATTTATTATTTCATAAATCATTTCTCACCATAATGGTGGAGGGCTGTTTCACTTGACCCCGAAATTCTGGTCATACTTTGTCAACCTACCGGTAATTTACTGATCGACCCTTTTCATAAATCACCAAGTCACTTGTCTGACTGCCCCTATTACCAAAGTTTTTGTGTACCAGTACCATGTCTCCTGAATAGTTGAAGGCAGCTTATACATTACAAGAAATTATGTACTACTGAATACCCCTTGTATCACCCACTGAATAGTTTTTAGTTTCAAGCTAAACCCAAAAGAGGTTTTATATTCCAGTTAACACCCGTCTCTCCATTAGTTTTCATCCCACCCATAAACAGCTTTGCTACATTAATAATTGCACTCTATCAGATATTTCATTGCAGTTTCTGGAGTAGGCCTTGCCTATCTAACATTGTTCTCTTTGTCATCGGCATGCCTGAAGTAGTCTGTTATATCAGCGTACGGTTGCAAGGAAAGAACAAAATACAGTTACAAAAACAAAGAACACAAAGGCATGTAAAATCTTTCACAATTTTTTTGTAAACAAAGGAGTAAAAAGTTCAAATAACAGGGATTGTATAAACGTGTTGATATGGAATTAAAAAGTAGAAAATGTCCCATCTTTAATAGCGGTAGCATTGTTAGACTTATGCGCACGCGTTCAATTAAATGTTAGGAGTGCAGAGAGGAGAGGGGTATTTGGTGATTTACGGCTTAGTGGCTTCCTTCAAAATGGAGAAGAGGAAAGTCAATGTGGGTGATGTGTGGTTTCGAGTTTCTCTCTCTCTCTCTCTCTCTCTCTCTCTCTCTCTCTCTCTCTTGCTTGTTACCGTCCCTATCGGTTATCGCTCTTACCAAGTCATCTAATCAGCATTCAGGGTTCCCAGTGAGCTAATAGCACGGATTCCCCCTCTCTCTCCCACCTCTCTCTCTCTCTCTCTCTCTCTCTCTCTCTTCGCTTGCTATCCGTCCCTATCGGTTGTCGCTCTTACCAAGTCATCTAGTCAGCATCCAGGGTTCTCACTATGGTAATACCACGGATTCCTTTCTCTTTCTCTCTCACTCCCTCTCTCTCTTCTCTCTCTCTCTCCATCTATCTATCTCTCGCTTATAGCCGTCCCTAACGGTCATTGCAATTACCAAGTCATCTAGTCAGCATCCAGTGTTCCCACAGAGTTGTGTGAACTTAATTCTTTGTTGGTTGGGGAACTCAGCTTTGTTCACGATGAGTACACAGAAATATATCATTTAGAGTACGTTTTTACTCCCCAGAAGTATCCAAAATATCTTGTTTGTCTTATTTGGTTGATTTGAGTGTTGGGGAACGGTTAGGTAGCTATACTGCTGGTGTTTTGTGACCTGATACCACATGGATTTATTGAACATAGCACTCCGTACGTTCGTATCGTTCTTGTCTAGCTTTTCCTTCAAACATTTTTGTGAGCCGGCATTAAATGACCCTTTGTGGTTGATATGCCGTAAAACAAAAAAAAAACGTTTTTGTGAAAGTCTTAGATGGTCCATCCAAGCAATTTTTTTTTTCATCATACAACGTGTGAAAGCACGTGCGATACCATAGCCTCATCAGCCGCCAACCAGGGTGATAACACTGTTTCGGTAGCTCAAGGCTACAGTAATACTTACACGGTTTCAGCTTGGAATAATTCCCATAAGCGGATTGAGAAAATTTAAAGAAACTCTGTTTTTGTTTGTTATAAATTGTAATTGTTGTAAAAGAAAAATTCAAAAACTAATTAATACTGCATTTTATCGTTGAGTTGAATTATTTTTTCCAGCATTTTCAGTATATAAACATGATTCATGATTCAGTTCTGGAAAAAAAACGAAAATGTAGACTATTCTCTTATAGAATATTTTTAAAATTTTGTTAAAGGACACCTTACCTCGCAGAACGGTCGAATTCCTTTTTCGTTTTCACCTTTGGCGATACATTTTCGTCACCTCTGAATGCAATTGCCAATTTAATTTGGAAAAATTCATAATTTAAAGTACATTATTGTTCTGGGAAAACTGGAATCCTTTTTATTATTTTGATATTTTTAAAATACTCTAAAATTCATCCAGAAGTTTGACATATACTTTTGTAAGAGTAGAGATATTTTGTGGAATCTTATCAATAAACTAAGATATATTTGGCAAACGTTACCAATTAATATTTATTTATAGACTCTATAATCAAACAGGAATCTTCACAAAGCAAAATGATTGCAGTACAAGAAAAATTCTATGGAATTATTCCGTGATCGAAATTATCTGCGTCTTTCTTAATTTATATCTCAAGGAGCAACTTTTGATAGTACAGAGTTTTACAGAACGATCTCTCAAATTTAGAATTGCGGGAGTTACTTGCAGTGAGCGAATGAGAAACGTGTATTTAAGAGTCAGCAGCATGACATTGAAATTGCTATCATGGCGTTGAATGCAAAACATCGTGTATTTGTGAGTGAAACTGATTTTAAAAATGAGGACTTTATCATAACAAAGCAAAGGTTATTTCGTCAGCATTTCGAGGTTGGTCGATACGGAAGAGCTCCTGACTGGAAAACAATATTGTGCGTTTGAAATGTCAAAGAGATAGGTTTAGCTTTTAAAAAAGAAAAGGATAAATTAAAAAAATTTATCTGTTAAAAAATTACAGTACTTCCAATGATTTTGTGAGCGTTGCAGAAATTTTGGGCCAGGCTTCAGTAGTGCAAAGCTTATGAAAACAAGCTTCCTTTCAATATAATCTTTAAAACACAGTGATTACAATAATAAAAGAAAATCGATAATAATCTTAATCGGTAGAATTAAATTTTGAGTTGGCTCCATGTGCACTTTTTAATTTACATTCCAAACTAATGGGATCGTTCTGCGAGATCCTCTGTTTGTGTGTGTGTGTGTGTGTGTGTGTGTGTGTGTGTGTGTGTGTGTGTTTAAATGGGGTTTTTTTGCTTTGTGTGTGTGTGCCAATGGGTTTTTGAATGTTTTTCTGTTGTTATTTTACGTGTGTATGTATGTGTTTTTGTGTTTGTTTTTTGTCCTGTGTGTATTGTGTCTTGTGTGTATATGTGTGTGTATGCATGTGTTTTTAAGTGTATTTTTTAATTTTGTGTGCGTGTATGTGTGTATGTATTTTAGAGTATTTATTGTTTTGTGTGTTTATATATGTATGTATTTGTTTTTGTGTGTTTTTTGTTTTACGTGTGAGTATGTGCGTGAGAGAGAGAGAGATAGAGAGAGAGAGAGAGAGAGAAAGAGAGAGAGAGAAGGTATGCTCTTTTTATAGAGCCAGTGTTTGTGTTTTTTGTTTGTTCACTTGTGTTTGTGTGTTTGTGCATGCATGTGCATTTTTCTCAGTGTTTGTATTTTGTGTTTGTATGTGTATGTATGTGAGAGCATATTTACCCAACCCCTCTGCTCGGGTAGGATGTGACACAAGGTCAATTTTTAAGCGAAGTTTAACAGGTTTGAATTCAGAGTTTTCCTTCTCCTAGACTAGTTGCCTCACCAAAGCTGAAGAACCTAGTCTGCCCTACTATTTACCCATAGCTGGAGGGAGAATAATTGGATTCATACCTTTCCCAAGGATATTAGTGCTATGTGAAATGCAATTAGTCTCGGCCAGGATTTGAACTCGTGTCGCCGTGTCCATTTCCTAGGACGGTAACTATTACACCACGGGCACCTCCGAGTGTATGTATGTGAGAGGGAGAGAAAGGAAGAGCAAGTGCTTGAGAGAGAAAGACAGAAAGAGAGAGAGGGAGAGAGAGAGAGAGAGAGAATATTTGAGTGTGTCCTTACAAAGAAGATCCTGGTATCTTTGGTTAAGAATAAAATCAAATTTGTATTTTTTTTTCATTGTTAGGAATGTCCTTGTTTGTTATTTTGTACATTTCCTTTACAAAGGTGAATCATTATTCACGTTGTCAATGGGGGTTAGAATACACCGAATTCATCTCATATAGAACTATATTTATTTACCTAACTCCTCCACTATTGGCAAGATTCGACACAAGGTACACTTTAAAGTGGAGTACAGCTGGTTAGAATCAGAGTTTTCTATTTTACAGACTAGTTGCTGAACCAAGACAAGATAACCCATTCTTCCCTATTTTCTGCACATTGCTAGAGAACAGAAGGATTAATATCTTTTCCAAATGAAACGAAAACAGTCTCATCTAGGAATTGAACTCCAATCGCCCACTCCAGTTCCTACAGCAATAGCCATTACACTAAGTACTCCTTCAAAAGAGTAAGTCAACCTACACCAAAAGGAGATGTCCTAAATAGGAAACTAAACTGAATTAGGTGGTGAGACTCAAGTTCTACACAGTGTGTAATCACCTCTTTGTTGTTATCACTCCCAGGTCCATTGTTATCGATTGTTTTAATACCAGTCAAGGTCTCTTCTATGAATCAAATAGATCTGTCATAAAATTATAAGTACCAGATTAGACGTGTTATTTACGTTTCAAACCCGAAGGATCATTCGGCCGTACTCTGTATAATCAAAATAAAAAAAGGAATAGATGGTCAAAAAGAAAGAAAAAGAGAAAGAGAATAAAAAGAAGTTTCTAATAAGAGATAAACTAAGTGGCCTCTTTGATGGTGAGTCTGCCCTTATCGAGTCAATTCGGTTTTACTCTTGAGCTAAGCTAATTAACTTAGCCTTTAGTTATCTGTTTATTCGCAGACCTTGAAGGTCATATTGCATTACAATTTATATCGATGGTGATTTCAAGAAGAGTTTACGGTAGAAACCAAAATCTAAAGGATATTTGTTCTTTCAAATACCAGACGATAATGACAAATGAATCTCGGTTAAGTGAGGAGGTTCAACTTATGTTAGTAAAGACACAATGTTTTTTTTTCTTGTTTCTCGTTTTAATATCAGCAATAATTATTTTTGTTATAGTAATGAATACTAGTGAATGTAATGAATTAATGTATTATATGAAAAATTATTAATTATATTCATAAAAATTAATAGATGTTCTATTCATCAATAAGAATGCGATAATATGTTATATGAATGTTATTTTTATGACTATTTACGTACATTTTATAGATATTTATGAATGTCATATTTATGAATATTTATGAATGTTATATTCATGAATATTTATGAATGTTATATTCAGGAACATTTATAGGTTTTATATGACTATGAATGTCATATTTATGACTATTTATCAATGTTATATTTATAAATACTATAATTATGAGTATTTATGAGTTATTTGAATATTTATGAATATTGTGTTTACAAATATTTTTATGCTATGAATATTACATTTGTTAATATCTATTGTTGAATTTATGAATATTTATAAACATTTATGAATGCTATATATGAATAGTTGTTATATTTATGAATATCATATGAATATTATGTGAATATTGATGAGTGTTATATGAATATTTTATGAATATTTATGAATGTTATATTTATGAATATTTATGAATATCATATCAATGAATATTCATGAATGCTACAATTGCCATTTTCTTCAATTAATAATGGAACAATTTTCTCTTTTGATTTATTGCTGCTATTGATGTAGTATTCACCTCCACTTGAGAGATAAGCATTTAGTTACGAATAAATTTTTTAAGAAAATAAGGATTTCAATTTGACTTCATCGTTTTCATTAAAATTTTGTTATAAAATATTTTACTTTCACAATTGTGATCAAACTGAAGAGAAATTTGTAATATTGGGCTGGTAAAATAATCCTCCACCCCCAGATTATATCAATTTCTAACCCTTTTTTTTTTAAACTGGAATAACATCTTCAAAATCATTTATCAGTTTGTCAACAATAATATAGTATTATAAATTTCCTGGTCCTTATTTGACAGGATTTTGATATTGTGAATATATTGTAAATTGAACTACCATGATCAGAAAATCTGGCAAATACTTGCGCGCGACATACGCAAAAACTGGACAGCTGTTTCGACCTTATTAAGTCTCAACAGCAGTGTATACCGTGATCTCCTCCACTGGATATAGAACCAGTGACCACAGAATGCAAAGCCGCAACTCTACCATTGAGCCATCGGTATACTCTGCTGATGAGACCTACTAAGTTCGAAACAACTGTCCAATGTTTCCGTATGTTGCGCGCAAGTGTTTGCCGGATTTTCTGGTCATGGTAATTCAATTTAAAATTTAAAATTTCCTCTACTTAGAATAGAAAATGTAAAAAAAAATTATGAATATACTTTTGCCATTGTGAGTTTTGCTTTTTTAGTAATCCATACATCAACTCTGCTATCCTTAATTTTGAGTAAGCTTTTTTAAGGATAACGATGTGTTGTAAAATTTGGTGATGTCCGTAATAATAATACAGATACAGATACGAAAACTGGCAGACTCTGTCGTTTCAGGTACGAACGATTTATTAATTTCTGACTTCGGTTCTTCGACACGAGGAAAGAGAAACAATTCTTACTATACTGACGATCCTATGCTGACGCGTGGTGCATCTTGTGATGTTTAAGATCTCTGTTGGTAGATGTAAAAAAAAAACTTAACAGCAGCCATAACGGTAGAAATTTCAACTCTATATCTCAATGGTCCACTTTCCACTTCTCAACTGACTCTTTTTCAAAATCCTCGAATTCTCAGGACCATCTCTTCCGGGCATGACGTCATCCACACTCCAGCCCCATTCCCTGTCCGGGGTTTATTATGACAACGGTGATTATCATATCCTTTGCGCACTAGCGTAAAACTGTACCCAATGACTATGCTCTGAACTAAGAGACTCGAATAGTTCAAAGCCTTACCAGACTGAATGATAAAATATAATTTACGAAAAATGATTAATATAAAAAAAAAATCATTCCTTAATTATATAACTGATGGATTGGTTAATTTTAATGACATATCAACCCGTCTAGGGTTATTTTATGCCAAAAGTAAAGGGAATTATATATACTGTACACTTATATTGAGTTAGTGTTCTTAAAGAGGTTTGTACACAAATTTATTATATCAAGATTTTCTATGCGACGTAAATAATTTGCACTCGGCTATATGGTTTCAAGTATTCCAGTCAAATAATGATGACTAACTATCTAAATATCTATTTCATTTTATTTGTAACATTTTATACTCTTTTGTATTTACTCAATTTTAACAATCTATCGATCTAATGTACCTCAATAGAAGGACAGGAAAGAAAACAGTCTTCTTCTCATTAAAATCGTTGATAATTATATTTCTGTGGAAACTCCGTACAGAAGTTATGCCTAATGTCTATTGATATGTTTCCACATCATCATTATCATCAATATTACGGCGTGCCGACAGCGCAGATTCCTTTGAATCTTTTACGCTATCCGTTCCTATTGTCCATCTCTTTTGGGAAGTTTACTAAAAGGCAACCAATGTTCCCACTGAGCGGATGAATATAAGCTTTTGCTTATCGATCAATTACTGGTGTATCTATGTACAAAATTCCATAGGAAAATATCACTCATGAGTTCGTCTTTACTTCACCAGCAGAGTCCTATTTGTCTGGAATTATGGAAGATGAAAGACCGTACAACTGCTGTTTTGCTGGGTACTACGCAGGATTTCCTTTTCTAAAACCAGCACTCATAATTATCTATCTTTTTCTCCAAGCTTTTCCTTAGAGTCCACACAGTGCTGCGATACAATAGATATGATACGGCTACAAATTTGGAGGAAATTTGCGGTTTTATTTATTAATTTATTTGAGGGATAAGATTTCCATATGACCGATAGTTAGTATAGCATCGCTTTCAGTAGATGAAATATTGCTACCGAGGTCTAGTGGTCTACTAATTTCAGAGGTTTGATATTCAATAGTATTGATAGATTTCCATATGTTTGATATGGTCTACTAATTTCAGAGTTTTGATATTTAATAGTATAGATAGATTTCCATAGGTTTGATATTTAATAGTATAGATAGATTTCCATATGACCGATAGTTAGTATAGCATTGCTTTCAGTAGATGAGCTATTGCTACCGAGGTCTACTGGTCTACTAATTTCAGAGGTTTGATATTTAATAAGGAGATTGAGCCATCGTTATAAAAATTCATGAATTCTGCTTCTGTAAGTTAATGTAGAGACTAATGCCTCATGTTCCTTGCTCCAGGCTAAGCAGCAGAGATTCGGCTTCAGCAGAATATTTTTAAAAAGTGCTATTTTTTCAACAATACTTTCAGATAAATTCTTTGTGTTATCAAGTGTAGTCTGAATATAAATAACGAATGCAAGAATTCAATGTATAAATAAATATTAATGTATTAATGTTTCGTATGTATCAATAATATTTTTTTTATTTGTTACAGTTCATTGCCACATATATATGTCTAACATTGCAGGAGATCTCAGTTTGTCACCTGACACTGACTGCAGAAAAAGAGAACAACAAGTTTTTGTGTCTCGAAAAACAGCGTATTTATCTTGCTGTTACATTTCTATAAACCGGTCTCACAAAAAGGAATACATCCTGAACCTTTTTTTTTTTTTTTGTCGAGGGACGAAAAAGTCATTCTTTTGCATATAAGACATCGATTCTTTCAATGGGAAGTTTCATTTAAGCAACAAATTAAGAGATTTATTCTTTATGTCTCGAAATCAACTCTACTTTTAAAAAAATCAAACTTAACATTTCAAAAACCATATAACCACAGCTAATCAACCAGCGTCCATATGATTTCTTCAATTTATTTCCATTGGGATTGAACGCTGACCCACCGCCTGTCAATCACACTCCAACACTTCCACTGGGTTGCCTCGGATTGTTGGGGTGATGTATTACATTACATATCCTAAAGACTCCAGTATTATAATATTGATAATTATTATTATTATTATTATTATTACTATTTTTGTCAAATCGAGTATTTAGACCGGTAGTAACTGAATTCCAATGACAGCAGTCCCCCAAGCTCTCCAGACAATCTCAGTAGGCCAATGGTATCGACTGTCTCAATGTTTTACAAGATCTGCTATTACCTTATTCTCTTTACTAGGTTCTTTAGGATTCTTTGAGGGGCTTCGAATATGATTGGCATCTCTGTCACCTTCCTGTTCCACAGATTATTTCAGGTCTCTGATGATTTTTGAAGAGCTTCAGATTTTTACATCAATGCCACTCTTGTTACTAAAATGTCTTTCAAGAACGGCTTTTAGTTATTAGATATGGTAACCAAAGCAATAATAGATACTGGAATGTTTCTTGCAGAAACATTTCATATTCTCCTTATCTGTCTGGCTGGGACTTGAGAATTATCTTTTCCTCCTCTTAAGCGTTATATTCATATTGGCAGATACGGCAATATCTAGAATGGAACCTTCTTTAGAGATCCTATCCAAGATTACAATATCTGGACGCCTTGCTTGGTTTGTATTGTGAAGTTCAAAAGTACTTTAAATTGTTCATTCACCATAGTTTTCTTCTAATTAGTTTGGATTCGAATTACTTCTTATATTGAACCATGGTTGACGCGCAATTGTTAAGTGAAGTGGTTTCGCTCGCATTTTTTATTATTTGACTTTAGGCGTGTTTTTCACACGTTTTATCTAGTGGTTTTCACTGAAGTTGGAATGAAAGCAAATATCTTCAGGTCTCTAGAAATCTTCTCAGTATCCTAGCTGATCTGAACATCTGTGGATGGTCTCGGTTCACATTCTGACTTCCAGTTCTCTATGTTTCCTTTTCCATTTTCTTGAGAACCGTTCAAAATGCAGCAACTATAATTGGTTTCACTGTAACCTTCATGCTTTACAGCTTTCTTAGCTCTCTGCTAACATAAAAGAAAGTATTTATCTGCCCATTTTCTTTTGTTTTTATCCAATAATTCGTCAAGAAAGTAAAAAATCCAGGAGAAGACAAGTTCTTCTTGTTGAGTAATTCTAAGAAAATTTTATACGTCTCATCTTCTAGGGCGGATTTTGGTTTGTGTATATAACATTTGTCACCAAGGTGAAATTTTCAGGTTTTACACAACTCACAGTGGCGCACCTTTGTCACTTGCCCAGTCAGCTGGGGCTGTAGAATACACCAACTGACCCTGCAGAGGTGTAAGACTCCCACAACGAGTCTCCTGGATATGACACCAAACAACCTGATACTGAGGCTCCAGTAATTCTGGAGCTTTGGGAAATGCGGAACACCCCTTCATTGCCATTGCTTCCATGTCCACTGTGGCCTTGAGTGCTCGCACCAGAAAGTATCCTATCAATGGTCAAATAGAATTAGACTGTACCTTTGAGAGTTAACTATTATTGGATTTAAACTGCGTATTTATGCTAAACTGAATTGTTTAAGATAGAACTGTTTTGACATTTAAACTGAGTGCATATGCTAGACTGAATTGCTCGAAATAGAACTGTTTTGACATCTAAACAGCGTACTTTTACTAAACTGAAATATCTAAAATAAAACTGTTTTTATATCTAACTCTGTATATTTCCCAGTCAGATGGGGCTGCAGAATACCCACCCTGTATCTCTCCAGAGAGATAAGACCTCCCCCAAACGAATGTGCAGTATATGACAAGAAACAATTTGATGGTGAGGTTCCAATAATGCTGAAGCTTTGGAAAATGCGGAGTACTCCTTCATTGCCTTTTCTCACAGTTCTACTCTGGCCTAGAGTGGTAGCACCTGATAGGGTCCTATCTATGGGTCAAATAGAACTAAACTGCGTACTTACGATAAACCGAATTACTTGAAATAGAACTGTCTTGATATTTAAACTGCGTACTTATGCTAAACAGAATTGTTTGAAACAGAACTGTTCATTTGTATAAAAATGGATTTGGTATTAAATAACACAGAAAGTCTGATATGCCATGAACCCAAAGAAAAAAACAAAACTTTCTCACCTTGTCATGCCCAGTCTTGTACTATTTTTGTGCCGTTTTTCTACATTCATTTATTATGTGACTAACTTTAACTAAATAACCAAAAGTTGCTATTTTATGCGTGTTATTATTGTTATATAATTCAAGAATTATTTTTTACATTAATCATTTTTCGTTAATTATATTTTATCATTTATTTTGGTTGGAATTTGAACTATTCGGGTTAAGAGCCCAGGTGCATAGTCAATTGGTGCAGTTTACGCTCGCCCGCAAAGGATATGACAATCACCATTGTCATAATAAATCCCCTGACAGGAAATGTTGCTGGAGTGTGAATGACATCGTGCCCGGAAGAGATGGTCTTGAGAATTTGAGGATTTTGAAAAAGAGGCAGTTGAGTTTGGGCCGTTGAGGCAGAGAGTTGAGTTTTCTACCGTTGCGGCGGTGGTTAAGTTTGTGGGGACAGCTTAGTAAGAATTGTGTCTCTCTTCTCGTGTCGCCATGAACCGAAGCAAGAAATTAATAAACTGTTCGTACCTGAAACTACAGAGCCCACCTGTGTTTGTATTGCATATGTATTGTTTCTGCATATGCATATGTATTTTATACTCCATTATTATACTCCTTGTGAGTTCCTCACACCAACATTAACTGATGGTCTTTCTCAGGTGTCTGAGTGACAACAATTCTCATCAGGTTTCCAGGACTCTTCTCAGTATTATGGCCGATCTTAACAATCCTGCAGTTTAGAGAATAAGAATTCGTCTTCTGATTTCAAACAATTCCAGTCCCCTTCCCAAGCGTTTACAGATCGTTCTAAGCACGCAATTACAATTGGTACCACCTTCACTCTCATGGTTCACAGCTTTCTTAGTTCTCCGGCAAGATCAAAGAATTTGTTTCTCTTTTTGCTTATTTTGATTTTCATTCTATTGTCCGTGGAGACAGCAAAGTCCACTATACAGCAGGTTCTTTCTTCTTTCTTACTTTTTCTTTGTTAATTATCTCAAGGTCTGGTCTTCTGGCCGGGATTAGGTGATCTGTTTTTATTTTAAGATCCTAGAGATTTTTGTGCGTCTCATTCCCCAGGACGGATTCTGATTTGTGCATTTACCATTTAGTAGTTTTTTCACATTTTAATTTCTTACGCAGTTCCCTATGGATCACTTTCCCTAATCAATTGTGTCTAGTCTTATACTCCTTTTACGCAAGTTTGCTACATTCGCTTATTATGTGATTAATCCTTTTTTTCTTTGTCAATACATAATACTGACTTGTTATTTCATGGTGTATTATCAATTTTTGCTATTACATTGTTGAGCTTTATGTCGTAGTTTTGTACTTTCCTTTTCTTATTTTCCTTCAGTTTAAACGAAGGTAGCGATTATTAGTATTCTCTACTCCATCGATAATTTTACGTGTTACTCTCGAATCACATTGATAGTACACTAAACAATCCCATGGTACTATTTACCAACCCCTCCGCTCGGGCAGGATATGACACAAGGTCAATTTTTAAGCTGAGTTTAACAGGTTTGAATTCAGAGTTTTCCTTCTCCTAGACGAGTTGCATCACCAAGGCTGAAGAACCTAGTCCGTCCTACTATTTACCCATAGCTGGAGAGAAAATAAGGGGGTTCATACCTTTCCCAAGGGTATTTGCCCGAAAGTGAACGTAATAGCGCGACTGGAGTACGAACTCGCGTACTACGATTCCGCAGTTCATCGCTTTAACCATTACACCACGAGGACACCCCATGGTGGAGCACCAGTAATGCTGGAGCTTTCGGGAAGGTGGATTACCCCTTCATTGCGATTCTTCCTAGCTCCACTCTCACCCCGTATGATTAACACTTGATAGGCTCCTGTGAATGGGTCATATAGAACTATTTGACATTTAAACTGATTACTTATGCTAAACTGAATTGTTTGAAATTGAACAGTTTTTACATATAACTGTGTGTAAATAAATTACTGGTGTGTAATTAAATTGTTAGTGCTACATATATCTAATACATATGAATAAAAAAGATTTGGTATCAAACGACCTACAATGGTTAATATGCCGTGAGACCAAACCAAAAAAAAAACAACAAAAATGCTTTTCACATGTCTCGCTTTTTGAATTGAATCTGAACGTGAACAAATCAAGACTGATAGTTTAGCTCTGCATGCTTCTAGTTTCTAAATAAAAGATTTTGTTTATTTATATTTAGTGACGGTCTTTGCATGAAAGTTCGACCACGTGGAATTCAGGAAAAGAGTACTTTTTTTCTTTTTGTTTTCTTGGTTTTTTTTTGTTTTGTTTTTTTGTTTTTTCGTTTTTTTTTAATTCTATTCTTAACGATTGCTTTTCAGATATTCAGAAAACTGGTTTTACTTCGATCACTTACCAAACATACACAAAATCACGTATACACATATCTTTACATGAGATTACTCACACGCACATACACAGACACGTAAGTTTAATATATACATATATATGTGTATGTATTGATGTGTGTGAACATAAGCACAAGAATTCCATTTCTTAAATTCTATGTGGTATAGAAATTCATTAGGCATTTCCGTTTCACGACTGTGCACATCTCATGATGTATTTAGTATTTATAACTATACTATTGTTCAGGTTTTCTTAATGCTCATCCATAATACCACGGAACACTGTTTTATTCAAACTTTTCGTATTTATTTTCTTCAATCTTAGTCGAGTCACACTCCTAAAATGGTACTTGATGTTGTATATTGACCTACGACCCGGCCGGGCTGTCAAAATAGCAAATGCACCTATGTAAATAACAGGTGCATCCGGTCGAGGAATAGCAGAATTATAACCTTGACCGTGGATGGGTTGAATGAGTGCAATTTGTGACGCCCACAAGAAGGTGGACGTTGAACTATTATATAACTCGGTGAAGACAGGAAGTCAGTTAGTTTGGAGACCAGACCAGTTGGAGTTAAGATGTGGTAGAGAAAACCAGCACCCAAAGAGTCTGAGCCCCAGGCCCCCTGTTGAGCAGGTCAGGAGAACAGGAAAGAAACGCTGATGGCCATAAGAGTGGGGGTCAATATGTTGCAATTCTGTTCGGTCTCCAACTCCCTCTCACACACAATCCTTTCAAATAAAGTGAGAGGTATATTTTTCTAAGAACTGTGTCAATCGTCTTTATTGTGTCGTCGTTATGATTCTACATGCATGTATATGTGTTTGTATAGTTGGTCATGGTTGTGACTATACAGCACTTGATACCTTCTTGCTTAACACTCAGCATTATAATGTACTTATCAAGGATAAATTAACGCAATCCAAGGAAAAGAGTAGCGCCCTCCCCTACGCCTCAGTGTAGCAGCTATTGGAAAGGGTTCCTTCGGATCGACCACGACTACAGTCACCCAACTTTTCTTCACTTTATATATATGATAAAAATGAGTGGAAAGATGGTAAATCTGACACTTACAACGGGTTTAGTAATAATATTTCATTCTTTATTTAAGAATCTTGAATAAAGAAGGAAATATTACTACTAAAACCGTTTAAAGTGTCTGATTTATCTTTCCTTCCATTTATTTTTATCATCTTGTCAGACTGGAACTTTGGAGAATCCGGAGTAGCCTTGATTTCCATCGCCCTCAGGCCCACTGTATCCCGGAGTGGTAGCACCTGATAGGGTCCTATCTATGGGTCAAATAAAACTAAACTGCGTACTTATGCTAATCTGAATTGTTTGAAACAGAACTGTTTTCGACATTGAAACTGTTCTACGGTAAACTGAATTGTTCGAAGTAGAACTGCTTGTCGTTGTTGTGCGTAATTCTGTATGTAAACAAAATCTATTCTTATAATAAACAATTTATTTCTTAATTAAAACTGTCTGACTAAACTGAATGGCTTGAAATAGAAATGTTTTCGACAATTGTACTATGTACTTATGCTAAACTGAACTGTTTGAAATAGAACTGTTCATTTGTATAAAAATGGATTTGGCATAAAGTAACCTACTGTGGTGGCCTTTTAGGGGCCTGAAATAAAGACAGAAAAAAGGAATTGAGTAAACAAAGAAGAGTAATACAACATATACAAATGAGAGGGTTACCAGGGAAACTTTGGGTCCGACTGTCAGGGCTGTGTGCTGGAATATTGCCTTCCGCCTAAAAGCAGTACCTGCTTCTATTCATAGATGTGAGAGTTAATGTATGCGTGGGTAAATGACCATGACAACACCTTTAAAGTATTAACGCCGCAGGAGTCTCAAAACTTTTTTCTCTTTGGGTTAATGACGATAAAGTCCATCATTTTCCTTTTCCTCTTTAAACGGCGTTGTTCCAGGGCCACTTGCGATATTGGAATATCAAAAGTATTGTAAATGACATCCATGACTTCTTTCTCTTCAGGAGGACCAGTGTCAGCATCGTCTGACATGCGTTTTCTGATTATGTTCAAATGTTTCTTGAGAGTAAACTTGAGACCTTTAATTATGTAGATCATATTTCCAACTCTTTTCTCAATTTTATCCATTTTCCAGACAGATTCATTATCACGAAATATCCGGAAAAAAACTTTCGCTCTGGGCTGGTAGCGTTTTCTGGTGGGGGGGCACTGTTTTTGTTCGTTTTTGTTTTGTTTGTTTGGGTAGTAGCTTGTCGAACACAGACCTCATTTTATGCGCAAACATTACGTCTGCTGGGGGTAATGATGATGGTTTGTTGTTGTTGTTGTGCGTAATTCTATATACCTGAAGGAAGGGTTGTAGGGCTTTTCCAGTGGATGTGCCCCTACCTTTCCTCAGCACTGTTTTCAGCGTATCAACGAAGCGCTCGGCATGTCCGTTGGAACTTGGGTGATATTGAGCGATCGTGATATGATTGATCTGGCAGGTATCACAAAAATCCTTAAAGTCGTCGGACGTAAATTGCGTTCTATTGTCGGATACTAGACAATCAACTACCCCAAATCTGGCGAACAGTTAGTGGAGGAAATTGATTGTAACTTCTGTTGAGGAAATTGTACATCTAAGGACTTTGGACCATTTCGAAAAACTATCAAGTACTATAAGATAGTTGAATCCGTCTAGCGAGCCTGCAAAGTCTATATATATTCGGGACAATGTTCGGTCCGTTTTAGGCCAAGGACTATATTTGTTTGGGGGTGCTTTAACTGCCAAGGCACAGCTTTTACAGGATTTTGTGATGTTTTAGATATCTCTATGTTCAACAAGTACATATAACTGCGCATAAGGCTTTTCATCCTTGGAATCCCAGGGTGGCAAGCATAGCAATCTTTCAGGATTCTCCTTTGTAGTGTTGTGGGAATGTCGACTTTAACAGTACTTTGTCACCGAGGGAGAAAATATATGATATCTGTTAGTTTTTTCACTGATTTTGATTTTGGTTTATCTGATAAACTCATCGTTTAGAGCTTCTGGTTTGATTTGATCGAGAGTTACCAGGGGTTCCCTTACTGTGTTGCGTAATGTGGTTTTAAATTTCCCTTCAGTTCGAAGAGAACCAATCATAGTATCTTCAAGGGGTTCCCCGTATTTCGGGTTTAATCTGGACACTCCGTCGGCATGACAGAATTTTTAGTCGGTGGGAAGTCCATTTTAAAATTATAATTTAATAGGATTGTTTCTCGTCTCTGCAGTCTATTTGCTGTATGCACACACAGACCTTTTTTAGAACCGAAGATGGTAAGTAATGGTTTATAGTCGGCCTGCAATGTGAAGTGTCTACCATGAACGTAGCGGTGAAATTTCTTTACTGCGAAAATAACCCTAACGACTCCTTCTCAATTTGAGAGTAGTTCTTTTCTGCAGGAAGATAGTAATTTACAAAGCTCTTTGCTTCGATGTGGCACAAGGCCGAATGAATGGGGCACCCAATGAGACTCGAACTCACTCGTGTAGGTTTGCTAGTCAAGCTTGCTAACCGTTACACCACCAGAGGTGCCCTTTTCTGCAGGAAGATATGTTCTCGACGCGTGAGCAACTTGTTTGTAAGATCCATCTGTCTTCCTCTGCAGAATACATGCGCCAATGTTATACGAACCGGCGTCGCTGGCAACTATGTCTAGGTCTGGGTTTTAGTGGTGAGAAACAAGTCCAACGTCAAGACTTCTTTTATTTTGACGAACGCTTCCTTGCATTCTGGCATCCACTCCCAGTCCTTGTCTTTCAGAAGTTCGTTTAAAAGATCACGTAAGTTGTGCATATTAGGTGTAAACACGTGGTAGTAGTTCGCTAATCCAAAGAAACTTTGTAAAGAAGAGACGTTTTCGGGAGCTGGCATGTCTTTGATTGTGGTAACCGGTTCTAGGTCTGGCCTTCTGCCATCTTTATCGATAATGCGCCCTGAGTATATTATCTTCTCCATAAAGAGGTCGCATTTGAATTTTTCAATTTGAAACCGTACTCCTGAATTCGTGAGAAGACTTTATGAACATGTTCCTTATGTTCTTCTACATTTTCACTATTCATTAATATGTCGTTTAAATATGCAACCGAAGTCAAGGTCGCTCAGCATTGTGTATTACTTGTTGGAAGAGTGCCGGTGCAAACTTGAGCCCGAACAGAAGATGTCCGAACTTGTACAACCCACGACAAATGTTGATATAGACCATCTTAGAACATTCTTCCTCCCCCGGTATTTGAAGATATGCGTTACTGAGGTCGATTTTAGAAAAAAAATTTCCTCCATTTAGTTTCGTGAAAATTTCTCTCGGGCTTGATAAATGATAATGATAGTATTTGAGTGCAGCATTAAGCCCCGTTGAGGAGTTTTTGCAGACCCGAATCTTCTTTAACTTCTTTTTCACATAGATGGTCTGTGAAGCTCATTGATTGCACTCAATTTCCGACAAGACCCCGGTTCTTTCAAGTCTGTCGAGTTCTTCATTTATTTGGGGTAAAGAGGCGAACGGCCTAGTTCTTTTTTTCTTTAACATTGGTTGAATCTCATCTTTTAACTCGAATTTTGCCGTCATCTTATTACACCGACCAAGTCCCCAGAAAAAAAAACTTCCAAAGGTTATTTTAAATCTTTTAAATTTATTTCCCTCATTGGTCAGGTTATCGGGTTTTGGGCAAAGGGAATTAATTGGTATGTCCCACAACTTAAATTTCTCCACGCAGTCGGTGCTGAATAAATCTTCTGTATTCTTCAATACGAACGTTTTTAGTTTTAACGTCCTTCCTAGAAAGGTTACATTTGTGATAAGTTCTCCTTCAAACGTGAATTTCTCTCTTGTCCGGTTCATTTTATTAGATCTTAGCAAGGTTGGTTTTCCCAACTTTTTCCAAGTGTGTAGATTTATAATTGTCAAATCTGAACCAGAAACCAACTGTAATTTTACAATTTTATTTAGGATTTGTACTTGAATGTATTTCCTAATGTTTAACTCGTCTTTTTCATCTGATTTTGTGTTTTTTACGGAGCTATTAATCTTTTTGTCTCTCGACAGTGTGAGCTTTTGTGCCCGACACGGCAACAACTTAGGCACTTCACACTCCGGTAAGGGCAATCCCACAACCGGAACACAGGTTTGGAGGCAAGTTGTCTTGTTTTTTGTTTGTTTTGTCTTTTTTGGTGGGGTTGTATTGGTTTGATTTAGACGGAAAATTAGATTGCTTTTTCTTTTGACGTACCTTTCTTATATGTGCTATGCCAGATTCTTCGATATTTTTTGAATCTTGGAATACGCTTACGAGTTTTCCACTATTTTTTGGAGAGTAAGGTTTGCTCGTTTTCCAATTCACTCAGAACTTTTCGTCTAATTTTATCGTCTTTAGCTGAAACGATTCCATGAACAAATATCAGACACTTGAAATTATTTGCACTCAATTCTGACAGTTTGAAATCATCGCAATGCTTGTTCACGACCGATGCGAGTAATGTAGTGTAATCTTCACTCTCCTTTTTGGCTAAATTCATACATTTTCATCTCTTATGAAGTTTTCGGACTAAATGTTTTTGTAAGAAGTTTAACCGCTTCGGTAAATGTCGGTTCGCTTGTTTTACGAGATAAGATATAGTTCACACATTTGGTGTGCTCCCTGGTGCCTACTTTTCAAAGTAGTAGGCGAACTTTCTTAGAGTCTGCCCAATTCACGCAATCTGTGGAGTATAAATCCTCGAATCTTCTAAAATAGAAGGCAAAAGTTCTATTTTCTTCTGGATAATAAGTAAAATTGTCTCTTGCGCCTCAGATCGTGTTTTGTGAGAACGCATTTTCGTTTTCGCTAATTTGACACCTGTTTTTCAGTTCAAGCAAGTTTCTTTGCTCTTGTTCAGTTTGAAGTAGAATTTCTTCGAGTTTTTGTTGTCTGATTTCTGTTTGTTTTTTAATTTTTTAGTCGTTCTTTTTGTATATCCAGCAGGAGTTCATCCATTCTTTTTTGCTGTTCAAGTTGGAACTTAAGAAAATCGAGCATGGCGGATTTAAACTTCTCCATGTGTGTGTCTTTTTTAAGATTAAACTGAAATAGAACTTAATTGAGGTAGAAAAAAAAATTGTCTTTTTTCTAATAAAAAAGAAATAACTTTAATTTCTTACTCACTCAGGGAATCACGAGTGTTTTTTTAACGTAAATTCACGTAGTTTAGCGGCTCACGTTCAAGTTTCGTGTGAGTTAGTTACACTTTTTTTGTTTGGTTTCTTTCCTGGATTGCCTAGTACTGTTGAGTAGAACTAAGTTTGACGAAAAGAGAATTCCTTACGTTCAACATTGAACCAATATTGACAATTTCCACGTAGTCCTTTGGAGACATTAAGGGTACTTAAGAGTCGTCTTTGCCAAATTGTTGTAGCTTTGTTAGGGGAGAGAAATAAAGACGGGATAAAGGAATTGAGTCAAATAAATATATTAACAAAGAACAGTAATACAGCATATACAAATGAGAGGGTTACAAGTGAGTCTGATTCGGTCCGACTGTCAGGACTGTTTGCTTGAATATTGCCTTCCGCCTAAGAACAGTAGCTGATTCTATTTATAGCTAGGAGAGTTTATGCGTACCTAAGTAAATTACCATAAGACCTACAAAAGTTGAGATGCCATAAAACCCAAACAAACAAATAAACAAACAAACAAATATCTGCATATATTGATATTTATATCATTTAGTTCATATCTTTTTTTATAAACATTCCATAACATATCTTTTTCAATATATCTCCTTATCTAGCCAGATTACTAGAAAAGAATTTCAAGATACCTTACTTAAAAAATGTGGCTTCATCGTTGATAGATAGATAGATAATTGAAGTAAACAGACAGAGAAAGAAAGAAGAGGTTAACACAGATGAAAATTGATAAATATGTTATGGAATGATTATTATGAGTAGATATGAAGTAAATAATATAAATATCAACATAGATAGATAGATAGATAGATAGATAGATATTTTTTTAAATTGAAAAATATTCGAAAATTAATTACATCACACAAATTTGAAACGGGAATAGAATCTATTAAAACTTTCACATCTTTTTCCTTTCATTTGATAACTTCCCCAAAAAACGAAACATTTAGCATTGGTAAATAATTCTTTAAATAAAATCAGCCTCTGAAGACTTTGTGGTCTTTCATCAATGTGCATAGAGTTACATTTATTTTCAGCTTTTATATATATATATATATATATATGTGTGTGTGTGTGTGTGTGTGTGTGTGTGTGTGTGTGTGTGTGTGTGTTGAAATGATAGATTATAGTGGATCTGACAAGTGTTTGAGTTATCCATCGTTCCACATATTTCTATCATATATATATATGCATATATATATATGGGATCCGAAATTCTAAACCAAACTTCTTGGGGGTTTCCATCAACGGTGCTTGAGACAGATACATCGTATCAAATGGGAGTCCCATGTTTCAGATATAGAAGTATAAGGGAAAGAAGGGCTACCAAGCATCCAGTCGATGGTAATGAAAAGTTGTGTCCGATGGGTTGGTCACATTTTGCGTATGGATGACAGCCGTCTGCCAAGGCAATTATTCTATGGCAAAATGTGGGAAGTAAAGAGAAGGGCATTAAAACCGAACAAGAGATTTAAGGACACGATAAAATATTACATGAAACAATCTAGACTACCTGTAGACCAATGGGAAAAATGGCTTCAGATAGAAGTAAGTGGTGGAAACTGATCCACGAAAGCATAGAATCCTTTGAGAATAGCCGTATGCAGTACAGCGCTTACAAACGTCTGATTTGCAAAGGCGAACAGGGTCCAGCACCGTTCCACAAAGTCACCACGCTAACAGTGACATATGTGAAAATTGTGCCTATCTCTTGCAGGTCTCAAAAGCCATCTGCGTAAATGTGCAAAATCTATCTTGCACCCAAATAATGTCACTGCAAGCAAAACTGAACGGTTGCGCCAATTCTGTGGGAAAATCTGTCACAGCTTGGTTGGCCTGAAGAGTCACCTACGAACACTAGAATTTAAGGGGTGAGTAGGGGAGGGGGAGAGGACATGAGAAAAAGGAGGTGGTCAAATTCAAAACCGAGAGAACAGCTATCATATATGGTATATATATATGAGATATAAAAGGGATATATGGTGCTTTCCAGACATTTTTGGGACAGGCATTTAAAATTGTCGTAGACTCTTGAAAATTCACTATGTTAATTGCTATACATCTTATGAGATGACTGACCAATTTTTATGATTTCAGCTTCAAATGAACAGCGACAACAGGAATTGGAATACACCCTACTAAAGCCTGATTGTCACAATAGATAAATTTCAAAAATGCAATCTGGACGGGAGGACACTTTAGAAGAACGATATGCAATAAAATTCTGTTTTAAACTTGGAAAAAATGCCACAGAAACGTATGGAATGCTTCAGATTGCTTTTCGACCATCTTGCATAAATCGAGCATCAGTTTAGGAGTGGCATAAGAGATTCAAGGAAGGCAGGGAGCCTGTGAGGAATGATGAGAGGTGTGGGAGGAGTAAGGAAGTCGATACACCAGAGTCGATTGGCCAAAGAGTTAGGGTAAGGGTTACTATGTTGAGGTTTTAAGGGAGTTCAGGAAGAGATTCCGTCGGAGGAGGCCAGCACTCTTCAAATCGGGTCAGTGGCATTTCCACGAGGACAATGCAGCAGTCCACAACTCCATCCTTGTCACAGACTATTTGACCAAGATTGGCATCAAGACGGCTCCTCACCCTTCCTATAGTCCAGACCTTGCTCCCTGTAACTTTTGGTTATTCCTTAAGCTCAAAGTGTCCTCATAAGACAATTGAGGAGATGAAAGAGGTTGTGATGACGGTCATTGACACGCTCACACAAGAGGACTTCCATAGGGCCTTCCAGAAGTTGTTAGAACGGTACAACAAGTGCATTGCAGCCGGAGGCGATTACTTCGAAGGGGGACTAGAATTTCATGTGTCTACTATCAATAGAAGTGCCCATACGAAAAAAGTCTGGAAACTTATTTAATGATCGTTGTATATATATATATATATTTGTGTGTGTGTGTGCGTGTGTGTGTGTGTGTGTGTGTGTGTGTGTGTGTGTGTGTGTTTGAATATATTAGGGTTCATTGACATTGTTGGTGACCATTCTACTTTTCTGGGAATTATCTAAAAATAGAAGTACAATTCACCATACACTATATATATAAACATATATACAAATAAAACACACGCACGCGCGCGCACACACACACAAATATATATATATATATATATATATATATATATATATATATATATATATATATATATATCAAAATAGAGAGAGAAATAAAAAAAGAAAGATTGTAAGCGTGAAAATTATTTAGCAGATTAATATGAAGTGCAGTAAATAGGGCCTTTACTAGAAGAGGTTTATTTTCACCGTAATTTGTTGTCAGTGTGTCCTATTCTGAGTTTTATTTTCAGATTGATTTAGTTAACTTAGAATAAAACTTTTATGCTTTGAAATGTTATTCTGACCCGTCAAACTCGCGCGTTCACAATCAGACGCACAAACTAATTGAATAATATCAACTTGATCTTTGTTACTTCAGCGATGTGTTTACAAACATATCCTATATTTCCAAGAGAAAATGAATATAATCATTTGTTATACTGCGACTCTTGTTTTTTTTAAATTGAAACCTGCTTGTTACAGTCAAACTAAATCAATAGAAAACACTGGAGTGAATAATGAAAAAAGACAATAAAATAAACAAAGATCTCTTTAAAGGATTTCTACATATAAAAAAAAGAACGAATCAAATACCGGACAAACAGAACTAAAGATCACTCTATGAAGCAATAAAAAAAATCGAAGGCAATAAAATAAAAAGAGAATATCAGATATAGATGATGTAATCAACCTTTTCTCGATTGATTTATCTATCTTAACATTATTGGCATTTTGATGATGGTATTGGGTTGCAAATAGCCGGTTTTATAGCTTGCAGAAGGGTCAGACGAAAGAGAAGAAAAACGGCAGCAATAGTCATTGATATAAAGCAACCTTTGTTAAAATACCAGGAAGAACATTACTAGAATCGGGCAAAAGCACAGTTATTGTCGAAAAGAAAAGAACTGACATGTAATCAGTTTTCCTCGCGTTTCCATTTGATTGCTTCTGGTTGAACATTGAATTTTTAAAGTTGGTAATTTTCACACATTTGTAACAGAGCCGGAAGGCTTTCTAGCAATATTTCGTTTTCTTTTTCTTTGAAAAGTAGAATTATTGCATCAACTGCGTTTCCAAAATAAAACTTAAAAACGAGAAGCCAGATTTCTTAAAAAAGGTTTTATTTTTATTTTTTTCTAATCAAGTTTTCTATTTATGATCCAAATTACTAAGACCTTAAGAATTAATCAGATATTAAAACCAATTAATAGTTTCCTTTTGCTAGTTTTTTTTTTTTTTTTTCATTCATAAAGCAGATAGAGGCGGTCTTGGCGTAAATGGTTATCATTCCAGTAAACAAATCAGCAACTCGAGGTCAATTCCAAGAAGTAGTTGATGTTTCACGTCACGCTAACACCTTTGGTAAAAGGCATGAATCCTTCTCTTCTCCTTTCAGCTTTGGATAGATATTCGAACAGGCTTGATTTATATTTATAGACATTTTGATTTGTTTCATTTCTTTTTTATGTTTGGTTAAAATGGAACGTAACAGTCATTTTCAATTTTGTGGAGTAATGATGTATTCCAATTTTTTTGTTTATTTTCTTGGTTCTTTATTTTTTCGGTTTTTTTTTGTTTCTTTTATATTTATTTTTATTTTGTCAAAAATGTTATTTAATAAAGAAAAAGCAGAACATTGCTTCTTCTTTCTGAGATAGAGATAAGGAACTAGGATAAAGAGTTAATAGTAAGAAATCATCGACTGCGGTAAATTCATCTGACAAAATACACATTCGAACATGACGAATATTTCTCGGCAATGCAGAAATAAAGAAGTATCATATTGTCTTTCTGTTTAAATAAGGAAAACTACTAATAAACTACATAACCAGACGTGTTCACACCAACATCATTGTCTTTTGAAAGATATCAGTATAACTTAAGAAATGCAGGAATCAACATATCCACCAACTAATGCCTGAACAGGAAGGGAAATTTTAACTCTTTAATCTTTGTTAGGAATTAGTGTAGGAGCAAGAGAACTCTGAATTCAGATCACGTGTCATCATAATCATCTTCGTCATCAAGTCACACCATCAGCACGGATATCCCTGACCCTCTCTCACCACCCCTCCTTATCGCCCATTGCTTCCGGCAGATTTTCAGGGCTACATCCCGTATCGGCACAGAGCTGCGGTATGTAGGTTCAAGCTGGTCGTCCTGCCTTTGCTCGGCCATGTCAAGGGCTCCACAGGTGTACATCACTTATAAACTCGTCTCTACTTCTCAAGCAATGCCTCGCATGTCTGGTTCGTCTAATTTTAATAGTTTTCGTGATGGGTAGGTAGCCGTACAGCTGCTGCTTTGTGGTGTGCTGCCTCCCGGACTTGTTCAATATTACTCGCAGCATTCTTGAATAGTTGCCGTCAAGCTTTTCCTCCATACGTTTAGTCAGTGTCCAAGTAGTTCATCCATATAGCAGTATCGACACGACCGCTGCATTTTATTTTATCAGTCAGGTCTGACTTCCATATGACCGATAGCCTATTGATAGCCGTCCATGCCTTTGCTAGTCACGTGTTGATGTTTGTCTCGGTTGATGAGACACTGCTTTCTATTAAGGTGAACTTGTCGACTAGTTTCAGAGAGCTACCGTTTAATGTGGAGATGTCAACTGTTTGATTCAAGCACATATTTTGTGTGCATTGGCAAGTAGGCCAATGCCTGCAACAGCTCGTTCCAGACTATATAGCAGGGTTTCCACTTGGGCGGGTGCATTTGCCAGAAGCGCTATGTCATCGACGTAGTCGGCGTCGGTAATTATTTTTGCGGGTACCTTCTGCTTCTTTCCTTTGTTAGCTTAAAACCGTTTTCTTTGATTTTATCGGTAAATGTTCTAAGCACGCAGTCAAGACAGACGATAAAGAGGTATGGAGCTAATGTGTCTCCTTGCAGTATACCTGCTATAATGTCGAAATAGTCAGTGTAGTCTGTGTCTCCAGATCAGGTGTACTCCGCTTTAAAATTCATCTTGTGTTGTACCATTGCTGTATCAAAGAGACTTTTCAAGCCTCGTTTTGACCCTGACATGTTAACAAGTTGTCGAACGCGAAAACTCTTTTAAACCACTTAAAGGGTTATGTACAACGAGGTAACAAGTAGTCGCCTGGAGAAAGAAAGTCAGAGTAGAAACTAAAACGACGGCGTCAACTAGACAAAAATAAGCAACATATCATTGTGGGAAAGAGAGAGCAGGCACAGATCTTTTTTTTTTTCTGGTTCTAACATATTTTTGTCGTATATTGAACCGCTTGACAAACAACGAAAAACTCGTAGATATATAAAAATATAATTTATATTTTTATTCTTCGACGGCGACAATTGTGTGTAGTAGGAAAACAGTCAGAGAGAGTTCGCACATACCTTCGCTTGAGAGACCAGCGGACCTCTCCCCTTCGTTTGAGCGACCAGCGGATCTCACCTTTCAGTCCAAAATTACAGACCTTATATTGTCTCTCAAGTTCCATGCTGAAATATGAACATCCTCTTCGCCTCATGCATTTTCTGTTTATGGCTGGTTATCGGAACTTACGTCCTTCCGTTTTTGTTTTTTTTCCGGTTATTTCTTGATCTTATCAGTTTGTTGAGGTTATCTTACG
This sequence comes from Sepioteuthis lessoniana, assembly GCA_963585895.1. NCBI lineage: Eukaryota > Metazoa > Mollusca > Cephalopoda > Myopsida > Loliginidae > Sepioteuthis > Sepioteuthis lessoniana. The sequence goes on from OY757915.1 coordinate 78,991,319, forward strand.
ATCACATTGAATCTGCTAAGTTCATTGTCGCCAGATAAGCTAGTACATTAGACTTGTCCACTGGGTCTAAGGCTCCCTTTGGAGCACCCCCAGAATTTGGGGTTCTTAAACTTTCGTCTCCTTACATCTTCGTCTCTGGTGTTTAACTGACGTCTTTACCTTATCATTTCTCACCATCAACTATCAAATATCTCGCTTACGGCTACCCCAGGGAGCAGTCTTTCACTGATCCGTTTTAAACGTCTCATGCCAACTAACTTTAAAACTCAACTGACCCCTTGTCCAGTCGGCTGGAGCTGTAGAATACTCCGGCTGCTTCTCTGCAGTGGGGTAAGACTCGCCCAAAAAGTGTCCTGGATATAACACTAAACAATCTGATTATGAAGCTCCAGTAATAAAGGAGCTTTGGGGAATGGGGAATACTCCTTCATTGCTATCGCTCCCAGGACTCTTCTAGTCCGGAGGGGTAACACCTGATAGGGTCCTATCTCTGGGCCAAATAGGACTAAACTGTGTACTTATGCTAAATTGAATTGCTTGAAATAGAACCCTTTTTGACATTGAAACTGTTTACTTATGCTAGACGGAACTGTTTGAAATAAAACTATTTTTAAAAAGAACTAAACTGTGTACTAATGCTAAACTGAATTGTTTGAAAAAGAACTGTTTTTGACATTGAAACTATGTAATTATGCTTAACTGAACTGTTTGAAATTGAACTATCTGAACTCTAACGAAACAGAATTGTTTGAAATAGGACTGTTTTTGACATTGTAACTATATATTTATGCTAAATTGAATAATTTGGAATAGAAATGTTTTTACATTTAACTAAACTCTTTTGACATAAACGGTTAAGTTTATAAACAAAAACTACATTTATACTTAACTGAATTATTGAAATTTAATTCGGCGTTAAATGACCTGAAAAGGGTTGATACGCCGTAAACAAAACAACCAACCAATCAACTGACTCCAACTAATTTTCAAATTCTTCTATTTTTATGTATTCCAAGATTAAATAATCCACTGGTGTATCGTCATTTAACTAAATCCCTGTATCATAAACTTTATTTGATTTCACTCAAACTTATGAGGTAACATTACTTCAACTTTGTTTATTTTCTTTTTCCTGTCCTTCCACGCGTGCTCGTGTGCACGCGTGGACTTCAATACACTTCCACTACTTCAGTACACTTCCAATACACTTCCACTACTTCAGTACACTTCCAATACACTTCCAATACTTCAGTACACTTCCAATACACTTCCAATACTTGAGTACACTTCCACTAAAAGATTTCTAACCAATCTACAATTTTACCAAATTAAACAATGGGATAATTAATACAAATAATTCCCAAATGAAACAATCAATAAAATTAATTACGACCCTAATTATTTTACATTATAGCCGCCTCCATTTCCAACGATGAAAAACGTTACGCCAAGTGTACCTCCACAGATTTTACTGTTTGTTCGCTTCTTATGAAATAAATGTTCTTTTAAACATGGGTTTTAGTATTTGCAAAATCTAAATTCAAACATTGTAATTGAAATGAATTATTCAGATACTGTACATAAAACTATAATTAAAAAAGTAAAAACCAAAAAAAAAAATGTGTCGAGTGAAAAATAAACGCTATTGCATTGATATTTGATTCAGTAACAAAAATAATATAAAGAAAATCAATTCAAAACAATTTTTTGGAATGAATGCTTATATATAGTGAGAAGTTATACAAAAACCTATAATTTAAAAACAAAAAATGTTTATTGCAAAATGGTACGTGATGGAAAAAAATGGTTTTCTTTTTTTTATTTTTGAATTCCGCATCGGAAATTTCTTAATATTCACCGGAAAAAAATAAAAACAGTAATGTTGTTTATGCGAGCCTGTGAGTTATTTACTTTCATTTCTGACATTTATTTTCGTCGTGAAAAGACTTTTCTTTTAATGTCCTAAATGTGATGCCTTATATAAGGCATTTTCAGTCAACTAGCATAACAAAATTATTTACGTATGGATCGGCACATCTGCTTACTTACCTTCTCCAGTCGGCGAGGGTGGGGGGACTGTAGAATACACCGACTGCTTCCCTGCATAGGAGTAAGTCTTCCCTCAATGAGTGTCCTGGTAGCCCAGTCGGCTGGGGTGGGGGAGACTGTAGAAGACATCGACTGCTTCTCTGCAGAGGGGTAAGACCACCCCCCAAGTGTCCTGGCGGCCAATTCAGCTGGTGGGGGCCGTAGAAGACACTGACTGCTTCTCTGTAGAGGGGTAAGACTCCTACAACGAGTGTGCTGGAGATGGTCCAGTCGGCTGGGGCTGTTGAATATACCGACTGCATCTCTGCAGAGGGGCAAGACCCCCTAAAAAGTGTCCTCGATATGGTCCAGTCGATTGGGGCTGTAGAATGCACCGACTGTATCACAGCAAAATGGTAAGACCTCCACCAGCGAGTGTCCTTAAACAATCTGATGGTGAGGTTCCAGTAATGCTGGAAGTTTGGGGGATACGGATTATCCCTTCATCACCCTTGCCCCCAAGTCCACTCTACTCTGCCGTGGTAGCACCTGATAGGGTTATATCTATAGGTCAAATAGAACTAAACTGCTTTTGTATGTAAAACTAAATTGATTGAAATAGAACTGTTTTGACATTTAAACTGCATGCTTATGCTAAACTGAACTACTCGAAATTAAACTGTTTTTACGTGTAAACTGCGTACTTATGCTAAACTGAATTATCTGAAATAAAAATGCTTCTGTATGCTCAACTGAATTGCTTGAAATAGAACAATTCTGACATTTAAATGTTTTAGACAAAAACTATACTGAATTCTTAAAATTAGAACTGTTTGAATAAACTGAATATCTTGAAATAGAAATATTTTTGACAATTAAACTGTGTACTTATACTTAACTAAATTGTCTGAAATAGAAATGTTCATTTATGTAAAAATGGATTTGACATTAAACAACCTACAATGGTTGATATTCCATTAAACCCCAACAACCCAACCCACCTTGCTTACTTATCGTTTCCAGACGTGCAGGGGCATGGGTCGGGCGACATCCTCTGAAACATATCTTATAAAAGAAAGAAAGAAACAAAGAAAGAGTGATAAGAGACGAAAAGAGAAGAAAGTTGAGAACATGAATTAACAATTTAGCCCATTTATAAACATTTTTTGACGAAAACATTTTTCCACTTCTACATCCCACATTCTTCGGTAAATTCTTCATGGTTTTTCCTCTTTAGCCACCAAAGATTTGATAACAGACCTCTGCTCAATCCTAGAGAACTCTGTTTTATTTTCCACCATTTTGAAAACTATCAAAACAAATATTTCGCAAGATTAGCATAGATTTTGATGCGAACCAATTCCAAACAATGCAGCTTATATTTATGGGGAAAATTCTGAAAAATATATTTACCTCTTTTTTAAAAAAAATCACCATATATATATTTCACTTTTTCTGAGGAATTCTTAAATACGCAGACTGAGTGTTTTGTTGTTTGACAACTCTTCAGGGGGCTAGACAAGCAAAACGCTTGCAGCTGGAATTGAAACCTACGCAGGTATGTGATCCTCAGGCCAATCACATACTTGCGATTCAACGTCAGCACGGGAATTTATGCATTAAATTCATATATATATATATATATATATATATATATATCATGCACGTCCATGCAATTGGGTCCACAAGAGAACGTCTCTTATATGTTCGTTCTTGCTTCTTCAGCACTGTCCCGCGTGCAATGTTCGTCTGATTTGGATGATTTTAGAGATAGGAGGTAGGTGACCATACAACTGTTGTTTCGTGGGATATTTTTCCTGAATTTATTCAGTATAGCAAACTATATTAGTAATATTAAATATATATAAGCGTGTGTTTGTGTGTGATCGAATTGTGTTAAATAATTATCAAGCTTTTGTTCTTATCTAAATAAAAAATACAATACGAAACAATTTATTTCCTTTGAAGTTGACTAGTACTCTGTTCTTTTCAAGAAAGATATATTTGGTTGTAAACTTTTATACTTCATGTCTTGTTTACCGCTTCGTCTGTTGCAGGTCTTAAAATAATCTGTTTTACAGTTTAAGAAAGGAGCCCGGATATCTCATGAGAAAATCCACACGTGCATTGTTTTCCTTAATTAAGTTTCTCTCTTGTGGTGAATTTTTCTTTACCTCAATGCTCGCAGCTAATTACAAAGCTTCTAATTTTTCTTTAACCTATCTCTTTCCAAAACCCTCTTCAACTGTCTGTTGTTATGATGGCTGCTGGTAATATCAATGCTGTTGTGAACACATCAATTTTTTTTCACATCAGCTTGTACTGGAGATCAAGCGACTGCAAGACTTTTTTTTTTATTGGCAAGCACCTTTCTCAGCATTCTAGGTGAATTTAGTTATCCTAGTATAATGATTTGGTAATTTTAATTTCGACTCACCCAGCCCTCTTTTTAGAATCGTTTCCGGTGCTTCAAATTACTATACTTATTGGGAGTTTTTCTCATCAGCTTAAATTTTCCCAGAAATCGGGTTAGTTTGGTTTGGTTTGTTGGGTTTTATGGCATATCAACCTTTGTAAGTTATTTAACGCCAAATCCATTTTTATGTAAAAAAAATCAGTTCTATTTAAAACAATTCAGTTTTGCATAAGGGCACAGTTTAATTGTCAAAAACATTTCTATTTCAAACTATTCAAGCACTTATTTGTAACAATTCAGTTAAGTGTAAATACAGTTTTAATGTCGAAAAACAGTTCTATATCAAATAATTAAGTTAAGCATGAGCCCAAAGTTTAAATGTAAGTACGGTTTAATTGTCAAAAACATTTCTATTTCAAGCTATTCAGTTTACTCAAACAATTCAGTTTCGCATAAGTATGCTGTTAGTTCTATTTAACCAATAAATAGGGCCCTATCAGGTGCTACCACTCCGGGCCAGAGTGGACCTGGGAGCGACGGCAATGAAGGGGTATTCCGCATTCCCCAAAGCTCCAGCATTGCTGGAACCTCACCAGATTGTTTAGTGTCATATCCAGGACACTCGTTGGGGGGGGTCTTACCCCTCTGCAGAGACGCAGTCGGTGTATTCTACAGCCCCAGATGACGGGGCAACAGAAATCAGGGTGACAGAATGACTCCCTTGCCCAAAATTCTAATCAGTTAGCAAAGAAACTGGCTACATAATTTTGTTCTTCCAATTATTACTGTTTCTGTTAATCAATTAGTTATCATATTACTGTGATGTCATTTTCCAGATAATCATTATAATTTGCAATATTCTCACACCAGCTCTAACTGGTGGTCTTTGACTAGAATCTTTCTGACGTCAAGTCTCCTAAGATCTCCAGGACTTTTCTAAATATCCTATCTGATTCTTGCAGCGCTTTGGTTACCAGGTCTAAATTTTTTCCTTAGATATCTACGTCTCCAAGCCTCTTTGCAAGGTATAGCTGCTATCGACATGTTCTACAGCTTTATCAGCTCTCTGGCAAGATCCAAGTATTTGATCAGTTTTCGCTTTTTATATCTTTTACTGGAAAAACCTAATCCTCTTTATGACAAGTTCTTTTCATCTTGTTAATTAAAACGATATGGCAGTAATTGGGGGATCTGTTTGCATGTCCAAAAGAACATAATGTACCTCATTTTCATGGACTGGTTCTCGCTTGTGCATATAGCATTTGACAGTATGTGTACATGTAGTCTCTTGCATTATTCAAAGAGGATCACCTTTCCCACCAAGTAAGGTCTATTCTTGTATTCCTTTTGGACCAGTTCGATTCTCTCGCTTATTATTTATTTAACTGTTTAATATCTATCACCACATAAGTCTAAACTTGCTATTCACCGGCGTATTATACTTATATATATATATATATATATATATATATATATATATATATATATATATATATATATATATAGGCCTTATGGCATTGTTTTAATAAAGATTCAATCTCTCTCTTCAGGTTTTTTTTCCTAAGCTCTGTTCAGTTTATCTCCTGTACAATTTCCGTCGTCTGTCGATTGAAGAATTCAAATCGTTGTGTATTTCGTGTTTTCTTCTAAATATTTTGAATATCTTGTTTGTATTTTAGTTATTTTTAAACATATTGTAATTATTGGCTGCTGTGATCAATAATTCCTTGCTCTTATTTGTAAATTCCTCTTGTCCTTTAGTACAATCCACGTAATCTTCAAGCTGGTGTGCCATCGTCCTTTTTTTCTTATAACATAGACAATGTCAGTATCATCCTTCGGTTGGAAGATCTTCTGCATCGTCATAAGTGTTCTTAATCTAGATTTTATCTGTTAGAGTTTCTCTATTGTCCATTTTACGAAAGATCCAGAGTATCTTACAAGACGAACTGCTCCGGTATTAATTCCTTAAATACCTTCAGCAGAGTTTGACTTCAAGAAGGTTTCTAGTTATTCTAACGTACTCGTTTCTTACTTTATCTTTCTTTCTTTCCCGCTTTCCGGATAATATCCGTTTCTAAAATTTCCCAGGTATTTGTAGTTTTCTTTTTCTTTTATAAGAATAGCACATTTTTCAATATCAAATTCCATTCTTATATCTTGGCTGTAGAGTCGGATAGTTAGTATTAAGGATGCTTGTACTTCGTTCTTTGCAAACAATTTAATATCATCCATGTACATGAGGTGGTTTATCTTTGCATGTGACTTTTAAAATATCACCACCATCCCCACTACTACTACTACTACTACTACTTCCACAACTAATGCTACAATCATACTATTAATGAATCTTTAAGACCAGCATTAGCTGATAGTCTTTCACTGGTTTCTAAGTGACCGTAAGTCTACTCGGGCCTTCAGGACTCTTCTCAGTATTATGGCCGATCTTAAGAATACTGTCGTTTGGATGGTCTCTATTCGTCCTCCTATTTCCAAATCTTTCAGGCACTTTTCCAAGTCTTTTGGGACCGTTCAAAGTGTCCAAATTAAAATTAGTATCACCGTCTCCTTCATGTTCTGCAGCTTTCTTAGTTCTCTGGCAAGGTACAAGTATTTCTTTCTCTCTCTCTCTCTCTCTCTTTCTCTCTCTCTCTCTCTCTCTCTCTCTCTCTCTCTCTCTCTATCTATCTATCTATCTATCTCTCGCTCTCTCTCTCTCTCTTTAATTTTCAATTTGTGGTCAACTGGAATGCCAAAGTCCATAGTACGGAAAATTCTCTTTCTTCTTTTCGTGTTTTTCTTTTTCTTCTTCTGATTATTATCATTATTATTATAATAATTTTAAGAAACTTTGTATGATTCTATATTAATCTCAGATTTTGATATAATAGTTTGGAATCTTGGAATATATCTACCTTCGAGGACAAGGTCCCTCTCTCTCTCTCCCTTTCTCTCTCTCTCTCTCTATATATATATATATATATATATATATTCAGTCTTCAAATGTAAACAGCCATGAAATAGATATCATCTGATGATGACCAGTGTCAGAATTGAATTGGGATAAACTAATTTATGTATACATCAAATTTTTTAACATTCTTAAAATATATATATATATATATATATATATATATATATATATATATATATATATATATATAAAGTCAAGTTTAGTTAAAACAGATTGGGAAAGAAGAATGTATGGAGTTTAACATTTTTTTTAATTTTTGGGGAACAGGGGGACGTAAATCTGGATCATATGAAAGTAGAACTCAAACGTTTTCAGCTCTGTCTAAACCTATTTTCAAGAATAGTACCATTTGTTTTTATAGGATTCAAAGAAAGTTAATTTCTATTGTTTTAAACCATTTTTTTTTAAATGGATCTTTCACTCCGTTCTTTTTTGTATTATTTACACAAAGTTGACATTGGCTATTGTAGCGTTAGTCACGATTCAAAGATATGAGGCCATGAAGTGAACTGATGCAACAGTTAAGAAAAAAAGTTAAATTCTAATTGTTAGATGCATTTAGAACTCAATAACATCATCAAAAGATGATCTTTGTGAAAATTGCTGTTGTTGTTATTATCATTTTGAACTCTGTAGTCAGGCCTACAGTATTTTGAGTATTATTATTTAGTAAACACGTTTCATCCTATTTAATATTAGAGTGTTTTTTATATTCTTTTATTCACACACACACACACACACACACACACACACATATATATATATATAATATATATATATATATATATATATATATATATATATATATATATATATATATATATAATGCTAAACGTCTACTACATGATTAGGTTGAAGATTTAGTCGAAAATCGATTTAGTCGAAAATCACTTTAGTCATCATCATATTTACCCAACCCCTCCGCTCGGGCAGGATATGACATAAGGTCAATTTTTAAGCGGAGTTTAACAGGTTTGAATTTAAAGTTTTCCTTCTCCTAGACTAGTTGCCTCACCAAGGCTGAAGAACCTAGTCTGCCCTACTATTTACCCATTGCTGGAGGAAGAATAATTGGATTCATACCTTTCCCAATGGTATTAGTGCTATGTGAAATGCAATCAGTCTCACCTGAACTCGTGTCGCCGTGTCCATTTCCTACGACGATAACCATTACACAACGGGCACCTCCAAATCGCTTTAGTCATCATGTTAGATCCTTTTAAATTTGTTACAATATTCAAATGTTTATCTTGATACAACAAGATGAGTAATATACAAAAAAATGGATCTTAATAGAATAAATTAAATACAGGGAATTCCAAGAATTTCATATCATTTGAGATGTATTTGATTTTTCAGAAAAATAACGGATAGCATTTCGATAGCATTTCGGATTCTAGTACCTCCGTTTTAAAAGATCTTAAAGTTTAACAGCAGGTGTAGAAAAAAGTAAGCATCCTATATTTATTGTTCCAACGCCTTTTCTTTTCAAGTGAATAGCAATTCTGTCACTGAAACGAACACAAAAAAAAAAAAACATTAAATATTGACTTTTGTATCGTTTCTACTCATATGATTTTATTTCTTGAAATTTACAAACACTAGAAGAGCATCATAAAAAAAGAGATAATGAATAAAAAAAATTGACAATGTTTTGGCCGGTTGATTTTACAACTTTTATCAATTCATTCACGCCTTTCGGGATGATAAAAATAGCCGACTCAAACAACAATTTTCTGCTTTGAAAAGTCAGAATTTAACTTTTTTTTTCGAGGTAGATTATCTAAATGTGTCAGACAGGAGTATCATTTATCCGATGTGTGATCAAAACGTATCGAGACTAAATATTTAAATTTAGATACAATCTAAATATAAAATCTTAATGAAGATGTGTGCACAGGTCTGAGGTTTTAAAGTAATGATATGTCGACGTATCAGCTGCCTTATATATTCCACGATACCTCAATATTATATATATATATATATATATATATATATATATATAAAGAGAGGAGGAGGAGGAGGAGGCACTCATAGTGTAATGATTCCAGTCGTAGAAAGCACTTACACTCAACTGATTTGTTTAATGTAGAACTGTTTTGCCATTTAACTGTGTAAACAAAATCTATACTTATACTAAACTGAATTAGCTAAATAAGAACTGTTTGAATAAACTGGATAACTTGAGTTAGAAATGTTTTTTACAATTAAACTGTGTACTCATGCTGAACTTAATTTTTTAAAATATAACCGACTATTTGCATAAAAATGGATTTGGCGTTTAATAACATACAAGGGTTGATAAGCCATAAAACCCAAACAATCAACCAACAAGTCGTAGAAAATGATCAGGGGGACACGATTCCAAATCCTGAACGAGACAGTTTCCCTTTTACATAGCGCTAATATCCTTGTATAAAAGTATTAATCAAATTCTTCTCTTTCTATGGGTAAATAGCAGGACAAACTGAGCACTTCCACGTTGATATAGCAACTGGTCTAGGAGAAGGATAACTCTGAATTCAAAACCTATATATATATATATATATATATATATATATATATATATATATATATATATATATATATATATATATATATATATATCATTGAGAAAAAAGAAAATCAATAAGTATATTTTATTATAAATTTATTTCGCCCCTTAATTAATGGAATCATCTAATGTATTTGAAAGAATTACCTTCTTTTTACCGTTAACTTCGGGGAATATTTTTAGACGTGTCATAATCTAATTATCTATTAAAAAAAAAAAAAGAAAACCCGTTATACATCTCTGTTAAGAAGATCCTCCAATGAACCAAAAATATAAAATCTCCGAATGTGTTATAAGTGATTTTATTGCCTCCTCATTTCCTCCCGTTATTCGGTTTTGATCTCATAATTTTTTTTTTTTATTATCTATAAACATATTTTTGGTTTCATAGTTATTTAATGAATTTTAAATAATTATTAATAGTAAATTTATTTTAAAGAATTTAGCAATATATCTTAATTCTAATTTTATTCTACTCAGTATTTCCATCCATTTTTTATTTTATTTTATACTTTTATCAGTATCAATGATTATTTAACTTTTATTTATAAATTTTATGTATGGTATTGAATACCTTATCTTTCGTTTTTATCGGTTAGAATATAGAAAATTAACAGATTGTTTTAGAGGCTTTATCCAATACATATATATATATATATATATATATATATATATATATAGTCATCCACAGACGGACTGTTTCATTCATTCAGAACTCTTCAGTGTGGCTAGACTCGCAGGACACTCGAAGCCGGGATCGAAACCCGTACAACTTTACGTTAGACTAAGTTTCAGACCTCTCGGCCACCAAGCGGACCACGTTGGCTAAGGGAATTTTAATTTATTTATTTAGCAGCAGCCTTTGTTTACATTTTAATACCCTATCGGCTACCAGAGTGCAATTCTTTCGAAGAGCTTTGCATTACGCTAGCGGCGGCCGACAATTCCTTCGCCAGAGTGCTCAACCCCCACGGGCGAGCGTATATATATATATATATATATATATATATATATATATATATATATATATATATATAATTTCTGAAAATAATTTTTGAAAAACTTTTATTTCTGAATTAATGAGTTTAAAAAGTTAGAATTAATTTAATCAGTCTGAATAGAGTCCCCAAACATCCACGAATTTCTCTAGTCGATTTCCAAGTTTATACCTGATCGATGGAAATCCGAAGCTTTTTGATGCCGAGAAATTTTTAAATACTGTTTATATTTCTCCTTTGGAACGTAACGCTTTTGGGTGTCAAAAAGCGTCCAGATAATTGAGAAAATAGCAGCCGATAAGTGAGATATCAGGTTTGGTTTGACTGGTTTGGTTTGGTTTGCTTTGATGGCATATGGTCTTTTGTAAGTCATTTAATGTCAAATCCTTTTTTATACATATATCAAATATATGATATCTAAACACATTTTGAAGATGACATTCTTAAACAAGCCTTTGCTCATTTTTACACAAGTAAACGGTCTCACTTAATTTCAAACAATTCAGTTTAGCATAGGAACAATCTTTTGTTTACACCCAGTTAGTCATTGGTTTAAATACAGTTTTTATTCACACACAGTTAAATGTAAATAATATTCTATTTCAAAAAATTCAATTTAGCATGTCAACAAAGTTAAATTGCTCCAAGTATTGCTATGTATCACTAACAATTCAATTGAACATCAGTCATTTGTTTACGCACAGTTAAATGATCAAACAGTTCTCATTCAAATAATTCAGTTTTGCATAATTACACAGTTTAATTCTATTTGACCCTTTCAGGTGCTACCACTCCGGGAGCAATGGTAATAAAAGGGTACTCCGCATTCCCCAATGGCAATAAGGGGGGCTCTGCATTACTGAAGCCACATCATCAGATTGTTTTGTCATAAACAGGACACTCGTTGAGAGAGTCTTACTTCTCTGCAGAGATGCATTCGGTGTGTTCTACAACCCCAACCAACGGAGCAAGAGAGATCAGGAGGTTATAGTGAAAGTCAGTGACTTTCTGCAGTGTCAACCTGTAAAATTATGAACAGGTTTGAACTTATAAAAATAAAGTAAATGCATTTCTTTTATTTTGTTCATGACGAAGGGACATATAAACTTCAAAATCAAATTCTGAAAGTGATAGAACATCAACAAAGAAAAGAAGGCTCCCTTTTCAATAGCTACTACACCGAGGTGTAGGGGAGGGTGCTACCGCTTTCCCATGATTGTTTCACTTTATCTTTATCCCTGATACGTACTTTATATTGGTGAGTGTTAAGCAAGGAGGGATCAAATACCATTTTTAAAGTCTTTGAAATGATTTGAAAAGCCACTCTTAGTACAAATATCCCGAAAATGATATCGTCGAAGTATGTCAACTTAACGAAAAAGTCAGAAGAAATCAAAATCAAGAGCCTTATCTCGATACATCTTGATCAGCTTCTTTTTTTTTTTTTTCTTTTTTTTTTGTCGAAAAACAAGATTGCAAAAATGCACCCACAATGTGTGACGTTTTCTTTTGTCCAAAACTGAAAATTAATATCAGAGATAAAATTTGAGGAAGAGGCAGTGGAGGAGGAGGGGCACGTTAAAATAGATACGACGGCACAGCTTCTCACCATATTAAAAAAAACGTATGTCCGAGATGCTTTGATCAATGGAAGTTTTAATATGATAAGTATGCAGAATTCCAAGGGGATAGTTTTTTAACATTTGAACATGGAGGTGCGCTAAGTGTAATGGTAATTGTCATAAGAAAATGGAATCGTCGAGCCGAGATTAGATACTAGACGAGGCTGTTTTAGTATAATGTTATTTAACTATTCTTCCGCGAGTTACGGGTAAATATAAGGGTAGACATGGGTCGTTAGCTTTACTTAGGAAACCAATCTAGAAGAAGGAAAACTTGGAATTGAAACTAGCTTCACTTACCTTAAAAACGACTTTGTGTCACATTCTGCACGCCAACTAATGGTTTTTATTGTATAATGTTATACAAGAACTGATAAAATCTTGGTATATTCAGTTTAATTGGAAATTAATGTTTCCTCAGAACGTATTACGAGTTTAATTATTTTTGTGTGATACTGGATCAAGATTAAATCATCATCATCATGTCGTGCCTCTAGCACGGATACCCCTGACTCTCTCTCGCCACTTCTCCCTATCCTTTATCGCCTCTGGCAGGTCTTCAGGGCTACATCCCGTATCCTCACATAGCTGCTGTATGTATGTTCGAGCTAGTCGTCCTGCTTTTGCCCGGCCATATGTGGGATCCATAGGAGTACATCACTTCTGAGCTCGTCCCTGCTTCTCCAGCAGTGTCCTGCATGTCTGGTTCGTCTAACTTGGATAGTTTTCGTGATGGGAGGCAGGTGGCCGTATAGTTGGTGTGGTGACTTGTGGGGTGTTGCCGCCTGGACTTGTTCAATATTGCTTGCAACATTCTTGTGTAATTGCCATCTGGCTTCTTCTCCAGCCGTTTAGTTAGCGTCCAAGTAGTGCATCCATACAGCAGTATCGATACGACCGCTGCCTGGTAGAAACTGCGTTTCATTTTAACGGTCAGGTCTGATTTCCATATGATCGTTAGCCAATAGATAGCTGTCGATGCCTTCGTTAGCCAAGTGTATATGTCTTTTTCGGTTGATGAGATACTGCTTCCCAATTCCATCAATTTCATTTTAAGTTATTATCGGCTATATATCTCAGCATTTTACCCTTATATATTTTGATTTTTTGTCTAAATAGACGAAGTCTGAGTAAAAGGTATTGAGAGAGAACCATTATTTATTCTAAAAATTTAAATGAAAGCGTCTGCAGGTATAAAAGTAATAGTATCGATATCAAGATAATCATTGAGATAAATTTTAGAGAAATCCGTGAAAATTAAATATTTTCTAGTGAAGCAAAGATTTTTACAAGAGCAGAACCCTCTATTCTCACTTCGCCAAGCTTCCAACGAGTTTTCTTATTTGTTCAACTGAAAATTGATCCTAATTCTATTTAGCTTTTCGTACAGTTTTTTTTCTATAAAGAATGAATTTTATCTCCTTCAAAATATTTCTCTTGGGAAGCCATTCAGCGAGGAACGTAGATCCCCTTCCTGGAAGTCATCAAATTGTAATATATTAACGTGACCTGCAGGTGGAAATACGGTGAATGTTGTTGAGAGATAGATTGATAAGACCGGTGTGATCACCGAAATGTCATCATGTCCACAGGTGCTGTGTATCAGAGATTGTTGACAGGACTACATCCGCTCAAGGATAATATTAACAAGGTGATTACCGAAATGTCATCATGCCCACAGTTGTTATGTTGAAAACAGGTGCACCCGGTCGAAGATATCGGAAAATCACCTGAACGGTGGGCGTGGTTGAATTCGGTGATAGTGGCAGATGTGTACGCCCACAGAACTGGGCTTGGGCAAGTAGCCAATGGGAAGCAGACAACATAACTAATAGAAAGCAAAGAAGTGAGATGTAAGCATAACGATGGTTAACGAAAAAGAGGAATTGCTGCAGGTCACGTGAGAGTTGTAGACTATGTAAGTTCCCGAATTTCGGCTAAAGTTAGTTGTTCACAGGTTCTTCCGTCTCCGTGTGCGCGAACTCTCTGCGATTGCTTTTCTGCTCCACACAAGTATCATCGCCGAAAATAAAAATTCAATCTTATATTTTTATATACATACGTGTTCCTCGTTGTTAATAACGACACAGTATACTATACAACAAAATGATGCTTCTTTCTGACAGTGCCTCATTACTAAATGCTTCTTCTTAACAGTTCCCAAATGATGACCACAAATTTGTGCTTCGTTTTTTGAGGAAAAAATTAATGGCAAGGATTATCAGTGGAATAAGGTGTTCGTACTATCACAGTAATAATTTTAGTTAAAATAAACAGGTTCACAGAGAATGTGTCTAGAAAATAATGAACCTAAACTTATATGTAGATAAAATAATCAAACTGTTCTCTTTGTTTTTCAGTTTAGCAACACTGATTGAAAACCTATTGACCAATGCTATTTCATCACCAATTCTTCTCACCCTCAAAGTGTCGATGAGATTTGATGAGAATTTCCATTTTTTCTCATTTCCTCCGACCGTTAAGTGACAGTTCAACAAGACTGGGGATAAGTCTTATGCATCTTTGTCGATCATTCAAAAATATTCTGTGCTGCATAAAAAAGCTTATCTCTTTGTGTTTAGCCTTTAAATGTTTCTAGTGGATTGGTTTGGTTTCTTCGTTTAATGGCATATCGATTATCTAAGTGATTTATTTAATGAAAATTGCTTGTTTGTGGGTTATTTAATACCAAGTCCCTTTTTGTAAAACAATCGTAGTGGTACAATTTAATTTATAGCTTGGTGATATTGGTGTTTAAAACTTCCTTCAAAAGTATTAGTCCCAAAGTGAAAGTAAAAGTAAAAGTGTAACTCGAGTTTGAATTTGCTTACTACGATGATGCTCTTCAGCACGTTAGCCACTGTCGGATAATCCTGGAGTTTGACCCTGATTTTTATCTTGTGTTTCATTTTCGCGACACACTGTATAAAATACACTAGTAACAATTCAAGATTACTCTGATGAACCCAAATTCTGAGAAAGAAATCAAGTTTTCACTCGTGTTCAAAATAAAGATTAAGGGTTGCCAACCTGAAAAAATTAGATCGAATAAAGTCGCTCACTGACCTCATAAGAATGATTACTTTAATTTTCGGTATTGTTTTGCTAAGTAAACACGAGGCATCTGCAGTACATTATTTGATGAGGATAGAACTTAAATCGGCCCAAGACTTGAAATGCCTAACGACAATACCAAAATAGACGCCATGCATCAAAACCTGTATATAAAAGCCAGCAACACTGGTGACATCCCGGGGGCAGTTATTCGAAGTAAAACACACGGGAGATGTCACGATTGATGATTTTGTTAGGCAAACTGGTTTAATCAGATTTGTCAGCGTAGCTGGTGAGATAGACGACATGCCAATGCTCAGAAAACCTCTTAATTTGATTTAATAAATCCAGCCATAAAATGAATCACTAGCATAATAAAAATCAATAATGAAGA
Organism: Sepioteuthis lessoniana; assembly: GCA_963585895.1. Classification (NCBI taxonomy): domain Eukaryota; kingdom Metazoa; phylum Mollusca; class Cephalopoda; order Myopsida; family Loliginidae; genus Sepioteuthis; species Sepioteuthis lessoniana. Next base: position 79,007,359 of record OY757915.1, read on the forward strand.
GCACATAACAGTGCATTATTTGTTCTGTTTCTACATTCACCGATGGTATGATCAAAAAGTATCGAGACAGACTCTTTATTCATATCTAATTTTAAAATCTAGATATTAAATAAAAACATGCACACAAATGATAAATATTCTGTGGTATAACAGTAAACTGTAAGTGGCTACTTCACAAGTAACCAAGCACGTGTGTAGTACCCCTCTTTGCTAGAACTCCGTTGTCCACTCTGAGTCGGAGTGGTAGAACATGTTTCTATTACATCGAGGAATAAAAAAACTCTGTTTAAATAATATTTGTATTCGACAGCGTAAAATAATTAAGTATTGCAATTCATTATTTTCGTAGGTAATTCTTTTTTTAGTTAAACTTGAAATTTAAAGCGGAATGGCAAAATTTCATTAGTGATCTAGGTCAAGGCTGGACTGGGTATTCCTTTTGCTTGGGGATGTCAAGCATGCAATAATAATAAGCATTTGTTTAATTAGAAGAAGAAGAAGAAGAAGAAGAAGAAGAAGAAGAGGAGGAGGAGGAGGAGGAGGAGGAGGATTTAAGGACAAAGAAGGAACGTTTATAGGAATACTTGATGCCATAAAACTGTTAATTATTTGCGTTAAGCATAGTTACTTGAAGCTCTAATTGTTTACTAACGTTGGTTGGTTGGATGGTTTTACAGCGTATCAACCCTTTTCGGGTCATTTAACGCCGAATTAAAATTTTAAAAATTCAGTTTAGTATAAGTATAATTTTCGTTTACAAACGGTTAAATGTCAAAATAGTTCTCTTTCAAACAATTCAGTTTAGCATAAGTGCACACTGTGGTTCTATTTGACCCATTGATAGGACCCTATAATGTGCTACCTAACTGGGCCACAGTGGACCTGGGAGCGACCCCAGAGCTCCAGCATTACTGGAACCTAAACATTAGATTGTTTAGTGTCATATCTAGGACACTCGTTGGGAGAGTTTTATCCCATTGCAGGGATGCACTCAGTGTATTCTAGAGACCCAGTCGATTGGACCACAGGACATTCGTTGAGGGGGTCTTACCCCTTTGCAGGGGTCCAGTTAGTGTATTCTACAGTCTCCCAGTCAACTGGGCAACGTTTACTAATGATTGTTCTTATTAGTTATTTTAAACCAATTCATTGTGTAAAACAATTTACTAAAATGAGATAGAAATAATTACTTAAAACCATATAATTAATAACATAAGATAGGAATAATTGAAACCATAGAGTAAGTAAAGTTGGCAACTGTAGTCGCGGGCAACCTAAAGGCTTCCTTTTCAATAGCTACTACACCGAGGTGTTCGGAAGGGTTCTACTCCTTTCTTTTGATTGCCACATTTTACCCTTGACACGTACCTTATAATACTGTGTGTTAAGCAAGGAGATAGCAAGTACTATTTTTTTAATCTTTGGTATGACTCGACCTGGAATTGAACCCCGGTTTCCCGGGCCATTGGCGAACACTCTACCCAATAACTGTGTACAAATTATTTGTATTAGACAGGAATACTGTAATATAATGGCCGAATGATTTTTTTTTTTTATATATCTTGCCTTTCGGTTTAGTTAGGCTGAGAACCTTTCGCTTAGCGCATAGGTTAGTTAGGTGCAACATGAGCGCAGGTGTTTACGTGCGTGCGTGGAGGATGTGTCATTCAGAGATGTCAAAATAAAAATGTGACTTGGGGATGTGAATGACGTCATGCACCGGAAGCGTGCGTGGAGGATTGGGGGGGATTGAAAAAAGTCAGGGGTTGAGTTTTGCCTCGGAAGAAGACGGTTGACTTTCGCTTGCTCGCCGAGGCCTGGCGGCAGTGGTCATACGTGGTTTGGGGCAGATGTAGAAGTCAGGTGTATCTCTCTCCTTATGTCGAAAAACCTTTTAACTCAAAGGTAATAAAAAGTTTCATACCTGAACTAAGAAGTCGTTAGTGTTTTGGTGTTTCGGGATTCCTATGTTCTATGTATACATTTTATGAACATTATATGTATGTTTCACATATCCGTATCATGGGTATGTTATCATACTTGAAATAATAAAACTGTTTGCAAAGACTTAAGAAACAAATGTACAAAAGAAAAACGTAAATATAAATGTACAATAAAAACTCGCTGAAATAAACGTGGTGGATGCCCAAAGGATTAATTTAGAAAACTTAGCGTAACGATCGGCGCTAAGAATTCCAATACTTGGTGAAACTATTTGCATCTAATTTTGTGCTAATGTCCAAGGGAAAGACACGCATCCATGTATTCTCTCTCCCACTAGGGATAAATGGTAAGGTAGAATAAGTTCTTCAGCTTTTATAAATACTAGGGAAAAAAATTAGTAGTTCGTTTTCGCTAACGTTTTTACGTCATTTGTTTCATTTTTTTTAAAATTCAAATAAAGGTGAAAGCCCAACAAAGCAACTTTTAAATAATGACAAATGATTATCTGGAAGAAATATAAATGAGTTAGTTCCACTTTTGAAACAGATCATTTGAACAACCTCTATACTGTTAAACCACATATTTTTGCGAAACATTGGATTGTGCAAATTCAAAAAAAAAAAAAAAAAAAAAAACTCTCAATAATTTCTTTGGTTTTTTACCTGAAAATCCCTGAGGGCACTAAATAAAACTCAACGACTCATAAAACTCAATGACTATATCAAAAGCGAAGTCTCAGAAGTTCTCCGATCAATAAAAGAAATTGCTGGAATTAGCATGTTAATTGCTTTGGAGACAAAATATCAAAACTTCAAAAGGAAAAATAAACGATTGTCTTTATATTACTAAAACAATTATCGTCACTTTTTAAAATATGCAACATATTTTCAGGCAACTGTTTACTTTTAAGTTTATATTCCTTAATGAAATCAGTTCATCCAAGTAAATGTCGAGAAAATACTTTGTAAAGTTTCCACACGTACGTGCTTAAAACTGCATGGTAAAAAAAAATTGAAATAAAAAACATGAATTCTACTCTTTCCTCTCCTCCAGCTACGAGTAAAAGGGAGAGGAATCTGGGTTCTTTGGTTTCCCTTAGGTTACCATTGTAAAAGAAGAAAACTTTTGAACTCAAACCAGCTTTATCCCGCGTAAACTAACCGTGTGTCTTATCCTGCCCAAAAAAGATGTATTGATTAAATACATATACAAATCAATGACAATTTGAAAAAAATATAAATCCAGTCTCAATGATTTTGATTTGCAGTTTCTTTTTTCAAAACACGTAACTGTGTTTTGAAAAAAGAAACTGCAAATATATATTTGATATATTGAAGATGTTTCTCAACATCTCTCCCCGATATTCATGATTGTCAGCATATCTTATCCCTGTCTTTATTGTAGATTGCTTCTGAGGATCTTTTTAAGTATTTCTCTGGAATACTTATGACTGCTAACGTATTTTATTCCCATTTTCATCATAGATTACTATTGAGGATATTTCTAAGCGTTTCTTTCTTATAATCGCACTGCTAACGTATTTTATCCCTATGTTGATTGTAGATTACTATCGAGGATTTTTCTAAGTATCTCTCCCTATTGTTTCTAATTGGTTAACTTTTTTCAGTCCCATGTTCATTATGGATTTCTATTGAGGATATTTCGAAGCGTTTCTCTCTTATATTTCTTACTGCTAACGTATTTTAGCCCCATGTTCATTGTTGATTACTATTTAGGATTTTTCTAATATCTCTCACTATTGTTTCTGATTGCCCCATATTCATTGTATATTAATACTGAGGATCTTTCTATGCATTTCTTCTTTATATTTCTGACAGCTAACATACTTTATCACAATGCTTGTTATAGATTGCAATTAAGAATTTTTCTAAATATCTCTCCCTTATTTTTTCTGACAGCTAACGTATTTTACTCCCAAGTTCATTGTAGATTACTATTGCAGATATTTCTACGAATTTCTTCTTTATATTTCTGACTACTAACGTATTTTATCACCATGTTAATTACATATTGCAATTAAGGATTTTTCTAAATATCTCTCCCTTATTTTTCTGACAGCTAACGTATTTTACTCCCAAGTTCATTGTAGATTACTATTGCAGATATTCCAACGCATTTCTTCTTTATATTTCTGACTACTAACGTATTTTATACACCATGTTCATTACATATTGCAATTAAGAATTTTTCTAAATATTCATTATTTTTCTGACTGCTAATGTATTTAGTCCCATGTTCATTTTAGATTACTATAGCAGAAATATCTAAGCATTTCTTCGTTATATTTCTGACGAAAAATGTATTTTAGCATTGACATTAACTATTTCACCCGCCAAGAACTGTTGAATCTTATTTTAGAAACGAAAATAGCTGATACCATAACTATTGTTAAGTTACAATAGTTGATGTTTATAAAGTTCTTCGTTGTTCTTATTTTCAAGTCTATTTGGTTGGGATATATTTTTATGTGTCTTATTATAGACTTTTAGGTGAATTAATATCTACTTTTGATAAATATCCGTTACGAGGTGTACTTTTTTTTTTCTAAACGTCGCATTTTGAATAATTCTTCTTAGTACGCAGATATATTTATCGTTTTCATCCAGCCTCATCAAAGTTAGGATAGCAAAGTAAAACACAAAATATTTTGTAATAAAATCTACGCTGTGTATTTATATTTGTATCACATAAAGGGTACAAAAATCTAGTAAACACCCAAAAATAGGTTTAATAGTATTGTTGTATATTGACCTACGACCCGGCCGGGCTGTCAAAATAGGAAATGCACCTTTGTAAATAACAGGTGCATCCGGTCGAGGAATAGCAAAGTGTAGCCTTGACCGTGGATGGGTTGAATGAGTGCCATTTGAGACGCCCACAAGGAGAAGGTGGGCGTTGAACTATTATATAACTCGGTGAAGACAGGAAGTCAGAGTGTTTTTGAGACCAGAACCGTTGGTGACAAGATGTGGTAGAGAAAGCCAGCACCTAGCAGAGTGGGCCCTCAGGCCCCTGGTTGAACAGCCCACGAGAACGGAAAAGAAACGCGGTTATGACCAATGGAGTGAGGGTCAATATGTTGCAGTTCTTTTCGGTCTCCAACTATCTCTCACACACAACCCTTTCAAATAAAGTGAGAGGTATATTTTTCTAGAGAACTGTGTTGCTCCTCTTTATTGTGTCGTCGTTATGATTCTTTATGCATGCATGCATAAGAGTATACAAGAGTATCACTACTATTCTTTTGCAAGGACGAATTTAGCATTAAATAAACTGCGAAGGTTGATATGCCATTTAACAAAGAAAACCCCATAAGAGAAACTCAAAATCAAAATATTAAAAGTACCGATCTACACTAATGTTTTTTTCAGTATCACCTGCATATGAGTGAACAAGTTTTTCAAGTTAATTTTCTTCTAGACCAGAGATATATTTTATTATTTTTGATAGAAAATTATATAATCAAAATGGATTTTGTTAGGTACTAAACTCTACAGTATTAATATTCTGCTACAAAACGTGATGTTCGTTCGTTGATTAGTTTTAAAGCATGAAAACCATTGTTGGGTACACCCAATATGGAAGTTCGTCGGCTACTTTTACAGCATGTCAACCATTCGAGGGTTCTTTTTGCCGAAGTCATCTTAACAGTTACGGTTTCCTATGATATTTCATCGGATTCCCTGGGACATAGAGGCTGACTATTACGCTCACTTTTGGACTAATACCCTTTGGAAAAGTATGAATCTCTTTATTCCAATAGCTAAGTGTTTAGTAATACCACTACTGTTTTCCTACAAGGGCGGATTTGGCATTAAATAACCCATGAAAGTTTATATGCTATTAAACAAATAAATCAGTCCGATTATATATTCATGCACCCCTCTGCCACCAGCTGGACTTGACATAAGATTAGATTTTCTTGGTAGTGTACAACTGTTTAGAATTCAGTTTTCTTTTTCCAATACCGGTTGTATTAGGGCAAAGTTAAACGGGAACAGCTTCGCACAGGATTTGAACTCGGATCACCGAGTCGGTTTTCTACGATAATTACCATTACACTAAATTCATCCTCAATTGTATCTGGTACAAAACATGTCTTCATCATAACTTTAAACAAGTAAATCCTATTTTAAGAATTAAGGTACTTTAAAACCATTTTAAAAGTCACTACAAACAGATCTATTTGACCGAGAGAGAGGACCCAGACAAGTACTAATACTTAGAGTCAGAGAGGACCTGGGAGTAAGGGCAATGACTCAGTGACTGCAAACTCAACAGAATGTCAGAACATAAGCCTCATCATTAAGTAGAGTCTAGTGTTTTACCTAAGACACTTTCGTCTGATTATACATATATATACATATATATATACATGTATATATATAAATGTGTGTGTGTGTGTGTGTGTGTGTGTGTGGAAAAGCATTTTAAGAATTTTTGTTGTACTTCGGTGGGTTACAAAAATAGTTCTGCCTAGCTATAGAAAAGTAGTTCGCGTTTCATAATATTGATTTAAATTCTTCCTTTAAACAGAAGCGTTCTTTCTATCTTCTCGTATGAACATTAAACACACGTTCACTTTGAATTGGTTAAATTCCAATGTCAACTTAACGACCCGGATGCTGTCTTCTGTCTTTAACCAAACTGTTTCTTGTCAAAATTCAACCGAAGCGGGTGTAAGCGGCTCGTGTCTTTTCGCTTTTAGTTCGACTATTCTGCTGGCAATCTTCATTGGGCGATGGAGTAGCACACACTAACGTCTTCAGGCCAACAGAACCTGCTCTACTAACTGTCAAAGTATCCCTGATTACTGATTGGTCAAGAGCTTGGAGAAGGAAGAGAGCAAGCATCAGAAAGCTAAATGAACACCCACCACATCTCCATACGACTTTTAATGAATTCTTACCGACCGTGATATAAGAATCTGTTTGCTTCCAAAAGAAGAGGCGGATTTCACCCCCCACACACACACATACTACTCATGCACAACACATACACACAGATGATGGAATTATTCATAAACAAAGCCGTGTTGGCTCTGTGCGACGACAAAGGAGTAAAATGTCGCTTTCCGGTGCATTTACTTAGGAGGCACTCTCAGCGTAATGGCTATCATCATAAGAAATGGAATCGCAGACCAGAGTTCAAGTCCCGACAAGGCTGTTGGCGTTTTACTTCTCGCTAATTCTCCTTAGAAAGGCATGAACCAATCGCTTCTACTCCCATACAGAGTAAGGTAGACAGAGTTCTTTAGGTCTAGGCAACCGGAATAGAAGAAGCAAAATTCCGAATTCACACCAACTGTACTCTGCTTTAGAAAACAGATTATATCATATCTTTCCTGTAGCGCGGGAATTAGGTAAATATGTAATTTTGATTAGAATGAAGTGCCAATCCCCGTAAAGATCCTTCGTTTATTTTTTTTTTTAATATAGACATATGAAAATATCGTTTTGCAATGTGAAATTTATGCATTTAATACTTCCTAAAAAAGGAATAAAAATTATCCATATAAATGAATAGATTAATTATCTAATTTCAATGTCTTGAAAGGATAAATAAATTTCCACGTTTAGAGATTTAACACTAAGAGGCCAGGCTAAAAGACTGTGCAGTGTCAGTTTGATCGGAGGCAAAAAGCCTAGACAATTTTTGTACATCCAGATATTCGTTATAGTGGAGATATCAATAAAATTCGAAGTTGAATCATTAATTTTTTTCTAAATAGTATTATCATTATAAACTGCCGTTAAAACAGTAACCCAATGACTTCAGCGAGCATTTTATATATTGCTAAAATACTCATGTTTTCATGTATGATTGATATCCGTAACAAAAACAGCGCCACATAAGTAAGTGGTAATGATTTTTTGGTTTTGATTCTCAGATTCATCATTTCATAAACGCTTTGTTAACTTCGTAGCTCTTTTTTGTTTTGTCTTTTTTATTTGTTTTTTTTTTTTTTGTTTTCATTTTTCTTTCTTTGAGTGGAAGTTCAACAGTAGTATATATTTGATTAAACATTAAAGACATTTTTAGTATACTTATTTTTTTTGTCAATCCTTTCCAGTTGCCATAGTGATGGTAGAATTATCGGTAGGAACTGGTTAATAAATAACTAATTATGGAAGGTTTATCGTCAAATTCCCGCCGAATATCATGAGATCAATACGGCAACTGGAAAGGATTAACAAAAAATATGTAGATAAAAATATCAATAATGTTCAATCAAATATATATATATATATATATATATATATACCTAGCGTCTCTCCAAGACCATATATATATATATATATATATATATATATATATATATATATATTGCTTTTTATGTTTATCGGTAACACAGTGCACATAAATCTAAGCTTGAATAGCGTAGATAAATTATCAACGGCAATTGGTGCCTGTCAGTTTTAAATAATTTGTACGCTGTTGTATGGTTTTACTTATTTCTGTACAACACAAATATTTTTAAACAAAACCATTTAACCTATTGATAGCATCCAAACTGGTACTACGTCTTTGGTGTTGTATATTGACCTTTGACCCGGCCAAACATGCCATTCCAAAGACGTTGGAAGTTGCATATTCCATTGGCGTGGGCGAGCTTGGCTGACAATATGGGACAGGTTTAAAATCCCACGGTACAGTCACAAACTGATGCACCGGAAGAGAGTGACCTGTGAACAGCATGACAGTTATTTCCGCTCGATGACGATCAAACATGCCATTCCAAAGACGGCGGAAGTGATAACTCCGATGGCCAGTTATGGGAAGAGATTGAGTGGCGTTGAACAAGTATATAACTCAGTGCACAGGAAATTCAATCAGTTTGGCGATCAGAGAGTTGGAGAAATGATGCTGTAGAGAAAACAGCATCCAGCAGAGAGCTGGGCCCTCGGCCTCCGGTTGAGCAACCCTGGAGAACGAGAAAGACACACTGCTTGTCCGAAGAGCAGGAGAGGTCAATATGTTGCAGTCTTTGTTCGGTCTCTAACTCCCTCTCACACACATCCCTTTCAATAAAGTGAGAGGTATATGTTTCTAAAAGACTGTGTCGCTCGTCTTTATTGTGTTGGACTATGCAACATCGGGACAGATTAGAGCTGGGAGTAATGTTAATGAAGGTGTACTCCACATTATCTAGATATCCAGAACTGGAGCCTCACCATCATATTCAGTTTAGCATCATGTTCAGGACACTAATTTTGAGGACTCTTGCTCTTCTTCAGGGGATACTATCAACGTATTTTAAGCCCCAACAACAAGATTACTGGTGATTTTAATAGCATGACAATCCGTGTAGAGATTAGGCAATGGCGTTAAATTTACATTTGTGTGTATTTGTTTCTGAACAGTTTTTTTTTTTAGACAAATCTATTGAATAAAGAGAACACTAACAGTTACTACCTGGCGTTTCTTTTATAATTTTTTACTGTATTTTTTAACTTTTATCGGGAAATTTCAATTTTAGAACTGAAAACATTCAGAAAAAAACTAGTAAAATGGAGAATGTCCGGAATTTAGAAATTTATTTTTAAGTGCTCACTTCATTGATATCATATTCTTGAAAATAGGTTGTTATTTTTTTTATTTATATACTTATTTATTTTGTATATTTATTTTGTATAAAAGTGACATTTTAATCTCTTCACTTATAAAAAGCAAGTAGTAATCGGATATATATATATATATATATATATATATATATATATATATATATATATATATTATATATATATATATATATATTCCTGTGTATTCTTCTCAGTATTTAGTTTACAAGCGGATCTCAGCAACCCATAACAATGACAGAAAATTCTTATTTTTATACTACTGACTTCTAGATGTATATTAGTAAGTTTCTTATCGTATAGAACCACTTTATTTAACCTCTTGCAAAGGAACATTGTTATCTGAATGACGTTTTGTTCGGTCATTTTCTTTTTTCAAAGGATTCATTTATCAGAAATGTATGTTCAAGTAAAAATATTTACAAACGGGCTGCATCAAAAAGACTATATATGTTGTGTGAAAACACTGACATTCCGCTAAACAGAAGTTCCCGACGTAGCGGCCAGTAAAGAACGTCATGATGACATTCTTCTGGGGCATGAAAGAACCCATCAATATTGATACCCTTGAAAATGTGCGACTGTTACCATTCCTTCATATTGTAGACTCCTAAGGCACAATTCACCTTATTTACTGAATGATCATATTATATATATATATATATATAAGTAAAAAAAGTTGGCGACCAATGATGAGGGTGTCCCGAAGGGGCCTTTTTCGATTGCTACTACACCGAGGTGTGGGTGAAGGCAATACTCCTTTCCCTGTATTGCTCCACTTTACCCATTATACGTACCTTATATTGCTGAGTGTTCAGCAAGGAGGTATCAAGTACCATTTAAAAAGTCTTTGGTAAGATGCGATCTATGTAAATATAACGCCATTTGCCTATATATATATATATATATATATATATATATATATATAACCAGCTCACATATATATATATATATATATATATATATATATATAAATATATATATATATATATCAGGCGCGGAGATGGGACTAGTGCTACTCGTGCCCGGCACGACCAATAACTCGGTCAATGTTTTTCAAAATGGATTAAAAATCATCCATTAATTTCAAGCAAACATACTTAGTCTGATCTCAATTAAATTACGTATCTATTCAAGTTTCGATAACTAAGAAGCTAAAAGTTCATAAATATATCTGGGAATAATACAACGATGCTGTTTTGAACGGATGGTCTTTGTCCGGCCACCGTCAGATCCATTGAACATCCAATAAAATCGGCTATAATGTTGAACACGCCTAATCCGTGCCCAGCACAAGACCCTTATAATGACAGTAATGTTAGAGAAATCCGCTTTTGACTTTCCACTATGGTTCCATCTATTGTTCCAAAAGTTCTATTTAAAATACTTACGATATTTAAATCATGATATCAATAACATGTTCCTCGATATCAATAAAATATTCTGCATAAGAAAGCTTCGAAAGAAAATGAGAGATAATATGATGACAGGCTTTTGCGAAAAAGTGCTTTTGTTTTGCTTCAAGCCAATAAATTCTAGAAGAAGATTCAGAAGTTAATTTAACAAACATTTCCACACTGAGAATATAAAGGTGGATAATTTTATATTTTTTAGAAAGATTATATAAACTAGATAAGTTGATCGTTGAAATCTTTTAATTTGAATATATTTTGTATGTATTATATGTTATGATGAGATTATAATCTTTTCTGTTTCTTTTTTCATAGCAAAATTTTTCGACGAAATCTAACAAAAATGAGAGCACTTTTCACATCTTCTTAGGCAGAGAAATTTTCTGCATATTTTCTTTAATACAAGAAATCGAAGATTGCAGTCTACTAAATGATATAAATACTAAAGGACAAAGATATATATAGCTAATATTTTGTTTGTTTAGTGGTTTCTTTTGTTTAATGGCGTTGGTCATTTAATGTCTAAGCACTGTTTCAAGAAGAAAAGTAGTGGTACTATTTAACCCATAGATGGCATGATATATAAATATATAGCCTCTTCCTGGGTGGGGAGCACTCTAACGAAGAATTACCAGTAGTTACTCGCGTAGTGCAAACCTCTTTTAATGCAATAAGCACTCCGTAAGCTGCTAAGCGTATATATAAACGAACCAAAATACTACATATCCCTTAACTACCTTCGCCTAAGCTCATTTTGCCAATGGCTCTGTGGCCAGACACTCCATTGGTGTACAGTCAGATGAGTTTCGATCCCAGCATCTCGCATATATATATATATTTATATATATAGTATTATTCGGTCCAGTTAAATCAGAGTTGGGGGTAATTCCTTTAGGACAAGAAAATCATTCAGGAGCTGAACATTTAAATTTTCCTGGTGGAGAGCTCAATGTAATTTTTTACAGAGCAATATTTCTTTAAAGAAAAAAACCAAAGACCGGTTATTTTAGGATTAGGAATTTATTTCCATCCTGTTTTTCAGTTTCTGGTGTGAACCAAAAACACGAAGAAAAATATAACTGAACTTCTTCAGATCCAATGGATTAATAAAACAGAATAGACACGTGGGGGGAGGGGAAGGGAAAAGAGATTAAAAGAGTTATCTCCTCGTTTTATTGAATTTCCGTTTTTTTATTTACCTATTTATTTTATTTTCAAAATTCTTCCTTCAGTTATAATTACGGTAATTTAACTTTTTTATTTATTTATTTAATTTAATTTATTTTCTTTTCATGTTAAGTTCGATAATTAACTTTTAAAAGAAATATTAATGCTTATATTAATTTCGATACTATTTATTTAGCTACCTATTTTTTCCTTGAGTGTATATTGGATACGTTTTTTGTCTGGTTTCCCTATTTATTTCTATGTTTTTATGCAGTATTTGAACTCAGATTAATGTTTCCATTTCCTACAACTATAACTGCATTGTTGAACGTGCGCATCTTAAAATTTTGGCAGAGTAAATGTGGAATGTTAAGTGTGTAGAAATTTTTTTTTTTTTTTTTTTGCTTTTATTATAACATTCTGAACGATGTTTATGAAAAAAATAGGTCAGTAAAATAGTTGAAAGATGTATTCGATTTGTATTTGTTCTTCATTATTCTGTTGGGGTCTATAAATTCAAGGGGTCGATGCTGAGAGGGGCATAGATGGATTCAAGCCTTTCCCATGGACATTAGTACATACTTAAATGTAGAAGCTTCGATAAAGATTGGAACTCGGCGCGCCAACTCTACTTTCACAGTTGATAATCGCGCCTCTCTCAAGACGAGCATTTTGTCTCAACTCACAAAAAATATTTACGAATAGTGTATAATGTCTAAGAGTCCGCTATTTTCTGTTATCCTGTTCTTCTTGGTTAAAAACGGTTTACGAAAATTCATTTTACAATCAAAATAAACTTGAATTAATTAGTACTAATGCGATGGGTGAACTCTTGTCTAAATTACACAAAAATAAAAATATCACGGACATTTCACTTTATCAGATATATTTTCACAAATTACATGAACATACCTTGAAATACCATAAATAAATTCAAAGAAACGGCCATTGGCTTTAACCACATGATGCGGTTAAAAAGACTCTGTTATGTTCGATGTTCGTTTGGATGGGTTGGTTTTAAGGCATATCAACAGTTGTTGGTTATCTAATGCCAAATCCTTTTTATACAAATAATCAGTTCTATTTCAAACAATTCAGTTTAACATGAGTACACAGTTTAATTGTCAAAAACATTTCTATTTTAAAGTATTCAGTTTAGTCAAAGTCCTAATTCAAATAATTCAGCTTTGTATAAGTATATTTTTTCCATACACAGTTAAATGTCAAAACTGATCTACTTCAAACAATTCAGTTTAGCATAGGTACGCTGTTTAGTCTTATTAGACCCATAGATTGCCATAGTAAGTCATGGAAGCCCACTCTGCCCTAATATTTACTGTTTGGTAGTGGGAAAGAGAAAGATTCATGAATTTCCGAAAGGATTTGACCAGGATTTGAACTCGGTTCTTTGATAACATTTCCTACAAAGATAGCCATTAAACCCCATGAACTTCCTAGGTGAGATTATTACTAAAAATTAGACTTTTGTTACAAAAATATATGAGAGCCCAACAGTTTTTCTCGCAGAAAATGGAATTGGCGACACAAGTTTAAATATTAACGCAGACTGGTTTGATTTGGTTTAGATTTATGGCATTTCATCAATTATAGGTTAATTTATTCCAAATCCATTTTTATTCTTATAATCAGTTCTATTTCAAACAATTTTGCAAAAGTACGCAGTTTCTGTGTCAAAACAGTTCTATTTCAATCAGTTCAGTTTTACATAAGTATCCAGTTTAGTTCTATTTGACCCATAGATAAGACCCTATCATATGCCACAATTCCAGGTCAGATTTGACCAGGGATCGATGGCAATGAAGGGGTACTCCGCATTCCCCAAACCCCAGCGTCAGTGGAACCTCACCATCAGATTGTTTAGTGTGATAACCAAGACACTCGTTAGGGAAATATTACCCCTCTGCAGAGGTGCAGTCAATGTATTCTACAGCCTTAACCAACTGGGTAAGCTTAGGTTCGAGTCATAGTTACGTGTTATTTTTTCTCATCAATAGACATGACTCTTAAAGATGAATAACAGTTGTTTGCTAATTGAACTGTCTGATCCGGGCCGCTGTTCTTTGAGATTCCTGCATCCCGTATCAAGTGAAGAACACCATTGGCCCGTCTTGCTACACATCTACCATGCTGCACCCATGGCTTCACCATATTAACTCGATTGCACCACAGATGTAATTATAATCGATCAAAGTGAAATTACGCAATATCGGCATAGATAAGTGACATCAGCCACAGATATATATATATATATATATATATATATATATATAAATATATTTGTTGGGGTACGTATATATATATATATTATCATGTGTTAAAATAAAAAAATACCATTTATTGAAAAGAAAACATGACACGACTGAAAATCTCACTGAAGTAATCATGAAAATGATTACATCCGCACACACCTGCATACACCTGCACTCACCAGCACACACATGTGAACTTAATTAAAAATCCGCGTACATTGACTGATTGATAAAATTCTTAATTATATTTAAAAAATTTGATAGAGATGAAACTGGAGAATTTTAATTTGGATGTTAATGAACAAATTAGAAAAATAACTAGCATCAAAAAGTGCTGATCTCATCATGATGGAAATTTAATTCATTATTTTTAAATTTGCGGAAAGCCATTTATATATATATATATATATATATATAGATTTATGTGTGTGTGTGTGTGTGGAGAGAGAGAGAGAGAGAGATTGATAGAATTCTTGTGTGTAAGCCCGTAATAAACACAGGGATATAAGAGGGTTGTTTAATGAATTCGAAGCCTCAAGTAGAAGGGGACAGAGGGTCAGCAATGTCCCGGAAATGTCAACCCTTTTCAGCTTGCACTTTGCCGTTGACATTCTGAGGACCATCTTGCAGACATCTTGCTCGTCCCCAAGCTTTTGGTTGAAAAATTCAGCAATTGCTTAGAATCTTTTGAACGAACCTCGTGTACAGAGCTTTGAATTTGGTAAAAAAAACTCATAAACAGTTTCTGGTAGCCGAGCCTCCTAAAAAAAAGCACTCCGTGAGGCTCCCCAGGATTCTCAGATGGTAAACGAATCAGGAAGCATAAAATAGTAGAAACAGACACGTCTAAACTAAAACGTACATGAGACACGGTCAGCGAAATGGTCATTGTCGTAAGAAACAGAATCTGCGACCAGAGTTCAAACCCAGACGAAGTTGTTTGCATTTCAATTTGTAGTAATGCCCTTGACATGACTCCACATATTCTTGCCCAAGCTATGGGTAAATAGAAAGACAAATTTGGTATAGATAGATTCAAGCCTTTCCGAATGACATTAGAAGTTAAATGTAGCAGCCTCCTTAAAGATCTGAACTGACAGTCTCCTTTTTTAAACTGGATAAATTCAAAGAAACTACTATTGGCTTTAACCACAGCCTCCAGACTACTTCTGAATCTCCTGCTCGTCTCCTAGTTTAAACTGGTAAATACTGCCGTTACCTTTGCTTTCAGTTCATTTTTGCTGTCGCATGGAGTTTTTACTGGTCTCTTGCTTAACCATGCCTCACACATAACAATCAAGGGGATTTCAATCTCGGGAGTTTGGCGGCCAGATTTTAAGGGTGATGTGGCTGCAGAACACTTGGTTCTCCTGCTTGTGTGGCATGGCACAAAGTCCTCTTCCTTGACAAAAAGTCTTCCAGCAGCCTTCCTGTCAATTCTTCTCTTGGTACTTGATGTTAGTTATAATGCCACAGAAGATAGCACGTAGCTACACAGTCAAAACCAAAACGTCGAATCAGAACCAACTTTATTCCGCTAAAAGATGCAGGGGTTGGGTAAGTACTCTTAAATGTACAAATGAAAAATTAAATATATACACACACACACACACACACACACATGCACGCACATATATATATATATATATATATATATATATAAATTAGAATGAATAATTGAATAGGATTTTTTTAAACACTCGATATTCTATAATTAAAGCTATTTGCATTTGATAATAAATGTTAAAACTTAGACAATTTGTCTTAATATTAAAGGTCAGGGGACCTCCTAGTCAGCTCATAAACAGTTTGTTAGGTGGCTATAACATATTTGGCAGCCAAATATTTAAACGAGAATTTAATCATTTTTTCAATAAGTCTATTCATTTTAATGTGAGTCTAAGAAATGAGATATCATCATCATCATCATCATCATCATATCGCACTGGTAGCACGGATATCCCTGACCCTCTCTCGCCACTCCTCCCTATCGTTCATCGCCCTAGGTAGGTCTTCAGGACAACATCCCGTATCCTCACATAGCTGCTGAGTGTATGTTCGTGCTTGTCGTCCTGCTTTTGCACGACATGTGTGGGGGTCCATAAGAGTACATCTCTTATGAGTTCGTCCCTGCTTCTCCTGCATGTCTGGCTCGTCTAACTTGAATATTTTTCGTGATAGGGGGCAGGAGGCCGTACAGTTGGTGTCTTGTGGGGTGTTGCCGCCAGGACTTGTTTAAGATTGCACGTAGCATTCTTGTGTAATTGCCGTCTAACTTCTTCTCCAGCCGTTTTGTTAGCGTCCATGTAGTGCAACCATATAAAACTTAAGTCGTGGCAAAACATTATATATATATATATATATATATATATATATATATATATATATATATATACTGGATTCGGCATTTGATAACCTACAATGGTTTATATACCGCAAAACAAAGCAATCTAAGCCTGTGATTAGACAAAATAGTCCTCTGCATATTAGTTCTAAGGCATAGTTTGTCAATCAAACAAGATACTCTAGAGCTATATCGTAACACCAGATAGCCCTGTGATATTTTGCCAGAAAAATAGTGCAAATCTAATCTGATACACAAAATACCAAGCAGCTACACAGTCTAACTGTTATCACTGTTAAAAATGGAGTCTGTGACCCACGTTCAAATCCTAGACAAAACCTTTTGCATTTCATATAACGCTAATACCCTCATAAAAAGCATGGATCAATAAGTTCGAGGCCAGATTTTATCTATCCTAGTAAGGCTACCGGTATAGGAGAAGTAAAACTGAACTTAAAGTAGCTGTAATCCGTATGAAAATTGACTTTGTGTCACATTTTGTTCGTGGTGGATGAGTTGAGTAAAAAGGATACAGCCAGACTGTCACAGAAGATAGCACACAACTACACAATCACAGAAGATACCAAACGACTACACAATCACAGAAGATAGCACACGACTACACAATCACAGAAGATAGCACACGACTACACAATCACAGAAGATTGCACATGACTACACTATCACAGAAGATAGCACACGACTACACAATCACAGAAGATAGCACACGACTACACTATCACAGAAGATAGCACACGACTACACTATCACAGAAGATAGCACACGACTATACAATCACAGAGAATACCACACGACAACACTATCACAGAAGATACCAAACGACTACACTATAACAGAAGATAGCATAGTAATAGAGTATGCGAAGATTGCACATAGCTATATTATCACAAGTTTAGTTTGGTTTAGTTTTACGGCATATCTACCATCGTAGTTTATTAAACAACGAATCCAGTTTATATATACATATTAAATATATATGATTTGTAAACGCATTTTATATTTAAACTCGCCTGAGCTAATTTTTAACGCAGTTGAATAGTTTTAAGTATTGCTATGTAACAGTAACAATGTAGCATCAGCCATTGGTTTGCATATATTTATATTGTTTCTACATAGTTAAATGGTTTTAATAATTGCTACCAAACATTAATAGTTCAATTCAATATTAATCATTTGTTTACTCACAGGGAAGTGGTTATAAATATTGTTATTTAACACTAACTATTCTAGTCGACGTTACTCATTTGCTAGCGCACAGTTAAATGGTTTTAATAATCTTTTGCATCACTAATCATTCAATTAAACATCAGTTATTTGTTTACACACAGTAAAATGTTCAAACAGTTCTATTTCAAACAATTCAATTTAGCATTAGTCCTTTATATGCCCTCAGATTAAATGTCAGACAGTTCTATTTGATCCATTGATAGAACTTATCAGGTCCTACAACTCCGAGCAAGAGTGGACCGGGGAGCAATAGCAATGTAGGGTGTTCTGAATTCTCCAAAGATCCAGTATCACTGAATTACCAGATTGTTTAGTGTCATACCTAGGACACACGTTGCAGAGGATTTTGATATTCTGCAAAGATTCAGCCAATTAGGCAGACTGTTACTGAAAATCGCAGACAACTAGACTGTCAATTGAGATAGCACACAACTACAGAGTCACAGAGGATAGCACAAAATTTCACTGTCAGAGAAGATAGTACACACCTACAGTGTAACATAAAATAGCATACAGCTAAACTTCTCATAGAAGATAGTACACAGCTTCATTGTCACAGAAGATAGCACAGTTACACAATCGGACAAGATAGCATACAGCTACACTGTCGGAGAAGATAGCATACACTTACATTGTCACATAAAATAGCATACATTTACACTTCTCAGAGAAGATCGCACACAGCTACATTGTCGGAGAAGATAGCATACACTTACATTGTCACATAAAATAGCATACTGCTAAACTTCTCAGAGAAGATAGCACACAGTTTCATTGTCACAGAAGATAGCACACAGCTACATTGTCACAGAAGATAGCTACACTGTCGGAGAAGATAGCATAGAGCTACACTATCGGAGAAGATCGCACACACACATTGTCACATAAAATAGCATACTGCTAAACTTCTCAGAGAAGATAGCACGCAGCTATATTGTCACAGAAGATTGCACACAGCTACGCTGTCGGAGAAGATAGCTCACACTTACATTGTCACATAAAATAGCATACTGCTAAACTTCTCAGAGAAGATAGCACACAGCTATATTGTCACAGAAGATTGCACACAGCTACGCTGTCGGAGAAGATAGCTCACACTTACATTGTCACATAAAATAGCATACTGCTAAACTTCTCAGAGAAGATAGCACACAGTTTCATTGTCACAGAAGATAGCACACAGCTACATTGTCGCAGAAGATAGCACACAGCTACAGTGTAACGGAAGATAACACGCAGCTACACTGTTAGAGAAGATAGCACACAGCTACCCTGTCAAAGAAGATAGCACACAGCTATATTGTTAAAAAAGACAGCATCACACCATCTTATATTATGGAGGTGCCCGTGGTGTAATGGTTATCATGGCAGGATATGGATACGGCGACACGAGTTCAAATCCTGGACCTGACTGATTGCATTTCACATAGCACTAATACCCTTGGGAAAGGTATGAATCCAAATATTCTCCCTCCAGCAATGGGTAAATAGTAGGACAGACTAGGTTCTTCAGCCTTGGTGAGGCAACTAGTCTAGGAGAAGGAAAACTCTGAATTCAAACCTGTTAAACTTCGCTTAAAAATTGACCTTGCGTCATATCCTGCCCGAGCGGAGGGGTTGGTAAATATAATCACACCATCTTATATTGAGTTTCATAGTACTCGTGCCAGTCAAAAGCTTTGCAATATTTGTACGTAATTGTCCGTGGCCTGTATGTCACGTGACCGAAGTAGTTCAAAAAGTAAGAAGTGCACGCAGTGATTGATTGTACAGTGATAGGTGATGCACTAAGTCTTTGTGCGTTGCTTCACTCCATAAGTGATTTTTAAAGCCACTGAAATTAATGTACAACGTCGTTTAATTCAGGTACTTTTACTTTGCAAGTTCGAACCAGAAACTTTGTAGTGCGAAAAGTAAAGGTGCAGCTGATCACACTACAGTAACCAGAGGGTTGAAGAAATGTTTCTTGGATTGCAAGAACATCAATGATTATACAAAGCCAGCTGTGCTCCCATCCTATAAGAGGCAAATCCGGTGCATTGCAGTTGAAGACTATCAGGCGAGCTAGACATCCCACAACAGTCCAGTGTTGTTCGTCTCCTTCACGAACTTGACCAAAGCTACCAAATTGCCCCTCACGTCATCAAAATATTGCAAAGCTTTTTTCTTGTCCTAGTGTTTACTTACACGGCCCCTCTGCCATGAGCAAGATTCAACACAGGGTCAATTTTTAAACGAAGTACAGCTGGTTTGAATTCAGTGTTTTCTTTCTCTGAAACCGGGTAACATTTCAAGGTTTAAGTACTCAGTCTGTTCAATTATTTATCTATTAATTGGTGGGAGAATATTTTGATTTATGACTTTCCCAAGTGTATTAATGGTATGTGAAATACAATCAGCTTCGTTCAAGATTTGAACACGATTTGTCACTGAATCCATTTCCTACAAAGATAACCGTTACAGGACGAAACTGTATTCGTTATTGTCTAATCCCGGCTAAAATAACTGTATCCTCAATTATCTGACTTACTAGCTCTCGTCTATTTTGTCTGCCTAACAAGCTGTATGCAATCTTGTCTGACGAAGTACTGGTAATTTTTCTAGTCTGAGAAACAAGTAGAGTGCTAAAAGGAAAAGAAGATTTGAAGTAGTATTTTTCTTTCTTCTTTTAATTTTTATTTCCTTTCATACCCAACTGACACATCATCTTTTTTAACGCTATTCTTCAACAAGCGAGGAACAGTGTAAATCGGAAGAAATAATCATTGAGAATCTCACGTACCGTCACCGCAGGGAAGCCTGGTTAAACAAACTATCATTAATAGCTTTATCTTTTTGTTTCTTTGTTAATTTTACATGACGTATTGTTTTAATTTACATTGTTTCATTCTCGCAGAGAAATGACGGAGGGAGTCCTCGTTGCTTAACAGCTAATGTGCTGGACTGTAACCTCGAAGTAAGAGAGTTCGAACTCTGGTCACGCTATTACATTCACTTTTGGAATAATACCCAATGGAAAAGTATTGAAGACATGATTCCCACGAGCTATAGGTTGAATAGTATCACTTGTGTTTTTTACAAAGGTATCTTTGGCATTGATTAACTCAAGAAGGTTGATATAGCATTAAACAAAGAAACAAAACCTTTATGGAAAGATAAATGTCGGTGCAACTTGATCTGGAATATTCTTTAGATTACCTGTGTACATTTTTACAAAATATGGTCCTACAAGGCACGAGATTTGAGTTCAAATCCTGAACAAGTCTCAGTTTCGCTTTGTGATTATGGCCTTGGAAAAGGCGCAGATCTATCTGTTCTACTTCCAATCATGGCTAAAAAGCAGGGCATGTAATTTTTTTAAATCTGGATTAGTCAACCATTTTAGTAGAAGGAAAACTCAGGACTGAAATCAGTAGTATGCATTTATTTAACCCCTCCACCATGAACTGGAAGTGACGCAAAGTCATTTTTAAGCAGAGTGCTACTAATTTAAAGTCATAGCTTTCCTTCTCTATGAACGGTTACCACCTTAAGGTCAAAGATCTCTGTCTACCCTACTATTTATCTATAGCTGGGAAAGCAATTGTTGGATTCATACCTTTCCCGAAGGTAGTAAGGCTATGAGAAAATAGAAACAATCTCGTCCAAGATTTGAACTCGGGTCTTCGAGTTCATTTACTCAACGACAACCATTACACAACGAGCGACTCAGTTCGAACAAGCAGTACTTCACTTTAAAATTGTCCTTGTGTCAAATCATATTTTTTGCGGGAGTGTTGAATCGTCTAAGGGAGAATCGTACCAAAAATTATAAGCCTTACTTAGAAAAGAAAGGCATTACTGAAAACAGCTTCTAATAAAACTAGAAAAAAACTAATTCAGATTTCTGTTTTAATTTGTGCGCTGTTGACGTCCATACAAAAGTGACGAGTCACTTTATACATGTCTGACAACATGGCCCAAATTGAAGGTGTACTGGTGGAAATATCTGTAATTTTGAAATTAATGTTCTGTAGACTGTAGTGAGTTTAGCATTACAAGCAAGTAAGTGATAATTCGTTTTGAGTCTATAGAAACGCTAAGTGGAAGACGAGATGAAGATATAGGAGGTGTTTGATCGTTCGACAAAGCAAAGATTAATAGTTATTTGTAGAAATCATTACATCGTCTAGCAGATGTTATTTGGCGTAAATAACATTTGTGAGCCGAATCTCTAATTGAGACAAGAATCGTTAGAAACCAATCGACAGTTACTGATTAATTTTAATTGTATAAGAAAATAGCAAGAATATTTTTATGGCGTCCATTTGTTCTCATCTCTTCTTGGGATAAAAATAAGAGCAACTTACATACATACATATATATATATAGTTGGTCTCTCGCTCAATTGGGCCCGACTCAGTCATCAAGGATATTGCAATCTAGGGAGTTAGGCGGCTAGATCTTTAGGATGATAGACTCACAGAAATTATCTGACAACCAACATTGGGTTTCCCTGCTTGTCAGGCATAGTGCATCTTGACAGACTTAGGGTCATCCAGTGGTCTCCCTCTCGATCCAGAACAGCCCTACCTCCTCCAGGCACTTGTTGTAGGCCTCCGTGTAATCTCTGACCAACGTGGGAAGATAAAATGAAGCACAGAATTACCCTTGCCCGTGACCACCCCAAACACCATGATGTTGATTGGGTGTTTGATTTTTATCACTATCGCTACATTTTATGGTGACAGAGCAAGACAACGGTTGTTCTGTGAGTTCACTACCTGGTGCTGGCAGAGAATTTTATTATTATTTTAGAGAAATCAATGCATGTCCGGTGTTAACGGATGCTTGGGCTTGTTGAAAAGCTTTTCAGTGCAGTAATTCTTCCAGTCCTTCATGGCTTGTGATAAAAATTGGCCTTCTCTCATCTATTAGGATGTCTCCATGTATGAGCTCCCTGATGAAAAATTCATATACTCTCCCATGTCCCAAGCAATGGGCCTGATTGACTAGCTAAGATCGTTTTCAATCATTGTCACTCATTGCCTTGATCTCAACAACAAAGTCGGGGGGCTCTTTTCTTATCAAAAGGATCAAAGCAAGACTTCTAGTTCCCGTAACTTTGTAATACCCATTGGATTCATCCAATTCTTTTCATTCTTCTGCACTGTCCTCAGATATTCAAGCAAACAATGAAATGTTCATATTAAGGTTTCAGGTAAGAATGCCAGCAGTACAGCATGCCATTTCCAAATCTATGTGCTGCTTTCTTTACAGACGGTGACCCAACTGACTCTTGATTGTTGCACAGTAGACAAAACTTGAAGCAAACAAAACGGATATGGGAACTTGATAATTTGAAATCACAACAATTTACACATCGGAACCTGTATGTGTACAAGTTTGGTTTGGTTTGTTGGGTTTTATGGCATATCAACCTTTGTAGGTTATTTAACGCCAAATCCATTTTTATATAAATAATCTGTTCTATTTAAAACAATTCCGTTTAGCATAAGTACACAGTTGAATTGTCAAAAACATTTCCATTTCAAACTATTCAAGCAGTTATATGTAACAATTCAGTTGAGTGTAAATACAGTTTAATGTCGAAAAACAGTTCTATTTTAAATAATTCAGTTAAGCATAAGCACGCAGTTTAGATGTAAGTACGGTTTAATTGTCAAAAACATTTCTCTTTCAAGCTATTCAGTTTACTCAAAGAATTCATTTTAGCATACGTATGCCGTTAGTTCTATTTAACCCATAGATCAGATGCTACCACTCCGGGCCAGAGTGGACCTGGGAGCAATGGCAATGAAGGAGTACTCTGCTTTCCCCAAAGCTTCAACACAGCTGGAACCTCACCATCAGATTGTTTAGTGTCATATCCAGGACACTCGTTAGGGAGGGTCTTACCCCTCTGCAGAGAAGCAGTCGGTGTATTCTACACCCCCTGCCGACTGGGCAATGCATGTGTACAGAATGTTCATTCAATAAATGAGGAGAATTTTGCCAATGGAGTTGGCAATAGGAAGCACTGTCTAAAGCTGCATCTCTTATAAAGGAAATCAGTAGTAATTGCATCTTTCAAATCTCCAAAGACTTTCAGAATGACTGACGACTCCAACCGGAACTGCTTCTTTCGCGGTGAGTCAGGTTGTTTCCAGTCTATAGACTGTCTTTTTGACTCGGGCTCGTTGAGGCAAATCTATTTTAGCCTATTTATAAACACCTTTTTGAATAAAATACGCTTATCCGTACATAGAACTGATTCTTTCGTAAATTTCATATGATTTGCACTTCTCAGCCACTAAATATTTGATGACAGCCTTCTGTTCTAATTTGGAGTACTCTGTTAGATTAAAATCTATTTTGAATAGCCTCAAAACCAATATTTTGTAATATTGACATTTTTTTTGGCTATAAACCAATTAAAAATAATACCGAGTCTACATTAATGGAAAACATTCTGAAAAAGAACTTCGCTTTTCTTATTTTAAATTTCCTCTTATGTTTGAATAAAACTTGAATATATATATATATATATATATATATATATATATATATATATATATATATAATATTTTTGTGTGTGTTTAAGTTACATTTCTTCAAATATATATCGGTTAGATTTTTATAGATTTTTGAAAAGTTATAAGATTTTGTTAATTTCTGTTTTCTTTTATATAAAATGAAAAAGTCACTTATATATTTCTTCCCTTTTATTTGAGAACAATTTCCGTTTCGATATGCAAGATATAAGCACCGTATATACAAAAATGTCAACATCTATACATGAAATACAAACAGAGAGAGCTTAAATAAATCAAATGCTTACTTAGATCGCTAAAATGTGAGGATTTGTATCTTTTATAGAGCTCTGCTAGGAAGCATTTGAGCACTTTATACTTATAAATTTTTTAAAGAAATTTAGTTTACTATATATAAATGGAAAACTTGAAATTAAATTCGTCAGTAAGAAAATGTGCAAATATGAAACAACACCTGGTTTTGGTTTTTAAATTCGAAAAATTTCGCCTTTTAAATATTAAAGTTTGTTTTTTTTTAATCTGAAAATTTTCGAATTCAAAAGACGAAAAGTTTAACGTCGGCAAAATATTAAGTCATCCTCTGAAGACCATATTTTTTCATATTTGTACATTTCATATATATATATATATATATATATATATATATATATATATATATGTGTGTGTGTGTGTGTGTGTGTGTGTGTGTGTGTGTGTAAGTGTGTGTGTTTCAATAAGAAAAACAACAAACCGGTCACATTAGGATTATAAATTTATTTACATCCTGTTATGTGTTTTTGAATTTTTCAAAAACACAAAAAAAATTAACAGGTCTTCTTCAGATCCTATGGATAAAAAAAGAAAAAAAAAGTTTCTTGTCCTGATGTAATTACTCCCAACTCCGGTTTAACTGGACCAAATAACACATATATATATATATATATATATATATATATATATATATATGTGTGTGTGTGTGTGTGTGTGCGTGTGTGTGTGTGTATGTGAAGAGAGGGGAGGGTGAACTAAAGAGATGAGATAAAAAGCGAAATTTTTTATTAGTTATTCTTTATACATTTTAATCATTTTCAACTAGTTTTTACCTAAGATCATCTTTTGAAGAAAGATTTTTCAAGCAATTAATATCCTTGAGTTTTGAGCAGACCATTTTATCATCTCTGCTTTTCCTAAAAATCTAGGAGTAAGATTTACACTTGGAAGGCACTCGTTTAGCATGAGTGGGGCATGTTTCGACTCATCCGTAACTGGTTTACACAGATGTTTAACTTAAGTGTTTATTAACTTAACTGATTATTTGTCAACC
The DNA here is from genome assembly GCA_963585895.1 of Sepioteuthis lessoniana. NCBI lineage: Eukaryota > Metazoa > Mollusca > Cephalopoda > Myopsida > Loliginidae > Sepioteuthis > Sepioteuthis lessoniana. The sequence goes on from OY757915.1 coordinate 79,033,181, forward strand.
CCTATCTGACCATTCTATTTCAAAGTGGTGTTTTGGGGATAGTTTAGTTTGTTGTTAAAGCCATTTAGGGTCAATGTTTGAAGATGATTTATCCACTTATCTAGGTCAGTTTCTATTTTTGTCGTGCATTCGTTTCATGAACGACGTTCATAAAATGACGTTTAGCGACAATGCAGACCCCACAAAAAACAATGATTCAGTTGTACTTTAGGCAGCAGATTGGCAAATTCTCCGATTTAAAACATCCTAAGTCTGATGCTTTCATAAAATCTCACGCAAATGATACCGTTTTGTTATATATATATATATATATATATATATATATATATATATATATATATATATATATATATTTGTGTGTGTGTGTGTGTGTGCGTGTGTGTGTGACTGTCTAAAAGGATGGGAAGTACACTACTCCCGTGTAATCATAACAAACGGACAAGAACTTACTTATTTATTGGCGATATATATAGTAAGTAAAGTAGGCGACCTTAGTTGAGGGCGACCCGAAGGCTCTCTTTTCAATAGCTACTACACCGAGGTGCAGGGGAGGGCGCTACTCCTTACCCTGGATGGCTCCTCTTTACCCTTGATACGTACCTTATATTGCTGATTGTTAAGCAGGGAGGCATCAAGTACCATTTTTAAAGTCATTGGTATGAAGCGACCTGAGATTGAACGCCGGTCTCCCATACCAGTAGTGACTACTATTTCTTTGGCGAATGCCTTATCCTGAATTCACTCAGATTACCGTTAGGAGTGGGTGTGACTCTTCGGGTCAAGTATATACTTGCAAGCGATATTACATGTGAGACAAATGTCTTTTCCAATGACATTGACCCCATGCACCCTCATATGGCTTCTCAAACCTGTTCCTAACTCACATACTTTGCAACAGGATTGATACGAGTTACCTCTAGGCTGCTGCTGAAAGACTTTTTAAAGTGAGTCTTCAAGAGTTTTCTACCCATACAAGTCCGCTTTCGGACAGATTCTATTACATATGTTACAAGTATGTTTAGGCTGCAAAGTCCTGCTTGTGTTATACATACATACATGTATATATATATATATATATATATATATATATATATATATATATATATATATATATATATATATATATATATATGAATTGTTTATTGTGTATATATATAATGCGCACTCAATATAAATGTATACACGTATGTGTAAGTATATATATATATATAACTACAATACCCCCCACACACATATATATATATAATTCCTATACATCCAGATAATAATCGATAACAACAACAATTTCTGCATCTATTTCCGAATATTGCTAAATGTTATTGATTTATGTCTCAAAAATATACTGGCAAATAAGAGCAGAGAAAAAAGATTTTCTAAGAATTTACCACCGACATTTTTTTCCGAAGTCCACAAGCAAATGGAATATCTATCTAATGTATTTTTTATAACGTTTTCTTTTCTTTGATGCACATCTGATAAAAGCTAACAAAAAGTTAAGAAATGAAGGAATCTTATACATATTAGGAACTAAATACACAAGGTGTATCCAAAACGTTTGCACCGGAAAACCAGCATCTATTGAAAAAAGTGGGGAATTAAAAATTTAGAGAAATTTTTCTTGTCTTTATCTTTAAAAAATTATTTTCAAGAGTTGGTTGGAGAAATGGAACGCACCTTTTCGTGAACAGATATCTGGAATGTGCTGAAAATGACACTAAACTGCATCTGATAGTAAGACTCTTGACCTGAAATTCGGGGAAAGTGGAATAACACTTTATAACCATTCTTTCTGGTCCCCTGAATTCTGGAGTGACTGTGCTTGTTAGGGTCACATCAATAAGTTAATTTGATCAAGTTAATCATTTCCTAAGGATCATTAAAAGTTTTTAGAACTTGTATCGCTGTGTGCAAATTGTTCGTATTTGATAAGAATACTCGATTAAAAGAATTATTAATGTTAAAAAATAATACTTGATACCATTTCCTTTTGTACAAACAAATGATTACTATTAAATGGAATTAGTAAATTTATGAAGGACTATTTGAAACCATTTAACTGTGTGCAAACAAATAAGTTCCAACTCGTTTAAACATCATCATCATCTTCATGTCGTGCTGGTAGCACGGATATCCCTGACCCTCTCTTGCCACTTTTTCCTATCGTTCATCGCCTCCGGCAGGTCTTCTAGACTACATCCCGTATCCTCACAAAGTTGCTGAATGTATGTTCGTTCTGGTCGTCCTGCTTTTGTTCGGCCATATGTGGGGGTCAATAAGAGTACATCACTTATGAGTTCATCCCAGCTTCTCCAGTAGTGTCCTGCATGTCTGGTTCGTCTAACTTGGATAGTTTTCGTGATAGGAGGCAGGTGGCCGTACAGTTGGTGTCTTGTGGGGTGTTGCCGCCAGGACTTGTTCAAGATTGCTCGCAGCTTTCTTATTCTCATAAAAATTATATCCGTAGTCTAAGGTTACCTGTTCACTATTTTGGGGAGGGCGCAACTCCATTCCCTGGATTGCTCCTCTTTACTCTTGATCCTTATCTTATAATACTGAGTGTTATACGAAGCTGCATCAAGTACCATTTTTAAGTCTTTGGTATGACTCGAACTGGGATTGAACCCAAGTCTCGCGTAGAATTGGCAAACGCTCTTCTCATTAGGCCAATGGCATGCCATGAAAAACTAACCAGACAACCAACGTATCAGCTTATTTTACTTTCCGAATGGAACTTATTTTGTCTCACATTTAAAAGTCGTTGATCCTTTACTTAGTGTTTAGCATCTCGTCGCATTCACCATCATACTGTGGGACCTATTTTTGTGCCAGCTCGGTTTTTGGTATTCGGTTTCAGTTTATTTACTTTCAGTGACCCGAGTTAGTTTAAATTTTGAACGAGTCAGTTAACTTTCTGTTAGAAAGAAACAAAGGTGCTATATATAAAAATAGCACCTTGTATGAGATATTTCTTCAAAATGAAACAAGAGGAACTTAAAGATTAATAATAATGTGGTGAAGTCAACCATAGTTGTCTCTAACTCAATCACCATGAATACTGAAAGAATTTACGGATTCCCTGAACGAAAGTTATTTTTGAATAAAACATGATTAAAGCAATTAACCTGTTTGTCTTTTATTACAAATTATGATACGATAACAAAAAAAATATCAAAATAAGATTTGTCTGATTTTATATTCATTGTGTTAGCATAACATTTTTTTATACAAATTTTGTTTGAAAACGCATTAAAAGTTAAGCCCCGACAAAAGTGGGGTTAGAATACCCCGATTGGATCCTCTACACTAGGCGTAAGACTCCGCAACCAAATGGAGTATCTTAGTTATGAAATCAAACTGTGTCTGATGATGAGGTTCCAGTTCTGGTGCTCTGGAGAGTATGGAGTACAAATTCATTGCAATTACTAATTGTTTCACTCTTATCTGAAATGGTAGTACCCGTAAAAGTTTCATCTACGAGACAAACAGATCTGTTTATTTATATTTGATAGGACCCTGTGCAAAAGAAAAAAAATCCTTCCCACAATCAATCACATCACCTTCCCTGGTTAAGATATTTACGAACGCGATATGAAGGCTCTTATTCACCGCTGGAGAAAGTACACAACCTACGGTAATATGTGGGAACATAGTGTTATATAGTTGAAAACATGTTCTATCAAACAATGTTAGAATATTCTATCTATCCCTTGTCGATTCCTTCTAAAGTAAAGTTGTGTGATAATCTCGTATTTTGTCAACAGACTGTGGTCGTGTCGCAGCTGGTGGAGATATTTCGCGGCAGAACTCGTCTTGGTTGAAATTCCATCTCCTTAAGTCTTGGATTAATCTTTGTTATGCGGAGAACGTCAGCTAAGCTAGAATCAAGCAGTGTCATAAAATTAAGAAAATCTACACCGGATTTTATGGCCTTTTATACGAATCTCATGATGGAAAATGATCGGAGAAGATACAATTCTTTCTTCCACCATCACCTTGCAAAGAATGGCAACAGCTTCTAAACACACGCTCCATGCGAATTAACCAAAGTACAAGAGCGATGAGTAATCTGATTTACCGGAGCTCAAAAAAAAAAAACAATTAACTTGGTGTGAACTGTTTAGAAATTAAAACGCAAACAGCACTTGGTTGCTTGTGTAAAAACCTGTTTCTATATCTTTCGTACAAATAGTATAACTTCATCATCTAGATGTAAGTAATGCCATTTCTTAATAGAATTACATGAATTCAATTCCAAGGTCGGCATGTTTCTCGAGAATTCAATATTGCATTTTACTCTATAAACAGATTTATACAGGATTTTCTACGATGAAAGCGCGGTATTCTAGTTGTTCCTATTCCAGTTGAATAACTGATTTGATATCCTTAATGTTGTCTGAGGTGCGATCGAAAAGTATCAAACCTGATTATTGAGTTTTATTCTTTTTATCTTGAAATTTGAAAATGTAGATGTATGCTATAATGTAGGGGTCACCCTTGTCCCTCCACTTGTGAAGGTGGTGCTCAGTTGTATGACAGACAAAGCGTCAACTCCGAGAATTCTGGCAGTTGAAGCGAAAAACAGTCACACGAGAGTTGATTTGTATTGAAAAGGATCTATACGTTAGAAACCGGCAGTGGACAAGGAATGAATTAAACTTAAGTTCAACTCAAAGTACCGCTCTCCGGGGTGATTGTACGACTGAGCAATTCTTTTATCGATTCAAAAATCCCACTTCATCTCTTCTTGATTTAGTTTCAGATTCTTTTTTTTTTCAATGACATATCAATCATTCCTGATTTGATACCAGTCTAGAGGGAGATGAACTATGAATGATAAAGTGAGTGATATATTTTCTTCTTCATCATCATCTTTTTTATGGCATATCAACCTTCGTGGGTTGTTTAATGCCGAAGCCATACTTCTAGAAGAATAACAGTGATGCTATTTAATAGCTGGGAGGATAAGAGGTTTCATACCTTTATCAAGGGTATTTGTCCGAAAGTGAACGTAATAGCGCAACTGGAGTTCGAACTCGCTTACTACGATTCTGTAGTCCAGCGCTTTAACCATTACACTACGAGGACACCTACTGTATATTTTCTGTGACCACACATTTGACTTTTCTATTCCAATGAACTCGTTACCATCTATTTATTTAATCATTGGTTCCACCAAGTTTCATCAATACAAGACTACACCATAAAAAGTCAGCTATACATTAAATACAACTACTATTTTCTTCAATAAGGTTGCTTTGGCATTTAATAACCTACAAAGTTAGATACACCATTGAACAAAGTAATTAAAGCTTGTCACGTCTGCAATGTGTGTAAATACAAAAACTTACTTCTTGTGATACATGTAAGAGAGTTTGTGTCGTTGTGTAATGGTTATCGTCGTAGGAAATGTATACGGCGACACGAGTTCAAATCGTGGACGATTCTGTTTGCATTTTTCATTGTTCTAATAACCTTGGGAAAGGTATGAATTCAACAATTATCCCACCCGCTATTCGTAAATAGTACGCAAGACAGGGTTTTTTAGTTTTGATTAGGAAACAAGTTGTTGCGTTCTGGTTTATGAACGCTTGTAATATTAGATAAAGGACAAACCATGATATGAGAGGAAATAGAGATATATTCTCAGGAAAAAGTATATACAATAGTGAGACTACTAGTAGACAAGAACATAGGATTAGTGAATACAGAATAAAGATATTGTCCAACGATAGTATTGGCTTCCGTTATTACGGTAGCAAGTAAGGTGATCTAGTGCGATCTCCAGTCTCCAACGCTCTAATACTATTCCTATAAGAAGCTGCTCTTCACCTTCTAGTCTTCTTTATTTCCTGTGAAAATGCAGGAAGGCACAAGGCCTTAAGTTTTGTGGGGAAGGGGAAGGGTGCGGTCTTGCAATAACTAAGTTTTAACTAGTGGGACCTAGCTAGCCACATTCGCCGACCCATTCAACAATACAATATATAGTCATTCATCCGTCGCCATGCGCGCTGCTGTCACCAAAATACCACATTTGCTCGATGAAGAAAGAACCTACTTAAAATCCCGAGAGTGATGCATGATTTTATTTACAAATTGTGGTTTTTACAAATGAATTCATATGATGGGGATGGGAGAATAAACCCCGAAATATGTACAGCAACAAAGGAAAAAATCCCCCGTTTGGTTGCCCTCCCATCCCCCCGTCTATAAAATTGGAGGCCGACTGTTTTCCGGGGCGAAAAGAACCGAAAACAAGCCGGACCTACCCTAGGTGGGGCAGGGATCCTAATCTACAGGGGTCAAAGGAAATAAGGGGTCGGGTGCGGTACGGGTTGATTCAAGCAGGTAATATGATTTTTTATACATATGAATGTTCAAGATCTTCAGTAAAAGCGGGCTGGGATATGGGTTAAGGTACAAAAATAATGGGGATGGGGAAGATCTTGAGAACTAATGACTAGGTGACGGGGACAATGACTGACAACATACTGCTAACTAGGTTGCAAGGGAAAAAAGCTTTGCCTACTTACCGGGGGTGGGGTCCCGAAGGACCCGTACCGTAGACGCCATGAGCGGGCAGAGGAGGGAAGGATGACTCCAACGTTGCCCCCTTTCTTACGACCAGGCTCGCTGCATTCACCCACCTTCTGCTGAATGTTATGCGATCCAAGCGTTTTCTATCGCATCTGATTTTGACCCTAAGCGAATGCCTAAAGTACAATACCAGATCGCGATGAGAAAAGTTTGCATCGTCATACAATCCCTTCTTTCGCGTAGTCCAAATCACCATTCGAGCTACAGCCAGGATCGCGAGAAACACCACACGCTTCTCACCCTGAAACGGAGGAAGAACGTTGTCCACGACGTAACCAACGTCGAGCAGCACGAGCTGCTTGGGTTCGATGCGAGCCGTCCACTCCCCGACGTGATCCCAAAACGGGCGAACTCGCTCGCAGTAGTAGAAGGCGTGCTCAGCCGTTTCTTCCAAGCCACTGCTGCAGCGAGGGCAATCAGGCATGTCTGCCAGGCCCGCCTTGTAGTTCAAGCCGAAAAGGGGTAACGCATTTCGTGCAAGTCGCCAGGTGAGCGAGAACTCGGAGTTGTTCAAGAAGCTCGATCCTGGCGCCCAATTCCAGTGAGAGCGGATCTCCTCCGCCGTCCAGCCTCGCCGCTCGCTAAGAGGATCAGAAGCGGAACCCACCACTAATTCCCGATATAGCTCTTTCCGAGGCCGTGAAAGGTCACTGGACCCAAGAAGGTTACGAAGGGCCTTTCGGCACTCGCGGACAAACAGTGCTTCGCCCAAAGGCTTACGTCGACCTTCAGCCTTTGGGTCTGACTGGAGGCGAGGAAAAGTCCGACTCGCCTTTCGTCTCCACACTGCGTCCCCCGTCAAGGACCGGCCCAGGTATGCAAGTCTTTCAGCAAGCCAGTGGCTCTCCAGATCAGGCATACCCAGACCCCCGTTGCGTGTACGTTGGATACAGACCTGCCTACGGACCATCGGCCTTGCACCTCCCCAGAGCAATCTGGAGAGGGATTGTTGCAGTGCCAACCGACGTGCCTTAGGCAGAGGAAGTACAGCCAATCGGTAAAGGATCAGAGGGAAGACGTACGTGGCGCACGCCTCCGCCCTGCCCTTTAAGGACAACCTCCTTGAAAGCCAGATTCCCACCTGAGCATTCACCTTGGTTTGTACTTCCGACCAATTTCGCTCCAGTTGGAGGTCGGGCCCGAACCACACCCCGAGGATGCGGATGGGTCCGTCACTCCAGCGGAAGGGCCCTGGAAGAGTATTGCTACCCCTCCAAGCACCAAGCCGCAAACCTTCGCTTTTGTCAAAATTGACCTTGGCTCCTGCGATCCGCTCGTACTCGACAACCGCCTCTTTCACAGCCTTTATATCCAGACGGCGGGACACAAAGACTGTGACGTCATCAGCGAACGCGGAAACCCTTGCAGCAAGGCTGCTAACAAAAGGTATACCGCGCAGGGACGGACTTGTCCTCTCATCCCTAAGCCTGCGCAGGAGGGGCTCCAACGCGAGGACATAGAGAAGAGGAGACAACGGGCAGCCCTGCCGGACCGACCGCTCGACCGCGAATACCTCCGAACGCCTTCCGTTCACCTGCACCACTGCCTGAGGGTTATGGTACATCATACTAATCCATCTGCGGAACTCCGGTTTGAATCCGGCAGTCTCCAAAACAGACGCCAAGAACCGATGGTCGACCCTATCGAAGGCCTTGGACTGATCTAAACTGATCAGCGCGGCTTCTGTGTCGTCTTCTATCCCCTCTAGGACCTCGCGAATCAAGTGCAGGTTGTCCTGGATCGATCTTCCCTTCACAGCAAAGGTCTGTTCAGGGCCGATCAGATCACTGATGACAAGCTGTAAACGATTAGCTAAGACCCGGGCCAAAATCTTTAACTCTGTGTTAAGCAGAGTTATGGGCCTGTAGTCGTCTAGCCCCTCCCAAACATGCCTGCCACCTTTCTTCAGCAATGTGATCACGCCCTTGGTAACGCTACCAGGGATGGCTCCCTGGGCGAACCAATGGTTGAACACATCCGTCAGAATAGGCACAAACATGTGCGACATCCTCAAGTACACTTCGTAGGGCAAACCATCTAGTCCCGGCGACTTGTTGAGGCCGACCTGCTTCAACGCATCACGGACTTCGCATTCAGTAACCAAACCCTCGCAGCTAGCCGCTTCAGCCACCCCAAGGCGGGGGAAGTCGGCAAGATAGCTACGAAACTCCCGGATCGGGAGATCAGGGCAGCGGGCAAAGCGATCCCGAAAGTGCGCCCGAAAGGCATCACGCATCTCACGACCTGATCGCAGCAGTCGCCCGTCCGCGGTCTTGACAGACGCGATGTACCGATCGGGGAACCTTCGCACTTCTTCTTCACGCGCAGTCGCGTTTGTTTTCACAGCTTCGTTGAGAGCTCTATTTAGCCTAGATCTAACTACGAATCCCTTGTAGCGCTCGCTACTCTCACGCTCAAGGTCCCTCCTAGCTAGCTCTACACCTAGGGAGTCCCCCCCAGCCACCGCCCGGGAAAGTCTATCTTCTATAGACTTCGCCTCCTTGGTCTTATCTAGGCTGAGCTGTTGACCGTATTTGGTGGCGAAGTCTCTAATCCTATATTTCAAAGAAACCCACCACCTATTCCCGGTAACCGCCCCCACTAACGCCCGCTGAATTAGGGATTCCAGCCGGTCCCGGAAGTCCCGTATCTCCAGTAAGGAGGTATTGAACTTCCAGTAGCCGGCTAGACTAGGCCTATCGGCTAACCGCAGACTGACCCTAACAAGCTTATGGTCAGTCCACGCTATCAGGTGGAACGTGGGACAACTAACGAAATCAGTGTCAGCTCGTCTAACTAACACTCTGTCCAAGTAGGAACCTACTTTGGCAGAGGGCGAGCTATCTAGCCACGTCCACATCTCCCGCCCTGGGTGATCAAGACGAAACCTGTCGACGAGACCGTGACGAGTCACGAAGCCGACAAGGCTGCTATCACACCTTCCCGCACGCCTAGCTCCCCGCCCGACCTTATCTATCTTGGGATCAAGGATCGCATTCCAATCACCCATTAAGACTAGCCGCTTCGTATCGTCCAGGAACGGCGCCAACCGACGAAAAAAGGAAACCCTCTCCGCAGCGATATTGGACGCATAAACCGCAACCAGACGAAACTTGAAACTTTTCACGGCAACATCGGCCACAACCAGCCGGCCCCCGTCACCTGCAAAAACAACGTCAACATCAGCATCAAGGCTGCGTCCAACTAGCAGAGAGACCCCAGCGCTGATGCGGCTGCCGTATGCTGAGAAAACGTTAAAGTCGCTTTCCAGCACCCGACAGTCGGCATCGCAAGTGAAGTGGGTCTCCTGCACTGCAGCAACATCCACTCCGAGGTTCTTGAGTTCACCAAGCAAGCGCGCACACTTGCTTGAATCCCTCAGTCCCCTCACATTCAAACTGGCAACGTTTAAAGACATCAATCTCACTTACCTTACTCAGTGTCGACTACGGGCCGGAAATCCTTCGGGGTGAGGATGCCGACAGCCTGACGCAGAGAACCGGTACCGAGTTCAGTTGTCACCCGGTTGTCTCTGGTGATTCCGCCGACATCTATGGGGAACCGCAGCTTTAGGGACCTGTAAAGGGACGGGTGAACCAAAATTGGGACCCTTCCCGAACAAAAAGGAATACATTTTTTCAATGAGGAGTGCTCCAACTCCGCCAGCTTTATGCCCGTATCAGTCTGACAGACCGTACTCAAGAACTTCCATACGCCCTTGGTACGGTCGCCAGCTGACCGGACAAAAGTGGTCACCATGGCTGCACTCCTAAAATTGACAGGATTAGAAACATTCAGGTTTTGTATTTTTTCAAGGCTCAGCAGCGGCTTTAGTGCCTTTCGCAGCTGGAAGTCGCCAACTGCTTCCAGCTCTACTGAGCACAAAGCCGCTGCCTGCTGTATTTGGGTGATTGTTAGTTCTTTTTCGCCCTCCTGCCGATTTGCTTTTTTTTTACTGGCAGGAGGGTCTTGTTTTCTTTTTGACGGGAACAGTTCTTGAGAGGATATGCTAGTGGGGCTGAGTGAGGGAAGAGATGGAGTTCTGGTTAAGTTTAGGGGCTGGGACCGGTCTGCTGATTGCGACCTTGGGAGTGGGATTTGGTAGGGTCTGTGGTATTTCTTTAGGCACTGTTCTTGTTGGGGTGAGAGGGTGAACATTTGATATGGTGGTTGTGTGGGTTGTAGGATTTGAGGGGGTGGAAAGGGTGGTGGAGGTAGAGGTGGAGGAGTTGGTTGCTTTTGTGGTTGAGAGGAGGGACCTGCCTTGGGTTGTTCAGGGCATATTTTTTTTGCGGTCCCCTCCCCGCTGTCCCTTCTCCTCTTCAAATTAAAGTTGGTCTCCATCTCTTCCGGGGCGTTTGGTTTATTTTTCTTTTTTTGTTTTTTCGGAGATGTCTTTGTTGCTGCAGATGGTGCCGATGTTACTGGTGCGGGCGTTGCTGGAGTCTCTGTTGCTGGTGTGGCTGGTTTCGGAGTTATCGGTGGTTCTGATGTTGGTGTTGCTTCTGCTGCTACTACTGCTGCTGCTGCTGCTGCTGCTGTTTGGGCCTTTTTTTGAGGAGGGGATGAGGTTTTTTCCCCCTGCTTAGGGGATCCCCTCCTCTTTCTGGCCACCTCCGTCCAGCCCTCTTGATTGCTTGGTTTGAGCTGGGCTGGACTCGGGCCCTTGGCCTCCGCTTCTTTTCTGACTGTGTTGGTGATGGTGGCTGTTGCGTCCCCTGTTGTTGTCGTTGTTGTTGTTGTTGTTGACGTAGTTTTTTCTTTTTGGTTTTCAGGGCGCTGGGGGCAAAACTTGGCGATGTGGCCAATTTGCTTACACCCCCAGCACCTGGGGCGTCTTCCCTCCACCAACACAATCATCTGCCGATCCCCGCTGATCAGCATTTCAGGGATGGCTTTAAAACCATCCCTGGTCAGGCACAGCCGGAAGGCATAGTCCCCGTAGGCTGTCCCGGCCGGGGATCTGAGGAGGTTGAACTCCTCAACCTGGCCAAAGGCACTTAAGTATGCTGCCAGGACCTCCCCAGTAATAATGGCCGGGACATTGCAGATCGTCACGCGGAGCCTACGGGTGCCCTGATATTCCGGCTGTAGCCTAAAGTTCTTCGTAATTATATCTCTTTCCGCTGCTTTCGCCGCTTGTTGTTCTGTGGGAAACAGGACATCCCATGTTGCGAAACTTTTTCTGCAGAAGTACTGGCATGGGATGCCTGACTTCCTTAGCAGCTCTTCGAAAGAATCCTTATTGAGCCCCACCAGCCTTTTTGTTTTAAGGTCGGAAACGACCAGCGAGAGGACTCTTGGTATTATTTTGTCGGCTATTTCCGGGATGGGCAAAATCTCGTTTCCGTTAAAGTACTTGGCGTACTTGCCCACCCGGTCTTTCTCATAGTCAGCCGGTCCCCTCTGCTGGCCTTTCCAGGCTGTGGGGCTTTTTTGAGCCGGCTGTATTGGGCTATCTTGGCTATCTTTGGTTTCTTGGGATTCGGCGGGGATCGGCAGCGAAGGCCAATTTGCCCCTATCAGGCTTTGTGTCTTTGTCGAAGGATTTGTTGCCCCCTCCATGGCTGCGAAAAAATAATAGCAGCCAGGAGGGTATGATTAAACCTCCAACTGTAGCTTAGTATGGAGGGGGGGCTCTACAGTTTCAACTGAAGGAATGTAAAAAATAAAACAAGTGGTATGACACCACGCAAGTTATAAGACAGGTAGAACCCCTGACAATCAAAAAATAAATGGTAAGGCAACAAAATAAAATCCGACTTATAACAACAAACAAAAAAGTCGGATAACAGGTGAAAAAAAAAATAAAACAAGTCAGTCAAAGAGTTCTCGGTAAGACTTGAAAAAAAAATTAAAGTTCAAACAAAGTCACAAAAAAACAAAGTCTTACCGAGATAACAATTTTTTCAACAAGTAATCCAACAAGTAATCCAATAAAGTAACAACGCAAATCAACACTTTTCGTAAGAATAATAGAGGAGTTGACTTCCTTCACCGGCTAGTCTTCTTTATTTCCTGTAAAAATGCAGGAAGGCACAAGGCCTTAAGTTTTGTGGGGAAGGGGAAGGGTGCGGTCTTGCAATAACTAAGTTTTAACTAGTGGGACCTAGCTAGCCACATTCGCCGACCCATTCAACAATACAATATATAGTCATTCATCCGTCGCCATGCGCGCTGCTGTCACCAAAATACCACATTTGCTCGATGAAGAAAGAACCTACTTAAAATCCCGAGAGTGATGCATGATTTTATTTACAAATTGTGGTTTTTACAAATGAATTCATATGATGGGGATGGGAGAAAAAACCCCGAAATATGTACAGCAACAAAGGAAAAAATCCCCCGTTTGGTTGCCCTCCCATCCCCCCGTCTATAAAATTGGAGGCCGACTGTTTTCCGGGGCGAAAAGAACCGAAAACAAGCCGGACCTACCCTAGGTGGGGCAGGGATCCTAATCTACAGGGGTCAAAGGAAATAAGGGGTCGGGCGCGGTATGGGTTGATTCAAGCAGGTAATATGATTTTTTATACATATGAATGTTCAAGATCTTCAGTAAAAGCGGGCTGGGATATGGGTTAAGGTACAAAAATAATGGGGATGGGGAAGATCTTGAGAACTAATGACTAGGTGACGGGGACAATGACTGACAACATACTGCTAACTAGGTTGCAAGGGAAAAAAGCTTTGCCTACTTACCGGGGGTGGGGTCCCGAAGGACCCGTACCGTAGACGCCATGAGCGGGCAGAGGAGGGAAGGATGACTCCAACGTTGCCCCCTTTCTTACGACCAGGCTCGCTGCATTCACCCACCTTCTGCTGAATGTTATGCGATCCAAGCGTTTTCTATCGCATCTGATTTTGACCCTAAGCGAATGCCTAAAGTACAATACCAGATCACGATGAGAAAAGTTTGCATCGTCATACAATCCCTTCTTTCGCGTAGTCCAAATCACCATTCGAGCTACAGCCAGGATCGCGAGAAACACCACACGCTTCTCACCCTGAAACGGAGGAAGAACGTTGTCCACGACGTAACCAACGTCGAGCAGCACGAGCTGCTTGGGTTCGATGCGAGCCGTCCACTCCCCGACGTGATCCCAAAACGGGCGAACTCGCTCGCAGTAGTAGAAGGCGTGCTCAGCCGTTTCTTCCAAGCCACTGCTGCAGCGAGGGCAATCAGGCATGTCTGCCAGGCCCGCTTTGTAGTTCAAGCCGAAAAGGGGTAACGCATTTCGTGCAAGTCGCCAGGTGAGCGAGAACTCGGAGTTGTTCAAGAAGCTCGATCCTGGCGCCCAATTCCAGTGAGAGCGGATCTCCTCCGCCGTCCAGCCTCGCCGCTCGCTAAGAGGATCAGAAGCGGAACCCACCACTAATTCCCGATATAGCTCTTTCCGAGGCCGTGAAAGGTCACTGGACCCAAGAAGGTTACGAAGGGCCTTTCGGCACTCGCGGACAAACAGTGCTTCGCCCAAAGGCTTACGTCGACCTTCAGCCTTTGGGTCTGACTGGAGGCGAGGAAAAGTCCGACTCGCCTTTCGTCTCCACACTGCGTCCCCCGTCAAGGACCGGCCCAGGTATGCAAGTCTTTCAGCAAGCCAGTGGCTCTCCAGATCAGGCATACCCAGACCCCCGTTGCGTGTACGTTGGATACAGACCTGCCTACGGACCATCGGCCTTGCACCTCCCCAGAGCAATCTGGAGAGGGATTGTTGCAGTGCCAACCGACGTGCCTTAGGCAGAGGAAGTACAGCCAATCGGTAAAGGATCAGAGGGAAGACGTACGTGGCGCACGCCTCCGCCCTGCCCTTTAAGGACAACCTCCTTGAAAGCCAGATTCCCACCTGAGCATTCACCTTGGTTTGTACTTCCGACCAATTTCGCTCCAGTTGGAGGTCGGGCCCGAACCACACCCCGAGGATGCGGATGGGTCCGTCACTCCAGCGGAAGGGCCCTGGAAGAGTATTGCTACCCCTCCAAGCACCAAGCCGCAAACCTTCGCTTTTGTCAAAATTGACCTTGGCTCCTGCGATCCGCTCGTACTCGACAACCGCCTCTTTCACAGCCTTTATATCCAGACGGCGGGACACAAAGACTGTGACGTCATCAGCGAACGCGGAAACCCTTGCAGCAAGGCTGCTAACAAAAGGTATACCGCGCAGGGACGGACTTGTCCTCTCATCCCTAAGCCTGCGCAGGAGGGGCTCCAACGCGAGGACATAGAGAAGAGGAGACAACGGGCAGCCCTGCCGGACCGACCGCTCGACCGCGAATACCTCCGAACGCCTTCCGTTCACCTGCACCACTGCCTGAGGGTTATGGTACATCATACTAATCCATCTGCGGAACTCCGGTTTGAATCCGGCAGTCTCCAAAACAGACGCCAAGAACCGATGGTCGACCCTATCGAAGGCCTTGGACTGATCTAAACTGATCAGCGCGGCTTCTGTGTCGTCTTCTATCCCCTCTAGGACCTCGCGAATCAAGTGCAGGTTGTCCTGGATCGATCTTCCCTTCACAGCAAAGGTCTGTTCAGGGCCGATCAGATCACTGATGACAAGCTGTAAACGATTAGCTAAGACCCGGGCCAAAATCTTTAACTCTGTGTTAAGCAGAGTTATGGGCCTGTAGTCGTCTAGCCCCTCCCAAACATGCCTGCCACCTTTCTTCAGCAATGTGATCACGCCCTTGGTAACGCTACCAGGGATGGCTCCCTGGGCGAACCAATGGTTGAACACATCCGTCAGAATAGGCACAAACATGTGCGACATCCTCAAGTACACTTCGTAGGGCAAACCATCTAGTCCCGGCGACTTGTTGAGGCCGACCTGCTTCAACGCATCACGGACTTCGCATTCAGTAACCAAACCCTCGCAGCTAGCCGCTTCAGCCACCCCAAGGCGGGGGAAGTCGGCAAGATAGCTACGAAACTCCCGGATCGGGAGATCAGGGCAGCGGGCAAAGCGATCCCGAAAGTGCGCCCGAAAGGCATCACGCATCTCACGACCTGATCGCAGCAGTCGCCCGTCCGCGGTCTTGACAGACGCGATGTACCGATCGGGGAACCTTCGCACTTCTTCTTCACGCGCAGTCGCGTTTGTTTTCACAGCTTCGTTGAGAGCTCTATTTAGCCTAGATCTAACTACGAATCCCTTGTAGCGCTCGCTACTCTCACGCTCAAGGTCCCTCCTAGCTAGCTCTACACCTAGGGAGTCCCCCCCAGCCACCGCCCGGGAAAGTCTATCTTCTATAGACTTCGCCTCCTTGGTCTTATCTAGGCTGAGCTGTTGACCGTATTTGGTGGCGAAGTCTCTAATCCTATATTTCAAAGAAACCCACCACCTATTCCCGGTAACCGCCCCCACTAACGCCCGCTGAATTAGGGATTCCAGCCGGTCCCGGAAGTCCCGTATCTCCAGTAAGGAGGTATTGAACTTCCAGTAGCCGGCTAGACTAGGCCTATCGGCTAACCGCAGACTGACCCTAACAAGCTTATGGTCAGTCCACGCTATCAGGTGGAACGTGGGACAACTAACGAAATCAGTGTCAGCTCGTCTAACTAACACTCTGTCCAAGTAGGAACCTACTTTGGCAGAGGGCGAGCTATCTAGCCACGTCCACATCTCCCGCCCTGGGTGATCAAGACGAAACCTGTCGACGAGACCGTGACGAGTCACGAAGCCGACAAGGCTGCTATCACACCTTCCCGCACGCCTAGCTCCCCGCCCGACCTTATCTATCTTGGGATCAAGGATCGCATTCCAATCACCCATTAAGACTAGCCGCTTCGTATCGTCCAGGAACGGCGCCAACCGACGAAAAAAGGAAACCCTCTCCGCAGCGATATTGGACGCATAAACCGCAACCAGACGAAACTTGAAACTTTTCACGGCAACATCGGCCACAACCAGCCGGCCCCCGTCACCTGCAAAAACAACGTCAACATCAGCATCAAGGCTGCGTCCAACTAGCAGAGAGACCCCAGCGCTGATGCGGCTGCCGTATGCTGAGAAAACATTAAAGTCGCTTTCCAGCACCCGACAGTCGGCATCGCAAGTGAAGTGGGTCTCCTGCACTGCAGCAACATCCACTCCGAGGTTCTTGAGTTCACCAAGCAAGCGCGCACACTTGCTTGAATCCCTCAGTCCCCTCACATTCAAACTGGCAACGTTTAAAGACATCAATCTCACTTACCTTACTCAGTGTCGACTACGGGCCGGAAATCCTTCGGGGTGAGGATGCCGACAGCCTGACGCAGAGAACCGGTACCGAGTTCAGTTGTCACCCGGTTGTCTCTGGTGATTCCGCCGACATCTATGGGGAACCGCAGCTTTAGGGACCTGTAAAGGGACGGGTGAACCAAAATTGGGACCCTTCCCGAACAAAAAGGAATACATTTTTTCAATGAGGAGTGCTCCAACTCCGCCAGCTTTATGCCCGTATCAGTCTGACAGACCGTACTCAAGAACTTCCATACGCCCTTGGTACGGTCGCCAGCTGACCGGACAAAAGTGGTCACCATGGCTGCACTCCTAAAATTGACAGGATTAGAAACATTCAGGTTTTGTATTTTTTCAAGGCTCAGCAGCGGCTTTAGTGCCTTTCGCAGCTGGAAGTCGCCAACTGCTTCCAGCTCTACTGAGCACAAAGCCGCTGCCTGCTGTATTTGGGTGATTGTTAGTTCTTTTTCGCCCTCCTGCCGATTTGCTTTTTTTTTACTGGCAGAAGGGTCTTGTTTTCTTTTTGACGGGAACAGTTCTTGAGAGGATATGCTAGTGGGGCTGAGTGAGGGAAGAGATGGAGTTCTGGTTAAGTTTAGGGGCTGGGACCGGTCTGCTGATTGCGACCTTGGGAGTGGGATTTGGTAGGGTCTGTGGTATTTCTTTAGGCACTGTTCTTGTTGGGGTGAGAGGGTGAACATTTGATATGGTGGTTGTGTGGGTTGTAGGATTTGAGGGGGTGGAAAGGGTGGTGGAGGTAGAGGTGGAGGAGTTGGTTGCTTTTGTGGTTGAGAGGAGGGACCTGCCTTGGGTTGTTCAGGGCATATTTTTTTTGCGGTCCCCTCCCCGCTGTCCCTTCTCCTCTTCAAATTAAAGTTGGTCTCCATCTCTTCCGGGGCGTTTGGTTTATTTTTCTTTTTTTGTTTTTTCGGAGATGTCTTTGTTGCTGCAGATGGTGCCGATGTTACTGGTGCGGGCGTTGCTGGAGTCTCTGTTGCTGGTGTGGCTGGTTTCGGAGTTATCGGTGGTTCTGATGTTGGTGTTGCTTCTGCTGCTACTACTGCTGCTGCTGCTGCTGCTGCTGTTTGGGCCTTTTTTTGAGGAGGGGATGAGGTTTTTTCCCCCTGCTTAGGGGATCCCCTCCTCTTTCTGGCCACCTCCGTCCAGCCCTCTTGATTGCTTGGTTTGAGCTGGGCTGGACTCGGGCCCTTGGCCTCCGCTTCTTTTCTGACTGTGTTGGTGATGGTGGCTGTTGCGTCCCCTGTTGTTGTCGTTGTTGTTGTTGTTGTTGACGTAGTTTTTTCTTTTTGGTTTTCAGGGCGCTGGGGGCAAAACTTGGCGATGTGGCCAATTTGCTTACACCCCCAGCACCTGGGGCGTCTTCCCTCCACCAACACAATCATCTGCCGATCCCCGCTGATCAGCATTTCAGGGATGGCTTTAAAACCATCCCTGGTCAGGCACAGCCGGAAGGCATAGTCCCCGTAGGCTGTCCCGGCCGGGGATCTGAGGAGGTTGAACTCCTCAACCTGGCCAAAGGCACTTAAGTATGCTGCCAGGACCTCCCCAGTAATAATGGCCGGGACATTGCAGATCGTCACGCGGAGCCTACGGGTGCCCTGATATTCCGGCTGTAGCCTAAAGTTCTTCGTAATTATATCTCTTTCCGCTGCTTTCGCCGCTTGTTGTTCTGTGGGAAACAGGACATCCCATGTTGCGAAACTTTTTCTGCAGAAGTACTGGCATGGGATGCCTGACTTCCTTAGCAGCTCTTCGAAAGAATCCTTATTGAGCCCCACCAGCCTTTTTGTTTTAAGGTCGGAAACGACCAGCGAGAGGACTCTTGGTATTATTTTGTCGGCTATTTCCGGGATGGGCAAAATCTCGTTTCCGTTAAAGTACTTGGCGTACTTGCCCACCCGGTCTTTCTCATAGTCAGCCGGTCCCCTCTGCTGGCCTTTCCAGGCTGTGGGGCTTTTTTGAGCCGGCTGTATTGGGCTATCTTGGCTATCTTTGGTTTCTTGGGATTCGGCGGGGATCGGCAGCGAAGGCCAATTTGCCCCTATCAGGCTTTGTGTCTTTGTCGAAGGATTTGTTGCCCCCTCCATGGCTGCGAAAAAATAATAGCAGCCAGGAGGGTATGATTAAACCTCCAACTGTAGCTTAGTATGGAGGGGGGGCTCTACAGTTTCAACTGAAGGAATGTAAAAAATAAAACAAGTGGTATGACACCACGCAAGTTATAAGACAGGTAGAACCCCTGACAATCAAAAAATAAATGGTAAGGCAACAAAATAAAATCCGACTTATAACAACAAACAAAAAAGTCGGATAACAGGTGAAAAAAAAAATAAAACAAGTCAGTCAAAGAGTTCTCGGTAAGACTTGAAAAAAAAATTAAAGTTCAAACAAAGTCACAAAAAAACAAAGTCTTACCGAGATAACAATTTTTTCAACAAGTAATCCAACAAGTAATCCAATAAAGTAACAACGCAAATCAACACTTTTCGTAAGAATAATAGAGGAGTTGACTTCCTTCACCGGCTAGTCTTCCCTGGTATTAGTAGCTACTGCTATATATGGCAGATGGACTAGTTCATTGTGTGGGAAAAGGTGGGTGATACCTCTACACAAGTCAAGAAGGAAGACTGAATTCAGACTTGTTAAACCAAGAAAGAATATGCTGAAAAAAATACATGAGTTCTTCATATTCGATGTAAATTATTCATATATATTTTAAAATCCCCTTGCCTTAAACTCTAATAACTGTTTATAATCTATCTTTTTGTTGTTTGTTGATATTTTTTTAAATTTATTTTCTATTATGTCAACTAATGATGATAATAATTAGATACTACTTTTTATCTAATAAAGCCATCAGAATCTTGAAACTGTTTAACTGAGTGAAAACAGGTGTGCTATGTCTCGTTTTAAAAATATTGTCTACTATCCATCCTATTAAAAATCATATTTTATATGCATAAACAGAATTTGGCAACCAAGGGTTGATATGCCAGTAAACTAAATAAACTCACCTAACGTCCTTTAAAAACTTCTAACAACAATTTTCTTGAAAAATATTTTCTCCTGATGATAACCTATTGTCGAAATTAGTTGAAAATGATCAGAAATAAACAACATAAAATAAATATTCCTATTTGTCATATAAATTTAGTTCATCCTTATATATATATATATATATATATAGAGAGAGAGAGAGAGAGAGAGAGTGTGTGTGTGTGTGTGTGTGTGTGTGTGTGTGTGTGTGTGTGTGTGTGTGTGTGTGTGTGTGTGTTTAAAACGTCATTTCAACATTTCTATTTAAGCTATTTTAAATCTAAAGGCTATTCTTGTACACAATCTGTGATAGCTTTCTTAAGAATTTTCTGTGATTAGAACGTTGAGCGAAATTATTTGGATGTTACCTCAAGGATAAAGGAATAATGCTCTTCTTTCACTGTATAAGGTGTCTGTGGTATGGCCCACCATATCACCATCTTTGGTTATAGCTTTGTAATATTCCTTGAATCTGAAATCAAGAAAACGGATGGATTTGAATACATTTGAAATCCTTTAGGGGTAAAGTACACGGAGGAATTTTCAAAAAGATTTAATTATAAAAGCCAGAGAATTTCTCTTCGCAATGTCTCTTTCAAATCTGGCCAGAATGTTCAGACAGTTTTTGTCAATTAAAACTTATCTATAATTAGTATCAAAAGTACACTCAAATACAAGGTATTAGAAGCAAACTTGTCGCTTTGTTCAAATACTTATAAGAAGTACTGCAGATATATATATATATATATATATATATACATACACACAGAGATTCACACGCGCACACATAGATAGAAAGATATATATTTATATACATTTATAAGTGTAGACATCATTTCATAAAAAGATTAAAGGAATAGCTTGACTCTTGGAGTTTCAGTTAAGCGGCTTTCAATTTTAACCGTCTGATTGGAAACAAATGAGCCGGATTTACCGAACACCCATGTGAATTTACAATCATTATATCAAAAGATTATTGAATTTAGCAATAACATCAGGCACCAACATTATGTATTCATACTCTATTAAACGTATAATTTTCATAAATTTTAAACGAGAATTATTAAGAAGGCAAACTCCCTTGGAAAATGGTTGATACTTAATATTGTCGTTTTCTTTACATCTTGATGATCGTACGTTAGATAAGTTGCGATAAAAAGCAACAGAAATTCGATAGAATAAAAATGAATCAAGACTTAATAAGAGATGAAACACCACAGAAATACGGCCACACTCAATTTATTGGCAACACGTGAAAGTATGTGTTTATTTAACCCCCTGTCATGGCCATGATGAGAAAAAAGGTTAGTTTATAATCAACATAAAGCCGAAGTGAATTCAAAGTTTTTCTTCTCCCATATTGGTTACCCAATCAAAGCTGAAGAACCCCGTCTGCACTAAGGCCAAGTCGGCTGGGACTGTAGAATACACCGACTACATCTCTATAGAGGGGTAAGACGCCCCCCAATGATTTTCCTGCATATGACACTAAACAATTTGATGGTGAGGCTCCAGTAATGCTCGAGCTTTTAGGATTAATACCCTTGGAAAACGTATTAGCTCCCTAATCCCCTAGTTATTGGTTAAATAGTATCCCTGTTGTTCTTCTACAAGGATAACTTTGACACTGAATAACCCATAAAGGTTGATATGCCGTTAAACAAATAAAAAGAAACTTAAAAGTACTGCACAAAACAAACAAAACAAACGGAGTGGAAAATAGCAAATTGCCGATTTCATTTCTACACATCCCCCGATAGAAATAGAAGAAAGTAACGCACTTCACCTAAATGTAATTTTACTGATTTTTTGAATTAATTAAATGAATTTATTTCAAATTAATTTAAGAAAGTAAAAGCTTTACTACCTCTTAAACGATTTTGTGATTGCTTTTTGCGGGAAAGTATGAGAACATCCTGTTGTAAAGTGAATGTGCGTAATTTTAATTAGTTCTTCGTCAAGGCCTAAAAAGGTCGTACTTAGTTTAAAGAGCTATATACGGTCATTTCTCACACACTATAAGTAAGTATGTAAAGTTAGCGACCATAGTCGAGGGTGAGTCGAAGGATCCCTTTTCAATAGCTATTACACCGAGGTGTAGGGGAGGGCGTTACTCCATTCTCTGGATTGCTACACTTTACTCTTGACCATTGCTTTAAAATGCTGAGTGTTAAGCAAAAAGGTATCAAGTACAATTTTTAAGTCTTTGGTATGACTCGACCTGGAATTGAACGGCGGTCTCCCGAACCATTGGAGAACATTCTACTACTCATTAGACCACCACGGTAATTTCGGAAAACTGTTCTCCTCAGGAAGTAAGACCCTACTTTAACCAAAGTTGTTAGTTCAGGCTCAATCTCTGATGCTTTTGGCATCTATCAAAAATAATGTCTAAGATATGATTAGTTTTGTATTTGACTCTAGATACCCACGATATGTGCTTCAATAAAAAAAAAGAGACTTACCGTCTGACGTTCGACAAATAATTCGGCCACAGCAGCTGCTAAGAGAATTCAATTCTCTGAACAAGAAAGCTTAAATATTTACATTATTCCGATGGTGTTGGTGTGATATTGGTAAATATCTAAGGTTTGCTAGGTTGGTTTCTTTATTTAATGACATATCAACGTTCATGGATTATTTAAAGCCAAAGCAATCCCCGGAAAAGAATAACAGTGATACTATTTAACAAATAACTGGGGGAAAGGGGGTTCAATACTTTTCCCAAGAGTATTAGTCCAAAAGTGAACGTTATAGCAGGACTGGTGTTCGAACTTGCACACTTCGGAGGCGAAGTCTAGCACTTGACCGGTTACGTCATGAGGATCCCCACTTGGTTTGTTACACACAACAAAAACTGAGTTACAATTTTTTCGTTTTGTCTTATTCCTTGGTAGAAAATGTTCTCTTCAGACTTAACTTTTCTGATATAGGTTAGGATATTTTGTAAACATGATTGGATCCTATATTTGGTTCTTGGGAGTGAATTCCATAACAGCTCAAAAACTTGAAAATGCTGAGTTACAGAACGAAAGCTATCGGAGACAAAGACGAAATTTCAAGTTCATAAGAGCGGAAAGAGTCACGTGGTCAAAGAAAAAATACTACTTACTTTATTAACGTGTTTTAACGTATATTCGGAACGTTCTAAAAAAAAAAAACAGGGTAACGCTGAGAAGTATTTTAGGAGATGAAAAAAAAGTGGAATATTAGCACTTTATACGGCCCAATCTATGTGTCAAATAGAACCCTTTAACATTTAAACTGTGTGCAAACAAATGATTTATGCTAAATTGAATTGTTAAAAAAGAATTGTTTGACCATCTAACACTGTATAAACAAATGGCTGTCTAATTTGATTGTTTGTGTTACATAGAAATACTTGAAATGATTTAACTGTGTTCAAACAAATAGTCGACCATAGTCGAGGGTTACATGAAGGCACCCTTCTCGATAGCTACTACACCGAGGTGTAGGGGGGCGCTACTCCTTTCCCTGGAAAGCTCCACTTTACCCTTGATCGCGTACCTTATAATGCTGAGTGTTAAGCAAGGAGGCATCAAGTACCATTTTTTGAATCTTTGGTATGACTCGACCTGGGATTGAACCCAGGTCTACCAGGCCATTAAACAAATAATTGACAGTAAATAAACAAATCGTATATTTTTAATACATATGTATAAAAAGGATTTGACATTAAATAACCTACAAAGGTTGATATTCCATTAAACTCAACCGAATCAAACGAATATAAAGGTCTTATCACGATTTAAAAAGATTGGATATAAAATAACCAAACAAGGCGTTCATACAAAAAACATCTGATGATCACGTCCACCTGACGATGATTTGTTTGCTCGGATATCTTGCAAGGCATCGCAGTAAGGAAAATTCTGTTTCGTCTTGGGAAGAAACTAGGCATACATTTGACATATACTTGATCCTTGGAGATTCCAGCTTTGAAGTAGATATCCTAAAACTAATATCAACAACTGTAGGTGATAATTCCAAGTGCTAAATTGATTGAAATGCTGGCAGTAACTTGATTATAGTCATAGCCATGTTTTCCCTCGAATTCAGAGTTCGTTGTAAAATAAAAATACCCAAGACTCCATTACTATGTAACACACTTATGGTATATTTTTTTTAAGTTCCAACCCCATCAGATACCATATAGTTTTTGCTTCATATGCTAAAATTTATGAACGGTGGAAAATTCGTGATATGGTTGTCAAACACGCTCATTCTAAGTAGGTGTTCCTTGAAACCGTCAACGAGAAGTTAAGATATCTAAAAATGTAATCTCTATGGGTCTCAAAGTAAATTGACTGAAGAATACAATTTCCAGCGCATGGATTTAGATGGATAATGTTTTTTGATTCATATGATTGATGCGTTTTGACTCATCACATTGTCCAAACTTGGTAACATCAAATTATCATCTATTTGGTGCCATCAAACAGGTGGCCTACGTACAACACAGCATCTGGTGATGTGACTGCAATTCTAGAGATCTAGGTAGTATAGAGTACTCTTTGATTGTCATTACACAACCCGGAATAGTTTTACCTACTAGTAGTCAAGTAGATCTGTTTAAAAATTATTCTTATTACACAGCAATACTTAATACTATATAGCAATATATTATTTGTATTAAGTACATGTACTTGAAGCTATAATACTTTTTTTAAGATTATAATAAATTACTTGAAACCATATAAACAAAAGATTATTAATTATCATCATCATCATCATGTCGTGCCGCTAGCACGGATATCCCTGACCCCATTTCGCCACTTCTCCCTATCATTCATCGCCTCTGGCAGGTTTTCAGGGCTACATCCCGTATCCTCACATAGCTGCTGTATGTACATTCTAGCAGGTCGTCCTGCTTTTGCTCGTCCATTTGTGGGGGTCCATCGGAGTACATCGCTTATGAGCTCGTCTTTGCTTCTCCAGCAGTGTTCTGCATATCTGGTTCGTCTAGCTTGGATAGTTTTCGTGGTGGAAGCAGGTGGCAAAGAACTGGTGCCTTGTGGGGTATTGCCGCCAGGACTTGTTCAATATTGCTCGCAACATTCTTGTGTAAAAAAAAAGATTATTATTGGATAGAAGTAATTAATTTAGGACAATTAATTATTAGTATTATATAGCAATACTTGATATCATATAACTGTATGCAAAAACACTGCAGAGAAACTGCCAAAAATAAAAATATGTTTATTTGGTTAGCATTTCTTCATTAATACATATTTGATCAAACAACAGAAACATCCTTTGTCTACATACTTTTAGATTCAAAAATGTGTAGACAAACGATGTCTATATTGATTAATTCAAAATTAAAGTATAAACGGTTAATAAACCCGATTTCCTAACCTCTACACATAAAATAACCCTTGATAAATTGACATGTCGTTAAAATCAATCAATCTATCAAAACTTATCAAACAACGATTTACCGAGATGCAGTTCCACACAGATGATACTATTGTTGAAAAGATGCAAAATTATATCGATGAGCCAAGTACATCAAGTATTGGAATCATAAGAGCGCTGACTACATATGCACAATTTGCCCAGTCGTTTGGGGCTGTAAAATACATCGACTACATCTATGCAGTGGGGTAAGACCTCCCACTCATGAGTGCCATGGATATGACTCTAAAAAGTCTGATGGAGAGGTTCCAACAATGCTGGAGCTTAGGAAAATGCGGTGTACCCCTTCATTGCCATCTCTCCCAGGTCGACTAGGGTCCTATCTATAAGTCAAAAAGAACAAAACTGCTAAACTGAATTGCTAGAAATAGAAATGTTTTGACAGTAAAACTGCATACTAATGTTAAACTAAATTATTTAAAATGGGACTGTTGTTTTATGCTAATCTGAATTGTTTGAAATGGAACTGCTTTTGATATTGAAACTGTACTTACGCAAAACTGAATTGTTTAAAATAGAAATGTTTTGACATTTAACTAAGTGCAACCAAAACTATACTCATACTAAACCGAATTGTTTAGATAACTATTTGACAAAAAGGAATAGCATGAAATAGAAAGGTTTTTGACAATTAAACTGTGTACTAAATTGTTTGAAATAGAACTGTTTATATGTAAAAAATTGGATTTGGCAATAAATAACCTATAAAGGTTGATATGCCATAAAACCCAAACACACAAACACATACACAATATTTTGTTTGTATTAATGAACATGTCAGATTGATAAATTATTTACCTCATTTTCATACATTCCTCGTACAATTATCCCTATATTTTGGTGGTCTGTAGAAATTAATAGAGAAAATATTTTAAGAATGTCCAGAGTAGATTTTAATGTTGTTGAAATACTAACCTATAAGGTAGCAATAACAATCAGAATATAAAGAAAATATATGGAATGCTACTTAGAATATTGGTGAAATTCTACCCTTTTCGCCCTAGTTGGCCTAGTTCAAGTTCACAAATTTATGAAATTACATCTTTTGACGGAAGGAATGATTGACTTAAAAGGCACATCAGCCCATCAAGGGAACCATGTTCATTATACGTTTCTATCTATATTTTTCGGGTAGTTGTTTCTTAATTTTGTTTTTATCTTTTTTTGTTTTGGGGGGGCTTTTTTTGTTTTGTTTTGTTTTGTTTTTTATTTGGTGTGATACACGCAGTCCTATGGACTACGAATCATTTTTAGATAGACCTATTTGATTCAGAGATAAGACCTGAACAAGCTATATGATACCGGGAAAAAGTGGTTTTGGGAATAATGCCAAGAAAAAGGTCCCCCACACTCCCCAGAGCTCCATAGCAGGAGCTTTACCACCTGATGTAATCTAACGTCATAACTAGGAAACCCCTTTTTGCGAGTAGGCTTACACCTCGGCCGAAGATTCAATCAGTGCATTCTAAGCCCCACCAACAGGATGGAGATAGATAGATAGATAGATAGATAGATAGATAGATAGATAGATAGATAGATCTGTTTGATGTAGATTTGTTCAACTATTCAGAATCATTTCGTAGATGAGAGGTCAATAAGATATGTGAACGGAGAAGTTGAAAAGGTGGGTTTTTTTTCTGTCAATTAGAAAGCGCAAAATGGCTAAGAACATTGTCTAGACGATGCAAAGCTGTAATTTTTGCCTCCGGCAAACGGCCCGAGTGAGACGTGAGAGCTGCAAACTTATCGAACATATTTCGATTAAGAAGAAATTAGTGGCCGCAAATGCAGTGTAAATTGACTTGTTAGAACTCTTCAAAGAAGAAAATAGCCATCTGGATGTTACAAACTTCAAGGCAAAAAAAAAGCAAAAACAGGAAAATATGTCTACACTATATCAGATTAATAAAAGGCTTTTAAAACAAACACATGCTTACATAAAAACTTATCAAACACACACATTCGCACACACACACACACACACACACATACAAAGAAAATTTTCTGAAATTTATAGACCAGTTTATATACCTTGATAGCAATATCTCATCAACTGAAATCGAATTGAACACTTGCAATATTAAAAGATAGTCTGCTATTTTCAGGTTTACGACATATGAAAATCTGACCTCTATGAAAAATAAAACGAGAATTCTTCCAGACTATAGCCGTGTCAGTACTACTGCATGGTTACACCCCTACGTAACTCGATTGTAAATTACACATTTTTCTCTTATGACATTTGGTTGGTTTTGGTTTCTTTGTATAATAGCATATCAACCTTCTAGGGTTATTTATTGCTAAAGCCATCCTTGTAGAAGATACTGTTTTACGATGATTATATTATCCTACCCCGATGTGTATGGAATATTCGTCTGGTGTGTGAACAATTCAGAAAGAAATGATGCAATTAATATTATTGCTATCTTTGTTGTTTTGATCTTTGCGTTTTGATTGCAGAAAATTTTCACGTCTTTCCAGATATTTGGATATGAAATATAACCATTATTTTATGAATAGATTGGTACCATCATTTTTTTTTTATCATTAGGACTCTGCTGGTCCGTGGAAGAGTCGTAAGAATCTACTCGGTTAGGAAAAGTATATTTTGATATTCTAATCTAGTTTGGCTCAGTGCTCCAGGAGTGAAACATACTCAGCTCTAGCACGAAAAAGAAAAAAAAACAAATGTGAGGCAGTCTGTGAGAATCCAACTCACGGAATTCGTTACTCTGTTTTGCCCAACTCTTACGCAACAAGTAGGATGTAACACAAAGTCAGCCAATTAAAGCAGTTTGAATTCAATTTTCCTTCTTCTAAACCAGTTATTGTGCCAATGATAAAGAGATCTGTTTTTCTTCTGGTTTATTCATAGCTGAGAGTGATGACAGACAAATTCATGCCATTTCCAGGTGGCAAACAGACATGTCAAGTATTTAAACTTGGTTTTCCATGTCCATTTTCCATTTTCTAGGGTAACCGTAACATGCCATATGTGACTCTATTGAATGCAAGGATCGAGACTCACAGGATGTTTATATAGCTGAGTCGGACAAAGGTGCGGTGCACATCGAAACAGTAAATTTCAAAATAGGAGTAATCGTCTGTTTTGTTACAAGTTCATAATGAAGTGCTCTGGATTGGCTTTAAGATAACGGAATCGTCGCAATCTTTTGATCTAATAACAAAACTTTGGAGCAAGGTTTGCCGCATTTCCTTCAGAGATATGAATATTTCTCCGACTTAGATGCACAACTAATTTTAAATTCTAAACATTTCAACACAAAATTTCCATTAAAGATTTTTGCTCTTCAGTAGACTTATCTGAAACAAAGCTTCATTTATAATTCAGAGGATATTTTTTGTCCTCACTAGAGGGATAAACTGTAATATACAGTTGCGAAATTTGCATCACATCTTTATTGCAAAAGCATTTCATTTTATTGTAAAATCATTTGCAATGCATTTTATAGTGAAATTATTTGCAATGCATCTTTATTGTAAAATCACTTCCAATTCATTTTTATAACAATATCATTTTAAGTGCATACCTATTGTTGGGAAGATTTTGTATATTTTCTGTACACAAAAAAAAACGGTATTTTAAAAAGCTACTGAATTTGTACTGCATTTTATCAGAATTTTTCCAGTGCATTTTAATAGAAAAATCATTTGCGATGCATTTTATCGTAAAATTCTGGTAGGGGTATGTATTAACAATTGGGAAGACTTTGTTTTCCATTTTTAAGAGAAATGTTTTGATACTGAACTACCAAATATACAAAGCATTTCCAATTTAAAATCACTTTATTGGGAAAACTACATTTGTTTCATTTCTTTCTATGTATAAACTGTTGAATATAGAGTTACCAAATCTACTTTTAGTAAAATCTTTTCCATACATTTCTATTTTTAAAAATTTACAATACTTTAACTGAGAAGTTTGTTTTTAAAGACAAAGGAATGGTTTGATATAAAATCATCAAAATTACAATGTATTTTTAAAGTAAAATCTTTTCATTTGATATATACTAAAAACTGGAAAGAATTTTTTTACACCTTAGTAAAGCAACCGGTCTATTATACTGAAATCTCTAAATTCAAACCAGCTATGCGGACCTTGTATTGCATTCCGCTCGTGGCGAAAGGATTAAGTAAATTCATATTTTGAACAACTCCCACAGAGAGAGGTAATACAACTTTAATATAAAAACTGCAAATAAGGTAGTTAAAATAAATATTGATATTAGTGGCGTGAGCAAAAAGTGTCAAAACTGAAACTTAAATCATTTTATGTAATAGTTCCACTTGTTTTGAACAAGAACCTTCAATGATTTGTTGATACTGATGTCAACTGGTTAAAAAACGCTGGTATTCCCTAAAGAAAAGTTGGCAATATAGATTTTCATTGATTTTAGTTGTCGTTTCAAGTCAATCTGTCGATGGCATCTGAATACGTCAAGGACGATTAAGTATGGCTGTTTCAGCAGGCCTCCTGGACAACTTACTCAATCAGTTTTTATCCTGTCACACGTCAATCCTGTGTCAAACTGACACTTGTCATGGACCCACACCTATATTCCTTTTGGAAATGTCTCCTTGCGCAGACACAATCCCTAAATATATATATATATATATATATATATATATATATATATATATATATATATATATATATATATACGTCAGTTTCTTTACACCATCAGTGACAGCTATGATCAGTGTTTGCCATTTTTTATATGTTTTTTTCTTTAGTTTTTTTTTTTTTTTGTTTTGCTTTTTTTCTTTTTTTTGTTGCTTTTTTTTGCTTTGTTTGTTTGTTTGTTTGTTTGTTTTGGTAAGGAGCCTTTATAATTTGTGATGACTTGATGTTAATCATCTTCTGGCCCTTGAAATCCAGTCTCTGAGTAGTGGAGATCTATTTTTTAAATTCTAATCTCTAACATGAGATTCAGTAGTTCTGTATATTAAGCTGTTCGGAAAATAATAACGTTTTATAGGAGCTGATATAAAAAAATAAATGTAACTTATCTTTCTGTAGATATTATCACCTTCATTTTTATCGACTGCAGCCTAATGAGAAGCCACATTTTCGATTCCTTGTTGAGAGTAACTTGTGGTTTTTGAAAGACTGTTTTCAACTTCTTTGTTTCTGAATGTTTTGCCATGTAAAATATTATATTTTTCTCAAATTTAGTTTAATCTTATTTGGTTTATTCTTAAGGGTACATCAAATCCTTATGATTTACTTAATGCCGAAATTTGATTAGGGTTTGATTATAATCATAACTATAAATTCAATATTGCATTGCACTTTTTTATTTGTATAAAATTATTTGTTTGCAGAGTTTTATGATATCAAAAATGCGTATCTGATGTACACAAATTTCACATATTTTTATGACTTCTAGTATTTCTATCTAATACAAATTATTCATACATTACTATATGGTTTCAAGTAACTATTTCTATTTAATGATAATTGTTCCTGGAATAGTATTAGGGTCTCATCTATCTGTCAAATAGAACTATTTAATCATATACTATTTTGAAACCATTTAACTATGTACAAACAAATGATAAATGTTAAATTGAATGATTAGTATTAAGTAGTAGAATGTTCGTCAATGATCCAGGAGACCGGGATTCAATCCCTGGTCACGTCATACTAAAGACATTTAAAAATGGTACTTGATACCTACTTGCTTAACATTCAGCATTATAAGGCGAGGATCAAGGGTAAAATGGAGTAATCCAAGGAATGCAGTAACACCCTCCCCCTATACCTTGGTGTAGTGGCTATTAAAAATAGAACCATCACTTCACCCTCGACTATGGTCACCAACTTTACTTTATATGATTTCAATAAACTATTTTCATTTAAGAATAATCATTTGTTTGCACCCATTTATATGATTTGAATTAACTATTTTCATTTAAGAATAATCATTTGTTTGCACCCATTTATATGATTTGAATTAACTATTTTCATTTAAGAATAATCATTTGTTTGCACCCATTTATATGATTTCAATAAACTATTTTCATTTAAGAATAATCAAGCTTACAAACAGACCAAATTTATTCCTGTTAAAAGATAGAATTGAGCAACTAACCGGTTTCTGTCCTACCTGTTCACAGTTAAACTAGGACAACGATGAAGAAAAATTGGGGAAATAGACTCTGTAATGGAGGGAAATATATATATATAGGATGGGGGAGGTAAATTGTAATTACATTAAGACCCAATAAACATTCCCTCTGTAAGCAGACGGACGGTTTATCAGTGAAAATATATGTAGTTTTTCACACTTTTAAGGTGGAAGTCTGTGTGGGACCTGCTTAAAATAGTAAACAGATCTGCACAGTAAGTTGAAGCACATTCACGGTTATTTATAAGGAGTTCCGCTATAGCAGACCTATATGTGTTGTTGATATGGTCAGCAAAGTAGTTTCCTAGCCTTATCTTAGTAGGCCCATGCTGTTTGACTCGCACGTACAATCGTTGACAAGTTCTCCCGATGTACTACAAACTGCAAGTACATCTAAAGGAATATATCAAATCACTGCGATGTTGGTGGGGAGAACATCTTTACGACCAGATGGCAAAACAGTACGCGTGCGATACACAACACGCAAATTAGAGGCAAAGTAACACCTCCGTATACATGCAGAAATCTGATCGACAAATCTATCACTAATCTCACCCAGCCTGGGTAGTCTGAGATACACAGGACATCTCTGAGCTGACGCGACCTTTGTCTTATAAAAGTGAGCAATCTTACCCCCGATTTAAGAATAATCATTCGTTTGCATCCACTTATATGATTTTAATTAACTTTTTCTATTTAAGAATAATCATTTGTTTGCACCCAGTTATATGGTTCAACGTTACTAAAATAAGATGAAACTTAGTAAACAAATATTGCCTCAAGTATCTTCATGCAAATAATTTTCATACAGTTATATTAAATAGAATATTCGTAAAACAATGAATTTCAAAGAAGTCTATTTAGATGGGACCCTAACGGACAGTACCACTCTGAGTCAAAATAGACTTGGAAATAATGGCAATTATTGAGTACAATACATTCCCTTGAACTCCAGAACTGGAACCAAACCATTAGATCCATTTTGGCGGATATAAACAAGACATCCCTTTTAGGAGGTCTTTCTCCTTCTTTTCAGTGGGTTAATGCAGTCGCTGAGAGGCGTTCTAGTGCACAAAACAAAAATGAAAATCTCTAAATGCTACAATTGATGAGTATGGAGAATGTAGAAGAATCTAACACCCAAATAACCTTATCTTTTCTTGGGTTTATTAGACTAAACTCGTTGAAAATGAAGAATATTACTGTTTGCGTGATAATTTTTAAATCGATTAAAATCATTTTTGTCTGTGTTTAATCTGTAGGTAATAAATCAAATAAGGATGGAGGATGTAGAATAACCTTACATGAATAAATAAAATTCATATTGCTTTTGATATATTATGAAATAAAACGCAATTACTTTCTGAGCGTCGAAATTTATTCGCTGAAATGTCAATACGTTGTCTTCGAAATCTGCGGTCAATTTCTCTGTGATGTGAATTAATCGACGAACTGATAAATTAGATCTCTCCATAAAGTGCTGACATCACCCAAAACGAAGCGTAAAGTTTTCAGGCATTGTTCCCAACTTTCCAGTGCCTTGAGGTGCATGTCAATTCTGCCAATTCCAAAGCCAGCCATTTACCATTTGTGACATGATAATCTCTTCTGTCCCCAGGTGAAAATATCAAGGTGCAATAATGCATCTGCGTGTAGGTTTAAGTGAATCTATATGAGTATGAATGTCTGTAGATGTAGCATATATGAATGTATATACGTGCCTGTACATGCATATATCAGTATGGATGTGCGTGGGCATAGGAATGGCTTACAAACACGCATGTAGATGAATGCGTGTGTAGTAGTAGTTGTAATAGTAGTAGTAGTAGTAGTAGTAGTAGTAGTAGTGTCAACATTATAACTAGACAAAATATGAAAGATTTTAACTTGTAATGAAATAGAAAGTAGATTTATCGATGAATATAAAAGGTGTGAGTGTTTTAATGTCTTCGGTGGTGGTATGGTCAAAAGTCGGTAGACAAGGGTGATATCTTTTACATGTATTTTGGTTTTGGAAGATCCGCGCATAGAAAGCGGTTTTCTTCTGTGGAAGTTGGCCCCAAATATTCAAGAGAGCGTGTTAGCCGATTGATAATTTGAGAGATCAGCAGATAGTAGTTGGCCGTTGGACTCAGCAGTTTAAGAGACCAGCAGTTAAGAGTTGACCATTAGACATAAAATGATAAGAAACTGACCGGCTCTCAAGTCTCTGTCTGCCTCTATGTAGCCATAATTACAGTTCGCTCACTCATTCTGAAGAGTGGGGTATTACACGCGCTAAGACTACCAGCCCAAAAATGTGTGCTGTGTGTTATAACAAATGATCTACTGCTCGTGATGTCAGGAGTGTGGAAAACATTTTCATAGCCATACTCCATATTAATATGTAAGATAAAATTCGGAATATGTATAGTTCATAGAGCTGAAAGAATTTTGTATGGTAAGAACATTAATTAAAGTTTGATATGTTTCAGCAGTTCAGACCTAATTTACTTATGAATGAGGAAAGACTGAAAAATTCCGATCGTGTATTAACGGGGGGGGGGTAAAAGCGAAATTGCACAGGCTTCTAAAATTTGTTTCAATCTTTTTTCATGGATATGAGCTAACATCGTAGCTGCATTAAAATCAAAGTTGTGGTCAGTTTTGGATATATATAGGAAAAGTGCATTATTAAGTTTGCTTAATATGATATCTCGTTTGTGTTCATATAGACGTTTATAAGTGTTGCTTGACGTTTCGCCAATATATTTCACGATACTGCCTTTGAAAGGAATAGAGTATCCTCTTACCTATTCGTCGTGATAAATTTGTCCATAGATATAATCTGATGTCCGGTTTTTTCAATTTATGCCGCTTTTTGGCAATACATTTGTTTATAGTGGTACTCCCTACATAATGGACTCGCCCTCCTCCATAAATAAACGTCAACGAGAGCGCCAGACGGGGAGTGCACCAATCAGCGTGACACAATCACGTGGGATGCCATTTGCGTAGTGGACGGATAGTTACTACCACACTGGACTCTCAGCTTTCTACCAACTAACTACTGTTTAACCAGGTTCACTTGTATCTTGTTTCTGTTACTTGAATATATATGTTTTTCTATCAAAACCTTTGTGTTCCCCGTGTCTCTCTTTGGTCTGCGTCACAACCTTTATGATAGCCACTTTGTTTATTTAAAATTTTCACTAAGCATCTCACTATTAATTTTTTTATTTCCTTTAGCCACAGCATATAACTTACAATCTGAAAAATAGATATAACAATTTACATACGGTCGATATTAATATGACTTATCCTAATTCACTTATTTACGTATGGCGTGTTTGTTTTCTTTTCTTTTCTCTCCTTTTATCTTCTCTGCTTTTATCTCTCTATTTTCTCTTTCTTTTCTTTTCTTTCTGTTTCCTCTTCTTTTCTTCTTCTTTTTCTTTTCTTTACTTTCTTTTTTCTCTTCTGTCTTTTATCTGGAGTGTTTTGTCAATTTTGGCTTTCATCATCTTTCAATACTTTGTATCTCCAAGAAGTTCCATATATTCAAACACCATTTCCTGAGCCAATAACATGATAGTTTTTCAAGATGAACGCTGATTAAATGATTGAACAGTTATACGATCTTTCATTTTATATATATAGATTTTTTTTTTCTTTAAAGAAAAACCAAAGACCGGTTATTTTAGGATTATAAACTTATTTCCATCCTGTTTTGCGTTTCTGATGTAAACCAAAAACACGAAGAAAAATATAACAGGAATTCTTCGGATCTTATGGATAAAATAAGACAGAATAGACATGGGGGGATAGGAAGAGAGGTGAATTCCTACCAGGAAAATTTAAATGTTCAGCTTCTGAATGATTTTCTTGTCCTGAAGGAATTACTCATTTTATCCATAAGATCTGAAGAAGTCCTATTATATTTTTCTTCGTGTTTTTGGTTTACATCAGAACGCAAAAAAGGATGGAAATAAATTTATAATCCTAAAATAACCAGTCTTTGGTTTTTTCTTTAAAGAAAATATTGCTCTATAATATTAATTACATTGAGCTCTCAACCAGGAAAATTTAAATGTTCAGCTTTTGAATGATTTTCTTGTCCTGAAGCAATTACTCCCAACTCTGGTTTAACTGGACAGAATAATACTATATATATATATATATATATATATATATATATATATATATATATATATCTTCACGTTATTGCCTTTTACTAAAACATCTATCGTAGTTTCTTCAATACTTTTTTTACCATTTTAAAGTCCTGAATATGATTTACTAAAACCGAAATGTATTAACGTTGACTTTCCTTTTTAAATTAATCACTTTTGGATTACTTTCTTTTTCTATTTTCTTGATACTGTGGGATTCATCCCCATTATTTACTTCCATATATATATATATATATATATATCATGTTGTCCTGCTAGCATGGATTTCCCTGACCATCTCTCTCTCCACTGGCCCATCCCTCCCGGCAGCTCTTACAGGCTAAATCCCGTATCGGCACAGAGCTGCTGTAGACAGTTTCTAGCTGGTCGTCCAACATTTGCTCGTTCATATGAAGGGGTCCACAGGAGTATATCGGTTATGAGTTCGTCCTTACTTCTCCAGCAATGTCCTACATGTCTGGTTTGTTTAATTTGGATGGTTTTCGTGATGGGTAGTAGGTGGCCGTACAGCTGCTGTTTCGTGGAGTGTTGCATTCAGGAGTTGTTCTGTGCAGCTCGCAGCATTCTTGTGTAATTGCCGTCAAGAATTCGTAAACGAACCGTTAATAGATTAGATTATTTTTAACGAAACAGTGCTGATTTCTTTGAAGACAATTAAATGGTTTCAAGTTTTTATATTTGTTGTTTCCACACAGCTTAATGATCTAGAGTATTTCTAACATGGATAATTTTATTGGATTTTAATTGTTTCTTTGCACATACTTAAAGGGTTTCAAGTATTGTTATTTATTATTTTCACACAGTTAAATAGTTTGGAATAATTACTCTATTTAATATTAATAATAACCCCTTGTAAAATATTTCAAGTATTGTCAACAATCACTAACAATTCTGATCAGTATTATTCATTTGTTTGCTCATCATTAAATGATTTCAAGCACTACTAAGTAAGTAAGTAAAGTTGGCGAATGTAGTCGAGGGTAATATGAAGGCTCCCTTTTCAATATCTACTACACCGAGACGTAGGGGAGGGCGTTACCCTTTTCCCTGGAATGCTCCACTCTACCCTTCATATGTACCTTATATTGCTGAGTGTTAAGCAACGAAGTATCAAGTACCATTTTTAAGTCTTTGGTATGACGTGACATGGGATTGAACCCAGGTCTCGCGGACCATTGGTGAACACTCTAACCACTAATACTAATTATTCAATTTAACATTAATCATTTGTTTACACATAGTTAAATGGTTTCTAAAATAGTATATGATAAAATAGTTCTATTTGACAAATAGATAGGACCCTGACAGGTAATACTACTCCAGGAACAACTACTTAGAGTAAACCAAGACTAATGGAGGGATGTACTCAACATTCCCCAAAGCTCTGGATTACTGACTCACAGTTTAGTGCCATATCCTGAGTCCCTGCTGCAGAGATGCAGTTGGAATATTTTACTGCCCTGTCGACGGGACTGAATCAATTCGACTAAAGCATGTACATTACAAGAATTAGATATGAAGGTTTTAAAATTTTTCAACCTTGTATTGAAAGTAATATTTTCAGCATTTTAAAATATCGATGGATTTTCCTATATTTTGTTTCAGAAATAATAATCATCCATAGTTTGTTTGTTTTTTCTGCGAAGAAAGACTTTTTGTCCCAAGGAGCCTTTGTCTTTAAACCTTTTTTTTTTCTTTTCGTATAGTTAAAAGAATAAATTAGAAAACAATCTTACTACTTTTATGTAGATATTTATTCTTTAGTTTTATATCAACAGTATCTTTCAATTCAAAAGTGACTAATGAAAATATTCATCAGATTGTCAAATATGCGCCTGTAATTTAAAGAAAAAAGTTTTAATAAAATTCAAGGATCATGAAAATATTCAAATTTTTCTTTGATAGACTGATCATACTTATATTGAATTAATTAATTTTTCAAATATTTATTTCATTATTTATATAATTCCGTATAAAAAGAGCAGCTTCTGTTAATCGTATTGGTATCAGTGATTATTTCATTCCAAAATTAAAATTTATGATAAAAAAGATCTTTCAACCGAATGAAAATAAAGTAACTTCCCCACATCTAAAGCAGGTGCTTACAGCTATGGTTTTCCTAAAGGAAAATGATTATGCTACCTACAACGAAAAATTACCTTGTATTTAGTTAATAGTGTGACCCGCCTAATGATGAACCATTTGTCACTCCACACGCTTCACGAAAAGAATGCCCATATTTGTAGATAGACATTTGTTGCATTATCATCATCAAGCATGTGTTGGTGATTAAAGTTATGCCCTATGATCAAGAAGTTGTGAAACTGCAAGTTGTGGGAATTTATTTGTTTTTCTTTTTTAATATTATTCCTTTATCGGTTCTCTGATATTTATGTATTGATCACTATTTTATTCGCAACCAATAACAGAGTATATGTTTTGTCTGTTTTTTTTTTTGGTGGGGGGGGATTGCGAGGGGTAGTTTTTAAATGAAACTGTTATTGCATTATGTTTTGTGTGTGTGAAGTTTAGTACTATCCACGGTTCTAGTCTTGTTAGTCGTGTTACGCGTTTACAAGGTGGGATTACTATAATTCGCATTTTATTGGATCAGTACATAGTAAATAATGTCCATTTGGCCAGCCTGATTACAATTTCTACCACTGCTAGGATAGCTCGTCAGAGAAGAGTTGATAAGTCATGTATTCACTTAGTAAATTTTCCGCTCCTTGCTTATGTGGCGCCAATGATAAAACTTCGGTCTAGTTAACTGATAAGACAAAGCCTATGGGGTCTGCGACGCTCTTTTCTCGTAAAAGATTAAATAATTAGCATCTAAGTTGGAATTCGGTTAGAGAACCCCGGAATTTTTGTTATAATTTATTTCATTTTATTTTATTTGTAAGTACAATATCGGAATTCCAATTAACTCGAAATGGTATTTATTAAAGTAGATCAACAATATTTTCGTTTTAAATGTCTTTATATCATTGTGCGTGATAATCGTGAAAACGTGAAACTGATAATTCAAATTGATATGTTCATATTGTAATATATATATATTTATATGTGTGATTTAATAGGACATAACTTCGAGTCTACCAATTTTATAAGTTTTCTGTTCGATTCCATTAGTGTAAGTTGTTTGAAACCTGATGGAATGAATTCAAAAAGGCTCCATGTTTTTCCAAAGTACTTTGAGCCCAGCTAAAGCCATCTTCGAAATAACGAACATTGAAATGACAATTAGTCATATGCAATTACATAAAGAGTGGGAAAAAGAAAAAGTGGGAAGGGAATATACAAAAGAAAAATTTAATGGTAATAAGAGGAAGAATTGGCGGAGAAATACAAAAACGTTCTACTTTTCTTTTCTATTTCTACTATTTAATACAGCTTATTTTCCTAGGTAACATTGTCAGTACTAACTGGAATAAAATCTTAAATAATGGATTCATTAGCTAAGAATTACAGCAGCAAACTTTCTTAATATAATTTCTTTAGCTTTCAGCAGATTTGTGCAGAAATTTCGGAACAATAGATGCATTAAAAAAATTTGTCGATGACGACAATCAAAAAGTCACAAAAGCTTAATTATGCCCTTTACAGTTTCTATTCGAAAGAAATATTGAAAAGAAAAAAAGAATTATTGTCAATCCGTGACGCTATAAAGTCTTCTGTCCGTATGTGAGAATATTTAGGTGCAATAATGCATACAATCTCCGATTGATCAGGTTCCATATCCTTACTTCACTTCAGTTTATTCGTCATATCACTTCCTCTCTTCTTCGTTCAGTCGTATTGTCACTTCCGTCAATCTGATGTCTCTTTTATGTCACCATCTTTGCCCTTTTTTATTGATGAGGAATGAGAACTCGACCACAATTTCATGTGCACATTCTACTTATGATTTATTGGCGACGTTTCCTTTTCTTACCCGTTCGGCCTAAACGGTTAATCAATGAATGCGTGATGAATTGTCCGACCGGTCGCTTTGAGCATCTCTCACCTGCTTAGTTTTTTTCTAACTCAAGAAACATTTTTGATCAGCTGACTGAAACTATCCCATCAGAGCCGTGTTCTCAGAGTTACATCAAGTTCAATGTGTGTCTATCATCCTCATTTATACGGTTGTATTTTTCTGCTCAGGACTTAATTTAAATGTTAAACATGTTAAACATGTTAAAATAGAACTCACCGATCTATTGAGTAGCAGACCTGACCGATGAAATGAAGCGCAGTTTCTGGAAATCAGAACTGACCGATGAAATGAAGCGCAGTTTCTGGAAATCAGACCTGACCGATGAAATGAAGCGCAGTTTCTTCCAGGCAGCGGTTGTATCGATACTGCTATAAGGATGCACTACATGGACGCTAACCAAACGGCTGGAGAAGAAACTTGACGGCAACTACACAAGAATTTTGAGAGCAATACTGAACAAGTCCTGGCGACAACACCCCACGAGACGCCAACTGTACGGCCACTTGCCTCCCATCACGAAAGCTAAACAGGTTAGACGAGCCAGACACGCAGGACACTGCTGGAGAAGCAAGGACGAGCTCGTAAGTGACGTACTCCTATGGACCCCCACATATGGCCAAGCAAAAGCAGGACGACCAGCCCGAACTTACATACAGCAGCTATGTGAGGACACAGGATGTAACTCA
Organism: Sepioteuthis lessoniana; assembly: GCA_963585895.1. Taxonomy (NCBI): domain Eukaryota; kingdom Metazoa; phylum Mollusca; class Cephalopoda; order Myopsida; family Loliginidae; genus Sepioteuthis; species Sepioteuthis lessoniana. Next base: position 79,073,483 of record OY757915.1, read on the forward strand.
GAAGACCTGCCGGAGGCGATGAATGATAGGGAGAAGTGGCGAGAGATGGTCAAGGATATCCGTGCTGGCGGCACGACATGATGATGATGATGATGATGCGTACTGTAAAGCCATGTATATGTATGCGGGTGTGAGTATATCTTTACGGATGTGTCTGTGGATATAGTTAGTGTTTATGCCTGTATATACAAGGTCGAGCAAAATGATCTAACACATTTGTAAGTTTAATAAAAGGCAAATAAAGTAAAGAAACAAAAAGTGTTTTTATTTTCGAAAAGTACATATAATGCCATTCTGTTTCATTAGGTTTTGAAAATTAAATCAGTCAAATGGGATCCGTTATTGTCTACACACTGTCGAAGGTGTTCACAAAAGTTGTCTATAACTCGGCGGGTCATTTCATGTGGAATGGCAGGAATTTCTTGACGAATTGCATCTTTAAGTTGTTCAATAGATTGAGGGCGATTACTGTATACCTTTGACTTGAGGTATCCCCAGAGAAAAAAATCGCACGGATTTAGATCAGGTGTGTCAGATCATTTTGCCTGACCCTGTACATGAACGGGTATGTATAATAGTATCGAAAGGATAGCTAAACAAGTTAGGAAGGTCGGCTAATTTTCATTGAAGGTAACATAGAAAGAGAATGATTTTTTAATGTGAATGATAGGGTTAATCTTTTAATATTTGTCTATAAGTGAAGTCTTTGGTGCTAGGAGTCTCATAGATCCATTGAACTAGATATTATTTTTAGGTATTTTACTTCTGGGAGGTATACATAAGAAGGGATTTTTTTTTCTTTTGCTGAAATCGGAGCCCAACTCATTCAAGGGAACAATAAGGAGTTGTACTGAGCAGTTGGAGTTCAAACCAGTGGCTGTTAGGTTGGCCATCAGATTGGTGTCCCTCAACCACTCACTGTCCACTATAGTTCGTCTCAAGAATTATAAAATCAAAACGAAAGTCAGGTCCAGTATATATATATATATATATGTGTGTGTGTGTGTGTGTGTGTGTGTGTGTATTTTGAAAAAATGATATATTTTAAATGTAACAAATGCGAAAGGGTAATTTGTATGAAAACAAGTTTGAAGTTCTTTAACACAACGAATAAAGCAGTTTTATGTTCAGTTTACAATGCCTATGGTATTTATGGCTTGGCGTTTATATTGAACGACATTGTCAATCATTCAATCATACAAATTCTCAATATAATAATATAATGATAATCATAATCCTTCACTCCTTCAAAATAGAATCATGAGTATCATCATCGCTGATCTAATACTGATAAATAAATGAATATATATATATACATATATATATGTGTGTGTGTGTGTGTGTGTGTGTGTGTGTGTGTGTGTGTGTGTGTGTGTGTGTGATAGAAAAAATTGGAAAAGTGGATAAATCCGAACACTTACAACGGATTTTTATTCACTTTCAGAAAAGCACAAAAAACATTTCGTCCGAAGAAGTTCTTCAGTGAATAAAAAAAAACGAAATATTTCCACTAAACCCCTTGTAAGTGTACGGATTTATCAACTTTCTCACTTACTTTTATCGTCTTGTCAGATTCACCAGAATCTACCATTTCTCTAAGTATATATATATATATATATATATATATATATATATATATATACCCAACCACTCCGCACGAGCAGAATGTGACAAGGACTTTCAATTCAGAATTTTTATTTTCCTAGACTCGTTGCCATAGCAAAATTGAATAGCTCAATATGCCCAACTATTTACTTATGACGGGAGTGAGAGTAGTTGGATTCATACCTTTTCTAGATATATTAGCCCAATATGAATTGCAAACGGCTTTGTTCAGGATGTTGAACTCGGGTCACCGTGTCCATTTTCTACCGGGGGAACCATCTCACTACAAATGCCTCTATTCATTTATTATCAAATGTATATGGTCTTATCAATTATATCAAAATTCTACAAAATCAAAGTGGGTAATTACGTGGTGTAATGGTTAAAGCGATGGGCCGCGGAAGCGTAGAATGCGAGTTCGATCTCCAGTCGTGCTATAACATTCACTTTCGGTTGATATGCCGCAAAACAAATGAATTTAAAAAAAATTGATTTCTTTCCTCAAGAGTACATAGATTTTTAGCACGGGAAAACGAGAGATATTCTGAAATCAGAAACGTTTTTCTTTGCATTTAAGGTGGCTTGAACCTACAAACAATAAAATTTAAAAATTGATATATCTCATATAAACTTGCAGACAAGTTTAATTTCTCACAAAATATAATATAGACAATCTTTATATATTCGTTGCCCTCCAACTTAAGAAATACTCAATTTTGTTTGGTTTGGCTCCTTTGTTTAATGGCATATCAACCTTTGTAAGTAATTTAATGCCAAAGCCATTCTCTTAGAAGAACAGTAGTAGTACTATTTAACCCATAGGTGGGAGGTTAAGAGGGTTCAAACTTTTCTCAAGGGTATTTGCCCAAAAGTAAACGTAATAGCGCGACTGGAGTACGAACTCGCTCACTACGATTCCTCAGTCCATCACTATAACCATTACATCACGAGGACACCCCCTCTCTGTGGAGGCGCTTCTGGTAAAAATTCTTCTTTTCTTGCTGCTTATTTCAATTAGTTTTCTATTGAAAGATCGTTGTTTGTTTTTGACTCTTAGTCAAAATTCTACTGTAGAAACATTCTTTTTTTGAATATCACTGGTAATTTTCTTTTACTGAGAGGCATAGAAAAAGAATGGACGTTGCACATAAACTGATTACCTTCTCTGGTCAATTGGAACTCTTCCGTTATAAAATGCACCGACTTTCAGCTTTGCGACAGAATTTAATTTTGTTCCTCCTGGGCTCATCGAACAGTTCTTGTGGAAAAGTACAAACGTCCCTAAAATGATGAAAACGGAATTTGACTGGAGCCACATCGGAGCAAGTATTCTTCTTTTTTCTTTTTTCTTTTTTTTTTTTTTTTTTGCTCAAGAGATCATACCGAAAGATTTAATTCAAGTGAACTTTATTTCAGAAAGACACTTCTTACACACGCCTAATAAATATTTTGAATTATAAACATTGACTGTGAGCTTTGCTGACGTTTGTGCCAAATTTTATATTTTAAATTTTATAAAAGACGCGATGATCATTCCTAGGAACAAGGAAAGGAAGGTTTCTAAAAAACTTCTGTAATAAAACCTTTATTAATTCATTAGATTCATAGTTACTTGGTCTTTCGTTGTACACATTTCATTGTATATATTTCGAGATCATTTCAGCATGGACAAGCATGCACATAGAAGGAGTTCCATCAGGCCGATCTAGAACGAAACCCCTGCTTCCTACTTCCTTTTCACATGTTTCCTGTGGCTTCATGGCTAACATGCTGAACTGCGATATTCTAGTTTGTGAGTTCGAACAACAGCAGCACTATTACGTTTACTTTCGGAATAATTCCCTTGAGAAAGATAGGAACTCCTTATCCTCTCAATCAGTGGGTTGAATATCACCACCACTGCTCTACTACATGGGTAGCTTTGACATTTAGGTTGATATGCCAATAAACAAAGTAGCCATACGAATTCCCAAGTTTCCCTCCAATGTTTAAGCGAAATTCATTCAAGTGTCCAGACGATTTTCAGTGATATAGATAGATATAAGTTTTGAAGCCAGGTTGGGGGAATAACGATCAGCAAAGTATGTATTTACCCAACCACGGTTAGTTTTAAACAGAGTACGGCTGGTTAATTTTTTTTTCTTTCTTTAGCAAGGCTAAGGAGCCAAGTTTTGTTTGGGTTGGTTTTATAGTATATCAACCATTGCAATTTTTTAATGCCAAATTCTATTTACAAATATATATCAGATATATATGATTTGTAAACACATTTTGTTTATAGGATTTTAAACTGGCCTAAGCTCATTCTTTGCTCACTGTTAAGGAGTTTCAACCATTTCAATCTAACACGAATAATTCTGTTTACTATTTGTCATTTGTTTTCACACAGTTAAATGAATATACATATTTATAAGTGAATACTTTGTTGGTAATTTCATTTCTAAATATGTTACAACTAATTTCTTTTCTTCTTGCTATTGTATCTATACAGTTAAATGGTTTCAGTTGTTACTATCTCGCTCTTATAATTCATTAGGGTGCAAACAGTGAATTGGTTACAACAATTGCGATTTAACACTAAATATTCTACTCAACACAATTCATTCATTCGCACAAGCAAATGGTTCCAAGCATTGCTATGTAACACCATTATTCAATTTAGGCACACAGAAGAGTTTCAAGTATTGTAATTTAAAACTAGTAATTCAATTCAACATTTCTCATTCTTTTGCGCATAATTACATGATTCCAAGTATTCTTTTGTATCACCAACAATTCAATTAAACATCAATCATTTGTTTACACAAATGATCAAACTGTTCTATTTCTAACAATTTGGCTTAGTCATTTGTTTGCACACAGTTTAAAGATCAAACAGTTCTATTTGACCAATAGATGGGACCCTATCAGGTGCTACGACTCCGGGTTAGAGTGGTCCTGAAAAAACTGGTAATGAACAGGTACTCCATATTCTACAATGCTCAAGGGCTAGGGCTTCGCCATCTGATGGTTTAATGTCAAATCCAAAATATTCTTTTGGAGAGTCTTACCATACAACAAAGATGCAGTCGGTGTATTCTCCAGCCCCAGCCGACTGGACTTGCTCAAGTGCCTAGACGACCCAATTGTCTATTCATAATTGGAGAACAAGAGATGGATTAATGCTTTTTTCAAAAGCACAAACATCATCGTCCAGGATTTTGACAGTTACTTAGGTAATATGTTTGCTCCTTTCTAAGTGCTCAATTCCTGTGATATATTGTGCCAGACGAACCTAATTTTAGTCAATAATTATATGCAGATTCCTAATCAAAATTTTTTTTTTCTAAAAATGATAACGTTAGTAGATTTTTTCCTCCAAACAATATCAACATATTGTTGTGAATCTGACTGAAGAAAGACACGGGGAACACAAAAAGTTTGATAGAAAAACATATATATTCAAGTAACAGAAAAGATACAAGTGAACCTGGTTAAACAGTAGGTTGTCGGTAGAAAGCTGAGAGTCCAGTGTCGTAGTGACTATCCATTCACTACGCAAATGCTAGCACATGTGATTGTGTCACGCTGATTGGTTTGGTTACAAGGAAAGCACAAGACCTTGAAGTTTTGTGGGGGAAAGGAAGGGAGTGGTCATGCTTTTTCCATATATTCTAAGGGAACCTAGCTAGCCGCATTCGCTGACCCATTCAACAGTACAATATATAGACAGTCATCAATCACCATGCGCGCTGCAACCACCAAAATACCACATCTGCTCTGTGAGAAGACCTACTTAAAAACCCCGAATGGCATGCATGATTTTATTTACAATATATGATTTTTTTACAAAGAATGTTATAGGATGGGGATGGAAGAAAATTCCGAAATACAAAAGAAGAAGCCAAGGAAAAAATTCCTCGTTTGGTTGCCCTCCCGTCCTCACTTCTACGAAATGGCGGCCGACTGTTTTCCGGTGTCCGAAAATGCCGAAAACAAACATGTTGAAATTTCATGTTAACCCTTTTGCTGCAGCGTTGTCATTTTTCTATTGTTCCGGGTGTTACAATTTCAAAAAAAGTATCAAAAACAGCAAAAATTAATTAATAAAGCAAAATGCTAACAAAAAAGGACTTTTCATAAAAATGTTTCTTAAACCACAAGAAATGGTTTTATACTGTAAATGTTATGAAATCTTGTCATTTAGTATAGTGAGCTTCGTTTTGCAAAAAGTCGTAACTATATAGCACCCTGTGAGAATCGAATTCATAGACAATAGCTTTCAAGAGCAGTTCGTTAGCTATGCATGTATTACTAAATTTAGCTTAGTTTGGTATAGAGTTAGAAGTTTGGGGTATCCCGTAAGAATCGAACTGACTGATAATGACTTGCTTGTGTAGCTTGCTAACAACGTATTTTTTAGTGAACTTCGCTTATTATAACATAAAGAATACTACTTTGAAATTTTCAGCTAGTCGGCGAGGACTATAGAATACGCTGACAACATCTCTGCAGAGAGGTAACAAGTGTCCTGATTATGATAGAAAGGCAGTAGTTCTGAAGATTTTGGAAATGTGAAGTACCCTTTTATTACTATTACTCGAAGGTCTACTCCTAGTCGGTGTAGTAGTACCTATTAAGATCCCATCTATGGATCAAATAGAACTGCTTATTGATCTTGAATTGAATTATTAGTATTAGATAGCAATACTTGAAACCATTTAACAGTGTACAAAGAAATCAGTTTCGTTCGTTTAAAAATGTTGGCTACGAACTATTCCCTTAAAAATCATGTATGCAAACAGGATTTGGCTTTAAATTGCCATCAAGAGTTGGTATGCTACAAAGCCAAACAGCCTAACATAAACGTGAAAATTGTCTCAGCATTTATATTATACGTGTAAGTGTACCCCACTTTGCTATGAAAAACTAATCTTAAATCATAAAATAAACAATAAAAAAATTAAAAAGGTATAGACGTAATTAAATTACAACGGAAATTAATTCTTGACCCTCTGACCATTTCTTTTTCATTTTCTTTTTCCATGGAGAATTAATTGAAAATGTCAAAATTCAATATAGACGAAAAAAACTATTTTACCGTAATTATTGGTGTATAAACGGACTATTATTGCAGGTTTTTCTTCTCATATCCAATGAGTGCGTATTACATTCGAGAAGTACATTATAGACTTTTTTCAGCCTTATTATATACGGGACAGGATGACTAAAAACCAGTTCATCTAGAGTCCAAACTAATATTATCTATAGTCCAGACTAATATGTTTTCCGCCATTACAGAGATGTTTCCACTGAAATATACGTATGTTTTTTCATGATTTTGATTCTTCCAATTTGAGCTTTTTTTTCGCCGCAAGTTTGTTGTGTTATAATATTACGGAATGTTTTTTTTTTATATTAATCATTTTTCGTTAATTATATTTTATCAATCGATTTGTTGGGCTTTGAACTATTCGGCTTTTAGTGCAGGTGCACACACATTGAGTACAGTTCACGCTCGTGCGCAGAGGATATGAAAATCACAAATGTCATAATAAAATCCCCAGATAGGAAATGTGACTGGGGTGTGAATGACGTCATACCCAGAAGCGATGGGCTGAGAATTTGGGGATTTCGAAAAAGACGTTAGTTGAGATTCGACCAGGCCAGTCCAGCTGGGTGGGGGTTGAATGTGGACGATGTAGGAGACAGTTGGTTTGTCCCGCCTCAATGGCAGTTGAAGTTGAAGTCTGACCATGGAGTTCTGTGGATCTCTACTTGGGGGCGACGAGATGCGCAGCGCGTTTGTTGGGTCAGATAGTACAATCAGCATAGTAAAAACTGTGTCTCTCTCTCCTCGTAACGAAAAACTAAAGTCAAGAAGTTAATAAACGTTTCGTACCTGAACAACGGAGAGTCGTCAGTGTTTCGTATTTCTCCCTGCATCTGTATATTTGTATAGTTGGATTGTGACTATACAACAGTTGCATTATTATGTGAACATATCCAGGTGTTTGATCTAATTCTTCTGTAAATTTTGTATTCTAAGACATAATCTAAATTGTATAAATTCTTATTGTCAATACAAACCAGTAAAACGTTGAACGAATACAAAATTTAGGTTAAATTTTGCTGCTACAAATTCTAAGACGTTAGTGCGTATTATACACAAGAATTTTATGTTTCAGAAGTTTGTTGCATGCGTAGGTGCGAGTTAAACATGATTGTATGTCATCCATATATAATTACGGTATATTAAACTATTAATGATTATATTTCAATATGAAAAATCAATAAACGTTCGAGGGA
>OY757915.1:79083875-79248296 GCA_963585895.1 Sepioteuthis lessoniana
TACCCTGACTGCACCTCTGCAGAGGGGTAAACCCCCACCCCCACCCCACCCCAACGAGTGTCCTGGATATGACACTAAACAATCTGATGGTGAGGTTCCAGCAATGCTGGAGCTTTGGAGAATGCGGTGTACCCCTTTATTGCCATCACTTCCAGGTCCACTCTGGCCCGGAGTGGTGGCACCTGATATGGGTCCTATCTATGGGTTAAATAGAACCAACGGCATACTTATGCAAAACTGAATTGTTTGATTAATCTGAATAGCTTGAAATAGAAATATTTTTGACAATTGAACCGTGCTTACATTTAAACTGCGTGATTATACTAAACTGAATTATTTCAAATAGAACAGTTTTTTGACATTGAAGCTGTATTTACACTAAACTGAATTGTTTAACATAGAACTGTTCTGACATGTAACTGTGTGTAAACAAAATTTGTACTTATACTAAACTGAGTTAACTGAATTAAAACTGCTTGTCTAAACTGAATAGTTCGAAATAGAAATGTTTTTTACAATTAAACTGTATTTACATTTAAATTGCGTGCTTATGCTAAATTGAATTGTTTTAAATTGAACTGTTTTTGACACTGAAACTGTAGTTACACTAAACTGAATTGTTATATATAACTGCTTGAATAGTTTTAAATAGAAATGTTTTTGACAATTAAACTGTGTACTCATGCTAAACTGAATTATTCGAAATAGAACTGATTATTTACATAAAAATGGATTTGGCGTTAAATAACCTACAAAGGTTGATATACCATAAAACCCACAAAACCAAACCAAACCAAACCAAGATGAATATTCCCTACTTGTTTTTTTTTTAATTATTCTCAACTAATTTCAATCTTTAGTCATCGCAATGAGAAAATTTTTTGTTGAGAAAACTTTTTAAGAAAAAAATTTAAATTGTTTATATACAACAAAGAAAACGACAAAAAATTAATTGGTAATGTAATATATCGATTTGTTAACTGAAAATCGTTTTTCTGGAAGCCAAATGTGAGCCGTTTTATCATCTCTGCTATGGAAGACACTTAACAGGTTATATTTCAATTTCGCCGTAAAACCTTTACCTATGCATAAATATATAAGCATATCGGAAATTCTAATGATATAAAGATAGATGATACGTACATTAGTCGGATAGTAATGCTGATTAGATCTTAATTACTTAATTAAGAGCAATTAATTAAAACATATCTATCTTCGAAATTCATTCAAAAAGTTTTAAGCCTCACCCATATAGAAGAACCATAACTGAACATGTCTGTTGTAGTATCAAGTTACTACTTCTTAAAAAGCCCCCACCTCCAAAAAAAAAAAAAAAGAAAAAAACAAATTCAAATTTCTGACTAGATATCTGTGCAGGTGACGCCCAAAGAAAGGTGAGAGGTAATGTGATTTTCTATGCTTTTTGCTGAGATATGGCAAAAGGCCGCATGAAAGGGGCACCAAATGAGTTTCGAACTTACTTGTGAAGGTTTGCTAGTCTGGTTTGCTAACTATTACACCACCCGAGGCATCGAGAGGTATGTGGCAAATATACATTTTGTTATTACATAGGCCCGAGCAGTCATACATATCGTCAACAGAAAGGTATAACCCTATTTACCAACCCCTCCGCTCGGGCAGGATATGACACAAGGTCAAATTTTTAAACGGAGTTTAACAGGTTTGAATTCAGAGTTTTCCTTCTCCTAGACTAGTTGCCTCACCGAGGCTGAAGAACCCAGTCTGTCCTACTATTTACCCATAGCTCGAGGGAGAATAATTGGATTCATACCTTTCCCAAGGGTATTAGTGCTCTGTGAAATGCAATCAGCCTCGTCCAGGTTTTGAACTCGTGTCGCCGTGTCCATTTCCAACGACGATAACCATTACACCACGGGCACCTCCTAACAGAAAGGTATGACACCTATGGAAATCCATGAGGACATGGTAGTGATACTTGCTGAAGACTACCCTTTCTAAGCAACTGTGAAGAAATGGGCTGCTGAATTCAAGCAGAGCAGAGACAACATGGAAGATGACCTAAGCCTGGTCTTCCGAAACTTTGATAAGAGATGAGCAAGTTGATGCCATTCATCGTATAGGATAGAAAGACAGAAATTTTAGTGTCCCGTAGATATCTTAGTCCATGGACAATAGTTCTGATTCTATCTAATCTTTTAATTGAGATCTTGGAGATGAGAAAGCTTTCTGCATGATGGGTCCCAAGAATGCTGACACCGAAGCACAATCTGAAAGGAGTTAATACTTCTCAGACAATTCTCACTCGTTTCCAGGTTTACCCTATGCATTTTCACTGCAGATTAGTAACTCAAGATTAAACCTGAGTTCACTACTTCGAAGCAAACAGAGGAAATACTCTGATTCGTTACCCACGAAGACATTCAAAAGAGCAGCGTCTGTTTTTTTTTTTTTGTAAGGGGGTGACAAGGAGGGTGATTGATGGTTCTAAAGGGGTGATTATAACAGACTACCTCGAAAAGGGAGGGAGAAACGGCTTGTACGATTCATCAAAATCTTAATAATTAAAGGAAGCAATCAAGCGGAAACTGGGACATGTGTGGTCTTACTCAAGGATAACATACCCGTTCACATTGCTCACGTTACACTAGCTGAAGTAGCCAAATAAGGTTTTGAATTATGACAATATCCCACTTACTCAATAGACTTAGCTCAGTTGGACTTCTTCATATTTCCTAAACTAAAATCTCACTAACGTAGTCGTCATTTTAGAAACATTGACGAGTGAGTGTCGTAGTGTAATGGCTAAAGCGCTAGACTTTGGAATCGTAGTTCGCTATTACGTTCACTTTCGGACAAATACCCTTGAGAAATGTATGAACCCCCTTATCCTCTCATCTATGGGTAAAATAGTACCACCACTGTTCTTTTAAACAAAATAGGATTATTTGGCTTTAAATAACCCGAGAGGGTTGATGTGCCATTAAATAACAAACAACCAACCAACCAAACATTGATGAGGTACTGTGGGGGAGTTTTTAAGAACCAGGAAGCCAGATTCTTCCTCGATATGATTGCAATGTTTGAGCATCGTTGGATCAAGTGCTTTTATGTCAACAGGAACTACATCGAAAAGTAATAAAACAAATTGTCTGTTTTCTCTGACTCCATTTGGATTAGGCTTAGAAAAAATTTTGAACGATCCCTGTTAAACATATGAAGAGTATAAATTTGTTAACAGCACTGTATTCTTCAAAATGATCTCAACCTTTTGCTCTACATTTAAACCCACTTGTCGAATTCACTTAGGAAAAATTCCTTCGGGCACTTCGTGGTCTAGGGTCTGAGAGCCCCCTCTGTTTCACCTGTATTATTGAAACCCGATTCCCGATGGCGTTTCCTTCAATCGAGTCTGAAAGCTCCCTTACTGCGATTGAAGCTCAGCAAATTAGTGGTCAGTAATATGCTGATGTGCATGAATCATATAATACAACTTTGGGTTTCCACGACAGCTGATATTTATGACGTTTCACCACGCTGTGAGTCTTACATTATGGTTTTACTTTTAAATTATTTTATCTTTCTTCGAAGCAGCCACATATACGTTAAGGCATAAATATGTTTCTCTATCACGTAGTGACAAGCTTAGGCAAAGGTGTATTTTTTTACATACGCAAAATACACGACCAGTTAAAAGTATTTGGCTATCCTCAAAAAAATGTATTTCTCGTCTTAAAAGTGTTATTTTTAATGAAACAAGTTAAGCACTGCAACGTTTTTTACATTATACTAAATACCAGTCTTACCCAGTAATACTGACTTTAGTATAACCAGATGAATTTTGCAAAATTGATTTGAAGGCATTTTTCTTCTTTAGTACTGAGTATGAATAAAACGTTTTCCGATGGAATCTCTTCCTGAACTCCCTTAAAACCTCAACATAGTAACCCTAACCCTAACCCTTTGTCCAATCAACTCTGGTCTATTGACTTCCTTACTCCTCCCACACTTCTCATCATCCCTCACAGACTCCCTGCCTTCCTTGAATCTCTTATGCCACTCAAAAACTGATGATCAATCCATGCAAGGTGCTCCAAAAGCTGTCTGAAGCATTCCATACGTTTCTGTGGCATTTTTCCAAGTTTAAAACATAATTTTATTGCATATTGTTCTTCTAAAGTGTCCTCACATCCAGATTGCATTTTTGAAATTCACCAGCTGTGATAATCAGGCTTTAGTCGGGTGTATTCCAATTCCTGCTGTAGCTGTTCATTTGAACCTGAAATCATAAATAACAGACCTTCGGGTCATTGACATTGTGTCAAGTGCTGTCTGATGCGAGGTAGACAAATACAGCTCCCGGTGATTGGCTGGGCAACTTTTGAGTGGGCGAGCTACATCATTGACACCTTTGTCACTTTTGTATAGCACTGGACCTTGCTGTCCAGTTTAAGCTTTAATCAGGCATCCGTGGCTGGACCCATGTTTCATTCCATGTCCAGCTAAGCTCATCAGGCTCATAATGCAGTAAGTGAGCCGATGACCAGCATAGTTAAGCAGGGTTCGAGCCTCAGCCCGTGCCCAAACTTACCTTCCCCTAATCCCTTCTATAATCCGACATTTGAGTCATTGAGATTGTGTCAAGTCCTGTCCGTTTGGAGGCAGAAACAAATAATTGCCCTTGCGCTGACTGCATTAATTTGCTTTTGACTTTGCCCCCAGCCGGCATTGTCCAACAAAAGCAAACTTGAGGCCGAAAGGCCCCAAACTTCGGCTGGGCCACCTTCGGGTGGATGGGCTGAATCATGGACACCCTTGAATAACACTGGATCTTGCTATCTAGTTTAAGCTATTATCAGGCATCCGTGCCTGGGCCCATGTTTGGGTCCACGTCCAACTAGGTTCATCAGGCTCGCATTGTACTTAGTGAGCCGATGAAAAGCAAAGTCCGGCAGAGTTCAAGCCTCAGCTCTTGCCCGGCCTTTCCCTCCCCTACTACCCACTTTCAGCCGACTTTCAGGTCATTGACATTGTGTAAAATCCTGTCTGGTTGGAGGCAGAGACAAATAACTGCCCTTGCTCCGGAGATAAGGCCGGTGGTATTAATTTGCTGTTGGCGTTGCCCCCACCCGGCTTTGTGCAGCAAAGGCAGACTTGAAGCCGAAAGGGACCCGGCTTCGGCTGAGCCACCTTTGTGTGCACGAGCTGCAACATTGACACATTTGTCACCTTTGTATAGCACTGATTCTTGCTGTCCAATTCAAGCTATAATCTGGCATTCATCCCTGGAACTATGTTAGGGTCCATGTCCAGCTAGGCTCATCAGTCCCACATTGCTCAAAGTGGGCCGGTGACTAGCATCGTCCAGCAGGGCTCGAGTCTCGGCTTGTGCCTAATCTTCCCCTCCCTTAATCCCTACTCCTATCTGACCTTCGGGTCAATTGACCTTGTGCCAAGTCCTCTCTGGTGGGAGACAGAGATAAATATTGTCCTTGCTTCGGGTATTAGTAGCGTGCCTTGTCTGTCTTATAGTATTTCTCTTGCAATAAAACCATATTTCTTTCTTCTACAAACATGTTCACTATTCCTTTCATTCGAGTGCAACCTGGTCTGATTAAGCCCCACTTAAGAACAAAAAATTATATATACATATATATATATATATATATATATATATATATATATATATATAATGAAAATAATTCCTGCATGACCAAGAACGAGTCTACATAAGTATCACCAAACGGCTCTTCAAGATTGCTCTGGCCAGAGTAATCCTGAAGAGCCGTTTGGTGATACCTATGTAGACTCGCTCTTGACTATGTAGGGATTGTTTCTATAACATTAGCTCTATCTCATGTATTGAGCACCTTATTACGTTTTAGCTTCGGTTTTTCTGTCGGTGTTTTTTTTTTCTTTTGACTAGACATACGTGCTCTTTGATTATTTTCAAGTAGAACGTGTGTTTTTCGTCTTTTCTTTTTTTACGTTTTTTTTTTCCTAGATATAAGTTTGTAGAATTTGCAAATTGTACAATCTGGGGTTTTTTCACATCAACAAAATGATAGATTAGATATAAAAATTAATATATATATATATATATATATATAAAGAACTGTACGTCTACTTATGTTGACATGTGTACATGTATTAGCATTGATCAGTGTATCTATCTGCAAAGCTAGCATTGGGTATTTTAATATAAGTCTTAGTGAAAGCTATCGTTCTTGAGGGCCTTTATGTGAATGCGTACCTCATATATAGATCTACGTGATTGATTTAGTCATCATATTCTAAGCCCGGCCGACGGGATGCGTTTTTATTGACTGTTAACGCGGTATCTTGTAATCTTTCTTCCGATTATTATTAGATACTGATTTTAAAATATCTAATTTTATTTACCAATAATGTCTCTTCAAAAATAACGAAATCTTCTTAGCATGTCTTGAAGGGGCTTTGTATTCCACTTGGATCTCTGCCGTTTCTTTCACAAGCATTTCCTTCAGTTTTTCTTTGATTTTTTAAGGAATTTAATTTTTTTTTCAATTAAGTCACTGATTTATTACATTTTTTTTAATATTTCACTAATATCCCGAGCTCAAAATAATCTAAATCCTTGCTGACTAAACATGATCTTTTAGCTATATCGATTTGACAGTTATTTTTAAAAAAATGTCTTGAATTGGACGTGATCTAATTTAGCAGGTTCTGACCGCTAAATATTCATTGTCTCAATTGTTTTTATGTTTGGTATTTTCACGATACTTTCATAGCGCTAGTACCGTTGAAAATCTGTCAGCTCTAGGTAAAATACTAGGACAGACTAGGCTCTTTTTAATTTGTTATGGCAATTGGTCTAGGAGAATGATATATCATAATTCAAACCAGTTATAGACCTGGAGAGGAACGGGCTCCACCGGACTATTCCTATCCAAGACACTGTACATGAGCAGTACGCTACAAGCAAAATGATTTACCATATTTACCAACCCCTCCGCTCGGGCAGGATATGACACAAGGTCAATTTTTAAACGAAGTTTGAAAGGTTTGAATTCAGAGTACTCCTTCTCCTAGACTAGTTGCCTCACCAAGGCTGAAGAAATCAGTCTGTCCTACTATTTACCCATAGCTGGAGGGAGAATAATTGGATTCATACCTTTCCCAAGGGTATTAGTGCTATGTGAAATGCAATCAATCTCGTCCAGGATTTGAACTCGTGTCGCCGTGTCCATTTCCTACGACGATAACAATTACACCACGGGCACCTCCAAAGCAAACTAATTTACAAGACCAGTGACCAGTGAGAGATTTTCACGACAGCTAAATTCTGTTGCAATTGTTGCCAATCAACTAACACCGTGTCTGTTCTTTGTTTAATAGCATGTCTCCTACTTAATTAATACTGCCCATTCAACTATATTCAGATCTTTATATTCTTCATTTATAACTCATTAAATGTATAAGATATACCTGTAGTTGATATACGAACACCGTCGGTAGGGCTCACAATTTGCTGCCTTTATTCCTTTTTGAAGGAGAAGACCCCCGCCCCCCAAAAAAAAGGTGCCCAACGTATAATATTAAATTGTATCTAATGATGAAGCCCCAGTTCTGGACATCTGGGGAGTGTGTGATACCTCTTTACTGCCAGGACCACTCTGACTTGATGTAGTAGCCCGCTCCTGTGTTTACAGCTTGAGAATACGCTGACTGCAGTTCTGCTGGTTGTTGCTGAGTACTCCTTCATTGCCCTTGTTTCCAGGTCCACTCTGGCCCAGAGTGGTAGCATCTGATAAGAGCACTATCTATGAGTCAAATAGAACTAAACTGTGTAATTATGCTAAACTGAATTGCGTGAAATAGAATTGTTTTGACTTTGAAATTCCGTATTTACACTAAACTGAATTGTTTGAAAAAAACTGTTTTGTCATTTAACTGTCTGTAAACAAAAACTATACTTATACTAAACTGCATTGTTTGACTCTGAACTGTTTGACTAAACTGAATAGCTTGAAATGAAAATATCTTAACAATTAAATTGTGTACTTATGCTAAACTATATTGTTTGAAATAGAACTGTTTATTTGTTTAAAATGGATTTGGCATTAAATAACATACAAAGATTGATATGCCATAAAACCCAAACAAAGAACCAAACAAACAATCTAAACTCGTTTAAGAATAAAATGATCTAAAACTATTCGCTCACTAGTTATCCTGCATATTGACCCTTGACTGAGCCATAAATCAGGGATTGTCTGCACAGGAGGCACCTGTAAAAATGCGGAAATAGTCACATGCTTGAACGAAAATGTGTGGGTGTTATGAAATGATAACGGGCAGTGAGTCTTGAGTCAGTCTCAGCTTGCGGCAGGAAGGGAGCGGTCAGTCACGGGAGCTGCAGCGAATGGCTGGGCGCCCCGCTGAGATAGCGTCCCACGGAGGGGCCCACAACGGGCCTCAGGTTGAGTACTACCGGTCAAGAAGCAGAAGAAAAGCCAAGTGGAGAGGTTAGAGTAATCATGGAGCTTTGGGGAACGTGGAAACCCTCTTAATTACCATCGCTCCTAGGATCTATCTGACCCGGAGTGGTAGTACCTGATATGATCTCATCAATGGGTCAAAAAGAACTGTTTTACATTTAAGCAGAGTGCAAATAAATGACTTAGGATAAATTGAAGTGCTTGAAATAGAACAGTTTTGACATTTAACCGTGTGCAAATAAATGTCTGGTATTTGATTTAGTTGTTGGTTAAACTTAACAATATTTGGAAGCATTTAACTGTAAACAAATGAATGAGAAATGTTGACAAGAATAATTAGTGTTAAATAGCAATGCTTAAAACCGTTTACCTGTGGGCAAACAAATGAGTAATAGTAAATAGAATTATTCGTATTAGACTAAAAATTATTAATGATTAATAGTAAATAGAATTATTCGTATTAGACTAGAAATTATTAATGATTAATAGTAAATAGAATTATTCGTATTAGACTAGAAATTATTAATGATTAATAGTAAATAGAATTATTCGTATTAGACTAGAAATTATTAATGATTAATAGTAAATAGAATTATTAGTATTAGACAAGAAATTATTAATGATTAATAGTAAATAGAATTATTCGTATTAGACTAGAAATTATTAATGATTAATAGTAAATAGAATTATTCGGATTAGACTAGAAATTATTAATGATTAATAGTAAATAGAATTATTCGATTAATAGTTATAGAATTATTCGTATTAGACAAAAAATTATTTAACTATGCGCTAAAAGAAAATATAAACTCAGACTCGTTTAAAATGTTATCGACAAAATATGTTCACAAATCATATACATATTATAGAACTTTATACTCCTATAATTTAATTTGGGCGGTATGCCACTTGTTCCCAAAACAAAGATAGCGGACGCACACATATTCAGTCTCGGGAAACCATTGGCCAGGAGAACCACGTGACCTGCGTAAAACTATGTCCGTGCGTAAATGTCGTCCCGCGTTTGGAGCCATTTCCAAGACACGTATTTTCTATAAATACGTCGTCTTCAAACACTCTTTCTCTTTTTCACAATTTCCATTGCAGCGGCAACACACTCCCTCCAGTGTGACTCAACAGACGTCAAAAAGCAACAACATGGATAAGCCTCGCAAGCATTCATTCCTTCAATATATATTGACTATGAGAATTTTTCCCCCCTCGGAGAAACCGACTGTTTCGAACCACAAAAAGAAATAGACATTTTAAATAAATAATCCAACTTAATCGGACGTTTTCATCATTAACCTTTTTGTAGTTTAGTCGTGTTAGTTACACACACACACAAACACACACACGACTATTTTTAATGCATGAATGTCTGTTTTATTATAGTATATAAATTTGTTTTGTTTGTCGCCTTGTTTTGAATGTTCTTTTTTTCCGCGCCGTTTCATATCCTTTAATCATTGGCTTCCTTCATTTACTACCTTTTTCCATGTGCCTTATTCCAAGCAAACCTTATATAAAACTTACATACATAAAATGTTGGGGAACTTAAATACTAAATACAGGTCACCAACCCTACAATATAATCAATGTGTATGTATAAACAGGATTTGGCATTAAATAACCTACAATGTTTGATATGCCATAAAACCAAACCAAACATACACACGTATACTCGTGTATATATTGTCGCGAATGAATTAAATAGTCCTAACTCCAAAAAGACACCTTTTAAATTTCAGTGAGGATTTCTTTTTACTTTACCCGAAAAAATTGGGCAATTATATATTGGATTTAAAATATTTTACTCAAAACGTTCACTTTCAATAAAGAAGGAATAGATTGTCAGTCTTTAAGAACAATGCACGTATTTTTTGGCAGTGAAGTGGCTGATTCAATTTTGAAGGAATTGCTAAAGATCTCCCAATAGAAATGTACTGAACATCAAGGATTAAGGGTTTACGAACAATGACAATATTTAATACATAGTCCAGTCGTCTAGGGCAGTAGAATACACCGACTGCATCTCTACAAAGGGGTAAGACCCCACCACATCAGGTGTCCTAGATATAATACAAAGCAATCTGATGGTAGGCTCCAATATTGGAGTTTTGGGGGATGCGGAGTACCCCTTCATTGCCACCATTCTCAGGTCCACACTGTCCCAGAGTGGTTGCACCCTATAGGGTCCTATCAATGGGTCAAATAGAATTATTCGTCAGTTAAACTGAGTACAAACAAATGACTGATGTTATTTTCTGACGGTAATATAGTAATAGAACGTTTAACAGTGTGAAAAAAACACGATCTCAGGCTTGTTTTAAAATGTTATCTTCATAATATGTTACAAATCATATGCTTAATATATATCTATTGACAAGAATTAGCATCAAATAACCAACAATGGTTAATAAGCCATTAAAACCAAGCTAAACTATATTTAATACAGTATTGCGTTAAATAAATATACTTCTCACAGTTTTTTATACGAAGTTAATTTTCTTAAAAAGGAATACAGGATTTTAGTATTTCTTGTGGAATATTGCACAAACAAAATAAATATCAGATATTATTTGTTATTAACTCTCGAACACCGAAACAGTAATAAAAATGTCTATATGCAGCTGTCTAAAAAAAATTTAAACCCCCTTTATATAATCATGCAATTTCATTCTTTTTCAATGTTGTAGATATTGGTTATAAATGATGCCTAATAATATCCGTTTTGACTGTATAATGTGCCACAAGAAATAAGAAAATCCTAGTATTTTTGATTTGAATTTTTGGTTGGTTGGTTGGTTTTAGGGACTGTTAACACCTATTGGTTTACCTTATGTTATGGTTAGTTTGAAAATTAAGGTCTTAAGATATTAAAATTATTTAGTACAAAAATGCATCTTCTCAGTCATTTTATATCGGTTACTGCTTTTAAATGGGTCGAAATATCAATGTTTTGCGAGCCAATGGATTTTAAATATCTTCTCAATCAGACTTATTTGGTTTATAGATAAGACTCTAGCAAGTAATGTTATTCTGCGTCCAAGTCGACCTGGGAGTAATAGCAATGAAGGTGGGACTCAACATTCCTCTGAGCCCCAGAACTGAAGTTATATCATCATTTTTGTTTGTTTAGTTGTTTATTTGTTTGTTTGTTTGTTTGTTTGTTAAATAGTAGCAGTGTACTTACTTATGAGCGGTATAGTATAATATGAATAACATTAACCTAGAAATTCGCCTCAAGCAAGTAAGAAATGTTTTATCAGATCCGAGTAATAAACACTTGTATTACAAACAAACAAAACAATTCTATGTTGATCTTTTGTGATTTGTACTACAATTGTTTTCCTTTAAATTTCTTATTCTTTCTTTTCCTATTAATTTTCTTGGAACACTTTTAGAATTTTCCTAATACCTCAGTGATTCAAGTAAAACTAAACACCCATTATCCTTTAATTCCAGTATTCTTTATTTTTCCATCATCATTCCACTATGGCTACCCTGTATCGTTTTCGTAAATCTAACAACCAGTAACACTACAAACTGTGTTACTTGGCAACGAATTTTTTTTCTTTTTTCTCTTTTTTGTTTTTCGCTTAGCGTATGCGCCTGACAAATTAGATTTTTTTTTGTTATTGTTGTTGTTGCTGCTGCTGCTGCTGCTGTCGCTTCCTTTCTTGATTTTAACTTGTGTTTCCTTCCTCATTTCATTTGCATTATTCAAGTTCATTTTTTTCCATCATTTTTTAACTTCACTTAAATCGTGACATGTGTGTATCTGATGCGGGCATCTGCATCTCTCGACACGAGTCTTTATTTTTTATTGTAATCCTACTGGTTCAACTTCCCCTGTCCCACAAGAGAAAAGTTCACAGAGTGCAAACAAGAAAATAGTGAATAGCTTCATCAAATGCTAAAAGTATATATATATATATATATATTATGTCTTCAAATAAGTAAACTCTTATTATTCTTTTAATTAAACTGAGTTTTCTTCTAAACCAAAGATACCAAGGCCCAGTCGGCTTGGGCTGTAGAATACACCGACTGCATCTCTGCAGAGGGGTAAGACTCCTCCAACGAGTATCCTGGATATGGCACTAAAGAATCTGATGGTGAGGCTTCAGTAATGCTGGAACTTTGGGGAACGCAGAGTACCCCTTTATTGCCATCGCTCCCAAGTCCACTCTGGCTCGGAGTGGTTGCGCCTGATTGGGTCCTATCTATGAGTCAAATAGAACCAAACTGTGTAATAATGCTAAACTGAATTGTTCGAAATAAAATTCTTTATATGTATAAAAATGGATTTGGCATTGAATAACCTACAATGGTTGATATGCCATAAAAACCAAACCAAACCAAACTGAAGATACCAATATGTTCCTATTCGCCGTGGGAAATTATACAACGAAAACAATCAAGTATTAAAGATTACATTGTATGGTAAATTTATCATTCATTTATAGGAGTTTCTGGACATAAGGAGTGTATTCATACATAGGAGTGTTCTTATATATTGAACGTACAAATTTTTTGACTGACACATCTTCGATTGTAGGTTAAATGCTGAGATAGGTCAGCAAAATATTTTCTGTTTTCAGTGTTGCTAGCGTGAGATCATGTCGAATCGACCCTTGCTGGGTAATTTGTGTTGTATTCTATCTTTTTTTCTTCAAGCAACTATATGGTTTCAAGCAACTTATAACAACCATTTGTAAGAATTTCACAGAATAATAGAATAACAGAAAAATGGTACGCAAATGTTCCACAGATTCTTCTGAACAACCCTCTTTAGGTTTTCCACTCAGAATTTTCCCTTCTCCTTCAGTGGTCACCCTACCAAGGTTATACAGATCAGTCAGCATCACTATTTCCATGATAGTTGGAATATATATATATATAAATATATATATAATAAACTTAAATCGCGAGTCGGAATTCTCCTACTAAAGTTTCACCTCAACGGATCATCATTCTTTCTTTCTTTTCTTTTGACCAACTGACTGCATATCTCTTGATTTTTTTCAACTGGTGTGACGGGGTTGGCCTTTTCTTTTTCTTTTTTTTTTTTTTTTTTTTGTCTCATGATATATTTTTTCTTTTTCCCCCGGGCGGTGATTCGAGATATTTTTATCTCTTGTTCCTGGCAGGGTTTTTTTTCTGGTAACTGTGAATGCTGGTAGATAGTAGATTAGTAAATATATATATATATATATATATATATATATATTTGATTAAACAATATAGACCTTGCTTGTCTATATTTTGTAGTTATCCTTTCGAGTTGCCGCATCGATTTTATGATATCTGGAGGCAATTGGTTTATAAACTTCTCATAACTAATTGGTTCCCGAATACCTTCTGCACGATCTTGGGCCATCAACAAAGGTGTGTATATTACAAATGCGATGTGACCTTTGCATGCACATTACTACTTTGGAAGTGTTAAGTATTTATTATCTATACTGGTGTGTTGTTGTAGAATTTATCTTTAAAAGTGGTTCTAAAAGTAGCACCTGTAGCAAAAAACATTTAAGTACATTAGTACTGGATTCGAAATTGATTCTATTGAGTTTAGGTACTTTCTTTCTGATATGGAGCACTTCAAGAACCTGTAATTTTTGTTTGTTATTTTGTTGTTCAAATATTGTGTTTTCGGTAAGAATTTTCGAAACTCAATTTTTGAGCAGGAACGTTCTTTTAGATGTTGTGCTATGGAACTGGTATCAGAGCGATGCATAGTGAGTCGTCTCGATTGTGAGTGAGTACACCCCTTAGGGAAAGTTGTCAAAATTAACATACACCATGTCAATTGTTGTCAAGATCGGAAAAAAGTATTAGGGAACCAATTAATTATGGGAGGTTGGTTTATTAACCAATTGCCACTGGATACCATAAAATCGATGCGGCGACTCGAAAGGATAAGTATAAAAATGTGTAGACAAACGATGTCTGTATTGTTTAATTAAATTTGTATTAACGAAGAAATTCTGCCCAAATACACATATTTCTATTTTCATATATATATATATATATATAGTGTATCACAAAAGTGAGTACACCCCTCACATTTCCGCAAATATTTAAGTATATCTCTTCATGGGACAACACTGACAAAATGACACTTTGACACAATGAAAAGTAGTCTGTATGCAGCTTATATAACAGAGTTAATTTATTTTCCCCTCAAAATAACACAAAATATAACCATTAAAAGCTAAACCCCTGCAAACACAAGTGAGTACACCCCTAAGAAACTACACCTCTAAATGTCCAAATTGAGTACTGTTTGTCATTATCCCTCCAAAATGTCATGTGACTCATTAGTGTTCCTAGGCTCATGTGCATAGGGACCAGGTGTGTTCAGATTTGTAGTGCCCTTCTCACACTCTGTCATACTGGTCACTGAAAGTTCCAACATAGCACCACATGATAAAGAACTCTCTCAGGATCTTAAAAGACGTATTGTTGTGCTACATGAAGATGGCCAAGGCTACAAGAATATTGCCAACACCCTGAAACTGAGCTGCAGGACTGTGGCTAAGATTATCCTGCGTTTTAAAACAACGGGGTCTACTCAGAACAGGCCTCGAGTAGGTCGTCCAAAGAAGCTGAGCGCACGCGCTGAGCGTCACATCCAAATGCGTTCTTTGAAAGATCGGCGTAGGAGTCCTGTCAGCATTGCTGCAGAGATTGAAGAGGTGGGGAATCAGCCTGTTAGTGCTCAGACCATACGCCGCACTCTTCATCAAATTGGTGTGCATAGCTGTCACGACAAGAGGAAGCTTCCTCTGATGACGATACACAAGAAAGCCTACAGTTTGCAGAAGACATGTCAACAAAGCATATGGATTACTGGAACCATGCCCTATGGTTTGATGCGTTAAAAATTAATTTGTTTGGTTCTGATGGCTTCAAGCATGTGTGGCGGTGACCAGGTGAGGAGTACAAAGATAAGTATGTCATGCCTACAGTCAAGCATGGTGGTGGAATGTCATGGTCTAAGGTTGCATGAGTGCTGCAGGTGTTGGAGAGTTATATTTCATTGAGGGAAACATGAACTCCAACATGTACTGTGAAATACTGCAGCAGAGCATGATCCCCTCCCTTCAGAAACTGGGTCGCAAGGCAGTGTTCTAACATGACAATGACTCCAAACACACCTCCAAGACGACCATTGCTTTACTGAAGAGGCTGAGGGTAAAGCGGGCCAAGCATGTCTCTTAACTTGAACCCAATAGAACATCTTTGGGTGATCCTCTAGCCGAAGGTGGAGGTGTGCAGTCTCAAATATCTGCCAGCTCTGCGACGTCGTCATGGAGGAGTGGAAGAGCATTCAAGTGGCTACCTGTGAAGCTCTTGTAAACTCCATGCCCAGGAGAGTAAAGGCAGTTCTGGATAATGATGTTGGCCACACAAAATATTGACAATTGACATGGTGTATGTTAATTTTGACAACTTTCCCTAAGGGGTGTACTCACTCTTGTTGGCAAGAGTTTAGCTTTTAATGGTTATATTTTGAGTTATTTTGAGGGGAAAATAAATTAACTCTGTTATATAAGCTGCACACATACTACGTTTCATTGTGTCAAAGTTTCATTTTGTCAGTGTGGTTCCATGAAGAGATATACTTAAATATCTGCAGCAATGTGAGGGGTGTACTCACTTTTGTGATACACTGTATATATATATATATATATATATATATATATATATAACCATGCACACACTACTTTGAGTCAATGATTTTATATTTTTGTAACCTGAGGTATAATTCGGTAGCACCGGATTATTTTGCCGAGGTTATGAAGGTGACCAATCACACTGGACATCGAGCTCGCCTGTTATTTTCCGATTAATACTTTCTGGATTTACCTCTTTGGCTTCGTACACAGCCTCAGAATCCACAATTTTAGGCCTACCTAACCTTAACGTTAAGGTTCTTGAAACCCAAGCAAGAGTTTCTTCGACAATTTGGTTACTGTTCAGTGATAATTTGCACCTTTAGCTTTTGCTCAGCAACTGTCTTTGGTTGCTTCTGCTCAGTTTAAACCCCAAAAGCTTAAATTCCTGATTTAGATAACGTTGCACATTTATACGTGCGGCTTTCAAATTACACATGGAGCAAAGCAATACACAACTTGCCAGCGCACCACAAAGTACTACTTCTGAGATATGATATACATTCTGCAAACAATCAGATACCAAAATATAGCAAAGCATTTGATTTTAACGAATATATATTTCTTATAATATACACTGCTTATAATATATTCTTTCCAGTCAGTCAGGGTACGTCTTATATGACGTGAAAATAAGATTTCCGGTTTTCCACTACCTGACACTCTCTGTCAGGTGACTCTGGTTTGTGCACCGCGGCCGGATTCTACGATTTAGATCTACACATTTATATGCTCTCTTTAGCTATAATCAGCCCGTGTGGTTTCTGTTGCTCAGGAAAAATGTAAACAAACGAAAATTAATATATAATGCTTTATAATTCCAAAACTGACGTAAGTCCCCTGTTGGCTGAGCAGTAAGATACTATGGCTAACGTAGAGTTGTGAGGGTTTCGATCCCAGCTTGAATCTTCATACGCTAAAGACTTGTGATACTACGAGACTATATATATATATATATTATCTGTAATACTTTCATTTCGCTTCGAAACTATTTTTTTCTATTTCATGGCAATGAAATTAAATTCTCTTGGTAATCTTAAGTTAATCTCGACCTGAACCAAAGTATTTATATCAAATTATATTTCTTATTTTAACGATTATTTCAAAATAAAGGTTAAATAAACCTTGAAGTGTCAAAATAAACTCCCCGTTTTAAAATATAAAAAATATTTAGAGAAAAAAAAGATTTCATCGGATTACTAAAATAATACACCATGAAGATTCAGAATATTATACAAAAACCTTTTAGAAAAAGGATCCTTATTCTATCCAAGAAATAAAAGAAAAATAGCGATTGCAAATTTGGATTTCGAACTTTCTTTTTTAAACACATTGAACTGGAGAAATGCCTTTATAAAAAGGAAAACAGAGACCATCGAATTGTCGTTACATCATGATTTGCTTTGATTTCTTTTATTTTAATCAAAACATTTAATATTTTAAAAATATTAATGTTCACTGAAAACTGCACCCTTCTTAAAATTAAAAAAATGAACGTAACTTTTCAACTTTTCACTTTTTTAGGATCTGAATCGGCGCTAATGGTAAAATATTAATCAAATTTTTTATAGAATGTGTTTACACTTCGAAATACATCTCAAGGTCATGTTCATCTCTGGTAAATATAAAATCAAAATAAAAAAAGAGAAAATAATGTGATTTATTAAATATGAGAAAAATAATTTGATTTAATTTGTCATGACAAAATACAGTGAATGTAAAATGAAATACGTAGAAACATATATACAGGGAATGTAATACTAATGCACGACCCTCCCTTCCCCTAATTTCTACTTTAAAAAAGACCTAATGTCAAATTCTACCAAGTGGGGGGTTCGGATAAATTGCACCTAGCATTTGTGCATGAATGTGTGTATGATCTGTTTAAAACTGTTGAGATACTCTCTTTGGCTTCTGTACCACGATAAAACGCCGACGTTTTTTGTTTTTCCATTTTTTTTTTTAGATTGAATTTGAGTTTATGAAAAAATATTCAAGAAAATAAAAACGATTCACGCTCAGAAGAAATTTTTTCCAAGAAATTGAATTGTCCGAATCTTTCGGTGATATTGATTAAATTTCTGCGGTGATTTTTCTTCTATAGATCTTATTTACCAACCCCTCCGCTCGGGCAGGATATGATACAAGGTCAATTTTTAAGCGGAGTTTATCAGGTTTGAATTCAGAGTTTTCCTTCTCCTAGACTAGTTGCCTCACCAAGGCTGAAGAACCCAGTCTGTCCTATTATTTACCCATAGCTGGAGGGAGAATAATTGGATTCATACCTTTCCCAAGGGTATTAGTGCTATGTGAAATGCATTCAGTTTCGTCCAGGATTTGAACTCGAGTCGCCGTGTCCATTCCCTACGACGATAACCATTACACCACGGCCACCTCCATTTTTCTTCTATTGATATTGGCAAAGTGTATCATAAGAGACGTGTATGAAGAGATGCACCTACTCTATTGGAACCAAATTCGACAATATTGCTGAATACAAACGACACCCAAGGAAAGGCACTTCTCCTGGTGCATTGGTTAACGAACTATCTAGCAAGGTCAGTTTGAGTCTAACAATGTTTCGGAAATTTAAAAAATAAAACAGTTGCCAGTTACAATTCCAACATTGCTATAGTGTTTCTCCCAAAAAAACAATCGGTTTGTACGTTGTTCCATTCAGTAAAAATGTACTTGGATAAGGAAGGTTAGGTTTCTAATTTGCTTAATCTATCAATCTATCAATCTCAATTATTCCATATATATCTGTAATATGATTCTTCATATCTATCTATCTATCTATCTATCTATCTCCTTCCATTTATGTCTGATATAGGACTCTCCATATGTATATATCTATCTAATTTTGTCCATTTATATCTGTCATATGACTTTTCATATCTATCTATCTATCTCTTCCTTCAACGTAGCGTGATGTACATCAAATTCAAAGAACGAAGATAAATAAATAGGAACGGTATTGATACTCGGATAGAACGAGCAGCACTCGACTTCGATGGAAATTAGTAGACCATTTCAGATAACTCGGTAACAGTATCTAATCTACTAAAAGCGATGTAAGCATACGCATAGGAAAAGCATAGACTGCTATGAACAAATAATCGATCATATAGTAATCTGATTTCTGATAAAATAAAACAGAAATTAATCCAAACTGTAGGAGTGTTCGTACTATTGTATGGCTGATCTACTTGGACTTTGATGAAGCGCTTAAAGAAAAAAGTTAGATGGAAATTACTCAAAGATTCTGTTTTGAACAAATCTTGGAAGCAACAAATCTTGGAAGCAACTCCACAAAACATTTTCAGTACGACCATGTACCTCTCATCCCGCGAGCCATTAAAGGACTTACAACAGATCTACTTGATTTATAAAAGGAACACGAACAGGTACCACCAATCAGAGTCAGAGTGAAACAGGGAGTTTTGTCAACAAAGACGCGTCCCAACTCTCTCCAGAGCTTCAGAAAAGTAGCCTCACCACTAGATTCAGTTTATTGTTATACCTGGGACATCCCTTCATGTCGAAAGTCTCGATTCTCTGTAGGGTATATCGTAAGCGAATTGTAAATCCCTCAGTGCTGAGAGCTCAATGTGAGTATCAAATAGACTTGTTTCTCCTTTGAGAAATCAATGGACAAAAGTGACACGGTGAAGACGATGAAAACGGTTTCGTGCCAATGGATAATAATTACATTGAATACTTAACCACAAAGGTTTTGGATTTAGGCTGCTTTACAGATACGATCACTAGGCGCTTGCCGGACGAGTAGAAAGCACGCGATTCTCGACTGATATTGCCTAATCAAAATGCCGTATTTTAAGGTGCATCAGACACGCCTCTTTTCGGGGTTGTCTTCGAGAAAGAGATATTTCCACAGGTGATGTTCATTATCATTATCAACTTATCAAAAAGTCCGGCTATTTTTGGTGGATTTTTTTACCAACTTTAAAAGAAAGATAAGCTATTCGACACGCGATTGACTAAACAATTTTAGTAACGTGAAATCTAAGTACATCGTTTACTATCAGTTAAGTTCAAATAGAGTACACCCACAGCAATAATTAATGGGTTTATTTTTCGATTGATTGACTTAAATGGCATGTCAACCTGTCCAAGGCTATGCTATACATTGTGGTTAGAGAATTACCTTCACTATTCATTTATATCCCTATTTTTGAGTAGTTGTTTCTTAATAGCTTTTGGCACTCAGTACTATTGTATAAATTATTCTTAATGCAAATAATTTGCACACAATTGTATGGGTTCAAGTATTCCAATCTACTTCTAATGATTAGATGGTTTCAAGTATAGATGCACCACATGGACACTAACTAAGCGGCTGGAGAGGAAACTAGACGGAAATTACACAAGAATGTTGAGAGCAGAATTGAACAAGTCCTGGCGACAACACCCCACAAGACACCAACTATAAGGACACTTGCCCCCCCCCATCACGAAAACTATACAAGTTAAACGAACCAGACACGCGGGACACTGCTGGAGAAGCAAGGACGAGCTCATAAGCGATGCACTCCTGTGGACCCCCGCATATGGATGTGCAAAAGCAGGACGACCAGCACGAACTTACATACAGCAACTATGTGAGGACACAGGATGTAACCCTGAAGACCTGCCGGAGGCGATGAATGATAGGGAGAAGTGGCGAGAGAGGGTCAGGGATATCCTTGCTGGCGGCGCGATGACGTGATAAATGTAACAAGTATTCCTATCGAATACGGATAAGTTAACCCATATATTTGACCCTAACAGGTACTCCCATACTGGGACAGAGTGGACCTTTCAGTAATGGAAAGTAAGTGGTACTCCAAAATCCTCAGATCTCCACGACTGCAGTCTCATCATCGTATGAACTTTAGTTTCATATTTCTGACATCTCTTTTTAGAGATGGCCTTACCCTTCTTCGGGGCATGTAGTTAATGTATTCTAATGCGCAATGACAGGTTTGTTTATGGCAAGATTTTCCGAAATTGCATAGATTTTACATTTGAATTCACATTTTTGGGAGTTGCTTCTTAAGAGTTTTCGTGTTTTTTTAAACACACTCCCATCGAAGAGGAATAATCTTAAACAGAACTATGAAACTTATTGATAAGACTTTACAGGTACTAATACTACACATCAGAGTGAAACTGGGAGTAATTGAAATGAAGAATTACTCCACTATACCATGATCTCCAGAACGGGAGACTCAACATCCGATATACTTTTGTGTCATACCCAGTATACCATTTCTTCTTTTTTTTTTTTTTTTTGGAAATGGGGTCTTAGCTCTCTGCAGAAAATATATTCAAAGAACTCTTAGTTCCATTGACAAGGGGAAGAATCAACTGGGATTAAAGAGGCAGTTAAGTAGATAGTTGCAAGCGAATTTCTATAATTCAAATTTAAATCTTCAAATGTATAGACAAGATATTTCGGCCTGAACGTTATTTCCCTATATACTTTAAACTCGATGTTTAGGTCTTAAAGGCATGAATCCATCTTTTCTACCACCAAATATAGGTAGAGAGTAGGACAATCTGGGTTCTTTAGCGTTCATAAAGCGACCGAATTTGTATTCAAATCTGCTATATTCCGCTTAAAAATTATCTTTTTTCACATTGCAAGCATTACTATTTTTAAAATTTTCTTTTCTATTTATTATTTTACTCTTTTGAGAGTTTTTTACTCCAGTAATAGCTGATGGTTTCTCACTGGAGTGACAGCAAGTCTCTTCGAGTCTCTTCGAGTCTCTTGGACTCTTTTCAGTATTTTGTCCTATTCTAATAATGCTCTTGTCTAAATGGTCTCTACTTGTCCTCCACCAGTCCCTTTAACAATTCTTTGAGGATTATTCCAAGTGTACCAATAACAACTGCTATGACCGTCACCTTCAGGTTTCATGTTTTTTTAGTTCTCAAGCAAGGTCTCGATATGTACCTTAGTTTTCGCTTTCTTTTAATTTTACTCTGTGGTCTACTGAGATGTAAAAGTCCACTATTCGGCAGGTTCTGATTTTTTTGTAGACTATCACTCGGTCTGGCCGTCTGGCCGAGATTAGGTGATCCGTTTATATCTCAAAATACCAGAGAACTTAGCGCGTCTCATTTTTCTGAACCGGATCCTGGCTGTGCATATAACAGTTGTTCGTATGATCAAATTTAATTTTCTTGCACAATTTCCATTGGATCACCTTCCCCACCCAGTCGTGTCTAGTCTTCTACTTTTTTTGAACTAATTTGCTGCATTCGTTCATCATATGATTGACCGTTTCATTTCTTTCGTCACACTTGCCAATTTGTTGGGTCATCTATTTTTGCTTTAACGTAGTTTGTCCTTATGGCGTTGTTTTTCGCAGGTATTAGAAGAGATTCAGTTTCTCTCTGAAGCTTTCCCTTTTTTAGCCATTACCAAGTCTTATCGTGTGAGATTTTGCTTGTTTCTCGCCTAAAATATCCATACAATTGTTTTTCTTCCCATTTTTGTTTTCTAGTTCGTGTTTCGCTATTTATCCTTGTGTTGTTTCTGTTGTTTCCAGTCGCTGTAATTCGCCTTTCTTTGTTCTTTTTACGTTGTCTCCGAGTCGTCTTATCGATGTATCTTCAATGCTGGTAATCTCTCTTTCTTTCTTTTCCTGGCACATATACCATATCTATGTCATCTCTGTAATGTAAGGTCTTATGCATCGTCATTAGTTTTCTTGTTCTCTAGTCCATTGAAGTTATTCCCTCGTCCACTTTAAGAATGGTATCTTACAAGAACAGCCGAGGTGTTTATCCTTTTCACAAGGTTATGCTATATAGTTTGGTTTCGAATAGTTTTCTCGTTCTCCTGACATATTCTTTTTAAAATTTTCCTTTCAACTACGCTTGTTTGATGGAGTCCGCTTCCAATATTCTCAAGACCTGGTAAGTTTTCTTTTCTCCGAGTGTACTGATTTTTTCTTGATTTGGTAGTACTATTTCGTTCGTGATTTGTCGCTTCCTTGGGAAACAGTATGAGGTCATCCAAGTACATAAGATTTGTTTGCTTAATTGCTTGTTGTTTAATGGCATATCAATCTTCTGGGATTATTGAATACCAAATCTATACTAGTAGTGGTGTAATATAATGGCGGAGGGATTTCGTTTTATATATCTAGCCTTTGGGTTTTGTTAGGCTGAGAATCTTTCGGCTCAGTGCATGGGTTAGTTAGGTGCAAACATGAGTGCAAGTGTTCATGCGCCCGTGGACGTGTCATTCAGAGATGTCACAATAAAAATCCCAGATAGTGGATGTGACCAGGGATGTGAGTGACATCATGCACCGGAAGCGTGGGCTGAGATTTGAGAAAAGTCAGTTAGTTGAGTTTTGCTGTCGGAAGAAGAAGGTTGACTTTCGCTTGCTCGCCAAGGCGATGCAGCAAGTGTCGCGCGTGGTGGTGGGTGGGGGCTGATGGAAAAGTCAACAGAGAAAGATTGTGCCTCTATCCCGATGTCGAAAAATCCTTTAAACTCAAAAAGTTTCGTACCTGAACAAAGTGTTTTAGGATTCCTATATGAGTTATGAACATTCTATGTACATTTCACGTATTCATTTCTGGATATGCTACTATTTAACTCATAGCTGGGAGGATATGTGGTGTTCGTACTTTTCCCAAGGGTATTTGTCCGAAATTGAACACAATAGCACGACTTGGGTTCGAACTCGCTAACTACGATTCCGCAGTCCAGCGCTTTAACCATTACACCACAAGGACACCCACCTCTGTATATTAGATATTTGATCTTTTCTTGGGATTTATTACGTTTGTACATTTTCTAAATATGTAATTAAGTGACATCATCACTATTACAAATATTAATATAGACTGCGCATCTCCCTGTAATATACCTCTCTGGATTTTCACTACAGCTAAGCTGTTAGTTTCATTTTACAGTTTTTCATGGTTTCCTCGACAAACTTTATGACTTAGACGGATATCTGGTACATTTTGAGACAGTCTATTTTCTAGATTAGTGGGACCATATTGTATGCCTTTTTGTTGTCAATCCACACCATAGTTACATTTTAGCGTCTCATTTTACTCTCCTTGAGGATGTCTTCATCAATGTATAGAAGATCTCCTGTTCCTCTTTTTCCCTTGTGGCACTCTTTCTATTCTTCCGGAAACAGTTCGCGACTTATCGACGAATAGTAAATCTCTTCCTTAATTTGTGCTGTTAGTATTTTCCCCATCATCGGTAGGCATGTTATGGGCCGGTAATGTTGGGGACAGTTACTTTTTTGGGTGTCTTTTTTAATCAGTGTCGTCTTTTCTTTTGGTCATCCATTCGGGTATATCTGTTTCTTCTAACAATCTATGCATTTCCATAGCCAGTCTGTCGTGGATGGATGTAATTTTTTAAAACTGCTATCCACGTATACTATCATCGCCTGGCATTTTCCGATTTGGTACTTTTTTGAGTGTTGCTCAGAGTAAATTAAGGTTTATTTTTCCTTGTGTCATTTTTTAAATCTTTGTAGCTCTTTTCTCATGTTACTAATCCATTAGGATTTTTGTGTTATGATCTCTCCGTTCCAATATTTTTCTCCAAAATTGTCTTTCTTCCTTTGTATTTGGTTGTTGGTATGTTTTTGTTCATTCTCTCCCTACTCACTAGTAGATTTTTTTTCGTTGATTTGGAATGCTCTTTTTTACATGTATTGTTTGATCCTGCCTCAGTATCTTTTTAGTCTTCCTGTTTGCACCAGTACTGATTGATTTCTCCAAGTTGAATCGATTTTGTTTTTATTATTTTGTTGCATTTCTCTTTCCTTTCCAACATATTCTAGCATTTTCCCGCTGTCTTCGTATTTTTGCTTTTTATCATAGATCTGTGTTTCCTGTCTAATTTCCCATCCAGGCTTTGAGTTTCTTTAAAGGAACATCGATTTTAGCACTAATTTCGTTTAAGAAACTAATTTCGCTCCAGCATAGATTAATTCTTTTAATTCCATGATGCTGTTCGTTGAGATATGTGTTAATGATTTGTTTATTTCTTCAGTTACTGCCTTGACTGTTTTCCAGTCTTGGTTCTTGAGGGATGGTAAAGTGGTTTTCTTTTCAGACATCATTCCCTTTATAGTCTCCACATTTAGTTTTTCTTCTTGTATTAGAGTTAGTTTTGCGGTATTTCGGTGTGTGATATTTCGATTACTATTACTTTGCGGTTCAATTCGGTTAGAGGGTTCTTGTTTTTCAGCATTCTTGTATTAGCGAGTTGATGACATGATTTCCTATTTATTTGTTGCTAAATTTCTAATATTTCAAGGTCAGAAAGCCAACCTTTCTTTATTATCGTCTTAGTTTGGTTATCAGGTCTTTAGCTTGTTCTCTTAAATTTATTGCATTCTGCCCAGATTTCTATCATTTTTTTCTAAACACTCTTTGTGTAAGGTTGCTCCAAACATGACTGTAAACTACAAAGTTGTCTTCTCTTGTCCATTTTCTCCGGTAATGTCTCTGATATCTGTGATTGCTTTGTTCCTATTTTGGGTTACGGAAAAAAAAAAGAAGAGACAATATTTGCAAGATCATTCCTTTAGCACTAATTTCGTTTAAGAAACTAATTTCGCTCCAGCATAAGGAATTCCTAACTCTAATACAAGAGGTGCCCGTGGTGTAATTGTTATCGTCGTAGGAAATGAACACGGCGACACGAGTTCAAATCCTGGACGAGACTGATTGCATTTCACATAGCACTAATACCCTTGGGAAAGGTATGAACCCAAGAATTCTCCCTCCAGCTATGGGTAAATAGTAGGACAGACTAGGTTCTTCAGCCTTAGTTAAGCAACTAGTCTAGGAGAAGGAAAACTCTGAATTCAAACCTGTTAAACTCCGCTTAAAAATTGACCTTGTGTCCGAGCGGAGGGGTTGGTAAATAGGATCATTCCTTGTGAGTTATTTACACCAACGTTGGCAGGTGTTATTTCACTGAAATCTGAGTGACAGCAAGTCTCCTCCTGTCTCCTGGACTCTACTGAATATTTTGGCCGATCTTAACAATTTTGTTGTCTGGATACTCTCGATTTGTCCTTCGATTTCCAACTCTTCCAGTCCTCTTTCCAAGCCTTTGAGGACTGTTCCAAGTGCGCAAGTCACAATCAGCATCACTATCACCATGGTTTTCTAAGTTCTCTGTCAAGATTTAAACACTTGTCTATTTTTTTGCTTTTTTTATTTTTCCCTCTGCAGTCAGCTGGGATGGAAAAAAAATCCACAACACAGCAATTTCTCTTTTATTGTTCTTAATTATCATCATGTAGAGTCTCGTGGCCGGGGTTAGTTGATCCGTTTGTATCTCAAAATCCCAGAGAATCTTATGCGTCTCATTCTTCAGGATGGATTATATAGTTTGTATGGTTAAATTTTTGTTTCTTCTTTTCTTATTTGTTTGTTAATACTCCTTTGGCTTAATTGCTTTTGGGTATCTTCTCACATCAACATTTAAAAAAAAGATTTCAAAAAAGATCTGTGCACAGAAAATATACAGTATTAATATCATATCTTTATAGAGACGAAATTCTGTTAAGTAATTCCTCTGAAAGTTCTTAAAAATGCCCCCTTAATGTATTTTTCTAACAATTCTTTCTGAAATTAGTCAAAGTCCTGCACGTTTGCTACTTGATATCATACCACTGTGTGCTGGAAACGGTTCAAAAACAACAGCGTGAAAATTGTTAATATGAACGTAAAATGAAAGTTATACTCTAAATACATAAAATAAAGTGTTTCTCTAAATGCACAAAATAATCAGGGACTGGTTGAAATGCAGTTCGAATCAATCAATCAATCACTCATAGTATTAAATATTAATTGCTAAAAAGCATTTAATCGCTTGAAGAAAAAATATAGAAATCGTTGACTACCTTTATTTTAAACAGATAGTGGGATGGGAACACCCTTGAGCAAACTTTGCATATATTCTTGTGCCTTCATAAAAATCGTGGTTGAAAACCTCATCTTTTATCGAGGCTCGAACAACAGGTGCTACCACTTGAAAATAAGATTTCTGCCATATTACCAACAAAATCGTCACGTCCAAGAGCAAATGTCGATGACTTTTGAATAAAAAAGAAATTGGCAAAATTATTCAATTTATTTTTTCATTTACAAGACTTTAAAGTTGACACAAATTCGTTCCCAAGTAAGAGCCTTAGGTAACAGCCTTCGTGAAGCAAAGCTACGATATTGACAGGTGTACTTTCTGATCACATGCACATTTCTATATGAACAGATAATCTGGCACATCAATGGAATACTTACTGTCATAAGCCTCCAGAAAATTCTTCTTTCTAAAATGTTTTGCTTGTGGAATTTGTTTTTTTTTTTAATCAAATACAGGTTAAGGCAAAAATCAATTCCTCAATATATGAAGAATATTTTACAAGTCCCAGCCTATGCAACAAAACGCTCTCATAAAACGGGGAAAATGTTAAAGCAATATATATATATATATATATATATATATATATATATATATATATATATATATACATATAAATTGGAGCGGATTTCTATCTCGAAAGGAAACTATTTTTTTCCTGAAGATATTCTATTAAATTTATTTTCTATAAGTTCTCAATAATGATGATATATAAAAGACAAAATTATATACGTAACACTCAATGAATACAAAGTAAGTCCGTTTAGCAATTACACTGATTATATAATAGTTTATGAAATCAATTTAATTGCAAATCAGGACTAGTCGGTGAGGCAGAGAATGTGCCGACAAAAGAGTAGGACCTCCTCAACACTTGGCCTTCAAGATACGAGACTACAGTACAACTGGGGAGAGTAGAATATTTCTTTGCCATTACTTCTTGGTCAACACTGACCTGGAGTTGTAGTATCGTTTAGGATCGGTTCGATTTCTACGTCAAATAAACCTGCTCGCAAGTTATTTGAATTAGATTGGAATACTTGATATTTTTAACTGTGAGCAAAAACTCTTTAGAAACTGCATACAAATGTAGATATTTGCGTGCAATATATGCAATTCTCTAACCACAAAGCATAAAATAACTCCAAACCGTCAAAATCAATCACTCAATGAAACTGTTTGGGACAAAAGTAATGTAGAGGAATTTAGCAATAGTTACTTGAAATTATATAACTATGTATAAATTATTAGTATTAGATGTGAATACTTGAAACCATATAAATGTGGGAAAACAATTTGTATTAGATAGGAATACGTGATATCATATTACTACATGCAAACTACATGAAATGTGAATATTATTGTACAAAACAGGCAACTCCCATACCTTTAGGGAAAGTTTCTCTGGTATCGTGGCAAACATGCAGGACTGTGACATTTAAGAAAACGAGTTAAAAATATATATATATATATATATATATATATATATATATATATATGTGTGTGTGTGTGTGTGTGTGTGTGTGTGTGTGTGTGTGTGTGTGGAATTTTTATTTCCTAAATAGTGCAAAAATTTTGACTCACCTAGTGTATCTCTAATGCATAAACACTATTTCTCGCGCGAAGAGGTTTAACAAAAGAAATTAACTGCTTTCTTTACAGAAAAGCCACGACTACTGGTGTACAATGACTTCCAAATAATATTTAGCAAACTAAAGATATATATTTTCAGACACATTCAAGCGCAGCAGTCTTTCCTACAATGCAGAGGACATATGAAAAGTGTCATCAGAAAGTAGTAAGATTTAAAATTCAAATCGTGAATTTTTTTTCTTTGTAAATTTAAATGAAGGCGTGCACGCTGCTGAACAACTTCTATTAAAAAAAGTGATAATGTCTGAACATCTAAACTGCTTTCTAGATGCCTCGACGTCTAGACTTCGACGAGAAGAGTCAGTCCAAATTTTCGATATTTTTTTTTTTTGCTTAGATATTTTTTGATCAGCCATTTTGGGTGAAATGCAGAATAGTGAAAGTGAAACATACTCCATACTCTCCCAACCTATCCCCATACAACTGTTTCTTGTTCCTTCCTCCACAATTAGACTGGCTGACATGCTATAATAAAAAAAGCAATAAAAGAAATACGACATTGAATTTTGTCATCACATCGTAGAAGGTCCTTCGCAGTGCTTCGACAAAGTGCAAACCCGCTGGAATTAAAGAGTTTAATTCCAAGGGGGAATAGTTAAAGGTCCATTCATTGTTAATTTCTGTCTCAGTACATGTAGCTTCAATTTCGATACTTGTAGGGAGAGAGAGAGATTGAGAGAGATTGTGAGAGATCGAGTAAGCGGGTAGAGATTGAGAGAGATAGAGGAAGACAGTGATCAAATTAAATTGAATTTGTGCAAATCTTTTTAGGCTTTTAATGCCGTTTTGCTAAATTAAGAGCAAAGTCATTATCAACGCCCAATTTTCTAATTGATTTCTTCTTTCCCCATTTGAAGCTTAAAATAAAAGTAGTCGGACATCGTAAAATAACTTCTTGCTATACAATGTTTATTTCACATACAGGAAAATAATAGCAACAGACGGCCCTTTAATATAATCAACCAAGAAAGATAACAGGCGGAAGTCAATCATTCTACGAAGAATAGTAGAAAGAAGAAATTTAATAATTATTATTACTTTTTTTAATATTTCATCCACCTTATTTTAATTTCCTTAAGATGAAAGAAAGTCCAGCTAAACACTAATTATAATGACAATGATTCATTT
Source organism: Sepioteuthis lessoniana (assembly GCA_963585895.1). Lineage (NCBI taxonomy): Eukaryota > Metazoa > Mollusca > Cephalopoda > Myopsida > Loliginidae > Sepioteuthis > Sepioteuthis lessoniana. The sequence continues at coordinate 79,113,739 of OY757915.1, forward strand.
GAGAAATTCGGTCAATTTAAGACAATTCCATTTCCTACTATTTGGACGCGAAATATAAAACAAACAAAACATTAGTCAAATAATAATAATAATAAAGGATTACTAAAGGGAGTAGAGGACTTGGAAGTTGGCGGACGAGTGGAGACCATCCAAACGACAGCATTATTGAGGACGACCAGAATACAAAGAAGAGTCCTGGAGACTTGAGGAGACTTGCTGTCACTCAGACTCCAGTGAAAAACCATCGACTAACGCAGATGTGAAAACCTCTAATGAGTGAATAATAATAATAATAATAATAATAATAATAATAATAATAATAATAATAATTTTCAAAATTGTCGACTTTGCTGTCCTGGCGGATCACAGAATAAATCTGAAGTAATGTGAAAAGAAGTACCTCCACCTTGCTAGAGAATTGAAAAAGCTGTGGAACATGAAAGTGACGACTGTGCCAATAGTGATTGGTGCTTTTGGCACAATAACTAAAGGATTATTAAAAGGCCTGGAGGACTTGGAAGTTGGCGGACGGGTAGAAACTATCCAAATGAAAGCATTGCTGAGAATCCTGAGACGAGTCCTGGAGACTTGAGGAGACTTGCTCTCACTCAAACTCCAGTTAAAAACCATCAGCTAATACTGATGTGAAAATTTCTAAAGGAGTTTATATGCACAACCCGGCGCCTGTCCTAGAAAATGACTCGCATAAACTCCTATGGGACTTTAACATACAAACGGATCACCTAATCCCGGCCAGAAGACGAGACCTCATAATTATCAACAAAAGAAAGAGAATGTGCAAAATTGTTGACTTTGCTGTCCCGGCGGACCACAGAATAAATCTGAAGGAAAGTGAAAAGAAGGATAAGTACCTCGACCTTGCTAGAGAATTGAAAAAAACTGTGGAACATGAAAGTAACGATTGTGCCAATTGTGATTGGTGCGTTAGACATAGTAACTAAAGGATTATTAAAGGGCCTGGAGGACTTGGAAGTTGGCGGACGGGTAGAGACTATCCAAACGACAGCATTGCTGAGGGCGGCCAGAATACTGAGACGAGTCCTAGAGACTTGAGAAGACTTGCTGTCACTCAAACTCCAGTGAAAAACCATCAGCTAATACTGATGTGAAAAACCCTAGAGGAGTAAATAATAATAATAATAATATATGTCTGGAGTTACTAAGAACACTCAAAAAAAGTATCACACCCTAAAACACAAAGAACCGATGTTATACATGGATTCTGCTTTTTAAAATTCAAGTCCGTCCACGATAGATTATCTCAGCAACTGATTTAATGCTTTCAAGAGACAGGAATACGTGAAGGCACGACAAGGAAGAAAAGTTACTATGATCCAGAACGACCCTCCACAAACAAAGGAACCATCCCAAGCAACTACTGACCAATTATGTGTTTATCTATGATGATGAAGCTCTGAGCTCATCAGAGAAGAGATATATTAATCGCTTGAATGCCACAGACTGTTTCCAGAATAATAAAAGGGATGTCGCAAGTAATTATGAGAAGCAGATGGTCTACCATATATAGACAAGCATATCTTTAAGGAGGCAAAAATAAGGTTGAAAAATATAACCATAGCATGGATAGACAAAAAATACCTATGATATGGTCCCTTATTCTTGGATAATAGAATGTCTGAAAATGTTTAAAATATCCTAAAAAAATCACTAACTTCACCACAAAAACAATGAAGAAATAGAAAAAAGATTAACAGCCGTATGAAAAAAAAAACATTGCAGAAGTTAAAATCCAAATAAACATTCCAAGGAGACTTGCTCTTGCCACTACTATTTGTTAAAGTGATGCAACTTAATTATATACAGACCTAGTCGACTGAGGCTGTAGAATACATCTCTGCAGAGGAGTAAGACAACTCCTCTTCATCCCAAAGTGTCTCCAGGATATGACACGATACAATAAGTAATGCTGAGGCTTTGGGGAATGTGGGGTACCATTTTATTGCCATCGTTCTCGGGTACACTCAGACCTAGAGTGGTGGCACCTGATTGGGTCCTATCGATGGGTCAAATAGAACTAAATAGTTTGCATAACTGAATTGTTCGAAATTGTTTATATTCAAGTATGTTTAAATAAATGACCGGTGTTTAATTGAATTGTTAGAACCTTTTAACAACCATTTAACCATTGTTGAAACCATTGCTGGAACCATTTAACTTTGTTTACTAAACTGAATTGCGTGATATAGAACTGTTTTTGACATTTAAATTGTGTGCTTACGCTAAACTGAATTCTTTGAAATAGAACTGTTTATATGTATAAAATTGAATTGGCATTAAATAACCAACAATGGTTGATGTGCCATAAAACAAAACCTAACCACACCAATTTACTTAGGAAATACACAGGAGGATACAAATATACTGAGTTAACAGGAAAAGTTAAACCATCTCATGTATATTGATAATATTAAAATATTTGCCCAAAATGAAAAAGAATTAGAAATCCTTATACAAACTATTAGAATCAATAACCAGTACAAAACATAGGTTTTTTTATCTAAAAATACGCCATGCTTATAAGGAAAACGAGAAAAGAAAAATTATGGAAGAAATAAAACAGCCCGATCAGGAAAGCACCAGAACATTTGGAGAAAAAGAAAACAAGTACCTAGAAATATTAGAAGCGGAGACCATCAAGCAAAAGGAGATGAAAGAAAAGGTAAGAAAGAGATAACTCCGAGGAAAAAAGTTTGCGGCAACATAAATCTCATCGATGGGATAAATCCCAGAACAGTCCCCGTCTACGATACTCTGGACTATTCTTAACATGGACTTAAGCGAAACTCAGACTGATGAACCAAAGAACAAGAAAACTGATGACGATGAACAAAGCTTTACACCCGATCTTACCAGAGACCTGAAAAAGCTGAGGTGCATGACAGTGACGATGATACCAGTTGTGTTTAGTGTACTTGGAACAGTCCCCCCATGGCCAGGAGAAGAAACGGGTGAAATCGAAGATCAGAGTAAGAATCGAAACCATACAAACTAAAACACTGCTGTAATCGAATCGGATACTAAAAGAGTCAAAATAAGATAGATAAAACAGGAGTGAAAAACTTGCACAAATTATAATAATAATACAGAAGAAGAAGAAGAAGAAGAAGAGGAAGAAGTGTTGATTATGTGGTGATTGAACCGAAAGGATTAATCACATAATAAGTAAAAGCTGCAAACTTGCTCAAAAAAGTACAAGACTAAACATGACTGATTGAGGAAGGTGATCAATAAGGAATTGTGCAGGAAACTGAAGCTTGAACATACTAGCAAATCATATTTATCAACCCCTCCGCTCGGGCAGGATATGACACAAGGTCAATTTTTTTTAAGCGGAGTATAACAGGTTTGAATTCAGAGTTTTCCTTCTCCTAGACTAGTTGCCTCACCAAGGCTGAAGAACCCAGTCTGCCCTACTATTTACCCATAGATGGAGGGAGAACAATTGGATTCATACCTTTCCCAAGGGTATTAGTGCTATGTGAAATGCAGTCAGTCTCGTCTAGGATTTGAACTCGTGTCGCCGTGTCCATTTCCTACGACGATAACCATTACACCACGGGCACCTCCATACTACCAAATGATATATGTACAAACCAGAATCCGTCCTGGAGAATGAGACGGATAAAATTTTCTGGGATTTTGATATACAAACAGATCACCTTATGCTTGCCAGAAGACGATACCAAGTAATAGTTAACATAAAAGAGAGAATCTGCCTAATAAAGGTCTTTGCCGTCCCTGCCGACCACTGAGTGAAAATCAAAGAAAGCGAAAAGAGAGATAAGTACTTGGACCTTGCCAGAGAACTAAAAATAGCTATGGAGCATGAGAGTAACGGTGATAATAATTATAATAGGAGCTCTCGGAATGATCCCAAAAAGCTTGATAAAGGAGCTGGAAGAGATGGAATTCGGAAAACTAACAGAAACCATCCAAACTACAGTATTATTTAGATCAGCCAGAATACGAAGAAGATTCATGGCGACTTGAGAAGATTTGCTGGGACTCAGACTTCTATAAAAGATTATCAGCTAGCGCTGGTGTGAAAATCTCGGAAAGAATAATAAGAGATGAGAACTAGAATTAAAGGCAGAATCGAGACCATTCCTACTGGAGCACTACCAAAATCAGCTAGCATACTAAGAATTAGTGAGGAGAGTTGATATTACCTAAACTTCAGTATAAACCACTAGACACTATTTGTAAGTAGAATATATACATAAAGCGTCTTATTCCGTCAGAGGTTAATTTGTTAGCATTTTCTAAAAATGGTCTAGTCTAGTACAGTTCATAGATAAATTTTTAAAAAAGCAAAAGTTTAAAGGGCGATATGCAAAAGGTATTCGATACCAGGTAAAAGATAAAAGATACCAGGTTAGAAGTAAGTAATAATAGGTAAGGGTTATAACAGGTAATATTTATAATGCAATATATGACTCTGTCATAATGTAATAGTATATATTCATCGGACAGAAAGTAATATGCAACATATAAGATCTTAAGTCCTGTAAGGTAAAGGATTGATAAAGAGTAACAGTTAAAATCTTGTTGACCCAGATAATCCTTGACGAGTCAACCTCATTGTATCTATCCTTTCTGAGTCTTGAATATTGTAGTCAACTGTAGTCGAGGGCGATCCGAAGGCTCCCTTTTCAATAACTACCATGCCGAGGTGTAAGGGAGGGCGCTACTTCTTTCCCTGGATTGCTCCACTTTACCCTTGATACTCAAAATGCTGAGTATTAAGCAAGGAGGTATCAAGTACCATTTTTTAAGTCTTTGGTATGACTCGACCTGGGATTGAACCCCGATCTCCCAAGCCATTGGCGTACACTGTACTCACAAGACCAATAGAGAATATAAAAAATAATAATTTGGGCGGGACTAAAGACTATATGGCACATGCCTTTCCACATTTTGTGAGAAGACAATATCAATGAGATTATAAGACAATATTTCACAAAGAGCGGCTCGAAGAATATACTTAAAAATTCTGAATGCGAGTAGTTATAGCAACCAATAAGGGTATCAGGAAATAACCCAAGGACAAATAGAAAAACAATAATTATTATAGGATTAGGAAAATAACTATATGAATACTTCGGAAGACAAAGTGATGGCATACCATAAGAGTCTGCAGGATATAGATACGCAAAGGATACCTAAATATCGCAAAAGAATAATTATTTATAGCAGTCACAAATGAAGCCATAATAAAAAGCTACGTGGAAGCTAGAACCGATAATACTCAGATAAATAGTAAGTATAAACTATATTTAAAGAGAACTGAAACAGTTAGCCACTAAATAAAATGGCTCAAAAGAAGTGCAAGAAAAAGTATGCCTGGGTAGGAAAGATGATCCACTGAGAATTGTTCCACAAACAGACCAATAGTAGATGCAAAGATCATAATCTGTCCAGGAAAATGCTACGCAAAATTCAAAGGAATTTTAGGAGAAAACGGATAAACTAATACCAACTAGACTCCCGGATATTATGGTCTTCCTGCAAAAAAGATGCTGGTTGGTTGTTTGGGTTTTATGGCATATCAACCTTTGAAGGTTATTTAACGCCAAATCCATTTTTTATGAAAATAGTTCTTTTCAAACAATTCAGTACGCATTTTAAATAGTTCTATTTCAAATAATTGAATACGCAGTTTAAATTTGAGTACAGTTTCATAGCAAAAACATTTCTTTTTCAAGCAATTCAGTTTAATCAAGCAGTTCTAATTTAGCTAATTCAGTTTAGTATAAGTACAGATTTTGTTTACATACAGTTAAATGTCAAAACAGTTCTATATTAAACAAATCAGTTTAGTGTAAGTACAGTTGCAATATAAAAAAACAGTTCCATTTCAAATAATTCAGTTTAGCATAAGCACGCAGTTTAGGAGGTGCCTGTGGTGTAATGGTTATCGTCGTAGGAAATGGACACGGCAACACGAGTTCAAATTCTGGACGAGACTGATTGCATTTCACATATCACTAATACCCTTAGGAAAGGTATAAATCCAATTATTCTCCATCCAGCTATAGGAAGACCCTAATAGGTGTTAGAGTGGATCTCATTGTCATGTTAACAAAGTTGGTGATCCCATTCTTCCCAGAATCCCAGAGTTGAAGCCTCACCACCAGGTGTTGCTTAATGTAATGTTCGGGTCATCATTGATCTTACTCAAGGTGGTGTTGACATATTATAATCCCGGCCGACAGAACAGCATTTCCTTTGGAACAATTGCGCTGCCGGCTGAAGCTACAGAATACGCCGATTCACCTCCACAGAGTGGTAACCGCCTTAACGAGTACCCTAGGTATATCACTAAACTGCATCTAATGGTTAGGCACCAATCCTGAAAATTTAGGGAATGTGGAGTACTTCTGTATTACCATTTTCTCAGGTCCGATCTGACCCGGATTGGTAGTACTTGTAGGGGTCCAATCAATGGGTCAAATAGAACAGCACAGATATTTACAAAGGATTATTAGTAGTAGTTATTTGAAACCATACAGCTGTGTGCAAGCTGATAATACATAAGCAAAGCAATAAATATATGTTAAACATATAAAGTTAGACCCACAAAACAAGATCATTTACAATATCTCAAAGCAGTTGTCATTGAAGTAAAATTATCAACTAACTTTTTTCTTGGGTCCTGATAATCCTTTGAGAAAGAAAAGATTTACCAACAAACTATTCGCTTACAAATCATTTATACAAAAGATTTAGCATTAAATGACCCATAAGTATAGATATATCATTAAACCAAATAATCATATTTTATAGGAATACTTGATAATTAGAATTACTAGTGTTTAAATAGCAATACTTGAAGCCGTTTAAGTGCGTACAAACAAATGATCGATGTCAAATAGAATTATAAAAAGTTAGATAGGAATACTTAAAACTATTTAATAGTATGCTAACTTATGAGCTCCTTCAACTCTTTTAAAAAGAAAGTTACCTAAAAACCCTTTGCTTATATATATATATATATATATATATATTCTAAACCCTTTGCTTATATATATATATATATATATATATGTATATATATATTTAAAAAAGTAAAGTTGGTGACCGATGTCGAGGACGACCCAAAGGCTCACTTTTCATTAGCTACCACACCGAGGTATAGGGAAGCGCGCCTACTCCTTTCCTTGGATAACTCCACTTTACCGTTGATCAGTACCTTATAATACTAAGTGTTAAGCAAGGTAGCATTAAGTACCATTTTGGGGTCTTTGGTATGAGACGACATGGGACTGAACACTCTAACCACGATATTGATATATATAAACAGATTTGGCATTAGTTAACTCACAAAGGTTGATATGCTATAAAATACGAACCTCCCAACCGACCCTTTGCGATAATATGAATATTAGATTTAGTTGTTCGATATCCCACTTTACGTCAACCTACAGGAAAATAACAAAAATCCTTTTTCCAGATTATTAATACAGATTTGCGTGTTACTAAGCGAATTCGTATCATTAAGCACGCCCGCGCTTAATATTATCCTGCAAATACAATTACCGAATGCACTTAAGCATAAAATATCATTTGATTTTTTCCGTTAATTTTCAAGTGACTTTTCAACATCAATTAAAATAAGAGAATCCAATTAAAGACCATCCCGCACCAAGTGAAAGAAAATCACCTCAAGCACATAGCGGAGACAGTAGGTGGGGACTACGAGAGCCATCTTGTCAACGAGGCGAATTTCGGCTTAAAAACAAAAACAGAATAGCAAACAAGAAAAATACATAAAAAATACACCAACACCCCTTCAAATGACATGGTTAATCAACTTGTTTATGCCCGTGCTCGAAAACATGATTCTGTCCTTGTTAAGGCTGTCAATGAGTGGTAAGAGATTTTTTACATTTACAACTGTCTCTATGTTAACTCTGTTGCTGCCATATTTCACTAATGTTGGTGGTTCCCAGTACAGTTTTTCACCCAAAAAGTTACCTTAAAAACTGTAAATCCTTAAATAATGTTAGGGTAATCAATCGAAATTTATATGACCTAATGTGAGAAAAGGACACAGAACGTTTTCATAAGACCCTCTGTGTGTGCGTGTGTGTGGGTGTGCAATAATCTTTGCAAGAAATTGGGAAATTAGGACGCAGAAAAAATGCTGATAATGTTTTTGTTTTTTTAGCAGTAAATAAACTAATTACGGATAAGACACAAGACATTTCTTTCATAGCTAAATATTCTGACTTCATAAAATATTTATCAATTAAACTAGAATAAGTCATTTGAATTAATTTTACGATTTTTCTCGATATTAAATGTTGAAACAATATCATACTTATAATATTTAATTTTATTATACAAGCCAATATTCTTTATGTACTAATCACTTTGGAGGCATTAAACTCTTACTTTTATTATAAAATTTACTTCAGTTTTAGTTTTAATCTGAAAGTGAACATTTTGATATATATATATATATATATATATATATATGTGTGTGTGTGTGTGTGTGTGTGTGTGTGTATGTATCATACAATAACTGATGTTTGTACAACAGCATTGCTTCCGACAAAGCCTTCATCAGAAGATGACTCTGGGTTCAGTTATGGTTTCGGGGCCGAAGCATCATTACCACTATCCCAGAGCGCCCCAACAGTATCTCAGGACACCACCAGACTTTGTCAGATTGTTGTCACTCTATAGGATTGCCATATCCACGCTAATGCAGTTAGAGCCTTGTCTTGGATCTTTTCCATGTGTTTCCTCTTGCATGATGGAGGAAGTCCAAGATTAGTCAAGAATGCGGAGATTGAGTTGGCAATGAAATTTTATATATATATATATATATATATATTGTTTTCCTTATTTGTTCCGAGGTCTCCTAAAAATACTTTTCGGGTAAAATTTCCTTAGTTTTGTATTGATTCTTATTCTTTCTTTACGTTTTTTTTTTTCGTTCTTATGATTCGTGTCTCCATTTTGAAGCAAATCCATAATATTTATTTAGCTATTCATCCTGTTTCTTTTTCTGTTCAATTATACAAAGTTTTTCCATCCTATATAGGTAAAATTTAGTTTTACGTTTTCTTTTCGTTTGTTTAGCTTTTTTTTTACGTTTAGTACTTATTTTCAATCATAGGTTGTCTAATTTTTTGTCCAACTCACACAGCATCGCGTTATTCTCGTATTCGTTGATTTGGCGGTGACATCAAACTTATGTTATCTTGTTTACTATTTGCTTACTGTTGCAGCATTACAGACTCTTTTTTTTATTTTGGGTTGTTTTCTTTGTTGAACCTTTTGCTTCATTTATAATCTTTGTCTTCCAACAACTTCCTTATCAAAGAAGTGTTTTTGTTTCAATAAAGTTAAACAAAAGTAGTGTATCTGCATGAATATACTGGAAAATATTCTTGAAATTATTCAATCATAAATATGTACTGGATATAATTTCCCTATAATAATAGATAAGAATTTATTTTCCTATTATGATATACTGGAAATAATTTTCAATAAAATTGGACATTGTTTTGTTTGTTTGTTTGTCTGGGTTTTATAGCATATCATCCTTTGTACGTTATATAATGAGAAATCCATTTTCATAAAAATAAACAGTCCTATTTCAAATAATTCAGTTTAGCATAAAGTATGCAGTTTAAATTTAAAAACAGTTCTATTTCAAGCAGTTCAGTTTATCATAAGCACACTTTTTATTTCTATTTGACCTATAGAATGGACCCTATCAGGTGCTACCATTCCAGGGAAAGAGTGGACCTAGAAGCTATGGCAATAAAGGGGTACAACGCATACCCTGAAGCTCCTGCATTACTGGAACTTCTCCATCAGATTGTTTAGTGTCATATCTACTACACGCGTTAGGGGAGTCTTATCCCTCGGCAAACAAGTAGTTGCTGACTGGGCCAGGACATTGTTTCAATACATTGAAAATAATTTTACTGAATCAGCTGAAAATTATTTTACGATAAAAATGCGTTGGAAATGATTTGCAATAAAAATTCACTGGACATTATTTTAAAATAGAATCGATTATAAATAATTTTACAAAAAATCCACTGGAAATTATTTTGATATGAATATACATTAGAAATAATTTCTATAAAATATTTATGGGACATTATTTTACGATGAAATACATTAAAAATGATTTTACCATAAAAATCCACAGAAAATTATTTTACTATAAATATACATTGGAGACGGTTTCCAATGGAGATATATTCAACATCTTACTACAAAATAGACTGGGAATAATTTTGCAATAAAACCCATTGGACATTATTTTAAAGTATAAATACATTAAAATGAAATAATTCACACAATCTACATTTACACGCAAACGCATATGGAGCAATGTAAATTGCATCTGATATGAAAGTAAAAGAATATCATTTTTTTTAATTTATTCCTGTTATCTATAAATGTTCTTATCGATAAAATAAAAAAAATAATAAAACCAATGAAAACGGTTTTAAGCTTGCAAAAGAAAGAAGCAGAAGGTACCTAGCAAAAGCAATTACCGACACCGACTACGCCGATGATATAGTGCTTCTAGCAAATGCACCTGCCTAAGCCGAAACCATGCTACATAGTCTGGAACGACCAGCTGCAGGCATCAGCCACCATGTCCATGCACACAAGACGAAATATATGCACTTTAATCATACAGACATCTCTACACAAAACGGTAGCACTCTGAAAGCAGTGAACAAGTTCATCTACCTAGGGAGGAGTGTCTCATCAACCGAGACAGACGTAAACACGTGATTAGCAAAGGCATGGGCAGCTATTAATAGGCTTTCGGTCATATGGAAGTCAGACCTGACCTATAAAATGAAGCGCAGTTTCTTCCAAGCAGCGATCATGTCGATACTGCTATATGGATGCACCACATGGACGCTAACAAAACGAATGTAGAAAAAGCTTAACAGCAATTACACAAGAATGCTGCGAGCAATATTGAACAAGTCCTGAAGACCACACCTGACAAAGCAGCAGCTATACGGCCACCTACCACCTATCACGAAAACTATCAAAATTAGATGAACTAGACACGCGGGACACCGCTGAAAACGTAGGGACGAGTTCATAAGTGATGTACTCCTGTGGACCCCTTCACATGGACGAGCAAAGGCAGGACGTCCAGCTCGAAACTACATACTGTAGCTCTATGCCGATACGGGATGTAGCCCTGAGGATCTGCCGAAAGCAATGAACGATAGGGAGGTGTGGCGAGAGAAGAACAAGAATATCTGTGCTGATAGCACGACATGATGATGATGATGATGATGATGATGATGATGATGATGATAAATGTTCTATTTTCATAAAAAAGTTTTCTTTGAGAGTTGCCAGTTTTGAAATGCATTTTATGGTAACAAATTTTTTCCATGTTATTTTATTGTAAAATCGTATATCAGACCAAACATTATTATTACTTGATTCTAAAAAGAAATAGAAAATTCTGTCCTTCCTGAATGGAAAAGAACTTTTCTTTTAAAGTTGTTACTTCATATTTATTAGCTTCTATTCTAGATTTTGATCATTTTTTAAAAACAGAATAAAAAGCAATACCAATTTTCAAAATGTTGATTCTGTTATTGTTTCAAATATTCGGTAATTTAATTGGTTGTGTCCATGCACTTAATTGCAAAGATAACTTCCTGAAACACTGCCTGACCTCCATCCGCATGCATGCACACACACACACACACACACGCAAAGTGTCCCTACTTGTAAGTACATCCAAGAAAAGCCTTGAGGCAAATGATGTAATTACTTCGTCAATTTTCTCTTATCATCTGGTTGTCTTCTTCCCAGATCCGCCACGAACAGACTCCATCAAACAGAATATCATTTCTCGTGGAGTGTGTGGGGGGAGTTCAAATCATACAAGACTCCACACAATCGCAATACATCCGCTCAATCAATTCAGATAGCCTCGTCCTTGCTGGCCAATCATTTCTACTATCTTTCCCTTTCAAGTGACAAAGCCTTCCTCATAGTTCTACTCTAATTCGTTAATTTACTTTTATTGAACTTAATATTTACTGAGTGCTGTTCAAAGTTGAACAAGTGTGAAAAGAGATTAAGAATAATATGCAACACCAGAGTTCCATGCGATTAGTACCCGTCTAGAAAATCAGCCTTCAAATTCCAGTCTTTACTCAATTTCGAACTCGGACTTACTGCACTGTTAGGAAATATATCACTCGTAAGATCTTTAAAAACAAATTGTGGTTTTTAATAATCGCTTTTTAAAATAATATATCTTAAACTGAATAGAATGAATTAACAGAAATGAAAACCATTAGAATCTATCAATGTTGACAACAAGAAGTGAGTCTATTGATTTGGACAACATAAAATTCTGGAATCGTAGAACAGATAAATTCTTCGAAGGTGGTTTAAGTTATTGCTTACTTACTAAAAACCTTCTCTCGTATGAAAGTTTTAAGATATTTAAAAATAAATGGCGCGTAGGTTGGTGGATGTGGGGGTCTCATACGATTTATTTCTGCAATCTTATCCGAGAGAAATCCTCAAAGATAAGCTTTGTTTTGGGGGACTTGTCCTTTTCCATTAATCGGTTTTGATGGTAAACTTTTTAGTTCTTGGTAAATTTTAATGGTAAACGTTCCAGTTCTTGGTAAATTTTGATGGTAAACGTTAATTCTTGGTAAATTTTGATGGTAACCGTTCTAGTTCTTGGTAAATTTTCATGGTAAACGTTTTAGTTCTTGGTAAATTTTGATGGTAAACGTTCTAGTTCTTGGTAAATTTTGAGGGTAAACGTTCTAGGTCTTGGTAAATTTTGATGGTAAACGTTCTAATTCTTGGTAAATTTTAATGGTAAGCGTTCTAGTTCTTAGTAAATTTTGATGGTAAACTTTCTAGTTCTTGGTAAATTTCATGGTAATACTTCTATGATTTAAGTTGGTTTTGCTACCTTTTTATTTGTGTGTGTGTGTGAGAGAGAGAGAGAGAGAGAAAGAGAGAGAGAGAGAGAGAGAGAGAGTGAATGTGTGTGTATGTGTGTGTGTGTGGCGTATCAGCCTTCGTAAGGTATTTAATGCTTTAGGCATCCATATAGAACAGAATTAGTACTATTTAACCCATAGCTGGGGAGGGGTATAAAGGGGTTCATAATTTTCCCAAGGTTTGGTCAGGCTTGGTTTTATGGCATTGTTGTTTATTTAATGCCAAATCCTGTTTTTGCATATATATTAGATATATGATTTGTAAATACATTTTTTGGATTCACATAGTAAAAGGGTCAAATAGTTCTTTCAAACAATTTAATATAACATAAGTCAAAAAAGTTAAATGGTTCCAAGCTATGTATCACTAACAATTCAATTAAACATCGGGCATTTATTTATACTCAATTAAGAGATCAAACGATTCTATTTCAAACAATTCAATTTAACGTGCCATTTGTCTGCACTCAGTTTAAATATGAAACAGTTCTATTTGACCCATAGATAGGACCCCATCAGGTGCTACCATCCAAGCCAGAGTGGACCTGGGAGCGATGTCAGTGTAGGTGTACTTCGCTATCCTCAAACCTCCCGCATCACAGTAGCCTCATCCCAGGAAACTACTTATGGGGGAGATCTTACCCCCCTATAGAGATACAGTCGGTGTATTCTACAGCCCCAGTCGACTGTGCCACAGGACACTCTATTTTCCCAAGGGTATTAGTCCGAAAGTTAATGCAATAGCAACTGGAGTTTGAAATCGCTTTCTACAATGTCTCTGTCCAGCAGGTAAGCCACAACGCGACGGGGACCGCTACGCTAGAATTAAAGATGTTTTCTCAGGTGGTAATTTACTGAGCTTTTTGCTCAGAGGTGATACAAGATCCTATGAACAGGGCAACCAATGAGTCTCAAACTCACTCGTGGATGTTTATCCGAAGCACTCAAAGATATCCTAGGTACGAACAAAAATATGCAATGAACTTTTTTTTAATGTTCACAACCGATAAGTAAAAAAATTTAAAAACTATTTAATTTATTTTTTGGCAAGAAAAAAAATTCTGTTTAAAACAATCGAAAAATCAAGTTTTATATATCATAACCAAAATTATCTTATTCATTCGTCACTTACTTTTTGTGTTGATGTTGATGCTTATACATGGTTAGTGGCTAATCAAGTTGACAGACAGGACTTGACACAAGGCCAAATGACCCAAAAAACCGGATTATAGTGGAGGCTAGGGGAGGGGTAAGTTGGACCCAAGCCAAGACTCGAGCCCCATTGGTCTATGCTGGTCATCCACCCACTTAGTGCAATGTGGGCCCGATGAGCCTCGATGGACATGGACTCAAACATGAGTCCAGGCATGGATGCTAGATTATAGCGGGGTCCAGTGCTATACAAAGGTGTCAATAATGCTGCTCGCCCACCCGAAGATGGCCCACCCGAAGACAGGGGACTTTCGGTCTCAAGTCTGCTATTGAGAATTGAGCGTCCGGCACAGATGCCAGACAGGACGCAGAAAAGCCTCTGCGCGAAGCTCGTGGCTAATCAAGCTAATATTTGTCTCTGCCTCTCACCAGACAAGACCAGACACAAAGTCAAATGGCCCGAAGGTCGGATTATAGAAGCGGTTAGAAGAAGAGAAGGTCGGATCCAAAACGAGGCTCGAGCCCTGCATGTCTATGCTGGTCATCGGTTCACTTGGTGCAATTTAGATCACTACGAATTTTCAAAAGAGTGGTGACTGCAACAGTAATAATATTTGTTTATTTTCCCTTATAGAAATGGATTATGCCCCCTGAACGGAAGTAATTTCTTTTGAAATAAAGTATTTCTTGTCAATAAAAGAAATTAAAACAGGAAAAAATGTATCAAGAAATGTACGTAGATATTTTTCAAGCAGATGTCAATAACTACGTTTTTGTGTCAAGCCCCAAAATATCGTCCAATAAAAAAAGCGATACAGAAGATATTAAGAAATTTAAGTTTTTTTTTCACCATTTTAGTCATATTCATTTAGTCAATGTTGTTGCATTTAAATTATAAAAATCTGACTCTTATGAAAGAATTCTTTTAATGTATAGTCAATTTTCAAAAAATAATTTAACGTGAATATTTTTGCTTGTATACGTTTTTTTTTTGTTTTGTCTTTTTTTGTTTGTTTTTGGCTTTTTGATTTTTTTTTGTTTGTTTTTGTTTAGTATTATTCTACTTGTGGACCGGTTCAAGGTCCAGCCCAATCGGTTGAGGCTGTAAAATACGCTGACTGCACCCCTGCAGAGGCGTAGCATCCCTCACAACGAGTGATGGTAAGGCTCCAGTTCAAGAGCTTTTAGGATTGGGGAGTACCTTTTTATTGCCATTCTAGTCAACTTTGACATGGAGTGGTAGTACCTATTCGGGTCCCATCTATTGGTAAAATAGGACTATCTAATCATTCACTATACATAAAAGTATTTACTATGAGGGTTTGTTAACGATACTTGGAACAATTTAACTCTCCACAAAAAATAATTAATGTTAAATTGAAGTATTGATATTACATAGCATTGCTTGAAACTGTATTAAAATAGAACGGATAATGTTAGATAGCAATGGTTTAAACCGTTCAACTGAGTACAAAATTAAAAGCAAACTTGAAATCGTCTTAATGTGGGTAAACAATAGTAATACTTTAAACTACTTAACTATGTAAACAAATAAGCTCTGACTAGATTAAAAAACAACAAACCTACAAAATATATATATATATATGTGTGTGTGTTTGTGTGTGTGTATATATATATATATATATATATATATATATACTGGGATTCATCGACTACTCGATCCCAGCTTTCACCTCTGGTGGGTGACATTTTGAATCGTGACCTCACCGTTCATTGAACTAGCGTATCATGTTAACGCTTGCGCATTGGAAGAGCAGTTGAACTCGGTTGTCATTTGCTGATAATGCTTCAAAAGTACGTGTTTTTGTTTGTGTGTTGTATTGAATGATTTTCCTTGCTAACAACCAAACGTTGATCATAATCTTGTTTTAATGCAGCGTTGATTTTTAGGAAGTCTTTTTGTGATTTATCCAGCCGAGAAATGTTTTAAATTACAGATGATACGATTATTTTTGTGCCAATCTGTGTAATTCATTTTTTGCTTTTGTTTCGTTTTTTTTTTTTTTTTTTTTTTTTGCTTTTGTTTTTTTTTTTGTGGGGGGAGTGTTTGTTTTCGTACTTTTTTTTCTTATTGTCTTTTTTGTTTTTAACTTTTGGCTCTGATTCTTTTTATTTGTCTTTTTTTTTTCTTTTGGATCATTCTTTTAAATTATTCATTGTTATTAAGATTTATTTCATTCTGTTTCTGTTATGTATTCAAAATCGCCGTTAATACAAAAAGTGCATACAAACCGGGGTTGTATTTTTTATTTGTTTATTTGTTTTTTGTTTATTTATTTGTTTTTGTTTGGTGGTGTGGGAATTTTTTTGTTTTTTGTTTTTTTTTGTTTTTGTTTTTGTTTTTTGTAAATCTTATTTTGGTATGTATGAGTTTAAGATAATTGATTTTAGATTTAAATTGCAAATGTTTTCAAGACAACAGAAGCTGGTTTTCAAGTTCCTTCCGACAGGCAATCAATTTTTTATTTTTGTTTTTATTTTTTCTAAAAAATAAAAACCAAAAAAATAAAAAAAATAAAACACAGAGTAATTTCTAAAACGTAAAACATTAGTCTTTTACATGGAAGACAAGCATTGATTTGTTGCTGACCCCAAGAGTTGAAGTCTCAAGATAATTAATTTACAAATATAATGTAACAAGAATAAAAATCAGAGGCTCTTCACAGTTGTACGTTTAGATTTTTGCCAAAAAATCTCTCTCTTTCTTTCTCTTTCTCTTTCTCTCTCTCTCTCTATCTATCAATCTCTATCTCCCTTTTTCCCCTTCTCTTGCTCACTCTTTTTCTTCTTTCTATTTTTCTCCCCCTGTCATTATTTCTGTCTCTCTATTTATTTCTCTATAAATCCTCTCTCTATATATATCTTTGTCTCTTTCTCTCACCTTCTTTATCTTTCTTTCTTCGTCTCTCTTTCTCTCCATTTCTTTCTCCCTCGCTTCTCTTTTATTTCCCTCTCCCCCCTCTCTCTCTCTCTCTCTCTCTCTCTCTATATATATATATATATATATATATATATATATATATATATATAGTGTGTGTGTGTGTGTGTTATACATTCTACAATATAATCTATTCATACGTAAACTCTTCACATTTTTTTTAGTTAAGTTTGATTTTCTTCTAAATCAAAGCTACCAAGTATATAGTCGTCCTCGTAGGATTATACCGTCAAAACGGATATCAATATGTAGTATTTATTACTAAACAATATGTAGTATTTATAACTAAAAATATGAAGTATTTATTACTAAACAATATGTAGTATTTATTACTAAACTATACAGTAGGTAAATTATGTGTCCAAAATTGTTATATATATCTGTCCAAAAATAACTACACATTGGAAGCCTCCACCAAAGGCAAGGATGTCACCCAAGCATGTATGACATATAAACAGTACATTGCTGACTTGAATTGTATGTTTTCTTTCTCTTAACCCGTCGCTGTAAAGAGAACTCAATCAGTCTCACGATTTACTTATTTGCTGTAGAAGAACAGATGGATTTATACCTTTTTCAAGGGCATTAGTGAGATATTGGGATGCAAAAAGCTTCCTCCATGATTTGAAACTGGTTCACCGTGTCTATATCATTAGACAACCTTTACAGAAAGTTTTGGCTTATAGAGTAGTTCATTTTTTTTATTTATTTATCTATTTACTTTTATTCTTTTTAAAATGTATTTATTTGTTTGTTTTTTCTCAGATGTATATTAGCAGATAAGCCAGGTTTGTTTATGTTAAATGGGTTTGTTATTGGCAAGAAAAAAGATTCCAATGGCTTTGATGGTATCATTGATTTGCCGTCTTTTTTCTGCAAAATAAAGAGTACTTTCTCTTCCCTAATAGGCCACTCGTTGCTTACAGTAACTCAACCGTTGCCAAAACGTCACTCATCTCAGTACAGAGAGTGCTATTTTTCTCATAATTTTGGTCATCTCGTAGAAACGGTATTTCAAGAATGACCGTAAGTCAGTAAGTTCGCTTTCGATTGTAATGGGGAGCAAGATCAAGAACAATGATCCGAAACTACAATATAAACACAATCTGCATTCTTTATTTCTCCTGTGAAGAATCATAATTGCTATTTATCGTTTATCTATTTATTTCTGTCTTTCCTTTGTCTTTATTCGGACCTTTTTTTTCTCATTTCTTTTGCTTCCAGTCGTGCAATTGCGTTCACTATCGGACAAATACATTTCCCCAATTATGGGTTAAACACTACCACAACTGTTCTTCTACCTGGATGGGTTGGGCATTAAATAAACCACAAGGATTGATATACTATTAAAACACTGAGACCAAACTGGAATTTTCATTTTTTGCTTTGTTTTTTTCTCGTTTTGGTGTTTTTTGGTTTTGTTTTTGTTTTGGTTTGGTATTTTTTGGGGGTTTTTTTTTTTGGTTTTTTGTTTTCGTACTTTTTTTTTCTTATTGTCTTTTTTTTGTTTTTTACTTTTGGCTCTGATTCTTTTGTGTTTGTCTTTTTTTTTTCTTTTGGATCATTCTTTTAAACTATTCATTGTTATTAAGATTTATTTCATTGTTCTGTTTCTGTTATGTATTCAAAATCGCCGTTAATACAAAAAGGGCATACAAACCGGGGTTGTATTTTTTGTTTGTTTATTTGTTTTTTTGTTTATTTATTTGTTTTTATTTTTTGTTTGGTAGTGTTGGCTTTTGTTTTTGTTTTTTGTTGTTCTGTTTTGTTTTGTTTTTTTTTTTTGTTTGTTTTTGTAAAATTTATTTTGGTACGTATGAGTTTTTTCCTCTTTTCTTTTGCCTCCAGTCGTGCAATTGCGTTCACCTTCGGAGAAATACATTTGGGAACGGTACGCACCATCTTATTTACCCAATTATGGGTTAGATAATACTACAACTGTTCTTCTACCTGGATGGGTTGGGCATTAAATAAACCCCAAGGATTGATATACTATTAAAACAATGAGACCGAACTGAAATTTTCTCTCCCAAATACAATCTACTGCTCATCATAAATCATTTCCATACTTTCATATCCTCCATACATCACGAACAGGTGCTTACTATGACTGTTCTTCTCGAAGAAAATGAAATCAGCGAGCCGAGTTCAAATCCTGGATGAAGCTGTTTGCAATTTACTTCATGTTAATTGTATGTTAGTAAAAGAATATTTCTTGGGTCAAATTATTTGTATTAGGCAGGAATACTTGAAACCATTGAACTGTGTGCAAAATATTTGTATTAGATAGGAATACATGATATCATATAACCATTTTAAACAAAGAGACAAATACACAGGTGTAACTATAACTGCATAATGAACGTATTTCCCAAATATTTGGCCATACAATAACCCTTGATGAGTTGAGATGCCGTTAAAATCAAGCCATTAATCAATCTTTCCATCACTTTTATGATGCAACATCTCTTAATGGACCAGCGTTCCGCTTTCTGCAAAACCTTATCTCATTTTTTATTCCCAAACAAGAATATGACCTCTTGATAAAATCGGCGATCCGAATTCAATTTCTTGACAAGATTGTTTGGATTTAACCTCACGCTAATACCCACAGAAAACACATGAATTTATCTTATTTCTTCGAGCTTTTAGTAACTCGTAAGACACACTAGGTTATTTTGCTTTGATTTGGCAACTAGTCTAGAAGAATGAAAAGTAAATCCAAACCTGCTAAATCCCGCTTTAAAAAAGATTGCTCTTGCGACGCACTCAGATTTTGGCGGGAAGAGGGATTTGATAATTACATACATCAACTGCAAACGTTTCAATTCGGAACCATGGCGCGAATTTCCATCATTCTATATCAAACTTTGCTCTCTCTCTCTCTCTCTCTCTCTCTCTCTCTCTCTCTCTCTCTCTCTCTCTCTCAGTCGGCAGGGCTTAGAATGTATCTTAGGCAAAGGGGTAATATCTTCCCGCACAAAAAACGGTGTCCTGACCGGCTCTTTGGTCTAGTGGGTAGAGTGTTCGCCAATGGTCCGGGAGACCTGGGTTCAATCCCAGGTCGCATCGTACCAAAGACTTTAAAAATGGTTCTTGATACCTCCTTGCTTAACGCTCAGCAATATAAGGTAGGTTTCAAGGGTAAAATGAAGCAATCCAGGGAAAGGAGTAGCGCCCTCTTTTACACCTCGGTGTAATAGCTATTGTAAAGGGAGCCTTCTGGTCGCCCTCGACTACGGTTGCCAACTTATTACTTACGTATGACACTAAACTGCATCTGATTGTAAGGCTCGAGTTATTATGATATTCTCTCATTGCAAGTTCTCCTACATTCACAAATAATTGGAGAATTAACAGTGTAACGAAAGAGGGCAAATAAATAGCTGCTATTGAATAAAAATGAAAATTACTTGAAACCATATAATTCTTAGTATTAGTTTGGAATATGCGAAACCATACAAATGTCTGCAAACAAATTATTACCATGAAATTGAAATGATTACTTGAAGCAATAACATTTTTATATTAGATAGAAATTATTGAAATCATACAAATATTATTAAATAGAAATAATTACTTGAAACAATATAGTTATTAGTATTAGATAGGAATACTTGAATCCATATAATGTTGCAACAAATTATTATCTTTACTTCGAAATCGTTGCTTGAAACCATGCAATTATTAGTATTAGATAAGAATAATTGAAACCATACAACTGTGTGCAAATTATTTGTATTAGTTATGAATATTTGATATAAAATAAATGTGCACAAGAAACACTTAAGAAACAATATCACAATGTTTATATATATATATATATATATATATATATATATATATATATATATATATATAAGTGTGTTTGTGCCTGTGTGTTTGTAAAATGTACGTAAATTCATAACCTCTGGCCATAAATAAACGTAAATGGGCAGTAGATATACCATTAAAATTCTCTCTCTCTGACTCTCTCTCTCTCTTTCTCTCTCTCCCTCTCTCTCTCTCTCTCTCTCTCTCTCTCTCTCTCTCTCTCTCAAAGCCATTATATTCAATGTTAAATGAAATTAATTAACAATAAAAATAGAAGTTGCCATATAGAGGATTTTGCTGTTCCAACTGGCGACAGAGTGAAATGAAAAGATAAACAAATGCTTTAAATTCGGCAGAGAACAAAAATAAAATGTAGAACATGAGGGTAACGGTAATATCAATTGAGGCTGAAACCGTCCCGAAAGGTTAGGGAATATTTCTGGAGAAATTATAAATCACAAGAAGAATCGAGACCCTCCAGACGTCAGCATTCTTGCGATCTGCCAAACAATTCAGAAGAGTTCTGGAGTCCTCAGGAGACTTGTTGTCACTCAGACAGCTACGGAAAACCGCCAGCTGGTGTTGGTGTTGGTGTTGAAGAATCCCTGGTAGCAAAATAATAGCGGCGGACAGCAGAGTAAAAATAAAAGAAAGTGAGAAGATTGACAAATAATTGGACCTTGTCAGAGAACTGGAAAAAAAAACTGTGGGCCATGAGGGTGACCGTGATGCCAATTACAGTTGGTACACGTGGAACGGTCTCCAGTGACATGGAAAAGAAAACTGGAAGAGTTGAAGTTCAAAGGAAAAACCGAGCCTATCTAGATCACAGCATTTTAAAGGCCAGCTAGAATACAGAGAAAAGTCCTAAAGACTTGAAAAAACTTGCTTTTACTCAGACTCCTGTGAAAGTCCGCCAGCTAATACTGGTGTGAAAAACTTGCTATGAATGAGATAATAATCAACTCAGACTTAATGTGCAATGGGACTATGGCAGAAAGGGTAAACCTCGATCCACGGGCTACATGCGGCCCTCTGCACTGTTCTGTGCGGCCTACGAAAGTCTCTAAAAAAGATGAAAAATAAACACTTGCTTATAGACATGTATGATCTAATAATTGTTGTGGTCTTGAAGGGCCAGAAATGAATAACACAAAGAGACATAAGGTTTACAGCGGAAATACCGACAGTAACGGTTATCGGTAACTGACTAGACTTGCTTGACTCGTTTATCGAGTCAGTCACTATTTATAGTGTCGGGGAGGGTCCATGCAGTGACGTCATGGGGTATATCACCATAACAGTAATATTCTTTTGATTTTAAAAATGTGACCCTTTGATAATTTATAACCCAGTGATGCAGCTCTCTTACAAAAATTTGGCCTACTCCTGGACTATGGCATAGTCATAGCAAGTTGTCACATGACTAAAAAAAAGACTCACATTTTCTCAAATAGACAAGATTTGAGTAAAGGAAAATGAATACCTATCTGGAATATGGTTTCTGAATGTCTGAGTTGAGTGGTCTGGGGTGTATGTTTTATTCAGGTTTAAGAAAAGAGGCACTGGCAAATAATTCTATGAACCAAGAAGCTGGACTTCTTGTCCCACTGGAAATCTAATGAGCCTTATACTTCATACAACATATATGCCTCTGCCTCTTTTGTTGAACAAGAACAGATGATTTCTTCCTTGCATTGGCCCATGAGTAATTAAGTCTTGGACTAATTTTTTAAAAATTTCAAACCGAATATCCTTTCTTAATTAAAACCACAAGATGGTGTTTAATTCTTATTAATGTATGATATCATTTGAAAACTTATTTGAAAAGTTTCCTTTTTAAAATAAACAATGATGTTATCTCTCAAAAGAATGCATCAAATTTTTAATTTTTTTCAAAAATCTTTCAATACTTATTCATTAACTGATGAAAAACAATATTAAATCCAAACTCAATGGAATAGCCACTTTTATTTTCTTATTTATCGATTACTCTAATTACTAGTAAGTAATGAGCACTAATGACTAAATAACGTTAACCAATTAAATAATTTACACATAAATTATGTTACAAATTGGTGTAATACAGACGAATTTTTTAAAAAGTGATAAAGATTTCTTCGGGAATTTCTTTGTAAATTTACATATCAAAACAAAAAAAAAAAAAAAAGAAATCGTATAAAACAAAGAATAACAACTACTACTACTACTACTAATAATAATAATAATAATATACAGCAACCTGTCTCAAAAGTAGGTATGACTGGATTTGAACGGCAATCTACTAGATCTATACAAGGGACAAAAATTTGGCCCGGCTGACAAATGATATGTGCACAAGCCAGAATCTGTCATAAAAAAAGGATACGCTTAAGATTTTCTGGGATTTTGAGATTGGAAAGAACCTCCAAGTCCTGTCCAGAAGACCAAGTTGAATGTCAAATAAAAATAAAAAGAATTTGGCATCCAGTGGATTTTGCCATACAGTGGATTTTGCCATCCGAACTGACCACAAAGTGAAAATAAAAGAGAACTAAATGATAAATAAATACCTATACCTTGCCAAAGAGCTGAAAAACCAACAGAGCATGAAAGTGAATAGGGACCATCCAAGCAACAGCACTTTTAAAATCAGCGAAAATACTCAAAAAAGTCCTGGAGATCTAAAGGGACTTGCTGTACTCAGATTTCAATGAAAAAACTATCAGCCAAAGCTCATATGAAAAAGTCACAGGAATAATAATAATAATAATAATAATAATAATAATAATAATAATAATTGGTGCGTTTGGAACAGTAACTAAAGAATTACTAAAGGGACGGTTGGCGGACGAGTGGAGACGATCCAAACTACTACATTATTGAGAACAGCCAGAATACTGAGAAAAGTCCTGGAAACTTGAGGAGACATGTTGTCACTCAAACTGTTGTGAAAAACTCCAGTGAAAAGACCATCAGCTAACGCTGATGTGAAAAACTCTAATGAGTAAATATAATAATAATCATAATAATAATAAAAACCAGACTCCGTGATAGTCAACAAAAATAAGAACATACCAAACAGTGGACCTTGCCGTCCCGACAGACAACCGAGTAAAATCTAAAAAAAGAGAAAAGAGAGATAAATACCGAGACCTAGCTAGAAAACATGGAACAGGAAGGTGACGGTGATACCAATTGTAATAAGTGCACTTGGACCAATCACCAAAGGATTGGTAAAAAGGCTGGAACACTTGGAAATAGGAGGTCAAGAGGATCCCCTCCAGACAACAGCTTATTCAAGATCGACCAGAATACGGAGAAGAGAACTGGAGACTTGTTGTCACTCAAACTCTAGTGAAAAACCAAATGCTAACGCTGGTGTTAAAAACTCTTAAAGGATTAAAATAATTATAGTAATAATCTTGTGGAATTTGAAATCGGAGGTCGAGTCGAGAATATTCAGACTCCATCTTGCCCACTCAGCTGGAGCTGTAGAATACATCTACAGCACCTCTGCAGAGGTGTAAGATCCCCACTAACGAGTGTCCTAGATATGACACTAAATAATACGATGGTGAGGTTCCAGTGATGGTGGAGCTTTGGGTAAATCATAGAACTGAACTGCGTACTTATGCTAAACAGAATTACTTGAAATAGAACAGGTTTGACCTTTAACGGTGTATTCACGCTAAACTGAATTGTTGGAAAAGAACTATTTGACTAAATTGAATAGCATGAAATAGGAATGTTTTTGAAAATTAAACTGAGTACTGATGATTTGAAAAAATGGATATGGCATAAAATAACCTATATAGGTTGATATGCCATAAATCCAACCAACCAACCAACCAGACTCCAGCACAGTTAAGATCGGCTAGAATAATAATAAGAATTCTGTAGACCTGAGGAGACTCACTGCCACACAGACTTAGCTGAAATTTTGCCAGCTAAATTTGGGTGTGAGGAACTCATTGGATATGAGATGATTTGGATATGGTTACAAAGAAATAATCTTGAGAGAGAAACTGATTTTCCAGTAATAAAAGTAAATATTGCTCCACTTTACCCTTGATACGTACCTTATATAGCTGAGTGTTAAGCAAGGAGGTATCAAGTACCATTTTTAAAGTCTTTGGTACGACGTGACCTGGGATTGAACCCAGGTCTCCCGGACCATTGGTGAACACTCTACCCACAAAGCCAATGAGACCAAGAAAAAAATTGATAATAAGCAGAAGAATAGTAATTGTAGTCAGTGTGGTGATAAACATAAAACAGAGATTCATATGATACGTAAATGCAGCAAACTAGCACAAAAGGACAACAAGAACATTCACGACTGGGTGCGAAAGGTAATCCACTGGGAATTGTGCAATAAACTTGAATTTCACCATTCTAATAAATGATATGTACACAAACCAGAAGCTGCCTTGAAAATTCTCCAGGACTTGGGGTTACTAACAGATCAGCCAAATCCAAGCCAGAAGTCCAGACCAAATTTTAATCGCCAAAAAGAAAATAACTTGTCATCTTGTAGATTTTTGCTGTTTTAACATTGTGAAAATAAAGTAAACAAATAAGAAGACAAATTCTTACATCTTGGCAGTGTGATAAAAAAAAGAATTGGAACAATAAGGTGATGGTAATATCATTTGTAATTAGTGCCCTTGGAATGGTCTCAAAAAGACTGGAAAAGAGCCTGGAAAAACTGGAAATCAGAATCTTGTCCACTGAGACCAAAGTACTAACAAGATCAGCTAGAATGCTTAGAAGAGTCCAGGAGACCCTATGGTGGCTTGCTGTCACTTTGAATTCAATGGAAATTTTTCAGGTGAAACTGATGTAAAAATTCGCTTTTAGGAAGCTTGATAAATCGTATCAGAAACTCTATCAACTGAACCACGGGTGTTGGTTGGGTTTTATGGCATATCGATCATTGTAGGTTATTTAATGACAAATCAATTTTTATACATATAAACAGTTCTATTTCAAACAATTAAGTCTATTTAACCCATAGATAAGACCCTACCAGGTGCTACCACTCCGAACCAGAGTGGACCTTGGAGTGACGGCAATAAAGTGGTACTCTGTATTACTCGAAGCTCCAACATTACTGGAACCATTATGTTATTTAGTTGGGGGAGTCTTACGCCTCTGTAGAGAAGCAGTTGGTGTATTATGTAGCCCTAACCGACTGGGCAAGAGCCACTGGTGTGCTGAAACCGAAACCAGTCCCTTTAAACTCATCCCTAAGTCTATTCATGACTAATGTGATTGTTATTTTTACCGAAGTATAGTTAATAGATTTTGAAATGTAAAGGAAAATGGCGGAAAAAAATGAAAATATGCATGGAAAAAATTGTCGGAACAAACTTTTGCCAAGGTTTTTAAATTGCAACTCTGTTAAATGCAGCCACTTGATGAGTTGCAATCAGTTCCACGGATTTGCCTGTGACAAAAAGTCGTGGTTTGTCAGCGGAATGAAAGAAAAGAACTGGCAACAAAAAGAGACGCAGGATATTTGATAGGGGAGGAATGACAAAAAGGAAATTACAGAAACCTGGCTAACAAATCTATTGAAGCAGAAGAATACTAGTTAATTGTGTATGAGAAAATTTCACGGTTTTCATAACAGCGTGGGCAAAATAGATAGATATATAGAGATAAAGAAAAAGACAGAGATAGATAGAGAGATATGGAGAGGGAGAGACTGATAAATAAGAAAAATAAATATAGTGAGAAATATATCATATATATATATATATATACATGTTTGTGTGTGTGCATACACCTATATATATATATATCAGTGAGTATGTTCTTTTTTGAGGACTTTTCTAATACAGCAATAAGTTTTCGTAAGATCGTGGGGAAAATGTAAATAGATAAAATTCATACACACACACACGCTTGAGCGCGTGCATATATATATATATATATATATATATAGAGAGAGAGAGAGAGAGAGAGAGCGTGAGAAGTAGGAAGATTGAAAGGCTGACGGAGAATGAAGAGAGAAATAAATAGTTATGTGTGTATGTGTGTGTGTTTTTACCATTTATCTATTTTTTGTTATTTCATGTATTGAGCTCAATATATTAGTAATTGACAAATATATAATCATATTCACCAACCCCTCCGCTCGGGCAGGATATGACACAAGGTCAGTTTTTAAGCGGAGTTTAACAGGTTTGAATTCAGAGTTTTCCTTCTCCTAGACTAGTTGCCTCACTATGGTTGAAGAACCTAGTCTGCCCTACTATTTACCCATAGCTGGAGGGAGAATAATTGGATTCATACCTTTTCCAAGGGTATTAGTGCTATGTGAAATGCTGTCATTCGCGTCCAGAATTTGAACTCGTGTCGCCGGGTCCATTTCCTACGACGATAACCATTACACCAGAGGCACCTCTGACATATATATATAATGGAAAAAATAGCGAAATAATTTTTAGTAACGGCAAGATACAGAGAGATAGATAGATAGATAGGGAGAGGAAGGGGGAATGGAAAGACACCAGAAAAAGAAAAAATATAGAAAGAAATATATATATATGTGTGTGTGGATGTGGATGTGTGTCTTAGAAAATAAGTTTTCGTAACAGCGTAGGCAAGATGCAATTAAATAGACAGGTATGATAATATATATATTGTCATCCACAGACAGACTGTTTCGTTCTATCAGAACTCTTCAGTGTGGCTAGACACGCAGAACGCTCGAAGCCGGGATGGAAACCCATCCAACTTTACGTTAGACTAAGTCTCAGACCACTCGGCCAACAAGCGGACTACGTTGGCTAAGGGAATTTTTAAGTTATCTATGTAGCAACAGCAGCAGCGTCCGTTTGTTTACATTTTAATACCCTATCGTCTACCAGAGTGCTCAATTCTTTCGAAGAGCTTTGCATTATGCGAGCGGCGGCCGACAATTCCTTCGCCAGAGTGCTCAACCCCCATATATATATATATATACATATATATATTGAGAGAGGTTGTAGCGGCAGACTGAGAAAGGCATTTTAGTGAAAAAAATATTTATATATATGTCTGTGTGCGTTTTTTTTCTTTTCAATTCATTTGTTTTTATTTTATTCATGAGGCTCGATATTCTAAAAATTGACAAATATATTATCGAATTAATAGAGCAGTAAATGAAATAAAACCTTTCAAGAACAAACTGGAAATAAGAAAACAACATGGCAAAAAAATGTATTGCAAAGTACAGACGAAAGCCCCAAGGCTGAAATACTTCTGTATTAACTAAAAGCAACATTCAAGAAAGAAGTAATTGAGAAGACTCGATGTCATGAATGGATATATATCAATAGACGTCTAGAAGATATAAATATCTAATATAGATATCAAAAGATTCACAATTATTCATGACAGATGAGCCGAGAAGCAAAGTTGATGCTTATGAAAGTCAGGAAATCCCTATTGGATTACAAAAGGAAAACCTACCCTGATCCGAAATTTTAAAAAAATGTAAAGGAAGAAACATTCCAAGCAACTACAGACCAATAACATGTTTGACAATGCTGAGGAAAACTGTACAAATAAAGAAAGAGAATATTAATCAAATGAAAGCGTTTCGCTATTTCAGGAAGAACAAAATGGATATCGCAAAGGGTGAGAAGCGAAAATGACTTACAATGTATAACTAAACAGATTCTTAAGACAATATATAAAGAATGTATTCATTGTAGGGATGCACAGGATAGCATATGCTGTTTTCATTATTCAAGTGACAAAAAAGTCGAGCGAAATAATAATAATAATAATAATAATAATAATAATAATAATTTGCTATCTTATCTATTCTTGCTGTATTAATTTGCTATACCGGCTGACCACAGAATAAAACTGAAAGAAAGTGAAAAGAAAGATAAGTACCTCGACCTTGCTTGGAAATAGAAAAAAACTATGGAACATAAAGGTGACGATTATACCAATTGTATTTGGTGCATACGGTACTGTAACTAAAATTTATTAAAGGGGCTGGAGGACTTGGAAGTTGGAGACCATACAAATTACAGCATTATTGAGAACGGCTAGAATATTGAGAAGAGTCCTGGAGACTTGAGGAGACTTGCTGTCACTCAAACTCCAGTGAAAAACCATGAGCTAATACTGATGTGAAAAACCCTAGAGAAGTAAATAATAATAATAATAATAATAATAATAATAATAATAATAAGAAGAAGAAGAAGAAGAAGAAGAAGAAGAAGAAGAAGAAGAAGAAGAAGAAGAAGAAGAAGAAGAAGAACTCTATGGACGTTTTAAACAACTAAATAGCAACGTCTCACATGCGAAGACGTGGACGTGATTTAGAAAAGAAAACTTTATGAAAGAAATTAAATCCCTTCAAAATGCAGCGCAAAACAACGCCATAAGAGCCAATCATATTAAAGCAAGAATAGATAAGACGCAACAAAATAGCACATGTAGATAACGTTGTGATTGAGACGAAACGATCAATCACATCATAAGCGAAAGCAGCAAATTAGCACAGAAAGAGTAAAAGACTAGACGCGACTGGGTGGGCAAGGGGATCTACTGGGAATTTTGCGAGAAATTGAAATTAGACTACACGAACAAATAGTATATGCACAACCCAGAATCTGTCCTGGAGAATGACACACATAAATTCCTATGGGACTTTACAATCTCGGCTAGAAGACCAGACTTCATAATAATCAGCAAAAAAAAAAAAAAAAACGAGATCTTGCAAAATTGTGGACTTTACTGTCTCGGCTGACCATAGAAGGAAATTGAAAGGAAATAAAATAATTGATAAATACCTCAACCTTGCAAGGGAGTTGAAAAACTGTGGAACGTGAAAGTGACGGTTATAGCAATAGTAAATAGTGCTCTTGGTACAGTCACCAATGGATTGATATAAGAACTAGAAGACTTGGAAATAACGGGATGAGTGGGAACCATCCAAACCACTGCATTATCGATATCGACCAGAATATTGAGAAGAGCCCTGGAGACTTGAGGAGACTTGCTGTCACTCAAACTTCAGTGAAAGTCCATCAGCTTACGCTGATGTGAAAAACTCTCAGAGAGTAAATAATTCTTTTATGGTTTTCCCTAAAACTAAAATAACACTTTGCAGGAAAGAATATGATGCAACAAAACCATATATTAAAACCACTGATTACAACACAACTTGCATTAATCTTACCGTGGATAAATAACAACCGCCTCTCTCAATGATGAACCAAGTTAGCATCGAAAAATCAGCAAATGGAAGACAATGTTCAATTCACTTCGATAGTTATCAGAACTAAGATGATCTCAAGCCTGACCTACCAAGATGTCCACAACCAATGCAAGATAAAATACCTGAGAAAAAGTCAAAATAGTAAAGAAATATTTTATGAATTCATTCATACAATAAACAAAACTTCAGAAGAAATGCTGCTCCGAAGACCTACAACATACGATGAGAACTGACTAAATGTACAGCTAAAAACTTAGATCTCAATAAATTTGAGAATGGGAGAGGATATTTCTTTAAAAGCAACTCCATAACAGATCCTGAAAAAGATAGTATCCAAGAAAAAGGTAGTAGCTGATATCCAATGTAGTGACAAAGGCAAGTGACAATGGGAGCCATGTGACACCAAGTTTATGTCTTACTATTTATTCTAAGTACGATGGGTTACGATCATAATTTGATACTATGCGTTTGCCGATATTTATCACTGCCTCCCACCAGACAGGACTTGACACAAGGTCAATTTCCTGAAGGTCGATTATTGTGTGGATTTAGGGGAGGGGAAGGTCGGGGAGGAGCCGAGGCTCGAACCTTTGCTGGACTATGTTGGTCAATGTATTCCATGTGTTAGCCGTAGAAACATTTTTAAAGTTTAGTGAATATATATTTTTTCTACACACAGAGCTTTCCTTGCTTATTTAATGTTAGGTAGAAGTGATGCTGTTCTGGTTATTATTTTTAATCCATCGCAATATATTTTTTCTATCCGGAACAGAATCATTCCGACATACTATGAAATAAGCATAAAAACCCTTCTCTGTTGCGATTACAGATTTCCAACTGTTAAAAAGTTTCAATAGTAAACGTACGGTTTGTACTGGTTCTAACTATGATAGTAACTTATCGGATTTGGAGGAGGAATTGCCAGATATTATTAAGAAAGAGCTACCAATGCCACTTACCGACGTTTACTCGTATCACACACATTTAAAATGGGGAAGGCATTTCTTTCATACTCTGTATGAATTCTTCAGTAACAGAAAATGATTACATCAAATTAGAGAAGAGCTAACCTCACATAGAAAACACTGACTATACAGAAAATAAGATTAAAAGCGATGAAATGAAATAAAATATAATCAGAGAACTTTCTAGTACAACTAATGCTGATATGAAAGATGGAGCACTTCTAAAATTATTTAGAAATGACAGAGCAGTCCTAATGGAGATAAAATTGGCAAACTGTACCAAAAAATATTTTCAGCAAGACATCAAACCAAATATTACGCTTTTAAATGAAATAATATATGACAACAGCTACAGTAATAAGTCCCACAAAACATAAAGAAAATAGTTTTAGAGACAACTAAAATGAAAATTAAAGATAGAAAATGAAACAGAGGAATACTGAGGGAAAAAAAGTAGGGGAGGGAAAGTGAAAACTCTGAAAACAATAAGAATTAAAAGAAAATATGAGATAACATCAATTGATAAGTCCCCGATGATGAAAGATAAATTGAAACACAATATCCAACTAAAGTCCAAGCGTATCAGAACAAATTTTTTTAGACACAACAAAATATTTCAAGATGAAATTCTCTCGAGAAATTGGAAAAGAGACAATATATTGAAAGGATATATCCACGACTGAAGAATTAAAAACACTTATGAGTAATATATGAAGCCATAAGAAATCAAAGCAAGGTGGATTGAAAATATCAAAGATTCTTATAAAAATAATAAATCACAAGAAGCTGGACGGCAATTACACAAGAATGCTGGCGGCAACACCCCACAAGGCACCAACTATACAGCCACCTGCCTCCCATCACGAAAACTATCCAAGTTAGACGAACCAGACATGCAGGACACTGCTGGAGAAGCAGGGATGAACTCATAAGTGATGTACTCCTATGGACCCCTACATATGGGCGAGCAAAAGCAGGACGACCAGCTCGAACATATATACAACAATGTGAGGATACGGGATGTAGCTCTGAAGACCTACCGGAGGCGATGAACGATGGGGAGAAGTGGCGAAAGAGGGTCAGGGATATCCTTGCTAGCAGCACGACATGATGATGATGATGATAAATACAATTCGTCTTCATCAAATCAAGTTGTGCTGATGGCTCGGAATCCTTTGGCTCTTTTTCGCCATCTGTCCCTATCGACCATTTCCCTTGGTCTTCTTGACAACATCCAGTGTCTACACAGAGCTGTTGAATATAAATCTTCGCTCGTCAGTTAACACTGGTGTCTCCATTTGTGGGGGCCCATTTGAACATCTTATTAATGAGTTCGAACTTGCTTCCCAAGCATGTTTTGCTCGTCTTATTTGAATGGTTTGTCAAATGGGAGACAAGTGGTCGCACAGCTGCTGTTTAGTGGGGTGCTGCTAACAGGATTTGTTCAAAACAGCACGTCGAATTATCATATAGTGCTAACCATGCTTGTTCTTCAATCGCCTCATTAAAGTGCCGGTGATGTAGCCATACATTAATATTGACATGGTTAGAAATTCGAAGAATTCTTGTTTTATTTTATCAGAGAGATAAGGTTTCCAAATGGTCGACAACCTCTCCGTATTAGTCTATGTCTTTCCAATTCGTATGTTAACATCGCTCTCAGTAGATGAGATATTGCTACCAAGGTATCACTATATTATTTAGAAGATTAGATTCCATATCCAACTGTAAAGGGATTCTGATACGCTGAATGCCAATCCACATTAAAGTAAGGGGGAAATAAAAGAGCTGACTTGACAGCCAACTAAACCTTAGATTTAGCCTTTGACGTCCAAGATTCAATAAACTGACTTGAAAACAAAATTGATAGATGTCTTCAGACAAAGTGGCAAAAACATCGGAATCAGAACATTCACAATAAATTATTCTTATATTTGTTTGTTTTGTTTTTTTGCATATTAGCGTTTGTAGGTTATTTAACACTGAATCCATTTTTATATAAGTAAACACTTCTATTTCAAATAATTTGGTTTAGCTTAAGTACACAGTTTAATTGACAAAAACATTTCTATTTCAAGTTATTCAGTTTAGCCAAACAGTTATAATTCAAACAGTTCAGTTTAGTATAAGTATAGTTCATGTTTACTTACAATTAAATGTCAAAACAGTCCTATTTCAAACAATTCCGTTTAGTGTATGTACAGTTTCAATGTCACAAGCAGTTCTATTTCAAACAGTTCAGTATACAGATTAAATATCAAAACACTTATATTTCTAGTAATTTAGTTTAGCATAAGCACTCAGTTAAGTTCTATTTAGCCCATAGATAGTGCTCTGTCAGGTGCTAGCACACTGGACCAGAGTGAACCTGGAAACGACGGCAATGAAGGGTGTTCCACTGGAACTTCACCATAAGATTGTTTAGTGTCATATCCAGGACACTCGTTGGCGGGGTTCGTACCCCTCTACATTGTGCAGTCGGTGTATTCTACAGCCCCAGCCGACCGAGCAAAAACTTCTTCTTAATTAAACCCACTTTGGGAGACTAGAAACGAGCATTCAGAAAATTCAGGAAGAAACAAGACAATACATCCCAATTATGCTTTGGTAACACAAGTCTTATACAAACACTTTTATGCTCAATCAAAAGCAACAACATCAGTGTATCATTTACGCAACCCCTCCGGGATGTAGCCCTGAAGACCAGCCAGAGGTGATGAACGATAGGGAGAAGTGGCGAGAGAGGGTTAGGGATATCCGTGCTAGCGGCACGACATGATGATGATGAAGATGATTATGATGATGACTTATATATAATTATACTTTTAATATGATACAATGGACATTAGTTGAATTTTTTTTAATTGATCCTAAAGTTAGGAAATTAATAACCTTACATAGAATGCTAAGAGCAGATACAGAATGATTTCACATCAATAGAGAAATTGGTGGTAGTGACTTAATACATCTAGAATTAATCTAAAAATGATCACTTTAAGATTTAAAAAATACTTAGTGATTATAACAGATTAGAAGCTAGAGTTAGTAAACACATGGGAGAAGTAAAAGAAAATTATTCAATTAGTAAAGAAATCAATATATTTGCGAAACAATAGACCTAACTCTTAGAGAAATATACAATAAAGATTAAATAATAGAGGCAGAAAAAATATAAATAAAAAAAAAACAATATCACAAGAAATAAATCACTTTAAAAAATAACCTTGGGACAACTCTCACAAAAAATCAAAAATACCGATATAGGTATAGTAAAATCTAATCGATGGCTTAAAAGTGCTTGACTGAAGATGGAAACAGAGGGGTTAATAAAAGTATCACATAAACATAGCTTACTAACAATAAACAATCAGACAAGCAACGATAAAACGAATCAAACGCAAAATATAAGCAGTTCGAACAAAAAACTAATTCAGTTGACCACTTATTGTCCGGTTCCTCAATCCTAACACGGATAGAATATAAAAAAATACATGATAAAAAAAGCACTTTATATTCTTTGAAAGTATATGAATATTATATAATGGTGAAATCTGAAAATGCCAACCACAACCAATAATAGTTGCCAAAAGGAGCGACTGTTCCATGGGACTTTGCTAGCCAAGGTGACAGAAAATAGTTATAGACTAGATATAGTGTTTAAGAACTCTAAAAGAAAAATATGCTTTCTAATTGATATGAAATGAGAGGAGATATGATTTTAATACGAACGATTAAAATCGACATCAATAAAATCCAAAATTAAAACTTAAGGCAACTTTTGATAATACATTTTCAAAAGTGATCATTGGCAGTTGTAATGAATAGACTTGTGATGGAGATGGCATCTTAAAAGAAGAGAAGAGAAGAAAACATGATCTTCTCTAAATTAGACTGAGAAGTCTCTAATCAACTCCCGTGTATGTTTGAGTTTCCTCTGTCTGCACACTGTCGGACGCTGTGCATTAATTATGAAAACGTCTAGAATATTAAAATGGTGTTTTGTCCGAGTTTTACGTAACTCAAAGAAAAACTGGTCCGAATAGCTTTCAGTATAAGTATTTGTATTTAATAAGTACTCACTTATGGTGGACCCACGAGTCTGTGAGTGCGCAGTTGATCGTATTTTTGTATTTCTACGATAGGAACTTGTCACATACTGAACAATTCTAAACACTAATCTTTAGGTAGTTCTACCAACATAGTCAGCATCACACTGATATTTAAAATGATAAACGAAGAACTTCGCTTGGGAAGAAAGAACATTTCTGCAAAAGGAGGGGCATGGATTTTTAATAGTAAAGATGATACGAACGCCGACGCCTAACCAAGCCGAGACACTACTGCATAGTTTGGAACGAGCCGCCGCAGGCATTGGCCTCCATGTCAATGCACACAAAACTGAATATGTGTTACAACCAAACAGACGACATCACCACACTAGACGGAGCCTCTCTGAAACTAGTAGACAAATTCACCTACCAAGGAAGTAGCGTCTCATCAACCGAAAAAAACATCGACACACGACTAACGAAAGCATGGACAGCTATTGATAGGCTCTCGATCATATGGAAATCAGACCTGACCGATAAAATGAAACGCAGTTTCTTCCAGGCAGCGGTTGTATCGATACTACTATATGGATGCACTACTTGGACGCTAACTAAACGGCTGAAGAAGAAACTAGACGGCAATTACACAAGAATGTTGAGAGCTATATTGAACAAGTCCTGGCGACAACACCCCACATGTCACCAACTATACGGCCACTTGCCTCCCATCACGAAAACTATGCAAGTTAGACGAACCAGACACGCAGGACACTGCTGGAGAAGCAAGGACGAACTCATCAGTGATGTACTCCTATTGACCCCCGCATATGGCCAAGCAAAAGCAGGACGACCAGCTCGAACATACATACAGCAGCTATGGGAGGATACGGGATGTAACCCTGAAGACCTGCCAAAAGCGATGAACGATAGGGAGAAGTGTCGAGAGAGGGTCAGGGATATCCGTGCTGGCGGCACAACATGATAATGATATATATATATATATATATATATATATATATATATATATATATATATTAAACGATTAGGAATATAAACAAACCAAATACAAAACCGCTTAAGAGACCAGCATTTTTATCATTACTTGTAAGAATTATTTTAAAAAGTTTATGTTGTCGAAACTAATATATATATATATATATATATATATATATATATATATAAGGTGATTAAGAATATATTGACACCCTTATAGAAGTACGTTTACAATACAATTTCAAAAAGTCATCATTAAATTCACCATCTCTGTCAAAATATTCTTAGAATCTGCTTCAAGTGATAAAAATGTTGATATTTCAACGGGAGTCTCTTAGAAAACGTCCAACTAAAGTCACAAAGGCCACCTGGGAAAGATGCATTGACAAAGCTTGTGAACTGGTGGAGACTTTAAAAATCATTATATGATAAAGGAACTCCTATAGAATTGTTAACATTTTTAAATAGTATATATATATATATATATATATATATATAGAGAGAGAGAGAGAGAGAGAGAAAGAAAGAAAGAGAGAGTGTGTGAGAGTGTTTTTGTGTATTTCAGACAGAGACAGACAGAAAGACAGAGAGGAAACAAGTGGCTTGAGTTTCACAGGAATATATATGGCTATCATTCTGTGCGTACATTCAAGGCAGATAATGTTTGAAAATGACAAATAAACATGAAATAGAAAAATAAACCCAAGACCCACAACAAAGAAGCAATTGAATTTGGGAAAGATAAACAACAAAAAAAAAAAGGAAGAAGAGAAAATAAAGAATTGGTAATTAATTTTAAATGTCCCATTTCGTCTCCCTGTCAATAGAAAAGAAACGCAAGAACATTTCAAAGTTTTCCTAGGTTTCCCATTTAATCAGATTTTTTTTCATTTTTCTGGCTCTTCCAAACAATGGCTGACGTGCCTAATTCACTTAACAAAAGACGACATCTTGAAAATCCGACTCTGCCAACGCTTATCTAAGCAGCCAACGATTCTGCAGATTCCAAAACCTTTTCTCTTCCTTATTTTGTTCTCTTTTACTTAATTTCTGCTGACTGAGTTTTGAAAGGAGATTTCAACCCATTTATGGAACAAATTAAGAATGGCAACATCCTTATTGTATTATACCCCGAACCTTCCTGTCAATCAAAAATGTCCGCCTTTACTAATCGGCTATAAACACTAATGTGACATTTTGGGAGATGAATTATTTAATATGAGGAGATGCTGTGTGCGACTTTTTCTATTTTGTACACGAACCATGATAATGTCCGCAAGTTTTGAAATGGTCAGTGATTTCAGACTAAAAATGCCAAACTTGTCATATTGGGAGTATTGTGAAAAGTTCCTGCTGCTAAGCCCAACTTTATATTATGAATAATAAAACGATAATGTTCGTACGATGACAATAATTCTATTTAACTCCATTATTCATTTTCAATGGCCACTTTCTTTCTTCTACGATCCGCTTCCACTATTTACTAACCAATCTTTAGCTTGTCTCACAAGCTTCAGGTTGCTTACAGTACTCGCTCGTCTTTCATCTAGACATTCAAAGGATTCATCGTTGCTTGACTCCAGTAATCTAACCGGAAGCAGTGTTTCCAGAGGGTTTCAGTGTAAGCCATATTGACAAGGTTTCTCTCTTAGTATTAACCGTGACAAAAATAATGAAATTAGCACATGAGAGGATGATCTTTTCGGTTTTCAATGTAGCTGTAAATAAACTAATAACAACATTGAACTATAAATTCAAATGTAAGAAAAATCTCACCTACATGCTATCGTTACTTTTGTAGAAGGTTCATGTTTCATCTATAGAATAGATGACACAATTATATGATGAAACTTTATTTGGTCCAAATATTGCTTCATCCATGATCGTGTTTTTATACATGATATATGAAACTTATAAGAAAGTAACAACAGAAAGATATTTTAGGGAGTTTTAGTTGATATATATATATATATATATATATATATATATATATATCATTGAGAAACAATATATAAACAAACTTCTGCGGAGCAAAATATCGTTGAGAAACAAGAAAATCAATAAGTATATTCCATTAAATACTTATAGATTTTCTTGTTTCTCAAAGATATTTAGCTCTGCAGAAGTCTATTTATATATTTTACATATATTATAAACTTTATATTTAGCACATAGTTTGGATATTTTGGTTTTAGCATATCTATAGAATCTATTTATATATATATATATATATATATATATATATATATATATATATATATGTGTGTGTGTGTGTGTGTGTGTGTGTGTGTGTGTAATGAATTAGGTGCACTTAGCATTACGCGTATTGTAGTAGAAGATGGAATTTTTGCTAATAAGAAAGTTATGAATCCAAATGCCATGGATTCATTATGGAGCATATTTGACTCTTTAGCCAAAGCCAGGCACTCATTCTTAGAGAAAGTGAACTCTGAATTTAATCAAACTTTACTCCGCTAAAAGGTGGACTTTGTGCC
The DNA here is from genome assembly GCA_963585895.1 of Sepioteuthis lessoniana. Classification (NCBI taxonomy): domain Eukaryota; kingdom Metazoa; phylum Mollusca; class Cephalopoda; order Myopsida; family Loliginidae; genus Sepioteuthis; species Sepioteuthis lessoniana. Next base: position 79,152,404 of record OY757915.1, read on the forward strand.
AAATCTTGCACGCGGTGGAGGGTTTGGTTAAAAGCATTCGAAAGGATTTTAAAGCGGTTGCCTTGAAACTGTTTGCAGTTGTTTGAAATTTCGGGCAACTATTTTTACTATGATACTAGATGGACGATTTTTCGTCGTTAGTAAATATCTATTAAGCATAAAAGAATATTGGGTTTTATTGGAATTGTAAAATCATTGTAAATTAAGACAAGTTAGATTTAGTTGGTTACAGTTTATAACTGGTTGACAAGACTATAATAAAAGTAATGGAACAGAGAAAATCGTCTGTCGGTGGACTTAAAGAATAGATGTAACAATAAACAGATTTAATGTAAAAGATTTTAATTCGTTTTAGGTATTAATTAGACTTTCGTTAGGAAAATTATATATATATATACATAATTTTCCTAACAACAATCTAAATAGTGAAAGATGGAGGCGCTCTTGATGTAATGGATATTGTTAAAGGAAATGGATACAACTAACCGAATTCAATTCCTGGACGAAGCTTTTTGCATTTAACATAGCGCTAAAACTATTTGGAAAGGTAAAAATATATTCTCCTTCAAGCTATGGGTAAAATAGAACGGTAGACTGGTTCGTTATGCTATCCCCAATTGTTGTTGCTCGTTTCCCGTTTCTGGATCTGTTCTGCTATCCGTCCGTTTTTGTGGCCCGTTTGCCTTTTCTGGGTCAGTTGTGCTATCCCTCTGTTGTTGTGGTTAGTTTCACGTTTCTTGGTGGGTTGTACTATCCGTCGATTGCTGTGGTCCTTATCCTGTTTCTGGGTCCGTTGTGCTATCCGTCCGTTATTGTGATTCGTTTCCCGTTTCTTGGTCCGTTGGGCTCTTCGTCGGTTTTTGTGATTTGTTTCCTGTTTCTTGGTCCCTTGTGCTATCCGTCGGTTGTTGCGGTTCGTTTTCCGTTTCTTGGTCCGTTGTGCTCTCCGTCCTTTGTTGTGGTTTCTTTCCCAATCCTTGGTCCGTTGTGCTATCAGTCGGTTGTTGTGATTCGTTTCCCATTTCTTGGTACGTTGTGCTATCCGTCGGTTGTTTTGGTTCGTTTCCCGTTTCTTGGTCCGTTGTGCCATCCATCGGTTGCTGTGATTCGTCTTCCGTTTTAGCATGAAAATATAAATGACATTTGAAATTACCGCCAAAACGGTTCAGTGACAATACAGTGATGCTAAACTTCTAGCGCCAAACAAACCAACGCCAAATAGTACCATTCTGTTTATAGATAACTAACCCAACGTTTATATATAAGAAACTGGAAAAAATTCATCAGATTAAGCAGATATCATCTCTGTTATTTTTCTGTCTCAATGCAATCCATCAGTGAATGAAAAAAATAGAAAAATAAACTGAAGAGAACAAGGAGAAAAACAAAAACCTATGAAAAACACTGCTGTATTTGTAAACTTTAGCGTAACAAACATAGAAAGATTTATGTGGTTGCCCGCAACAAATATAATCGATTTTCAGAAAGATTTACATGCTTTTTGTTTGATTGGTTGGCTGGCTGGTTCTTTCGTTGTTTGGGCACGTCAATCCTTGTTGGCTTAATTTATGCTGATTTCCGTCTTTTTTACAAGCAAGTATATCGTTTCAAGTAACTAATTAATAATCTACAAACAATTATAGTTTCAGGTAATTATCAATAATACAGATAATTTGCTCAGTAATATGGTTTCAAGCATTTCAATTTGATAGTAGTAATTCATATTTCTATCTAATACGAATTGTTTTAAAGGAGATTGAGACGCTAAATAATTAATAATAAGGATTATTGTTTGTGAACAACTCTAGCTTAAATTAATCATTCTTTATATAAATAATTTAGACACAATTGTAAGTTTTCATTTTTTCCTAGCTAATACTGATAATATGCAAGCAATATGGTTTCAAGTGGATATTTGTATTTAGCAACAACAATAACAGCAACAACAACAATACTAATAATGCTGTTATTCAGGCTACAGTGAAAAATAATAGAAATAATAATAGAAATAATAATAATACCTTATAATAATCAACAAAAAAAGGCAATTTGCAAAATTGTCGGCTTTGCTGTCCCAGCTGACCACAGAATAGAACTAAAAGAATATGAAAAGAAGGATAAATACCTCGACCTTGCTAGAGAATTGAAAAAACTGTGGAACATGAAGGTAACAATTATACCAATTGTGATTATTGCTTTTGGTACAGTAACTAAAGGATTATTAAAGGGACTCGAGGACTTTGAAGTTGGAAGACGAGTGGAGACCAACTAAACTACAGCGTTATTGAGAACGGCCAGAATACTTAGAAGAGCCCTAGAGCCTTGAGGAAACTTGCTGTCACTCAAACTCTAGTGAAAGACCATCAGCTAACGCTGATGGGAAAAACTCAAATTAATAATAATAATAATAATAATAATAATAATAATAATAATAATAATAAAACTCCTATTGGACTTTGACACACAGACGGACCACCTAATCTCGGCCAGATCTTATAATAATCAACAAAAAAAAAAAGAGATTTAGTAAAATTATCACTTTTGCTGTCCCGGCTGACCACAGAATAAAACTGAAAGAATCTGAAAAGAAAGATAAGTACCTCGACCTTGCTAGAGACTTGAAAAAACTATGGAACATGAAGGTGACAATTATACCAATAGTGATTGGTGCTTTCAGTAGAGCAACTAAAGGATTATCAAAGGTACTGGAGAAGTTAGAAGTTGGAGGACAAGTGGAGCCCATCCAAACTACAGCATTATTCATAATGGCCAGAATACTGAGAAGAGTCCTGAAGACTTTAGGAGACTGGCAGTCACTCAAACTCCAGTGAAAGACCATCAGCTAAAACTGATGTGAAAAACTCAAATGAGTGAATAATAAAGACATAACAGAAGAGAAAATGTAGGTTATGTGGTGACAGATCAAATGAGTAATCATGAAATAAACGAATGAAGCAACTTAAGGAAAGGAGTAGATACGACTTGGTGAGGAAGGTGATCCGATGGAAATTATACAACAAAGGTTAATTTGACAATACGAACAACTCGTATGTGCACAGCCAAGAATCTAAAAAATGAGAAGCTGCTGAATAGTGGACTTTGCACTCCCGCCAGACCACAGAGTAAAATTAAAAGGAAATGAAAAAAGAGATAGATACCTGGACATTGCTAGAGAGCTGAAAAAAGCTATGGAACATGATGGCGATGGTGATGATGTTACAGTTCGTTCACGTGGTCCCTAAGATCTTTTAGATTTCAAGGTCATGAGGGGAATTGAGTGCTGGACTGACCATCGTCTCTCCAAGGCGTCTTTAAGATGAAAATCAAAATTACAAGTAAACACCGGTCTTCCAAAGACACCAGTCTTACAAAGCGCATAAATGCATCCAAAATTTTAAAAATCCTGAATTTAAAGAAACAATTTGATAAGATCAATAAATGGTGCGCTTGGAACAATCCACAAAGGAATGGTAAAGGGACTCTGAGACTTGAAGATAAAAGGACAAGAAGAGACCATCCAGATTATAGCATTATTAAGATCGGCCAAAATACCCAGAAGAGTCCTGGAGATTTAAAGAGATCTGCTGTCACTAAAACTCCTGTTGAAAACCATCGACTAACACTCTAGTAGAAGAAGAATCGAGACCATCGAAACCATCGAGACCAAAGCAATTTTTAGATCAGCCGGAATACTTTGTAGAGTCCTAGAGACTTAAGGAGACTTGCTGTCACTCAAACTCCAGTTGAAAACCATCAACAAACACTCGTGTGAAAAGCTCTTGTAGAAGCAATTTTTAGATCTACCTGAATACTTTGAAATGTCCTGGAGATTTTAAGAAATTTGCTCTCACTCAGACGCCTGTAAAAGACCATCTGCGTCATTAGCTGGTGTAAAAGAACTCGCAAAAAGTAAAATAATTATGTTAAATCCTTATGCTAATATAGTCTTAAGAAAGGCAAGATAAAATAGGATATCATATTCATTAGATATAAAATAGGACAGCATATTCATTAAATATAAAATAGGACATCATATTCATTAAATATAAAATAGGACATCATATTCATAAATACTATGGAATATTGGATTGTGAAAAATGGTATAAACACCAAACAGAACCAATAATAAAATCTAAAGAAGTTTTTATTCTCCGGGAATTTGCAATTCAAACTGACAGAAAAATAAAGATCAAAAGACCAGGTATAGTGGTTAAAGATGATAAGAATAAACATGCCTTCTAGTGTCAACAGATAATAGTTTATCAGTAAAATAAAACAAAATAAGTAAATACAAAACCTGAAAACAGAAACTGAAAAGATGTTTGGTTTGGTTTCTTTGTTGAATGCCATTTCAAACGTTCATGTCTCATTTAACACTAAAGCCATCCTTGTAAAAGAACACTAGAGATACAATTAATTCTATAACTAGAATAATAAGGGGGTTCATAACTTCTTCAAGGGTATTAGCCTGAAAGTGAACGTAAGAGCGTGAGTGGAGTTCGAACTCGCTTACGTCGGGGCCGCAGTCCATGAAAATTGGGGAAAACTAACCTACCATCAGGTATAATCAAGAAAGGGACGGATAAGCACATTAAAAATATAACTAGTAGTCCCAGCCGATATATAAGACAAAAAATTGCTCTTTACAGAACAGTTCATCTCCTTACGAAAATGAAATCAATGCGACGGGAAAATATCATTCAAAAAAGGCATCTGAAACATAATCACTATCTTCCCTTACCCTAGGTCTTAGCAAAAACCCGGAGAAGGACTGTAAAAAAAACAATTACTGAAAATATACAAACTACATTATTGTGAAGATCGGCTAGGATACTGAGATGAGTCCTGGAGAGACTTGTTGTCATTCCAAATCCAGTGAAAGACTGCCAGTAAATGCTGGTGTGAAAAATTATCAAGGAATAATAATAATAATAATAATACAGTCACCAAAGTATTATTAAAGGGACTGGAGGACTTATAGGTTGGAGGACGAGTGGAGACCATCCAAACTACAACATTATTGAGAACGGCCAGAATACTGAGAAGAGTCCTGGAGACTTAAGGAGACTTGCTGTCACTCAAACTCTAGTGAAAAACTATCAACTAAAACTGATGTGAAAAACTCTTAAGGGGTAAATAATAATAATAATAATAATAATAATAATAATAATAATAATAATAATGTGAAAGAGACGAAACGATCAATCACATTATAAGCAAATGCAACAAATTAACACAGAAAGAGTATAAGACTAGACACAACTGGGCGGGCAAGGTCATCCACTGAGAATTGTGCGAGACATTTAAATTTGACCATACAAATAAATGGTATATGCACAACCCAGAATCCGTCCTGGAAAATAAGACGCAAAAAATTATCTGGGATTTTAAGATACAGATGGATCATCAGATCTCGACCAGACGACCAGACCTTATAATAAACCACCAAAAAAAGAAAATTTGGAGAACTTTGAACTTTCCTGTCCCAGCGGATTACAGAGTAAAATTAAAAGAAAGCGAAAAGAAAGATAAGTACCTCGACCCTACTAGTTAAGTAAAAACATTGTTGAACATGAAAGTGACGGTTATACCAATTGTAATTAGGACTCTTGGTACAGTCACCAAATGATTGGTACAAGGACTGGAAGAATGAGAAATAATTGGACGAGTGGAGAATATCAAACTACATCATTATTAAGATCGACTAGAACACTGCGAAGAGTCTTGGAGACGTGAGATGACTTGCTGTCACTTAAACTCCAGTGAAAGACCATCAGCTAACGCTGACGCGAGAAACTCTCAAGTAGCAAAATGATTATAATAAAAGATGTTTATCAATTTTTTGGCTTACAGGCATTTGATTTCAAGTATTCCTAAATAATAGTAAATCTTTTAATAGATGTACTTGACAGAGAGATTGGACCCTTAGAATTACTCCCACTCGAGGTCAGAAGACTAATGATAACGACGGGCTGACTTTTAAAATAGTAAAAAATAAAGTTATATATATATATATATATATATATATATATATATATATATATATGGGGAAGATAGTAATCCCCTTATCCTTCCAGTTCTGGGTTAAACAGTTCTATTAATCTTCAACAAGAATGATATTGGCATTTACTTACCCATGAAATTTGATATGTCATTAAAAACGAAGCTAAAACCAATACATTAGAGGTGTACTTATTTTTGAATTTTTATGTATTCATAGTTACGTTTACTGGCGAGGATTTTGGTAAAAAATGATTCCTAATAATTTCCGTTTGATTATACAATGCTCCACAGAAAATAATAAAACCCCTATATAGTTGGTTTCGAAGATATTAACTACTTTTAATGTTCAGGTGTACTTATCTATGAGTGAGAGGGTACAATGATAGAGAATCATAAAGATTGACGTCATATACCCCAAGCTCGACTTCTATTCGAATTTTTTGTCATCTGCTCAACATAAAGCATTTGATGTCTGCTTGGAACTGCAAACAATGCATTTCTAGAGTAACATCAAGAAAAACATGTCCATTTATTTTAAAGATGGCATCTCTAACCATTTTTTCTTTATCAATTGTCCGTTGTTCGAAAAGAACGCATTGCAACTGACTAACGGAAGTAGACGAGCGGCCATGACACGTTGTTTGCTCGAATGAAGGAAATGAAACCAGTGGGTATTTAAGAAAAAAAAGGCAAAAATTTCGGCTTTGAGGCTTCGTTTACTTTTGTTATATGTTTCGTTTTGCTTTTATACTAGTTTCCAATTCTTATCATTATATTATTTTTGCTCTTTTGTCCTTTGTTTTTAAAGTTTTTTGTTTATATATCTATATATCTAATTTATATATATATATATATATATATATATATCTATATATATATATATAAAACCTTCAATTTCTTTTCTTTATTTAAAACATTGTTTTGTTCCTCTACGTAAATGACAATATCACTTATTTATATATTTGACAAATGACGATTAACCTGCTCGTCATGCAGACCCTTAGCGCTGCGTTGTATGTTTGAGCCACACTGATTGCATGAAAGCTGTAAACGTGTGTCAGATTAATCTAAAATTAGAAAATAGTTTTAGAAAACAACATAAAAGAATATGTTTTATTTGGTTGGTTGGTTGGTTGGTTGGTTGGTTTATAAGTTGGTTGGGTTTTATGGAATATCAACCCTTGAACAACAATGGCCATTACAGAATGGCTCCCTCCAACTGACCAATAATATGTGCACAAACCAGAATCTGACGGGGAAAATAGATTTAACTGAACAGGAGCATAGAGTAAGAAACCAGAACTTCCAAACGACAGCACAACTAAAATCGGCAAGAAAATTTAGAACTGTCTAAGAGGACTTGCTGTCACTCAAACTCCCGGAAAAACCTTCCGAGTTAGAATGAAAAACTTACATTGAACAAAACAAAAAAAAACGTCAACAAAATACATAAATAATAACTCCACACTGAAGCAGCCTAAGAAGCGTATACTTATTTTTTACCAATTTATAACCTGTTTTGGCTTTTTGCCGGCATACATTTAAGACATAATGTAAGTGCGGCAAAACGCCGAGGCACTTTAGGCTTTCGCGGTTGCCACTGCCTGTTTGCATTGGGTTCTTCTTTTCTCATCTATAATTTAGAGATTCCACTCTCAAAGTACTCATCTGATCATTATTTCTTATCTGTCTGTCATTTTTTAACCCTTTTCTAAATTTTCTGAACATACAGATTTCAGTTTCAATATGTGAAAAGTGCATTTCTTACAGTTCAGGAATGCAAAAACATTTTGTGAAAAATCTCTTTGGGGATTTCAATACAAGCTATAAGCCTATAAAATTTTAATTTCATTTTTTTTCAAGCATTTTTCCTCTCGTTTTAATATCTCTACGGAGAATGTACTGAATATTTCTTTAATAAAAAGCAGCCTAAAATGACAATTAATGTAAATTGACGGTATCTTTTTTGATAGCTTTCCAGACGAAGAACCATCACACATACAGCTGTTGTATAGCCATGACTAAACACATGATACATATACATCTACATATGCATGAACATCTGTATGCAGAACATAACGACAACACAATAAAGACGAGCGACACAGTTCTTAGAAAAATATACCTCTCACTTTATTTGAAAGGATTGTGTGGGAGAGGGAGTTGAAGACCGAACAGAACTGCAACATATTGACCCCCACTCTATTGGCCATAACCGCGTTTTTTCCCGTTCTCCTGGGCTTCTCAACCGGGGGCCTGGGGGCCAAGCCTCCCTGAGACACGTTCCTCAATCCAGCATCATCTCTCCAACTGCAACCGCCCAATCGGGGGCCCAAGTGCCCACTCTGCTGGGTGCTGGCTTTCTCTACTGCATCTTGTGTCCAACAGGTCTGATCTCCAAACTAACTGACTTCCTATCTTCACCGAGTTATATAATTGTTCAACGCCCCCTTCTTCTTGTGGGCGTCACAAATTGCACTCATTCAACCCATCTTTGGTCAAGGCTACACTCTGCTATTCTTCGGCCAGATGCAACTGTTATTTGCATAGGGTCGTAGCTCAATATACAACACAGCCTGCTTCTCTAAAAGAGTTCCTTTTGGCTTACATAGAGTATAACTTGTTATAATCCCCTCGCTGTCGGATTATTCGATGCCGACGTCAAATTTTTGCTTTGTTTTTGGCAGCAATTATATGACCATAAATAATTAATGATGATAATTTCGAAACAATAACTTCAAGAAATTATTCCTAATACAAACAATCTACTCACCGATATACGGTTTCAAGTATTCTCATGTAATACTGATAATTTTTCAATAGATTTATTTGTTCAATAAATCGACCCCTAACAGGTACAACCATTTCGGGTCAAAATGGACTTTGGAGTAACAACAAAAAAGGCGTGTCCCTATTGACCCGACAGCTCCAGAACAAGAACCTCACTAGTGGATACATTCTACTGTCATACCCAAGACATACGATAAGAATTATTAAGAGATTTTACTAATAGCTATAAGCTTAAAAATCCAACACTTTTATTTTTCTTCCTGTTACTTTCCCAAATTTCTATGTATTTTCTAAGCAGGGTATGAAACAAGATAATTTTTTTCAAACAGAGAATAGCGGATTTAAATTTTCTTCTACAAGACTGGTTGAATAACTCAATCTGCTTTACTGTTAATCCATAACTGTGAAGGAAACAGATAAATTTATTAATTTCAAAAGGGAATTAACACAAACGAAAACTGCCACGTTCAAGATTTGAGCTCGAGTCACCGATTCCAATTCTTACAACGATAGACACTACAAATAAGTATGAAATGTCTGTTAACTTTATTAATATATTGAATTTTAAAATACTGATATTTACCCAAGCTCTGCTACAAGGGAAGAATGGGAAACACTGTCAACGTTTTAAAGCAGAGTAAAGCTGGATTTAATTATTGGGAAGACAGTCCAATATTACAAAACAATATAGAAAAAATATATAAAGAATATTAATTACATAATAATATTATTTATAATAATAATTACATAATAGTAATAATAGATGATAATAATAATTACATTATAATAATATCTAAAATAATAATTGCATAACATATTAGTAATAACTTCATTCTTGGAATTTTGGTTGTTTCGAAAGTCCTTCTGGGGGTTGAGAGTGTTGATTCTGTCATCATTATAAAAGGGTACAGTGAAATTTTTTAGAGTGAAAATTTGTTACATACATTGATTGACTCAACCCCTCCTCATGAGCAAGCTGTGACACAATTTTTAAAGCGGGGTTTTACTAGTTTTAGGTTAGGGTTTTCCTTCACTTAGAATCGCTGCCTAAACAAGCCTAAAGAACACAGTCTTGCCTTACTATTTACTCATAGCTGAAAAGGGGAACATATGGATTCATGCCTTTCCCAAGAATATTTGCACAAATGATTGGTACATTTTTGATTTAAGAAAAACGTTTTTACTTGTTTAATTTTACTTTAGGAAAAATGTTATAACGTTTTTGTACGACGTACCTTCAATAAGTTTCCAGACTTTTTTGTACAAGCATTTAAAATTATCGTAGACTCTGGAAAATTCAGTGTGTTTTTTTCTATACATCTTATAAGATGACTGACCAATTTTTATGATTTCAGGTTCAAATGAACAGCTACAGCAGGAATTAAAATACACCCTACTAAAGCCTGATTGTCACAGCTGCTTAATTTCAAAAATGCAATCTGACACTTTAGAAGAACGATATGCAATAAAATTATGTTTTAAACTTGGAAAAAATGCCACAGAAACGTATGGAATGCTTCACACTGCTTTTAGGGGCATCTTGCATGAATCGAACATCAGTTTTTGAGTGGCATAAGAGATTTAAGGTAGGCAGGGAGTCTGTGAGGGATGATGAGAGGTGTCGGAGGAGTAAGGAAGACAGAACATCAGAGTTGATTGGCCTAAGAAAGAATATCATGGATAAGGACCGTCGTGTATCTATAGAGACAATAAGTGCACAGTTTGATGTCAGTGTGAGAACTGTACACACAATTATTCGCGAGGAACTGAAGATGCAGAAGATTTGCACGAAGTTTGTCACAAGGGTACTCAGAGAATATCAGAAAGAAAGACGTTGTCATGACAGCAGGGAGATGGTCGAGCTGATCAATTCAGATCCCGCAGTTCTTGATGCCCTGGTGACCTGCGATGAAATCTGGATCTACTGCTAAAACCCAGAGACCAAGAGACAGAGTTCCGAGTGGAAGCATGCTGGCTCTCCCAGACCCAAGAAGGCTAGATAGAGCAAATCCACCCACAATCTTTTGGTGATCCCTTTTTTTGACCGCACTGGCATGATCTACATGCCCTGGGTTCCCACTGGACAGACAGTCAACAAGGAATCCTATGTTCAGGTTTTAATGGAGTTTAGAAAGAGATTCCGTCGGAAGAGACTAGCGCTCTTCAAATCGGGTCAATGGTATTTCCACCAGGACAACGCACCAGTTCACAATTCCATCCTTGTCACAGACAATTTGACCAAGATGGGCATCAAGGCAGTGCCTCGCCCTCCCAATAGTCCAGACCTTCCTCCCTATGACTTTTGCTTATTCCCTTAGCTCAAGGAAAAACTTAGAGGCTGTGGTTATGAGACAATTGAGGAGATGAAAGAGGCTGTGACGAAGGTCATTGTCACGCTCACACAAGAAGACTTCCATGGGGCCTTCCAGAAATTGTTGAAACGGTACAAGTGCATTTCAGCCGGAGGAGATTACTTTGAAGAGGACTAGTGTTTTATGTGTGTACTATCAATAAAAGTGGCCATATGAAAAAAGTCTGGAAACTTATTTAATGTGCCTTGTACATTCACTAGATATATATATCAACTGAAACGGACATATGTATATATATATATATATATGTCCGTTTCATTAGATATATATATAGTGAATGTACAAGGCAGATTAGATAAATATATATATATATATATATATATATATATATATATATATATATATTTCTTATATATCATCATCATGTCGTGCCGCTAGCACGGATATCCCTGACACTCTCTCGCCACTTCTCCCTATCCTTCATCATTACTGGTAGGTCTTCAGGGCTACATCCTGTATCCTCACATAGCTGCTGTATGTATGTTCGAGTTGGTCGTCCTGCTTTTGCTCGGCCATATGTGGGGGTCTATAGGAGTACATCACTTATGAGCTCGTCCTTGCTTCTCCAGCAGCATGTCTGGTTCGTCTAGCTTGGATAGTGGCAGTATAGTTGGTGCCTTGTGTGGTGTTGCCGCCAGGACTTGTTCAATATTGCTCGCAACACTCTTGTGTAATTGTCGTCTAGCTTCTTCTCCAGCCGTTTTGTTAGCGTCCAAGTAGTGCATCCATACAGCAGTATCGACACGACCGCTGCCTGGAAGAAACTGCGTTTCATTTTATCGGTCAGGTCTGATTTCCATATGATCGATAGCTTATCGCTAGCTCTCCATGCCTTCGTTAGCCGTGTGTCGATGTCTTTTTCGGTTGATGAGACACTGCTTCTGAGGTAAGTGAATTTGTCTACTAGTTTCAGAGAGGTTCCCTCTTGTGTGGAAATGTCACCTGTTTGATTATAGCACATATATTCAATTTTTCGTGCATTGACATGGAGGCCAATGCCGGCAGTGGCTCGTTCCAAACTATGGAGTAGTGTTTCGGTTTGGTTGGGTGTATTTGCCAGAATCGCAATGTCATCGGCGTAGTCGACATCGGTAATTGTTTTTGCGGGGTACCGTCTGCTATTTTCTTTGTCAACTCGAAACCGTTTTCTCTGATTTTCTCAATCGATGTTCTAAGCACGTAGTCTAGACAGATGATAAAGAGGTATGGGGCTAGCGTGTCTCCTTGTAGTACTCCTGCTACAATGTCGAAGTATTCTGTGTCTCCATCCAATGAACGTACTTTCACTTTGGTGTTTCTATAGAGAACTGTTATTGCTGCTACGGTTTCTTTTGGTTGGCCGTATGCTAGTAGGATTTGTTCCATCTTCCCTCTGTGAATTGAATCAAAGGCCTTGGTAAAGTCGACAAATAGTAATGTTGCCTGTAGGTTTTTTGACCGTATATATATATATATATATATATATATATATATATAAACGGACATATATATATATATATATATAATGAAACGAACATATTTATATATATATATATATAGTCATCCGCAGACAGACTGTTTCGTTTTATCACAACTCTTCAGTGTGACTAGACACGTAGGACGCTTGAAGCTGGGATCGAAACCCACCCAAATTTACTTTAGACTTAGTATCATACCGTTCAGCCAGCAAGGGAACCACGTCAGCTCGCGAATTATTCGGCATTATGTAGTAACTTTCATTTGTTTACATTTTTTCTAACTGTATACCAGAATACTCAATTCATACGAAGAGCTTTGCATTATGCGACTGGCAGCCGTAAATTCCTTCGCCAGGGTGCTCGATAGAGCATAATTGCTTGGTGACTGACGCTTTGCGATCATCAGACTAAGGTTTTGGTTATTCAATAAATAAAGTGAATCTTTCTGAGAAGTTAGCGATCGGAAGCACCACTCTAAAGGAAATCAATAGAGATGGGTTCATTCATGTTCCTGAAGAATAGCAGCATCACCTCATTTACTTAACGCTGCGCGTAGAACTTTTTCTTTCACGGAGTCTCCGTATGAATTTGCTCCATGGACTATCTGTTCAACTGAGCCTCGTCATGGTTGAGACCTATTTACCCCATTTGTAAACATATTTTCTTCCTAAAACATGCTTTTTCACCCACATCATACATTCTTCTGCAAATTTCGCGTAGTTTACAATTTCCGCCCACAAAAAATTTGATGCCTGACCTTTGTTCAAGCCCGAGAAACTATGTTTGATTTTACGCCATTTTAGATAGCATAAAACTGATATTTTCCTAGGTCAAAATATTATATGCTAGAAACCAATTTCCAACAACCAGTGTTTATATTTCTGTTATGAAAATTCTAGGATAATATTTATGTTGCTCTTTAAAAAAAACATTTTTAATCGAATAACCCATACACGCACATATATACACATATTCATATATATATATATATATATATATATATATATATATGTGTATAAGTGGTTTGCGATTTGTGATTATATCTGAAATTCAATAAGCCTATTGACATGTCATGAATATATTTCTGTGAAAAAAATCGACCTGCAACAAAAGCACTTTTAAAGTATTTATTTAAAACTTCCTCAACAATAGACAGGTATATTTCTTATGGCCGAGGCAGAGTAGAAATGAAGTTACAATCCTTCATTCTCCCAAAGGATTTCTTAATATTTAAAAGAAGTCTTAATTTCTTGCATTCCCCACGGCAAACTTTACCAAAGTTCGCTTCTTGTTCTTAGCCGATTAAAAGCATTTGATGTCATTTGAAGGAAATGCTTAGGCATGCGCACTTGACCCAAGGGAACATTTTTATATCTACTGCTATCAATCGATTCCTCGTTGCATACACTACAGCAAGCATGCAAACACAATCTGACTCGTTCATATACACAGGAACTCTTAATCTGACATGCTCGCTTGTCTTTCCGACGATGCCATCGGATTTTACACAGTGACTGTTCACGTAAGTTTAGCTCAAATATCCGGGCTTTTTAATGGATTCCCTTAAAGCCATTTCACATTTTTTATTTAGTTTTCTGAAAAGTTCGAAAGGGACATTAAAACATATAAAAACCTATGAGCAAAAGGAGAGAAACGAGAAAGCAATTTTTAAGCTATTCACTGTTTTTATTTCTGTAGAGAAACTATGAGTGTTTTTTGGGGGGAGGGCATGTTTTAATTTGATTTTTAGATAGTGACTTTCGGAGTTGAGTTATGCAGTGTAAGTGAAGAAAACGAATACTATAAATTGCAGTCTAACACCTGAGGACCGACTGGCCCAAGTTTGACAAGTTAAGAAAGAAAAGAATTTTCTCAGACGGTATGAAGAGTGCACCATACTTTCTGATTATCATGGCACAGAAAACACACACACACACACACACACACACACTCATATATATATATATATATATATATATATATTAGGAAAGCGTAGAGACAAAATCAGCGACACTTGGTTACTGCGAGTTTCTTACTTATGCAATCACCTGACCAAGTGAAAAGAATACTTAGCATGGAGATGCATTTTCAGCTTGATCTTAGAGACTTTTGATAAATTTCTTTTTCATATATATATATATATATATACCCTAGTGCACACAAGAGTTATCCATCGATGTAAACCCAGCATGATGTAAAATTGGTTTATAGTCAAAAATTATTTCAATCTCGCAAAATATTTGTTTTGCGGTTATTCAAAACGGCGGCATATCAAAGAAAGTCTCCAAACCTTGAACAGAGGTCTGTCATATTTTTGGTGATATCCCATAAAACCTAACCAAACCCATATATATATATATGTATATATATATATTATTACAAAGCCCTGTCGAAGTATCTATAGAATACACAGGCTATCCCATGCAGAGGTAAAAGAACATCCCTCCTCACAAAAAAAGAAAAGCATATGCAGTGTGTCCACTAAACGGCTTCTGATAGCGAGGCTCTTACTCCGGAGATATCGGAAGTATGGAGTAACCATTCCTTGGCATCATTTTCAGGTCCACTCTGATACAAGGAGGTTGTTCTGGTTAGAGCCTCATATATTTCTTTAATAGGTCTAAATATTACTTGTATTTGATAGGAATACTTGATGCCATTTAAATAAAAATTACTACCATTAATAATAATAACTTGAAGCTATAATTTATTATTTTGGGTCGTTATTAGTTACTTTAAACTATGTAATTTTGAACAAACAAAAACTATTATTTAATCGAAAAAAAACTTGAAACCATGTAATTATGAGTATTAGATTGAAACTTTTGAAACCATTCAATAATACATTATTTGTATTAAGCTGGGGCTGTAGAATACACTGACTGAATCTTTGCAGAAGGCTAAGACTACACCAACGAGTATCCTGATGATGACATTAAGCTTCTGTAATGCTGGAGCTTTAGGGAATGCGGAGTACCCATTCATTGATCATACTTCCAGATCCACTTTGGCCCGGAATGCTAACACCTAATAGGATCCTGTCTATGGGTCAGGTTTGGTTTGGTTTCTTTGTTTAATGGCATATCAACTCTTTTAAGGTTATTTAATGCCAAATCTATTCTCCTAGAAGAACAGTAGTGGTACTATTTAACCCATAGCTGGGAGGATAAGGGGGTTCATGCCTTTCCCAAGGGTATTTGCCCGAAAGTGAATGTAATAGCACGACTGGAGTACGAACTCGCGTACTACGATTCCGCAGTCCGTCGCTTTAACCATTACATCACGAGGACACCCCCTGTCTATGAGTCAAACAGAACTATTTGACTGTGTGCAAAAAAATGATTTAGGCTAAATTGAATAGTTAGAAATAGAACTGTTTGATCATTTAACATTGCATTAACAATGGCTGATGTTTGACTAAATTATTAGTGATACATAGCAATATGTGGAACCATTTAACTGTGTGCAAATGAATGAATAGTTTTGAATAGTTAGTATTAAATAGCAATGCTTGTAACCACTTCACTGTATGCACACAAATGACTGATGTTACATTGTTACCGTTTCATAGCAGTAGTGGAAACAATTTAACAGTGTGCAAATAAATGATTAATTGTAAATGAGAATATTCGTGTAATACTTTAAACCGTCAAAGTAAAGTAAGTTTGGTGACCGTATTCGAGGGCTACCTGAAAGCTCCCTTTTAGATAACTACTACACCGAAGTGTAGGGAAGGGCACTACGTCTTTCTCTTGATTGCTCCACATTATCAAACGTACCTTATAATGCTGAGTGTTAAGCAAGGAGGTATCAAGTACCATTTTTTGAGTCTTTGGTTTGACTCGACCTGAGATTGAACTCCAGTCTCCCAGCCCTTTGGCGAACACTCTACCAATTGGCCAATAGCGTGTAGAAAAGAATGAGGCTATCCTTGTTTAAAGTGTATTAAAAATGAGTTAACTAATCATATATATTTGATAGATATGTAGAAATAGGATTTGGCATTTATTAACCAATAATGGTTGATATGCCGTAAAACCAAACCAAAGCCAACTAGACCAAACTTGATATCATGTAGATGTGTGCTAAAGATTTTTAAGAAACGACGTAAATATAAACGCAGAAGTAAAATAATTCCCTAACATTTAGGATAAAAAATAAACCAAGAGGAGTTGACACGCCGTTAAAATAAATCAATCCATCAACATTTTCTAGCATTATTATGTAAAAATATATTATTTTTCTATTATGAATTAAGTGTTTCGTTTTGCATAAGCAGTCGATAACTTTGCTGGTACCAATTTATTTACGAGGTACAACTAAAAATTTGTAGGATTTATATTGATTGCCGTGGAGTTAGTAAGAAGTTTGGCTATGAATGTGTTTACGCGAAATGCATGGATATACATTGATTTGATATATCAAGTCATAAATTGTTGATTTATAGTGACATTTGTTTAATGAGAAAATAAACCTGGAAATTTTCCATTTTTATTTTTGGCAACCTTCATATTGACGAATAAATTTTATTTTGCTGATGAAAAGACTTGGTTTAATCAAAGGCACCAGAAGATGCTGATCAGAAAAGATACACATTCAGTTTACTGTATATATATATATATATATATATGTATATATATGTATATATATATATATATATATATATATATATATATATATATCCTAGATAATAAATTTACAATGGAATATACTTATCAATTTTCTGGTTTTTAATAATATATATATATAGACAGACAGACAGACAGAGACAGAGAGACAAAGAGAGAAAGAGAAAGAGACGGAGACGTACGTGGAGAAGTGATTTTCGTCGTGTAGAAGTATACTTCACTAACCGGGGTGAAAATGTAGCTTTGTTTTGCTTCGCTATAATCTCCTTGGGGAATTCATTAATCCCTGGCTTCTCTCTCCAGCTCTGGTCAAATAGTAGGGCAGAATGGGTCCTTCATCCTTGAGAGGGAAAAAGGTCTAGAAGAAAATGTTGTATATTGACCTTCGACCCGGCCAAACATGCCATTCCAAAGTGATGCACCAGAAAGAGGTGACACATTCCAATGGCCAGTAATCGAAAGAAATCGCGTAGGTGGATTGGGCTGACGAAATGGGACAAGGTAAAAGCCCATGATACACTCATAGACTGATGCACCGGAAGAGAGTGACCTCTGAACTGCATGACAGTTATTTCCGCTTGATGACGATCAAACATGCCATTCCAAAGATTGGGTGGGCGATTGAACTATTATATAACTCGGTGAGGACAGGAAGTCAGTGAGTTGGAGATCAGACGAGTTCGAGACAAGATGTGGTAGGGAAAGCCACCACCCGGCAGAAGGGGCCCCAGGCCCCCAATGGAGTTTGGAGACCCGTTGGTGACAAGATGCCACAGAGAAAGCCCGCACCCAGCAGAGTGGGCCTCTGGGCCTCTGGGCCTCCAGTTGAGCAGCCCTGGAGAACGAGAAAAACGCAACGCGGATGGCCATAAGAGTGGGGGTCAATATATTGCAGTCTTTGTTCGTTCTCCAACTCCTTCTCACACGCAAACGTTACAAATAAAGTGAGAGGTATATTTTTTTAAGAAGGTTTCGCTCGTCTTTATTTATTCCGTATGTATATTCTGCATGCATATGTATATATGTATATGTATTATGTGTTTGTATAGTTAATCATGGTCATGGCTATACAAGAAAAAGACGCCGAATTCAGCAATTGATAAGTATGGTTCAGGAAATCTGTTGCACATTTATGGACCTTTCTTATTTAGAGATAAACACATGGTTGGTCCTACAGTCGGTTAGTAGAAAAGCTTTAGTATCTCAGCATTAAATTGTTTGGGAGTCTCTAATGGAGGGGTAAGCAAATCAATCTTTGTTATAAACATTTATATATTAGAAATTATTTTTCTATAGAAGACATGGGAGAATTAATTTCCCGTAAAAATGCACCAGAAGTTAGCGTAATACAGAGTACATGGGAAATTATTTCATTATAAAAATACATTGGAAATTATTTGATTATAAATGTACTTGGAAATGATTCACAATAAAATATGCTTTGGAAATTGTTGCATCAGAAAAATATATTGATGAGTATTTTATTATTTTTTGCTATAAAAATAAATTTAGGAATAGTTTATTATAAAAATACACGGAAAAGAATTTTACAATGAAAAAATATTGAAAAGGATTTTACTCAAAAAGTACATTGGAAATTATTTTACTACAGAATATATTGGCAGTTATAAAACCATAAAAATGCGTTGGAAATTATTTTACAATAACCATACAATGGAAAGTATTTTACTCTGAAAATACATTTGAAAAATATAATTCCATAAAACTGAATTGGAAATGATTTTCCAATAAAACGTATTGGATATTATTCTATTATAAAAATATTGTAAATGATTTTAGAAATAAAAAAAAGCATTGTAAATTTAGCGGCAGTCTATCAAAGCGTTTTACCATCAACACAGGAGAAATAAACAAATTTGTTCCCATTTTGATGTAATTATAAAGTCACATTTCATTTTATATATAAGTAGATAAAAGCTGTATTTATATTTTCATCAACTAAAAATAAACCCCATTGTTAGTTATAATGGAAAAATGTTCAGGATTAATCGAAAATCGAACTCTTCAATCTTTGCTTTACGCTCAAATGCATTTGATAAAAAAATAAATAATAAAAAGTTATTTTTGCTCAACTAAGCAAAAATTAATTTTAGCTATTTTTATGCAATCAATAATTGTGCATTTACTTGCAAATTGTAAATAACAGAGGAAATTTATATAAAGTTTTGACATTAACAGATAACTAAAATTGTTTTAATCTCAGTTTAGGCATATATATATATATATATATATATATATATATATATATGTCTCTGTGTGTGTACGTGTACGTGTGTGTGTGTATATATATTTCCTGTGTGTATGAGTATTGAACATATATGTATTTGGCAAATGTGATGCACCCACATTTAAACAAATACATACGTACGCAAGTACATGTATATTTGATTTATATATATATATATATATATATATGTGTGTGTGTGTGTGTGTGTGTGTGTGTGTGTGTGTGTGTGTGTGCGTGCATATATATATGGGGGGCGCATGCGGCAATGTAGGTTTGAAAATCGTATATATTTATCACATGTAATTGTTTAAAGGTAGATATATATTCATCGATGTTGATCATGTCTTAAACAATCCTGTCTAAACGCGTCGGTGGAATTAAGGTGCAATTAATTAATTAATTAATCAATCTTTTCCCACCCCTTTTTATGTACTTTTCTTGCCGTTTTCTTTATACAACATATCTGTCAGATTAAACCTCATACATTACTTATGTATATATATATATATATGAAATTTGAAGAAAATGAAAAAGACACTCGATGAGCAGATTTAAAAGTCTACTGGGGCTGTAGAATGCACTGACTGCTTCTCTGCCGAGGGGTAAGCCCTGTCCAACGAATGTCCTGAGTATGACACTAAACAATCTTATGGTGACGTTCAAGTAATGCAGGTGCTTGGGAGAATACGGTGTACCCAATCATTGCCATTGCTCCCAGGTTCACTCAGTCCTAGAGTGATAGGGTCCTATCAATGGGTCAAGTAGAACTAAACTGCGTACTTATGCTAAATTGAATTACTTTAAACAGAACTGTTTTGAGTTGTAAACGGTGTACTTATGCTAAAGTGAATACTTATACTAAACTGAATTGTTTGAAATAGAAATGTTTTGACAAAATTTATCCCTATCCTGAAATGAATTCATTGAATTAGAACTTTTTGACGAAGCAGAGATTTAAGGAAGAATCGAGACCATCCAGACCAAAGCACTACAAAAATCAGTTTGAATACTAAGGAATGTCCTGACGATCTGAAGATATTTGCTGTCACTGAAATCCCAGAAAAAAACTATCAGAGCTTATGTGTTATACTCTCAAGGAGTAAAGTAAACAAGAGTTCAGGTAAAGAATCGAGATCATCAAAGCTATTGCTAAAATTTGCTTTGATATTTAAAAAAGTCCTGGAGATCTGTGGAAACCAAACTCTAATGAAAAGGGAACCAGTCGGAACTTATATGGAAAACTTACAAAGAATAAAATGATATGATTAAGATCAATAACGCAGGTTTATGAGTTATTGATAATAACCCTTACATCTCTAAGCCCTTCAACGGCCGTCGACTTCAAACCCAAAGCTTCTGGTTCAAAATATGAGAAAATGTAAAATCTTGTTATTTTTTATTTAACTGCTTTACAGATTATTAAATAACAGGTTGCAACAGTTTGTAGACAAATTAAAATGTATTAAAAATGATAAAATTATATATAAGATTGCAATATTTTACTGAGAATACCTATGTAAAAGTCGGGAATTCATAGCTTAAATTCCGGCCGCTCGGGTACATAATCCTTTAGTTAGTAGCGAAAGACTGGTTGTTGGGTTCAAAGGTTTTATCTTCCTTCTTTATCATTCTTACACTTTCGATACATTTTACAATCTTCACTTTATACTAAGCTTACTGCTCTTTTCGGTTCCTTCAAACGCTGCATGTTGTAATTCTAACTATATATATATATATAGAGAGAGAGAGAGAGGGAGGGAGAGGAAGGAAGAGAGAAATAGATTGATAGATTGATAGATATAGATTTTCTCAACACCCTTGGCAACCAACAGGATTAGACCCAAGAGCAATAGTTTAAGAGGAGTAAATCTGTTTGGAATTTAGAAGATTCCTTTTCCAAGACTGGTTGTCTAAGCAGTGCTAAAGAACCTATTACGCCTTTCTATTTACTCAGAGCTGGAGAGAGAACACGTAAATGAATGCCTTTCCGAAGGGCATAAGCACGAAGTGAAGAATGATTAGCATCTTCTTGGATATGATCTTGGATCGCAGAATCCATTTCCTATAACGATAACCGTTATACTATGCTCTCCTCCAAAGAGACTGAGATAGATCGATAGATAGATAGATTGTGGAATATATCATATAACACTTTTTATGCATAACTAACTTTGTGATGCGCTTCTTTTTTTATATTCCTTGGTATATATATATATATATATATATATTTGTGTGTGTGTGTGTGTGTGTGTGTGTGTGTGTGTGTGTGTGTGTGTGTGTGTGTGTGTGTGTGTGTGTGAAGTCTTCCACGAGCTGGTTGTGACACAAGATCAGTTTCTCAAACAGAGTTTAACAGGCTTGAATTCAGAGTTTTCCTTCTGCTAGACCGGTTACTATACCAAAATTAAAGAGCACAGTCTACCCTACTATTTATTAATAGTTGGAAGGAGAATATTTAGATTCATATCTTCCCCAACGGTATTAGCGCTATGTGAAATATCATTCAAGATTTGAACTCAATTTGCCATGTCTATTTCCTTCGACGATAACCATTACACCACAGGCATCTCTCTCTCTCTCTCTCTCTCTCTCTCTCTCTCTCTCTCTCTCTCTCTCTGTATGTGTGAGTGTGTGCAAGAATTAACTTAGACAAGTTATATGAACAAAAGAATATCGACTTATTCACTCAATGATCAAAATTACGCGAGATCTATAACCTCTGCAGTATAAATACATTACTTATATAACGGCTAACTTAGACAACTATTTACTTAGATATTTCACCAGCAACAATCAACCTTTAGTGATTTGGTTGTCAAACTTTATTTAACCCAGCAAAAACCCCATCAAACCTGAATATTGGGAAATTTAACCCAGCGCAAAGTATTTGGATCGTGACATGCCATCTTTGCATTATTTCACGCGTGAGGGTCCTCTAAGAAAATCTTCAATTCTATTATTCAGATCTTTCGGATTAAGAATTACTTCAGGAAATGCTCTTACGGAAGAGATTAAGATTAAAAGTGTGGGCAATGTGTTGATAGATAGGAAACAGGTAATCACATGATGATTACGCAGCATAACTGCACAAATTTTATTCAATAAATACTGGAATGCATTCGTAAAAAGAATCTATCTATCGATCTGTCTGTCTGTCTGTCTGTTGGTCTGTGTGTACATCTATATGTTTTATATAATTCTTCGTTTATCTCATATGTCTACGTATCTATCTTCTTATATATCAACATTTATGCATATATATATGCATATATATATATGTGTGTGTGTGTTTGTGTGTGCGTGTGTTTAGTTGGGTAGCAGTCTTTCATTTAAGCATATTTGATTAAATAACAGATATATTTTGTCGATATAATTTTATTAGGGTCCTTTCAAGTTTACCAACAAAACACTTGTCCAGAAACTTGAAAGGATCCAAATAAAATTATATAGACAAAATGTGTCTTTGTTATTTTATGACTCACGCTTATATATATATATATATATATATATATATATATATATATGTGTGTGTGTGTGTGTGTGTGTGTGTGTGTGTGTGTGTGTGTGTGAGAGAGAGAGAGAGAGAGAGAGATTGTGCGTGTGTGTATATCTATATATATGGGTTTAAGTATGAGTCAATCTCATATAATTTGCTTTATCTCGCCATCCATCTATAAACCTCTATAAACCTGCCGATATATATATATATATATATATATATATATATATATATATATATATATATGGTGGGGGGAAGAAATGAGTAGAATCTGACAGGATTTACGTAGAAAAGGTAAAACAGAAGAAAAATTTGCTTTATGGTTTGCTTATTTGCTAACGTGATTTGAGTTCTATCTTTTTTTGAATGCAAAAGTGTTTTTTATGAATTATTTTAGAATGAGAGAAAATTGTGAAAGATAAATTTTGATTGAATCAGAAATCTTCATTAGGGCTGGTAGGTCTTGTTACGTGAAAAAAAAAACGGATTAATACTGGTTGATAGGTTCAAATCGCATCATGACCTGTGATAGAATTTTTTTGAAAAGTAAATGGCATTTTTTGGTTTGAGAAACGTATTATTGACGTTTTATTGCTTTGAAATATCAAGAAAAAGGGGAGCTAATCTTTTAGTTTTGAATCCTTTTAAAAATATTTTTTCTGCGGATAGTGAAATTTTGAAAAAACCTTGTCGTTGTGATATTGTGTTGTGGTGGGCTATGAAACATGCTTTAATCATTCTTCTTTTATTTTTGTCATGAATGAAAGCAAATATGGTAGAATTTTTAAAGTAAAAAGTGTGGTTAGTTAAAATGTTATGAGAAACTGAAGATTTTGTTGTGTTACCAGTTTTAAAATCTTTTATTTTTCATAGATTCTTTTGTTTGAATTTTTGCATGTTTTGTACCATATGACCAACGTTTTCTGTTGTAAAGAAAGAAGTCCGCAGAAAAAGAAATACTCAAACTCGAAGGTAAGGGAAAAAATATAGCAGTCATTCAGCTATGATCACTGCAACTCAAAAAGTTCCTTCTTCTCCCTTCCGCTCGGTGGTGACGGTGTGTGTGTGTGAGAGAGCTAGCTGTTTGACACACGCTTGTCACAGCAGATGGGTCGTAGCAGACTGGGGTATGACAGGTCGGGGCCTCCGGAACCTTTAACGCACCCGTTTTGACAACTGCCTTCAACTCTACCAAAATCTCATTACTTGTTTTCTTATATAGAGATTTTGGAGAACAAATCGAAGATTCGCGAATGTTCGATGTCACTAGTGAAACACGTGATATTACATCTGTGATTATTTTAAAATCACGTCTAACTTTGAAGGTCATTCTGCCCGCACGCGTTAGTCTCGTGACACCTTCACAGATGGACGACAGCGCCCGTCCGTAATATTACAGTTTCTCCTATGTAAAATTTATTGCAATAATGGCAGTGGATTTTGTAAACACCGGCGTTGGATAGGGAATCTGTGTTTTTGGAGTTGTTCTTCACTATTTGTTTCATTGTTTTTGTTGTGCAGGTACTAGTTTTTATGCCTAGGTGATTTAAGTTTTTTTTTTTTTTTTCAATTAGGCTTGCAGTGGGATTTGGTTCGTAAATACTCAGGGGGATATTTATCTCTTTATAGTTTCGGTATTTGAGTTAGGTTTATTTTTATTCATATAGTGAGATGAATGTTTGTGGATATTTATGACTTTTTATTTGGCACGGGATATTGTAAATATGTGTATGTGTGAGTGTGAACTCTGTTCACCTTAGGGCTAATGCTTCTTCCTACTTGTTCTAGGTTATTCATCATACATTCGGCTTGAGCTAAAGTATTTACAAGAAGCGCTAGATCATCTGGGTAGTATTAATCCGAAATAATTCATCTGTTTTGAATAATATAGTGCTATTAAGTGACAAGCCTATGAAATCAGTAGATATCTTCACATACCTCGGTAACAACATTTCATCTATTGAGAGCAATGTCAACGTACGCATTGAAAAACAACGAACTGCAATTCACAAATTAATGACGATATGGTAATCTGATCTCATTGTGTGTATGTGTGTACATCCGTCAGTTTGTCTGCCTGTCTTAGATAATTCTGGCTTTCAATCGGTATGCATATATCTATTTACCTATTTTTAGGAGGTGCCCGTGGTGTAATGATTATCGTCGTAGGAAATGGACACGGCGACACGAGTTCAAATCCTGGACGAGACTGGTTGTATTTCACATCGCACTAATACCCTTGGGAAAGGTATGAATCCAATTATTCTCCCTCCAGCTATGGGTAAATAGTAGAGCAGACTGTGTTCTTTAGCCTTGGTAAGGCAACTAGTCTAGAAGAAGGAAAACTCTGAATTCAAACCTGTTAAACACCGCTTAAAAATTGACCTTGTGTCATATCCTGCCCAAGCGGAGGAGATGGTAAATAAGATATGTCTATTTACCAATCTATCTACGTATATATATTGTTATCCACCGACAGACTGTTTCGTTGGATCACAACTCTTCAGTGTGGCTAGACACGCGAGACGCTTTAAGCTGGGAGCAAAACTTTACGTTAGACCGATAACATACCCCTAAGTTATATATATATATATATATATATATATATATGGATATTTGAGTATGTGTCTGTCTGTCTTATTAAATTCTTACTTTATCACACTATATATCTATCTTAATATCTATCTATCTATCAATCCATCTATTTATCGATTAATCAATCAACCCTAACCCTTACCCTGTCTGTCAGTCGGTCTATCTGTCTCTCTTATGTAATTCTATATCTATATAAACACCTGGTGTGTGTGTGTGTGTGTGTGTGTGTGTGTGTGTGTGTGTGTGTGTGTGTGTGTGTGTGTGTGTGTGAAAGAGAGATAGATAGAGAGAGAGTTTGCTTTTTCAATTTTTAATCTTGTTTTTCATCAGATTAACCTACTTCTCTATCTGCTTCTGCCTTTTTTAAAAATATACCCATCTCTTTTTATAAACTTTTACAACTACACATAAATTTCAAATCAATAGAAGTTCTCCACCATAAAGAAAGAAAAGATTTCTGCGTTTTGTAATCAAATTCCATCTTTCCTTGAAGCGTTGAAACGAAACGTGTATATTTTATCACCATAGTAAATCTGAGATTATTTCATCTTTCATGATCTTTGAAAATATCTATTAAATCTGAGAACACGGAATTCGATTAGCACTTTTTCCCCTATATCCACTGTAAATTGCATCTGAAAGGCCAACAAGTACGTGTATGTAGATGCGGGAAATATCTTTCTGGCAATGCAGCCGATAGTTGAGTTATATGCCTTCCGTTAATAAAGTGATGTAAAAATAATCAGTGTGACAGTCACATACTTAACTTTTACGGTAACGTTAGAGAGAAAGAGAGAGAGAGAGAGAGAGAGAGAGAGAGAGAGAGAGAGAGAGAGAGAGAACGAAAAGGAATGTTCCAAGTTGTCTTCAAGATATTGGAAATCATGCGTTTGGAATAGGTGGATAATTTCGCAAACGAATTAAAATGTATTTTACATATTGTAATAATAATTTTGAAAAATGTATTAAAGAAAAAAATTAAAGAAAAAAAAGACAAGCTGACAAAATAACAAAATGAACTTGATTTGTTATGTGTCCTTGCTAGTTTGGAAAGGAGAAGAAATTCAGTATTTTTCTTTGTATTTTTTTTTTAAATTTCATTGCATATTTTTCGGGGTAGGGGGATTTCATTCAATTTTTTTATTCGGTTTTTTGTATTCATTTCATTTTTTAATTCCATGTTTTTTCTTTATTTTTTGTTTGTTTGTTTGTTTGTTTGTTTGTTTGTTTTTTGTTTTTTTTTTTGTTTTTTTTTTGTTTGGGTCTTTTTGTTCATGTTTTGTTTTTGCTTTGCAATCCATTTTAGTTTTTCTATTTCATTCCCGTTTTCTCTATTTTATTTTATTTTTGGATGTTATTAATTTTTTTTTTTTTCATTTTTTATTTTTTGTTTCATTCCATTTGTTGTATTTTATTACATTTTTTGGTATTTCATTTCCTGTTTTATTTAACTCCATTTTCGGTATTTCGTTCCATATTTTATTTCAATCCATTTTTGGAATTTCGTTCCATTTTATGTATATAATTTTTTCTTTATTGGTATTTCATCGCATTTTTACATCATTATTTTTGTATTTCTCTCTATTTCTTTCTATTTCATACTGTTTTTCTGTATTTCGTTCGTTTTTTTATTCTATTCCATTTTTTAAATCTCATTTCATTTTTTGTATTCAATCCATTTATTTTATTTCATCCAATTTTAAGGGGGAATATCATCCCATTTTCTTTCTTTATTTTAATTCTTTTTTTTTTCAATTTGATTTTATTTTTGTTTTTTGTTCAATATTTATTATTTCATTTCATCTTTTATTTGTATTTTATTTGATTTTATTTTCAGGTGTTGGGGGTATTTTATTACAGATTTTTTTCCATTTGCGTTCATTTTAAAGAAGGTTTTTTTTCTACAATTACAGAGTAAGTATCTATATGCATATCTAAAATACAAACATGATCAATTTTTTTCGCTTTTCCCATCTCTAGTATTTGCTATTTCCGAGATAATTATCTTCTTAAATTATTTTTTCAAATATTTCTTAAATACATCCTTCCCATATATCTATATATCAATCATAGTAAATTAGTGTGTGCCTATATATCTTACATTTCTTTTCATGAATCACCAAATTTTGGTAAGGTCACTCTATATATAATCCTGAGAGGAAATATTTCTTTTAATTAAAATCTTTAATGAATAATATCTATTACACGTAATAAACAATGAAGATGTAATAGTTACCGTCGTAGGAAATGGACACGGTGACACGAGTTCAATTCATGAACGAGGCTGATTGCATTTTGCATTTAACATAGCATTAATATCCTTGGGAAAGGTATGACTCCAATCACAAATAAAATATATGAATCCAATTATGAATAAAATAAGTAAATAGTATGGCAGACTGGGTTCTTTCGCTTTGGTTTGGCAACCAGTCTAGGAGAAGGAAAACTCTGGATTCAAACCTGTTAAACTCCGCTTAAAAATTTACCTTGTGCGGAGGGCTTGGTTATTACATATAAACAGAGATGGGCAAAATCTGATGGTGAGGCTCTTGTTCTCTAACTCAGGGGAAATGTAGTATCTCCTTCATAACCATTACTAAGAGATCTCTGGCCTGGTGTGGAGATGACTGTTCGACTTCCATATGTGGTTCAAAGAGAACAGTTTGTATATTATTAGTTTAGATAAGAAGACTCTAGATCATATAACTGTTTTCAATTATTTGTGTTAAGTATGCTTACTTGAAGACACATCTATTTGTCTGGAAGTAATGATTATTCATTACAATTTGCATTTGTTGACTGAAACCAAATAATCGTAAGCAAAAAAGATTGAGAATGACATTGTATATATATATATATATATATATATATATATATATATATATATATAATAGACACAACTGCATTTCGTTTCATCTAGCGTAACAGTTTGTTATATCATTATCTATCTATCTATCTGGGAGTACCCGTGACGCAGTGGCTAACGTATAGGATAGTGACGTTGGAGTAAGCAAGTTCAAATTCTAGTCAAGCTTCACATGACTAATATTAGTTGGCGACCATAGTCGAGGGTAACCCGAAAGCTCCCTTTTCGATAGCTACTACACCAATGTGTAGGGGAGGGTGCTAATCCTTTCCCTAGATTGCTCTACTTTACCCTTGATCCGTACCTTATAATGCTGAGTGTTAAGCAAGGAGGCATCAAGTACCATTTTTTGAGTCTTTGGTATGACTCGACCTGGGATTGAACCCAGGTCTCCCGGGCCATTGACGAACACTCTAACCCCTAGGCCAATGTCCGGTATTAATACTCTATGGAAAGTATGAGTTTGGCATTAAATAACCAACGAAAGTTGATATGTCAATAAATAAAGAAACCCAACCAAACACACACACACACACACACACACATATATATATATATATATATATATATATACTCATCATCATCATCAAGTCGTGCAGACAATAGGCACTATAGTTATTACTATACATCTTATGAGATGACTGACCAAATGAACACCTACAGCAGCAACTGGAATACCCTATTCTAAAGCCTGATTTTCACAGCTGGTTAATTCCAAAAATGCAATCTGACACTTTAGAAGAACGGTATGAAATAAAAACCTGTTTTAAACTTGCAGAAAATGACACAGAAACGTATGGAATGCTTCAGACTGCTTTTGGAGCATCTTGCATGAATCAAGCATCAGTTTTTGAGTGGCATAAGAGATTTAAGGAAGGCAGGGAGTCTGTGAGAGATGATGAGACGTGTGGGAGGAGTAAGGAGGTCGATAGACTAGAGTTGATTGGCCGAATGATTAGGGTTAGGATCAGAAAAACTATGTTGAGGTTTTAAGGGAGTTCAGGAAGAGATTCCGTCGGAAGTGGCCAGCACTCTTCAAATCGAGTCAGTGGCATTTCCTCCAGGACAATACACCAGTCCACTACTCCATCCTTGTCACAGACTATTTGACCAAGATGAGCCTCAAGACAGTTCCTCACTGTCCCTAGAGTCCAGACCTTGCTCCCTGTGACTTTTTGTTATTCCCTAAGCTCAGAGGCTGTCGTTATGAAACAATTGAGGAGATGAAAGAGGCTTTGACGAAGATCATTGATACGCTCACACAAGGGGACTTCCATGGGACTTTCCAGAAGTTGTTGGAACGTTGCAAGTGCATTGCAGCCGGAGGAGATTACTTCGAAGGGGGCTAGAGTTTCATGTGTGTACTATCAATAAAAGTGCTCATACGATAAAAATTCTGGTAACTTATCGTGTGCACTTCGTATATTAAGGTTTCGACAAATCACAAAATTTCAGTCACTAACAAATTTAATGACATCTTTTACAGTAAATACAAACATACACACACACACACACACACACAAATATATATATATATATATATATATATATATATATATATATATATATATATATATATGAATTTAACATCAACGAATCTATTTTAGTTAAACAACAAAAAACTTTATAGCATCATCAAATATCAAAGACTAATTGGGGTAAGAGAAAGTTCACCCAGAAGAGTGTAAGAACTAAATGAACAATTTTTAAAAGAATATAAATCTCTTTGTGGACCTATTCATTTTGAAATTTATATAAATATAGATATATACAAAACACTTGAAGCAATAAACGCATGTAAAATTTTCAGGAATCCACACACACACACACACACACACACACACACACACATATATATATATATAAATGTATATATATGTATGTGTGTGTGTTTGTGTGTGTGTGTGTGTGTGTGTGTGTGTGTGTGTGTGTGTGTGTGTGTGAATGAATGAATGTATGTTTGTATGTATCTATGTGTTTGTAAATACATCTACGTTTATATATGCGCAAATATGTATATGAATACATATATATGCTTGAACATATATGTAAGTGTGCGTATAAACGGATGGAGGTATATATATATATATATATATATATATATATATATATATATATATATATATATATATGTGTGTGTGTGTGTGTGTGTGTGTGTGTGTGTGTGTGTGTGTGTGTGTGTGTGTGCTTACGTGTGAACATACATACATAAATTTTTAGATATATACACATATATTCAAATTGGAGGTGAGGATGGATGTAGCTGTTTACATTGCAATCAAAACAAACATATATTTGCTCATCCTTCGATAAATAAACTTCTAGAGGTCAATTGATTCATAATGTTGCCAAATATCTTTATTTAGAAAGTGAACAATTTTCGTCAGATCCATAACCTTTCGACATTTTTATCGCGGTACTTTTTATACGGCTTTCAATAAATCTGGAATTTTATTGGCTAGTAACTACCGCAGAGGCTAGTCAATTTGAAAGAAGAAGAAGAAGAAGAACAACAACAACAACAACAACAACAACAACTTCGTTCTTGATGTCAAAGCAAGAGCCAAAAACACAACAAACAGTCATCAAACTATTTCTGATATCTCAGTATCATATTTTGACATCTTTTCAAACTAATATAATCAACGAAGATAGATTTTTTTTTGTATTTCTGTTTTATCTAGTGTTGACAAAGAGACCTGCATGTCTTTTGACGTCTTGAAGATGTTTAATCTAATTGCTCCTAATATGGGTGCCCAGTCAGTGATACTAACAATACGTGGTAAGACCCCAACAAAAAAAAGATTCCAGGATATGTCTCTAAACTGCATCTGAAACTCAGGAAAATGTGAAGTACCCCTTCATTGCCATTACTCCCAGGTCCACTCTGATTTGGAGTGTTAGTGCCTGTTTCGTTTTGTTTGGCTTCTTTGTTTGATGGCATATAAACCTTCTTGGATTATTTATCTCTTAAGCTACCCATGTAGTTGTATTATTTAGCACATAATCTAATTACAATGCTAGCTTTAAAAATATTTTCCAACAATTTTTATCCTATTTTATCCGGCTTACTCACCTCGCGTAGTGTAATAGTAATTGAGCAAGGTTAACAGACTATTACTAGAGAGTTAGATTCTTACCGGGTGCCTCATTCAACAGATCTAGTGGCACAACTAATCTCTTTGATGCGGCTGACACTTATCAGGAAATTAGGAGCATGGTTTGGTTTTCTTTCGAGATTCCAGACAGCATGTTTTTCGCTTTTGTAACTGATATTCCTGCCGTCGCTTCTCTATCTCCTTTCAAGAATAATTTTTAGATAAATGATTTTTTTATTAAAGGAAATATTTCCTTGAAGTCTCCTGCAAGTGGAAACCGACAATGAACTTTGTTTACAGCGACGGGTCGTCGCTGTAAACAAATCTCATTCACCTGATAAACGTATTTTTCATTACATTTATTCATAACATTCAATAAACCTGTGTTTCCAGACATAAACACGAGCGTTTCTTATATTGCATTCATATTACATTTTATGTCAAAGAATTTTTGCCCATTATCAACAAACAACTTGTTATGCACAAACAAATCTCTAATTTTTAATGAACTTTGAATAAGAAAAATTGAATTCAGCAACAAAGTTAATCTCAAAATTATGCGTTTAATTTCTCTTTGATTTTATTTTTCAGATAATGTAAGAAATCTTCAAGTTTTCCTTGATCGTTACGTTATCGTCGGATGAGTTGAGTGTGATACTACCCCCGCGGCCAACACCGACTTATCAACTTCTTTAAACCAATACTAATCTTGGCCAGTGATTCATCTAGTGAGTCCGCCGGGGTATTTCACATTTCTTTACGGCCACAAAAGAAATACAACCGAGAGAGTGAGAGAGAAAAAAAAACGAACAATGTGGACTTTTGTCAGCTCCAAACGCAAGAAAGGGACTTTGTGTGACGATTTTGTGCAGCTTTTCGTGCATTTGTAGACTAACGCTGGCTTGTATTTTTCCCGAAACTTTTACAAAAAGGCACCAACAATGCTGACATTTCTCGCGTTGGTTAACTGACCTCTGTGTAACTCATTAGGTCTTAACAGTCGCCTTTCTGACTTCTATTGACTCGGTCATTCTCTGGACAGCCAACCCAAAGCCGACCGCTCTCCTCTGCCCTCCGTTGTAGACTGCCTCTCCCAGTCTTTCTTCGTCCACTGGCCCCTGTCTTCTCTCGGACCTTCCTTTCCTCCTCTACTTCCGGACTCGTCGGAGATCTAGAGTTCAAGCCCTTTGTTTGGGTTTCGCGCCAAAACAGACAAAGAGATCGTCTGCTTGCCATGCCACCCACATTGTCACATGAGGAGCATGCAAATTTTGTTACATATGTAACATATGTTACGACAACAATGTAACTGACCGCTCTGTTGCCGTTGCCTTGAATACATCGACAACTTCCGTTGAAAAAGAGTAAAATGGGTAGTCCAAAGTATACTGTATCGTGTAGTGAGGCTCTAGTTCTGAAAATTTAGGAATGAGTAGTCATACTTTCGTTGCCAATACTCCTGAATTCACTCTGACCCGGAGTGGTAGAACCTGTTAAGATCACATTTTAAGTCAAATAGATTTGCCTGATATTATACCCTTACTTGTTTGATATGATTGGAAAGATACATTTTCCTATTGCATATAACCGAAAACCATAACTGTTAAACTGATTTCAGTAAAATATAAAAATAAAAATAACCCAAGAGTCGATCTGCCATATAACCAACCAATCAAACGTAACTGTATTTTTGCTGTGTTCAGAAATGTTGTATATTATAGTACGCATATTTTTTTGTTATTTATATATCAATGAAACCTGACCAGTCTATAGATCAAATGAAGATATATTTACTCAACAGGTTTTCTTGTAATAGGATCTTTCATAGGCTTATATGAATTGAAATAGATTTCTTAAAAAGAAACTTAAATCAAAATGTTACTCAATAGAAGGACAACGCCGGCATTTTACTTACACGAAGTATGTTCATGATAATTGAGACTGAAACTGTATTTAACATGTCAAAAATTACCAATGTGTTATATGATTAAGGAATGATTTTTTTATATTAATCACTTTTCGTTAATTATATCTTATTATTTAGTTTGGCAAGGCTTTGAACTAATCTGGTCTCTTAGTCCAGGTGCATATTCAGATGGTGCTGTTTTACGTGCGGGCGGAAAAGATACGACAATCATCATATGTCATATTAAACCCTCAAACAGGAAATGGGGTTTGAGTTTGCATGAAGTCATGCCAAGAAGAGGTGAGGATTTTGAAAAGAAGTAGTTGAGTTTTCTGCCGGTGAGGAATGCAGTTGTTTGTTGTTTTTTTTCGGACCTCTACCGGCAGAGATCTTAAACACCTCAAGATGCGCCTCACATGGTGGGGGGTCAGCATAGTATGGTTAGCATAGGTTTTTAAGAATTGTGTCTTTCTCCTCGTGTCACCAAGGACCGATGGAGGTGCCCGTGGTATAGTCGTTATCGTCGTAGGAAATGAACTCGGCGACTCGAGTTCAAATCCTGGACGAGACTGATTGCATTTCACATAGCGCTAATACCCTTGGGAAAGGTATGAATCCAAAATATTCTCCCTCCAGCTATGGGTAAATAGTAGGACAGACTAGGTTCTTCAGCCATGGTGAGGCAACTAGTCTAGGAGAAGGAAAACTCTGAATTCAAACCTGTTAAACTCCGGTTCAAAATTGACCTTGTGTCATATCCTGCCCGAGCGGAGGGGTTGGGTAAATAGTACCAAGGACCGAAGCCAGAAATTAATAAACCCGTTCTTATTCGAAACGGCCGAGTCCGCCTGTATTTGTATATGTATATGTATTGCTGTTGTTATTGATGCCATTATAAATATACACCAAATGAAAGAAAACCTCATTTTCAAAACAGTAGCATTGGAGTTCGACGCACTTATTTCTACGAGTTTTTTCCTTAGTAAACACGCGTTTGTGATGAGTTATGAAGTGCACTTTATTACATTTAATCTTCGGAGGTGCCTGTGTTGTAATGGTTATCGTCATAGGAAATGGACACGGTGACACAAGTTCAAATCCTGGACGAGACTAATTGTATTTCACATAGCACTAATGCCCTTGGGAAAGGCATGAATCCAGTTATTCTCCCTCCAGCTATGGGTAAATAGTAGGGCAGACTAGGTTCTTCAGCCTGGTGAGGCAACTAGTCTAGGAGAAGGAAACCCTGAATTCAAAGCTGTTAAACTTCGCTTAAAAATTGACCTTATGTCATATCCTGCCCGAGCGGAGGGGTTGGTAAATATGATTACATTTAATCCTCAAAATTAATCCTTGACACAAAAAGTAGTTTACGAAATAAGAAAAACCTGCACGAAGCACAGTGTGGTGTGTATGGGGGATGCTGCCCTTACACAATCCTCTGTTTCGCCTAAAACATTTAGTTAAAATAATACCGAGACGACTTCCTTTTTTTATTGAACTTGACGCGTCTCAACCATTTTGCTGCTTTAAATATACAGGTAGACTCATTTTTTAGATGAATCATACAAACCCCTTATCTTGATATTCTCTTTTGCATCTCATTTATATTACTTTCTATCACAACTATAAGATCATTGTTCGCTAACCGTTTAGCAAGCAATGTAGATAATAAAAAAACAATTAAAAAAACGCTCTAAGCTTCCGTCAGGATTTGATTTTCAGACCTAACCGATAAAAAAAAAAAAAAAAAAAAATGAAACGCAGTTTCTTCCAGGCAGCGGTCACATCGATACTGCTATATGGATGCACTACATGGACGCTAACAAAACGGCTGGAGAAGAAACTAGATGGCAATTACACAAGAATGCTGCGTGCAATCCTGAACAAGTCCTGGCAGCAACACCCCACAAGACACCAACTGTACGGCCACCTGCCCCCTATCATGAAAACTATTCAAGTTAGGCGAACCAGACATGCAGGACATTGCTGGAGAAGCAGAGATGAACTCATAAGAGATGTACTCTTATGGATCCCCACACACGGCCGCGCAAAAGCAGGACGACCAGTACGAACGTACATTCAGCAGCTATGTGAGGATACAGGTTGTTGTCCTGAAGACCTACCTAGGGCGATGAACGATAGGGAGGAGTGGCGAGAGAGGGTCAGGGATATCCGTGCTGCCAGCACGATATGATGATGATGATGATGATATATTTGGACATCTGTCTTTCAACGGCATTGACTTTGCCAGTTTCCCTACCTAGACTTTACCATCTTATCAGCACTATTTACATAAATGTCAGTTTTGTCGGCTGGGGCTGTAGAATACACCGTCGCATCACTGCAGAGGGGTAAGACTACAACTAAACGAGTGTCCTGATTATAACACTCAACGGTCTGTTATGAAGATCTTGTACTTGAGTTTTGAGGAACGTTGAGTCATTTTTATTACTCTCAGGTCCACTCTAACCTGGAGTGGTAGTTAGGGCCTCATTTATGGATCAAATAGAATTATTTAATCTTTTACATAAAAAACCGTTTAACTGTTTGCAAACATATTGATTAATGGTAAATTGAATTATTTTTATTATAAAGCAATGATTGAAACTATTTTGTTGTATGCAAACGAACAGAAATTTTAAAATAGAATTATTGGTGTTGGATAGCCATACTTGAAACCATTTATTGTCCTGAGTATGATTTTAAGCTACATCTAATAATAAGGGTCGTGTATTGAAATCAGGGGAATGAGGAATACTCCCGTCATTATTACTATTATATTCAGCTTTACTGTGACCCACTGCGGTAGTAACTGTTAGGGTCTCATCTGTAAATCAAATAGAACTAGTATTATAGGTATGACGCAAAACTATATCTATGGTGAGACTCCAGCCCTAAAACTCTCGGAAATGTGGAGTACTTCTTTATTGTAATTAGTGCCAGATCTACTTTGACACGTAGTGAAAGTACCTTTCATAATAGAAACTATTAGCCAAATAGAAATATTTAATCTTTTACTATACTTGAAACTATTTATCGGTGTACAAAGGACTGGTGTTAGATTGAATTATCAGTATCACATCTCAATACGTGGAAACATTTAAGTGCGTGCAAAGGAATTAATAATTTTCAATATAATTATTAATGCTAAATGGCAATATATGAAACCATTTAACTTACGTGCAAACAAATGATTAGTTTTAAGTTAGGTAGGAACACTCGATAAAAAGAATTACTAACATTAAATATCAATACTTGAAACCATTTAACTGTGTGCAACAAATAAGCACAGGCTCGTTTAAAAATAATGTCATAATCCCATTTATGGATCAAATAAATCTGTTTGAAAATTATTTGTATCATACAGGAACCTTAAATCATGTAACCCTGTACAAATTTTTAGTATTAGACTGGAATACTTGAAAACATATATCTACATGAAAATGAGTTAGTTTCATTTAATCTGTTTGGTTTGGTTATATTTTATGGTATATCAACCATTGTAGGTTATTTAATGCCAAATCCTCTCCTTACATATATTACTGAGACAAAAAATTCAAAAAAAGATTGCATGTTCCGGAAGCTGATATTATAACTGATAAAAAAACATTGATTTCAGGTCTCTTACTCAAAGGATGCATTTTTACAGGACGTGTCCTAAATGATCACTATTGGGTTAATGACACACTTGAATTCGTCGAGCAAAGTTCTCAATCACACTGACGTACTCTTTTTCCAGTATGGCATGTATCCCCTGATTGAGGGCCCCTTCAAGTTCATCAATGGATAGTGCGTTGTTCTCATATACGTTGTTCTTCAAGAACCCCCGGCAATAAAAATCTGGGGAGTTCAGATTGGGTGAACGCAGAGACCACTCGGTTTCTGCTTCGCAATGGTCGAACCACTCCATCGTGATGTTGGCTATATATGGAATTGCCCCATCTTGTTGGAACCATTGAAAATCGATTCTCACCATGTGTTCCAAGTGCCCTCCAGAACTTGTTCAGTACATCAATGTTACGTTCCTTTGTGACAGTGACTGCCACCTCATCAACAGTTTCAAACCAAAACGGTCCGATTATTCCATGTTTTGTGATGGCCACCCAGGCCGTGCATTTCGCAGAGTTCAAGGGCCGCTGAAGCACTTCGCCTGGGTCTTCTGCACCTAAATACACACGATTATTGCTAAACCAAACAACATCAAGGAAATCAGGATCCTCTTCAATCTTGTTCTCGAACCTCTGGCACATCACTAAGCCGTTTTTCTATATCAGCTGGTGCGAGTTTCTGCTTGATCTGGATTCTGTATGGGTACAGCTGAAGATCCTTCTTTAGGTTTCTTTGCAACAATGCATGTTAAAGACCAAGTTCTTTGAAACGTCTTCGAAGGGACTTTTTTGGACTCCTTCCGACAGAATCTCTCACCGTATGCATATTGTCAGGATATCTTGCAGTCAACTTCCTACCAGATCTGGGGTTTTCTGCCTTCTTGCTGGGGTTGTTTCCTGACCCTGTGGCTTGAAATTTCTGTACCCAAGGATAGATTTGTGGCGGGGGGTGATAATTGTTAAAATTAAAACTTGCAGCAAAACTTTGCTTGCAGTTTTGAATGATTTTGTTTCAAAATAAGTAGTGACACAAAATATTTTCCTCTTTTGTCCAAGGCATTGTGATCAAGGATTAATGGTTGTTTTCGAATACTATTTTCAAATCTAAAACAAAAAAGAACAAATTATTATTAGTAGAATTAATAGTAATCATATTGGGGGTGTCCTCGTGGTGTAATGGTTAAAGCGATGGACTGCGGAATCATAGTAAGCGAGTTCGTACTCCAGTCGTGCTATTACGTTCACTTTCGGTCATTTACCCTTGGGAAAGGTATGAGCCCCTTGTCCTCCCAACTATGGGTTAAATAGTACCACTACTGTTCTTTAAAGAGAATAGCTTTGGCATTAGATAACCTACAAAGGTTGATATGCCATTAAACAAAGAAATCAAATCAGTAGTCATATTGGTCCCGTTTGTAATTAAACACACTGCATTTTAAATATATGTCATTTGTAAACATATTTTGTTGATAACATTTTTTAACGAGCCTGACCTCTTTTTTATTTTTGCACACAGTTAAATGGTTTCAAGTATTCCTATCTAACCCGAATAATTGTATTTACTAGTGAAATGATCACAGGTATTTCTATTTAACACTAATAATTCTATTCAACATCATTCATTCGTTTGCACACAGTTAAATGGTCTAAAGTATTGCTATGAATCCATAACAATTCAATTATACACCAGTAGTTTGTTTATACACAATTAAGTGGTCAAACACTTCTGTTCCAAACAATTCGATTTATTATCAACAATTTTTTTTCACAGTTTAAATGGTCAAACAGTACGATTTGACCCATAGATAGGACCCTATCAGGTGCTACCGATCCCGGTATACATGGGAGCAATTACAACAAAGGGGTATTCCACATTCCCCAAAATTCTAGGACTGGTGCCTCACCATCAAATTGTTTAGTGTCATAATCAGGATACTCGTTGTGGAGGGTCTTAAACCTCTGAAGAGATGCAGTCAGTATACTCTACAGCCCCAGCCGACAGGGCTGTAATGAAAACGTATCATTTTGTATAACTTACAAGTATTTAGAAAGGTTACTTGAAGCTAGTATTATATATATATATATATATATATATATATATATATATATATATATATATATATATATATATATATATTACCATCATTAGTTACTTGAAATCATGTAATTGCTTCAATTGCTAGTTTCTGCATTAGATAGACAAGGGTTGACATGCAATAAAACCAACCAACCAACCCTCCGACCGTCATACCCAGAATTTAGATGGTTAAAGAATAACGTTCCACGGAGAAAGGCAGCACAAAATTATCTTTCTATTTCAATTCAAACTTTAAATTAGTGGTTAATGGAAATTATATTCAATACCTATTTTAAAGTCTTTGAAAACTAATATAACTATATTTGTTATGCTTTAAATTCGGTTTTATTTTCAATTTCCTATTAACTTACCTGAGTTTACACTTAATTATTGGCTTATTAACCATTCTATGTGCGCGGCGTGTTGCTAAGAACGAGTTAAATTATCAAGTGAAAAATTCGAATCACACCTTTAGCGCTAAACAATATGGCCATCGTCAACTGCTTCAATGAACAATGGCGTCGCTTGGTAGAATGTACGATTAGACGTGTTTCCTTCGTGTTTAATGTAATAAAATACAAGCGGGTCTCTCTTGTCTGAGTTGATTATTCGGATGCACAATTAATGCGATTATACACAGCTTTTAAATTTAATTATCATCAAGCATTGAATTGAATTGATTAAGCGAAAATTTTACGCTTAAATGAGATATCTTTGGAAGAAGCATATTTGAGTCGCGTGAAAACAGAAACAATTTTATAGAAATAAATGAAAAAAATATTCGATAGTTGAAAGTTTATAGTTCGACAAGTTTGGACTCTTTCAAAGAGATAATTTCAAATGATTTTTTTGTTCTCTCCTCCCCTTCTCTCTCTCTCTCTCTCTCTCTCTCTCTCTCTCTCTCTCTCTCTTACACACACACACACACACACACACACACACACACACACACAGAAAGAGAAACACTCGAACACAGCGAAATTTTGGCGAAAGGGATTTAGTTGTTCGACCAATATATATATATAAATATATATATATATATATATATATATATATATATAAGTAAAGTTGGAAACCGTAATCGAGAGTAACCCGAAGGCGCCCTTTTCGATAGCTATTACACTAAGGTGTAGGGGAGGGCGCTTAACATTTCCTTGGATTGATCCACTTTACCATTGATCCGTATCTTATAATGCTAAGTGTTAAGGAAGGAGGCATCAAGTACCATTTTTTAGTCTTTGGTATGACTCGATATATATATATATATATATATATATATATATATAGTGAAATTGCTGAGCTGCGTCCCCGAAGCAAGTGAGTTTGTACTACTGTTGCGCAATTATATTTAATTTCAGAGATCTATTCTCTAAGGAAAAGTATGAACCTCCTTATTCCCTGGTATAGGTTAACAAGTATCACTGCTATTTTTCTATAAGGATAACTTTGGCTTTAAATAATTTCCGAAGGTTGATATGCCATTAAACAAAGAAACCAAACCCCACCTGTTCTAACAGGTGGTTGCCCTATTGGTGGCACTAAAACAACCCTGACTGCGATGGATTCAGAGGATTGACCGCCCCTTCAAACAATGGCTCTTCTATGATAACATTAAACTACATCTGGAGGTAAGGCTTCAGTTCTGGTGTGAATACCACCCTTTCATTGGCATTCATCCCTGGTCAACTATATAACATCAATTGATTTTCTTATTAAACCAAAAGTGTCAATTTTGTGCAAAAAAGAAGAGCTTAAAATAATGAGAGTTTAATTTACTTCTTTTTTTTAACTAATCAGAGCTTTAAAAAATCTAATTCCTGATTGATCTTTGGAGAAGATAACAATTTTCCTCGCAAAATAAGTAGGATCCAAATCCCAAATAATCAAAGAGTCTTTTCCCTTCTAGATTATAAGTATAAAAATGAAATATACATTTTATAACCATTAATTGATTATCAAATCTATATTTTATATTTCATATCATCTATTATCCTAATGTTGTTCGCCATGTCGGCTGGGGCTGTAGAATACGCCGACTGCACCTCTGGAGAAGGGCAAACCCTCCCCCACCCGAAATGAGGCCACCTGTTGGCCGTGGGTGGCGACCCGTAAGGCGCTAGGACGGAACCCTTGTGGTTGAGCAAACAGAGTGGTCAATGGCTTGCAACACATCACTTTGGCCCTTATTTGGTCTGACGGGCGGTCGGATTAGGCCTGATCTGATCAATCGGCTAGTCTCGACATGCCCGAGCACATATGTGTGATTTTCTTCCGATTGTATCATGCAATCTGCTCTTGTAGAACTACTCGATCTACTTTTGCGGAACTATTCGCAACCCTTTATTCCATGATGAGGATGAGGGTCAATTGTGCTGAGAGGTAGGACTTATGAGCGCTGTTAGATTGTTGTGTAATTAAAAGCAGAATTTGGCAGAGGTTCAGAATCATACTCTTTGCATGAGTAAACTGGTATTGTATTCCCGTCTCTGCCAATCCAAACGGTTTGCCCCCTAGATTCATTTCCTTCTCAAGTTTGACTCCATGATGGGTGATGGGGCATTGGACCAGCGAAGAATAATTACCACTCATGGCTTCTATCTCAAATAAAAGATTTAAACGCGCATTTATAGATACTGACAATTCAGATGATGACATTCAGGTGCCTTTCTCTAGATTCATTGTAATTGAATCTACGGAAACTCCCATTACACAACTGTCACTATTTATAATCGAAAAAGTTATTTCCAGCAACTTAACTCCAATTAATGTGAAAAAACTGAAAAACCAAACTTAACTAGTTGAGGTAGCGAAGAAAAAACATGCAGACTTCCTTCTTAAAATGATAAGATTCCACAACACAGCTATAAGAACCTCCCCTCACAAGTCCCTGAACGGGAGTAAAGGGATTGTGAGGAGTAAAGCATTTTTACTGTGTTCCCTTGAAGAAATAAAATGAGAACCAAAGAATCAAGGTGCAATGGACGTCAAAAGAATAACATTAAAAAAAGGGGAAAATGATAGAGACAAACACATATGCAATGACATTCAAATGACCTATCATACCTGAAAAAATTAAAGTCGGCTATACAATGGAGAGGGTGGAACCATTTATTCTGAATCCCCTACGATGTTATAAATGCCAAAGGTATGAACATCATGAGGATAACTGTAGAAGAAAGGAATTGTGCGGGAAATGTGGTCAACAAAATACTGATCACCATATTAATGATTGTGACTTCCCAAATAAATGTGCCAATTGTGGTGGAGACCATCCTGTTTATTCAAGATCTTCTGAGAGTTGGAGACAAGAAAAGGAAATATTGACAAACACCAAAACAATATTTCAATTGGAACGGGGAGAATGGGAAAGATATATCAATAAAATTAAATCGACATTTAACATTGTCAGAGCTCCAGAAACCCCAAATACATCAGTGGATCTTGCAGAAAATAAGGAGCCACCAACTCAAACACAGACCCCCTTGGAAAAAGCTGATCATAATGAAAAACCAATACCATCAACCTCACGATCAATTAAAATTCAAATTATGAAATCGCCCCCAAAAAAACTAGATTAAAAGACCAAAGACACCCCAATAAGACCTTCCACTTCTATTCACTCTTCTCCAAACAAAAAGCCTCTCAAAGACAAACAAAAATCAAAACTAAAGTTGCAAAAAACTGAAAATATTGAATAATCTAGACAATTTGAAAAAATAAAAATAGAAAACAGTCCTCAAGAAACTTAAACTAAATCCCAAAAGAATAAATTAACAAAGAGTTCTGAGCAAAGGATTACTAATGAACAACGAAATAATACTGTCAAACTGCCCTGATCAAACACAATAAGAAATGACCAACACAATAATACAGTGGAACTGCCGAGGTATTAAAGCCAATCATGAAAAATTACTATTACTCTTAAAAAGATATCATCCGAAAATAGTATGTATTCAAGAAACATTCCTCAAAGACATTAACCATTTACAAATAAGAAATTTTCAGTCTTATCATTACATACACAAAGATGGACAAAAAGCTTCTGGGGGTGTCTCTATCCTCGTAAGGAAAGACATTCCCAACACCAAATAAACATCAACAGTGAACTTCAAGTAATTGCTGTCAAAGCTACACTACACAAACCTATAAATATCTGCTGCATATATCTTCCTCCACATGATCCCTTACATAACCAAAAACTCGATAAACTAATAGGACAAATCCCTAAACCCCACATCTTATTAGGTTATTTTAACAGTCACCACACTATATAGGGGTGCAAAAAAAATCAACAAAAAGGGCACAGACTTGGAAAAGTTTATCAATGACAATAACCTCTGCATATTGAATAACAAAACTCCAACTTATCTCAACCCATCTACCGGTTCCCACTCGACAATCGATATAACTCTCTCTGATCCATCAAGCTACTTGGATTATATGTGGAAAGTCCATAACAATCCCTGTGGCAGTGACCACTTTCCCATAATTCTGGAAATAACACAACGAATCAAAGAAAATAACAGACCTCCCTGCTGGAAAACAAACAAAGCTAACTGGCAAACGTTTTAAAACTTTTGCAATACAAAACTCTACCATAGCTAGATACGGCCATGAGTGAAAAGTACAT
The DNA here is from genome assembly GCA_963585895.1 of Sepioteuthis lessoniana. NCBI lineage: Eukaryota > Metazoa > Mollusca > Cephalopoda > Myopsida > Loliginidae > Sepioteuthis > Sepioteuthis lessoniana. The sequence goes on from OY757915.1 coordinate 79,196,184, forward strand.
CAAATGTCCATAAAGATAGAACATAGGAATCTCGAAATTCGAAAAACACGTAACGACTTCTCAGTTCAGGTACGAAACCTTTTATTACCTTTGAGTTAAAGGTTCCGACATAAGGAAGAGAGATACACAATCTTTTTATTCTGGCTTTTTCATCTGCCCCCACCCCAACACGTGTGGCACCCGCCACAAAGGTCTCCGCGAGCAAGCGAAAGCCAACCGTCTTCTCCCGAGGCAGGTCCCATCTCAACTCTCTGGTGTCTAGTCTCAACTCACTGACTTTTTCAAAATCTCCCCAAATCCTCCTCGCGCTTCCGGTGCGTGACGTCATTCGCACTCGCTAGCCTCCGTTTACCATATCGGGCTATTGTGACATCTCTGAGTGACACGTCCGCTCTGCACGCGCGCGCATGAACACCTGTTTTAATGTTGCACCTAACTAACCCATGTGCTGAACCGAAAGGTTCTCAGCCTAACTAAACCCAACGGCATAAACTGAAATCCCTCGGCCATTATATTACAAAACTAGTCCAAGACCCACACTGTACAGTCTTAATAAAACACTTCACAGAAACCTTAATCGCAATAGCAAACGAAACTATACCGAAAAACTCTCCATCAAACAAGCACAACACTCCTTGGTTTAACAAGGACTGTAAAATAGCAATCCATGAACAAAATGCGGCTCAACGCAAATTTCAAAAAGAAACTCTCGCTTGTAACCTCAAATCATTCAAGCAGCTCAAAGCTAAGGCAAGAAAAACAATCAAACAAGCTAAAAGAACTAGTTGGCAAAATTTTGGAAACCAACTAAATTCCTCCACCAAAACGAACACAGTCTAGAAAATGGTACGAAAAATTGCTGGCAAAAATCAACCTACTCCCCTCAAGCATCTCATTAAAAACAATTCAAATGACTAATATAAAAGATATTGCTGATACACTGGCTGAGGCCTTCTCAACAAATTCCTCTTCCAAAAACTCCAAAACAGAATTCCATAAATACAAAGCTACAAAAGAAAAACAAAAGTTCAACTTTCAATCAGATAACACGGAAAATTTTAATAAATCATTTACATTGTCAGAACTACAAGAAGTCATCCAAAAATCTCATAACACTACAGTCGGACCAGATGATGTCCATTACAAATTTCTCAAACATTTACCTCCCAAATCCTTAAATTATCTTCTAAGTGCCTTCAATGAAATCTGGCGAAATGGTACATTCTCAGAATCATGGAAAATGACAATCATCCCAATACCTAAACCAGGAAAAAAAAATCTCTACGCATCCAACTATCGTCCAATAGCCTTAACAAGCTGCCTGTGCAAAACGATGGAATGCATGGTCAACAGGAGGCGCGTTTGGTTCATAGAATCCAACAACCTTTTTACCAACTTCCCATGTAGTTTCAGAAGCCGAAGATCAATAATGGACCAGATTAAAAACCTCCATAACAGAAGCAATTCTACAAAAGCAACACCTTTTAGCTATATTCTTTGACCTAGACAAGGCATATGAGACCACTTGGAGGTATGATATCATGAATGACCTGCTTAAAGGCAGACTTCCTAACATAATAAAATCCTTTCTTTCAGACAGAAAATTCCGAATCCGCATTGGCACAACATTCATTTTTTACCCTAAACAGCAGAGCCTATTTGATTAAAAAGAAAAGACCATAAAACCTTTCGGCCTCCATATAAAACATATATTGGAAGAGACTGAGATTTCACTCACAAGCATTCATGATACCATACATCTAAGCTCCCCACTTGGCTACTTAAGCAGCCTGTCATTATCCTTGACTTAAATAAACTACCTAAAAACAAAACTCATCATTTAATATATCAAGAGAAACTAAAAAACATCCAGGAAAAATATCCAAACTATCAACACATTTACACAGATGGCTCCAAAAGTAATTTTGGAACTGGATGTGGAGCAGTTCTCCACAATAAATCTCGGAAAGAATGCCTTCCAAAAGAAGCCTCCATATTTTCTGCCGAAATCTATTCTATAAACTTGGCACTTGACCTAATTTCAACAAGTAACTCAAAAAATTTATCATCCACTCAGACTCCATGTCAGTTTTTCAATCACTCAAATACACCAAACTGGAAAATCCGCTAATTGTCAAGGTCTTCAACAAACTCAACTCACTGATCCATAGCAAAAAGGTGATATTTTGCTGGATTCCAAGCCATATCGGAATTCAGGGCCATGATAAAGCCGACTCATTGGCTAAAGCTGCCATCAACATGATTCCCCATAAAAACATTAAAACTCCATATACTGACCTCAAACCTAAAATCAAACAAATAGTAACAAAAAATGGCAACAATTATGGGATGAAAATCCCCACAATAAACTCTTTCAAATACAACCAATTTTAAAAGAAAGGAAGCTGGATCCTAATAATACTAGAAGAGAAGAAACTATTTTTACTTTACGCATTGGAAACACTTAACTGACTCACTCCTTCATTCTTAAAGAAGAACCTTCCCCCAAAATGTCCATGTGGAAACCAATACTCAATCAAGCACATTTTAATTGAATGTTCAAAACTCAGCCACACCAGGAAAAAGTTTTATAAGGCGAACAGCATGAAGAAACTATTTTGAAAAATTGCTCTCAAAACATAATCAATTTCTTAAAAACAATTGGCCTCCTATTAAAGATATAGACTATGTTACCAACACCTTCGACCATCAAGTTTATACAAACAAAAAGCTTTGACATTTATATATACACACATATACATATCAGAATTTAACACTCAATGAACCTTAAGAGTTCAATTTGCCATAAAACCCAACCATCACCAACGTAAAGATTTGCATTTACAAACCATATATATAATATATGTGTCAAAAGGCTCTGGCATTAACTAACCTATAGAGGTTGATATGCCATTAAAACCAACCAACCACCCAACATAATGTTGTTTTAATGTTATTTATTATGTTAATCGTATATATATATATATATATATATACATATCAACTTTTGATTCTATTTTCTGGCCTAATTCTTATAGATACGCCACAAAATAAGGTAAGCTTTAGTTTTCAGTGACGATTACGTCAAACACCTTTTTAATGATTACTAAATCTTTCTGCCCAGTCGGTGGGGCTGTTGAATACACTGACTGTATCTCTGCAAAGGGGTAAGACAAGTGTCATGGATATGATATTAAACAATCTGATGGTGAGACTCCAGTAGTGCTGGAGCTTTGGGGAATGCAGAATACCCCTTCATTGCCATCGCTTCCAGGTCAACTCTCGTCGGGATGGTAGCACCTAATAAAGTCCTATCTATGGGTCGAATAAAACTAAAATGTGTACTTATGTTAAACTGAATTGCTTGATATAGGACTGTTTTGACATTTAAACTGCGTATTTATGCCGAACTGAATTGTTTAAAATGGAACTGTTTTGACATTTAAGTGTGTGTAAACAAAAACTATACTTTTATTAAACTGAATTGTTTGAATTAGAACAGTTTGAGGAAACTGAATAGCCTACATTAGAAAATGTTTTTGATAATTAAACTGTATACTTATGCTAAATTGAATTAATTGAAATAGCACTGTTTATTTGTATAAAAATGGATTTAGCATTAAATAACCCACAAAGATTGATATGCCATGAACCAAAAAAACAAACAAACAAACAAACATACTTAATCTTTCGTCCATATTTCCTTGATTGAATTTGCTTACTTTTAATTTAAAAATTTTAATTTTAAAATTCTTTTAATGAAAAAAAATCACTCTCACAGAATTTGTTCATATTCAACATTGCTTAAATATCTTGATAAACAGTTATTATCCCTTTTCAATTTGTTTACATCTGCGCTAGAAATATTTTCACTAATATGAATTATCAGTATCTGCTGATTACACTGCTGTGTATTTAAATACACAGTTGTGTTATTAATATTATCTCACACTAAATAGTAACAGGCACGTTGGAAAACCTTTTACGCGCATAAAAATATATTGTCGAATTGAAGCAAAATAAAGTGCTATTTTAAATATATGGAGTAGTTTCTTGTAAATTCTATTAGGGAGATATATTAATGCATTAATAAATTTTCCTTTTGTTATCAAGAAACGAGAGTTGGTATCTTCTGATTTCAGCAAACTCTTTCACTCAAATAAAAAAGCATTGGTAAATTTGTTGAATTGTGTATTATCTTCACATATTAATTCTCCATCATTCTGACCCTGAGGGGAGTATATATTAGAGTTCTAGATGGTTGTAAAATATATATGTTTAAAAAAATTTTGTGTTAGATAGGAATAATTGATACCATATAACTGTGTGCAAATTATTTGTATCATGAATAGCTATTTGAAACATTAATTGTTTACTAAGGTTTATAATCATTGGTTACTTAAAAACTTATGACTGATTGGAAAAAATGGTTATCATTGAATAGTTACTTGAAACCATAGAACTCTTGCTAGATTTCATCCAACTGATTCCATTTCAAGGAAATACATTTAAGAATGTTTAAAACTTTCTAAAATTTTTCCCCCAAGTTGGATCGCTTTTGACTATTCTCTGCCAATTGTCAAGAGCAAGAATGAGCCACAGGTGTTGCTGTCTTTGGAAAAACTAGGATTTTCAACTGCCTTTAGCACTTCTCTCCAAAGATTCTAAGAATAGAACTACTTAATTACATAAAAAAATACATATGTACGTGCACACATAACTTTAATACGGTAATTGTGATAGGTGTTTTTGTTGCTACTTTTTGTTTGTTGTTTGGTTTGTTTATTTGTTTTGATCTTTTTTTTATTTGTTTTTAGGGGGGGTGTTAGTAGATATCTTCTCTGGGTACATGAATTGCTCTTAGATCATATTTAGATAGCCGTTCCATCAGTGACCCCTTGAGCTGCATCTAACCTTATCTAAACATTAATACGGTACGTGCACACATAACTTTAATACGGTAATACGGTAATTGTGATTTTTGTTGCTACTTTTTGTTTGTTGTTTGGTTTGTTTATTTGTTTTGATCTTTTTTTTTTTTATTTGTTTTTAGGTGGGGGGTGTTAGTAGATATCTTCTCTGGATACATGAATTGCTCTTAGATCATATTTAGATAGCCGTTCCATCAGTGACCCCTTGACCTGCATCTAACCTTATCTAAACACTTCTCAATTCCTTTCTTTCTTTACATAATTCCGACGATGTCTTGTAGACATAAAGATATTTTCAAGAAGTGATAATCATTCTTGTATTTTTCCGAAAGAAGTGTGGATTATATTCTCTTTGAAAGAATGAACAACCTTTGTAACGTATGTGGGGAAAATATTGATTGCCATTGCGAAGATAGTTCCCTCAAAGAGTTCGAGAAAATCTGCCTTGGTAAGGGTATATTTTGCCAATATTCCTTGGAAATAATCGCATCATAGGATTTTGCCAGTGCCAAATAGTGTGTGTCTAATAAGATTTCTTGACATTAACAAAAAGTTGCAAGATAAATAAGGGGTGCGTATTTGAATATATTGACAAGCTGTTACAAAGGGTATGCACATCCCATTGAATATTTTGTTCACTTGAAAGTATGTATTTTACAAAGAAAAGGAATGCTTTTATGTAATTACTAGTGAATAAGTCAAAGCATTTTATCGATGTTGAAGAGGACATCTCGAAGTACTTAGAAAAGGAAGAAAACTGCAGGAGAGTAAAAGACTGTTGGATTTTCGCAACCTAACATCAGCAATATTCTAACTTGTACAGGTGAAGACAAATGCCAGTGAAAGTCTTAAATAACGAGCTGGTGCATGAGCTAAAGTAGTTTGTCAAAAGTAATCTGTACAGTTTTTCCTTACTGCTGCCAATGAGAGTATCCCGAATACGTCACTCAGCTGCATCCGCTGATGAGGCTCCAGGTCTGGAGTTCTTGGGAATGAAGATTCACCTTTCCTTGGCATTAATTCCAGGTTCAATCTGATTCGGAATGGTAGAACCTCTTTGAGCCTTATTTATGGCTCAAATAGATCTATTTGAAAATAATTAGATAGAATGAATGTGTGCAATTCATTTTTAGTAGAAACGAATATCTGCAACAATATAACTGTATAAAAATTATTGGGAACCGTTAGTTGAAATTATACTTATTTACAAAGTATAATTATTATTAGTTACATGAAATTTCATAATTGATTTAAATAGGAGAAACTATATAATTGTGTACCAATTATCAGTATTATATAGGTTATTATTTTGTTATTTTCTCTACCGGAACGAGAGGAGACAGGAAGTAGTCTTTAATGGGAGAAGGCTTCTTCCCTTCTCTCCAGTGACCATCCCCATTATCTGGCTGTATTCATATATCTTCATGTTGGATCTGAAGAAGTCCTGTTAAAATTTTTGGGGAGTTTTTTTATTCACATCAATGCTCTTAACAGGATGAAAATAAATTTATAATCTTAATGTGACCGAATTGGGCTTTTTTCTTGAAATAATATTTGCACAGTGAAATTTTTTACATCGCGCTCTTTACCAGGAATTTTTAAATATTCGAATTTTGAATAATTTAATTGTCCCGGCGTAATTGTTCCCTGCTCCAGATTTACTGGATTGAAGAATACCTTATATATATATATATATATATATATATATATATATATATATATATATATATATATATATATATATATATATATATATATATATATAATTTGTAAACAAATAGCTTCTAGGTATTATTATTTTAAAACGAGCTAGGGCTAGTTTATTTACACAGTTAAATTGTTTCAATTACAGTAGATTATGAAACACTTCCATTCAACCCATAGATGGGACCCTAACAGGTACTACCACTCTGGGTCGAAGTGGACAAATAATCAAATGAAAGAGCACTCTGCATTCTCCAAATTTCCAGGAGTGGAGTTTCAAGACCGATGATTTTAAGTCATACCAGAACACTTGTTGGACGAGGTTTTACCCCTCAGCAGAGATGTCGTCGAAATATTCTACATCCCCAGCAGATTGGGCAAGAATTGTGTACGAATACTTGAGACCATTTAATAGTGTGGATTTTTTTTGTGGGGGTGGTAATTGAAAGTTGAAGCTATAATTGTTGAAAAGAGATTCCTATTTTTTGTAAATTAAAACCACGTAACTGACTGAAATGCTCGAAATCGTATAATTATGTATAAATTAATAGTATTAGATAGGAATACTTAAAGCCATATAACTGCCATGAAACAAATGATTAGCATAGAAATAGTCATTTGAAACCATATAATTTTGTATAAACACTTGAAACCATGTAACCGTCTACAAATTATTAAATTATATGAAGTTATAATTGTTTAAAACTATATTATTATTAATTACTTAAAACTATATAACTGCTAGCAAAAGAAAACGACTTTATCCGGCATTAAATTACCCATCAAGGGCTGACATGCCATAAACCAACCAACCGTCTGTATTATCATGTATCTTTTTCTTCTACGCCATACCTACACGACAGAAGGACTAAGCATTGTATGAACATGACGTGAAGGCTATGCGCACTTAGCTTGACGATTATTGTGATAGGGAATTAAATCGAAGACCCGAGCTCAAATACCGGACTAGGCTGTTTGCGTTTCAATACATACTAATTTCTTTAATGAAGACATGATTCAAACTCTTCTCCTAACACCTCTATGGGCAAATAGTCGGGTTCACTGGGTTCTTTACCTTGGTATGGCAATCGATTTAAGAGATTGAAAATTCTAAATTCAAACCTCTAAAAAATTGACCTTGTGTCATATCGTGCACGTGGTTTTTGGGTAAATGCATATAAGGGATAAAGACTAAATTTCTTTGTTTTGAATTCGGAAATGTCCTTCACCTACACTAGTTGCCTACTCTTTACTTGAGAGTCCAGTTTTCAAAACATTGCGGGGGTTGGGAATGAAAAGATTTATGGCTCTACCAAATAGCATTTAGGCGTAGTGAGCACAAACAACACCGGACGGAATTTGAACTCGGATTGTCAACTTCCCTTTTCGGGCCGATTTCAATTACTCTCCACGCACTTCCGATATTGACATACTAATGAAATTTGTACAAATTTAACAAAAATGTAAACGACATTTATCAACCACGGGTATAAGTAACCCTATACGTTGAATTACAAAGAAGTTGTTCCATAAAACTTTTTTTAAAAAAAGGTAAGTTTCTTCTAAACCAAAGATACTGGTAATTTATTATATTAAGTCGAACATTATACAGTCAAAGCGGATAGTATTAGCTTTTATTTAGAAGGAAACTCTTCATCATTAAAACTGGAAAAAAATGTTAGAATATGTAACCTTCGAAAAATCATTACCGTAATTATTCAGGTATGACACGCACTTGTGTTTAACACGCACACTAATTTTGGACCTTGAGATTCTGGAAAAAATCTCTCGCACCGTTTGGAATTTGTAACAGTTGAATTTAACCTAAATTTAATATTCACCTTTTTTTTTGGTCAGTATCGTCTGAAAATATGTTATGTTTCTATATAGGAAATGTAAACAGTATTTAGCAGAAATGCACAGCATGTTTGAATAAAATACAAGTTTGGTTTGATTTGGCTTGTTTTTATGGCATATCAACCATTGTAGATTTTAGGTCATTTAATGCCAAATTATTTTTATACATATATTAAATATATGATTTTTAAACCCATTTTGTTGATAACATTTTAAACAAGACTGAGTTCATTTTTTTTTGCAGTGAAATGGTTTCGCCTAATTTCAAAAAAATATTTTAGCATAAGTACAGAGTTTTTATTTATATACAGTTAAACGATCAAACAGTTCTATTTCAAGCAATTCAGTTTAGCATGTCAACAATATTAAATGGTTCCAAATATTGCTATATATCACTAACAATTTAATTAAACATCAGTCATTTGTTTACACAGTTCTATTTCAAAGATTTCAGTTTAGCTTAGGTACAGTTTTTCGTTACACATCGTTAAACGAAAAAGCAGTTTTATTTAAACTATTTCAAACAATCTATTTTAGCATAGGTACAGTTTTTCGTTACACATCGTTAAATGAAAAAGCAGTTTTATTTTAACTATTTCAAACAATTTACTCTAGCATAATACACAGTTTTTGTTTACACACTGTTAAATGATCAAATAGTTATTTTTCAAACAATTCAGTTTAGCATGAGTACACAGTTTACATGTTAAACAGTTCTATCACTCCGGAGCAGAGTGGACCTGGGAGCTATGGCAATGAAGAAGTACTCTGCATTCCCCCAAACTCCAGCATTACTGAAGCCTCATCATCAGATTGTTTAGAGTCATATCTAGGACAATTGTTGGGGTAGTTTTACTCCTCAGCAGAAATGCAGTTGGTGTATTCTACAGCCCCAGCCAACTGGATGAAACAAGCTTGAAGTGAAAATCAAATCTCATAGGAAGAAAAAACATTGAGTTGAGTCATAAATAATTCCTGTTTTAAGAAAATATAATTTATTCGTGAATAATTCAACAATGCATTAATTTCAATAAATAGTATATTTGCCATTATTTTGACCTCTTGTCATTCATCTGATAGTTTGTTGATTCCTCTCAGGTAATAAATAATCAGCTGGTTTTGAGCTTAAGAAATTCTCTAAAGATGTTTTCTTCTGATCAAATGAGAACATTTTTATCGTTCAGAGTATTTTGCTGAAATCGAAAAAGATGGAAATCACTTGGTGCAAGGTATATTTAAAATGGTGGATGGGGTAGAACAAACCAGACTAAATCCAATATTTTTCCAGTGGGATTCTTACTGAATGTGACCTTGTGTTATCATAAGAAAAGCACAACTTTTTTTTTCCTGTTGGCGAGTGCGGGAAATTTTCTGAAAAGATTTTCATGCACACGTTGCCGCTGTTGAGAATATTAGCCAGAATCATGTGTCTGATTTCGGTTAAAAAGCTCAAAAGAACTAAAACCATGGGGATCACATCATACACACAGTATAACTTTTCTCTCATGAATCTCCGCTTTTGGGCTTAAGTAGCAGAGATTCATCTTTGTCAATCCACTGCCGTTTGCAATGTAAATATTCAAATAGCTAGCGGTTATTTCTTTTTTTTTTTTTTGAGTAAATACACACGGTGCCTCATATCTTTGACACGCACAGCAATGTAGCAGACTAAAAACTGCCAAATTTTATAATTATTTTTTTATGTTTGATGGGACTGTGTGCAAAAAAAGCTGTTAATAAACAATCACACACAAAAAATAGATATGAACGTACAATGAACGCGATTCCCTAACCTCTAGGAATAAATTAACCCAAGACGAGTTAACATGCGGTTAAAATCAATCAATCAACCATTTAGTTTTGGTGTCAGACTTTCGATACTGAATTGATTTTACGAATAAATTGTTAATGTCGACAATCTGTTTTTAGGAAATTGTTTCGTTTTGTTTTGTTTTGTTTTGTTTTTTTTTTTGTTTTTTTTTCAGAAATATATAGCTGGATATCCTTATTCAAAATAAATACCTTAATTAAAGTGTAGAATATGTTTGTACAACCTCCTGTAGCTACATTGTTTCGAAGATAACAAAGATATTGAATCGGCATGAAATGCTTCCGGATACAATTTTTAACCGCCTTCAACACAGGCATGAAGCGAAGTTTTCAAAGAAAAGAGGTTAAAACTGAACCCACAAGGAAAAGGAAAATTCTTTTTCTGCGAGAAAACAGAAAGAATCAAAGGAGGAAATGTCTTTGAGGGAAATACGAACAATCAATGGAATCTAATTTCTTCGAATCAAAGCATATTCTTGCATTGCAAGGTATAACTACCAGGCGTATTTTCTATAAAGCGATTTCGAACGACAAAAGTTTAAGAAAAAAAATCCTAATTTGATGTAATAGCGTTTTTAGAAAATTTGCGCAGCTTCCTTCTTTCATTTATTGCCCAGTCGCTTGGAGCTGTAGAATAAACCGACTGCTTCGCTGCAGAGGTGTAAGACTCCCACCGACACCATCAATGAGTGTTTTATATATGAAACTAAACAATCTGTTGGGGAGGTTTCAGTAATGCTGGAGCTTTGGGAAATTCTGAGCACCCCTTCATTGCCATCCCTCCCATGTCCACTCTGCCCCGGAGTGGTAGCACTTGGTTGGGTCCTATCTATGCGTCAAAAAGAACTAAACTGTGAACTTTTGCTAAACAGAATTGCTTGAAATAGAACTGTTTTGACACTAAACTTATACTAATCTGAATCGTTTAAAATTTAATTCGACGTTAAATGACCGGAAAAAGGTTGATAAGCTATAAAACAAAACAACCAACCAACCAACCATCTTTTCATTTATTCCAGCAGTCTATTACTTAAAATACAGAGAATGGAATCGGAGAACTGAGTTTAATCTGCAGTTGAAACGGTAACAAAGTTTAAATCCTAGGGCAGTTGAATCCCTTAATAAAGTCAATCCATATTGTTCCATCTGTAAGAAGTCTATTCAAGGATTATTTCTTGCGATTAGTTCTATATAACCCAGTAAAGCCTGTTGCATGACACTTGCAGAGAATGTAGGTGCCGCTTTGAAATTCTTCATTTCCCTTACATATGCAATTAAATGCAATTAAATTAAAGACAAAGTCTAGCCAAGACAGACTAAAAAATCCAAAGACAGACATCTCATAAAAACAGAGAGCGCTAAAGATAGAATGAGATCGCCAAAGTCGCACTCAAAATAGAGGAAAAATAACATGATACGGCTAAAACAGCAATGATGGTAAATAGATTGAGACAATTGGAGGTCCTTAACAAAGAGACAACCTCCCCAGACAGCGACTGCTAAAATATAGACGGACCACTAGAGATGGAGTGAGACCGCTAAAGAACAGATTGAAACTGCTAAAAGATAGATAGGCTCCTAAATGATAGATAAAGTAAAGCCACTAAAAATAGATAGACTAAGACCCCTAAAATATAGACTGAGACCTCTAAAATATAGACATTTACCACTAGCAGAGAGATAGACTGAGACTGCTAAACGATAGAATGAAATGTCTAATAGATAGACTGAGATCACAAAATAATAGACTGAGACCTCTAAAAGTCAGATTGAGAACACTAAATCATTAATAGACTGCTAAAATATGAATGCAGTAAAATATTTAATAAATAGACTGAGGATCACTAAAAGATATACTGAGACTTTGAAAGCATCGGTTGCCTTAAACTTCTGAAAGAGAGATAGATTTATCAGATTTAGACTGACATCTCAAAAAGATAGACAGATTTTTCTGAACTATAACTAGATAGAAACTCCTAAAAGGTAGACTGAATAAGACCTCTAAAAATAGACTGACTGACCACTAAAAGATAGACTTAGACTACTAAAATTTAGAATAAGTAAGACCTCTAAAATACTGACTGACTGAGAACACTGAAAGATATACTGAGACCTCTACAGAATAGACTGAGACCAATTAAAGATAAATATACTCAGACTGCTGAAAGATAAACTGACCTCTAAAAAATAGACGGAGACATCTAAAAGGTTGACTGTTACTGCCGAAAGATAGATTGCGTTAGATATTTAAAAGATAGACTGAGACCTCTACAAGTTAGACTGTGTGGGGGGGTATGTTATTTAGTTATTTCAGTAGATGGGCATTCATACTTTACGGGTATTGCTCTCTTAATTATTCCCACCACAAATACAACACAAAACTTTACAATCGCGTAAAAGAAATGGAATAGAACATAACGAACATTAAACAACAAACAATTTAATATGCATATAACAGAATATGAAAACAAACAAAATACATGATGTGTAAATGGCCTTTTGGAAAATAAAGTTTGACAAGAAGAAAATAAATTTGTTTAAAGATGTGTGTATGTTCATGTTAACGGAGTCCGTAAATAAGTCGTTCTTACTAACATTAAGTTCATAGCGGGTTTTATGATTGTGGCGACAGCGTGAAACGTTGATGAAAGAAAGTTTGTCGGGTTTTTCTTTTGAATGTGATTCTTGGCCATCTAAAGAGAGGTCATGAACTTTAGTTGAGGAAGGAAAGGAATTTGCCGGACATTGTATCGGCTACTGCTTTACTGGCTTAGTGGCTTGTCTTCGTCTTTGTGTAAGCTGTGTGTTTGGCTACCTAACTCTGTGTTATTTATATTCTACAGGTAGATCAAAGAATCGTCCTAAAGTTTTGGCGCGTAGACATTTATTGACCAATCAGATTTGTATTTTACTATTTTATTCTAGAGCCTAAATATTTTCTGTTAGTTCACTTCCGATCCTATTTTTCTAGAATGTTCTATTCTATGTTTTTAGCTGATTGGTTGAAAAATATAAAAATGTAATCTAAATGCCAATACGGTTTTGATCCTAAATTTCTAGAATGTTCTTAAGTATGTTTTTATTGCTTATTTTAAGACTAGAAAAACTGTGTATCCCATAACTGTCTACTAAAAGACTGAAAATTTTAAACAATAGATGGACTTAGACTGCTAAAAGATTGACAGAAACTTCTGAAATATAGAATGAGACTTCTTAAAGATAGATTCAGACAGCTAAAATATAGACTGGTATAGCAAAAATTTAGACTGAGACTGATAAGAGATAGACAAAGATCTCTAATAGATAGATAACCAGAAATTGCTACTATATAAAATGGTTCCGCTTAAACTTCTTAAAAATTGACGGACCACTAAATGTAAATAAACTGGGGCTGCTGAAAATAGACTTAGACCGCTAAAAGATAGACTGGCTCCACTAAAAGATAGACTAACGCCTCTGAAAGATAGATGTACAGAGATTGCAAAATATCGACTGAGATCTCAGTAGGATGAGCTGAGACCTTAAAATGATGGATAAACTAAGACTGCCGAAAGATAGACTGAAACCTCTAAAAGATAGATTGACTGAGACTGCTAAAATATAGAGGAAAATCACTAAAAGATAGATAGACTAAGACCAAGAAAAGATAGAATGAGACCTCAAAAATAAACTGAGACCACTAAATGATAAATAGACTGACACTGTTAAAAGGTGGAGTGAGAATTCTAAAAGATAGACGGAAATTCATAAAAGATAAACTGAGACCGATAAAATATAGTTACACTGAGACTAATAATGTTTGACTGGGACGCCTAAAGTATAGACTGAGACCACGAAAAGAGAGACTGAGACGGATAAAAATACTGAGACCTCTGAAAGATTGATAGACAGGGACTACTAAAAGATAGGCCGAAACCTCTGAAAGATCGCTAAAAATAAACAGACTGAAACTACCACACACACACACACACGCACACATACATGGACTGGCAATGAAAAGCATGAGACGACAAAGGACAGAAACAAAAAAAAAAAGACAAATGTACTAAGGTCTAAAGATATAGGGTCGCAAGCCCGAGTATTTTTTAATTGTTTTTTTATCTCAAAAATGCTCGATAAGTACTAATCTATGGACGATAGGGTAGTATACTACCTCTACATATAATCTTAAGTAATCTTAATCAAATCCAAATTACCAACATTTTTCCCCTCGTTCCATCAGAAAATGTAAACTCGCTGATAATTTATAATGAATTCTAAACCGTAATAAAATGAGTGTATTTTGTTCTAAAATATTAAATTACGGTAAATCGTAATACAACATATTTCTTTCACTGACACGTTTGTATCAGACTTCATAGAGTCTTTCTTTTCGTTTTTGTTTCTTTTTTTTTTTGTTTTTTGTTTGTTTGTTTTTTGTTGTCGTTGTTGTTGTTTTTTTTTTCATTCCTGTTATCAATACTTATTTGCTTTTTATGTGTTTACACGTAAAAATATTCCAAATTTAGACGTTTAAATTTAGTTACGTTTGTCTTGACGTTTGAGTTGCTACTTCGTTCTAATCAATATGTCATTTATCGAATGCTGCCAGGTTTATTTATATCAAGGAATAAAAGTGCGATTAATGTCATCGTTTTGCGCTACCAGCTGATCGATTTTGCCTTTGATCGATAACTTCCATTAACTAAAAGTAATAAGCTGTAGCCCAATATGGGTTCTTGTTCCAATTGGATAATTTCGTTTCACATAATCTATCTCTTTTGTTTGTTTCACACTCAACAACAAAAAAAGATGTCTTTTATTATGATGTATCAAAAGTATTTTCGTTTTTTGTTTTGTTTTGCTTTGTTTTTGCTTTTTTTAAAAAAATCTTTTGAAAGTTCCAGGATAAATTTTAAGAATTCAAGTGTTTTAAAGCTCTTGAAATTTTCTCAAGATGATATCATTTAAAAGTTTTCTTTGGTTTGGAAATTTGGGTTTATGGCATGTCAACCCATATTGGATTATGTAATGATGAAACTAGATTTTTCCAACTAGTTGAACCTGCTGAAGAAATGATTTCGGATTTTTCTTTTAAATCATTTTACTACGCTGTATCTCTTTGGATAATTTTACACAAAAAATTATCAGACAAAAAATATTTTCTTTTTATTAAGATACATTAAGTATTTTCGCTTCTTTAATTAACTGAATGTTCCAGGAAAACATCTTGAAAGTTCTTGTTTTAAAATTAATGAAAGTTTCTCTATACGACATCTTTCAGTGGTTCGGTTTGATTTGGTTGGTTGGTTGGTTGGTTCCATGGTTAGTTTTTTGCTACGTATCAACACTTTTGGGGCAATTTAATACTGAAATCAAGTCTCTCTTTTGTTGATCCCATTGGGGAGATGAATAAAGAATTGGGTTTTTTCCACGGCATTATCAAAATCTAACTATTTTTCTTTTGTTCATTTCAGACGAAAAAAAATTATTCTATTATGATTTATAAAAAGTATTTTCTTTCAAAATGTCACTGAAGAACACCTCTAAAGCTCTTAGGATTTAAAACTCTTGTTAAATTTCTGTTTATGGTATCCTTCAAGAGTTTGTTTTGGTTTAGTTTGGTTATGTTTGGTTTATTTTTCATTGCATGTCAATTTATATTGGGTTATTTAAAGCTGATTTTAGATCTGTGTCACAAGTTAAGTCCACTGATATGCCGTAAAACGTAACCAAACAAGTCCATTGACAAGGGAAATCAACAGTCTTTCTTCTAAATCAGTTGCCCTATTTAGGCTAGACAGCCCAGTTGTCATAGAATTTACTCTTAAAGAAGGTAAGAGATGGATTTCGGCTTTTCTCAATAGCATTTGATAAAAGTGAAACACGAACTGTCTCATCCAAAATTTAGTTTACTTAGTAATTTTCATGTGATTATTGGTTGTTGGTTGGCTGTTTTGTTTTACAGTGTATCAACCCTTTTCAGGTCATTTAACACCGAATTAGATTTTAAACGATTCACTTGAGTATAAGTAAAGATATTTTTACAAATAGTTGAATGTCAGAACAATATTATTTCAAACAATTCAGTTTAGCATAAGTATAGTTTTTGTTTACAAACACTTAAATGTCAAAAACAGTTATATTTCAAAAAATTCGGTTTAGCATAAGAACGCAGTTTAGTTCTATTTAACCCATAGATAGAAGCCTATCAGGTGATATCTCTCAAGGTCAGAGTCAACCTGGGAGTGATGGCAATAGAGGAGTACTCCGCATTCCCCCAAAGCTCCAGCATTACTGGAACCTCACCAAATTTTAGTGTCATATCCAGGACTCCCGTTGCTAGTGGGGGTCTTACCCCTCTGCAGAAAAGCAATCGATGTGCTCTACAGCCTCAGCCGACTGGGCACTTTCCTGTGATGATAATTTTTACACCCCTCGTGCCTCTGAGAGGTACGGGGGCATAATAATTGTGATTTGAGTCATCTTTATAATCAAGAAAACTTTTTTGGAATAGGTTTACTTAGTTTTTTCTGTTTTTTTTTTAATTGTTTTCATTAGAGATTTTGGATCTTACTCATGTAATGTGACTGAATAACTTCAGCAATATATAGTCGTTATGAAAATAATTACCTAAATTTCATTTCTTAAGAATGTATCCATACTATTTGTTTTTCAGTAGTATTATAGATACAATGCATTTATATGAATCTTGAGTCTTCCCACATAAGATGCATGTTTTATTCCAACAATTTCACTTTTCTAAATACCTCGGTTGGCTAAGACTGTTGAATACGCCAACTGCATCTCCGCAGAGAGGTAAGATGAGTGTCCTGATATGACACTGAATGATCTGATGGTGAGTCCCAGAGCTTTAGGGAATGTGGAGTATCCCTTCATTGCCATTACCCCCAAGGCGACTCTAGCCTGGGGTGGTAGTACATGTAAGGATAATTTACTGTGTGCAAAAAATGATTAATATGATGAAGAATTATTAGTTATAAATTGAATTACCACCACCAGAAAATCCTGCAAATACTGCGCATGACGTTCGGAACACATGGACAGCTGTTTCGACCTTATTAGGTCTTATCAGCAGTGTATACTATGACCTTCCCTACTGGAGACCGAACCACCGACCAGAGAGCCAATACTCTGCCACTGAGCTACTGGTCCAGGTTACACTTATTCATGTGCTTAATTATATCAGCTGTGTATACCGTGATCTTCCTCACTGGAGATCACGATATGCACTGCTGATAAGACCTAATAAGGTCAAAACAGCTCTTCAGTGGTTCCGTGAGTCACACACAAAGTTTGCTTGATATTCTGGTCATGGTAATTCAATTTGAAATATAAATCCTCTGCTTAAAAAAAAATAAACAAAAATCATTTTTATTGGTTAGCAATACTTGAAACCATTTAACTAAGAGCGAACAAATGACCTCTGTCTTATTTAAAATGTTTTCTGCAAACTATAAGTTTACAAATAATACATATTTAGTTTATATATCTGAATAGATAGGATTTGGCCTTAAATAATCTACAAGGGTTAATATAGCATTAACTCCAAACAAAACTTAATTAAATATTAAAGTGGGTTATTAGTATTTGATAGCACTGCTTGAATTGTGTGCAAATAGAACTATTACTCTTAGATAGCAGTATCTGAACTTAACTGAAATGAGCGATCACTTTAAGACAAATACCCTGATCCTCCCAGCCACCATTTAAAGAGTACCGCTACTGATTTTCTACGAGGATGGCATTAAATAACCTACGAAGGTTAATATGCCATTAAAAAAAGAATTGATTTATGGTAATAGTACACATTTTTGTTAATCTTTGTATATATATATATATATATATTTGTATGTTGTTTTATTAAGATTTTATATATATATATATATATATATATATATATATAAAATGTGCAAATTTTCCCGTTTTTACATGAAAATAGGTTATTTTCTAACTTCCATTATCCAGGGCATAAAAGCCAAGAGGAAAAACAAAGGGAATAATGACTTTTACGACATAAATAATTTAGAAATAAAACGTGTCATCAGGGAACAAAATTTCTGTCACGTTGTGCAATTAAGTTTTGTTTTTAAATCATCTTTGCATCATTCTGTGTAATTTTTCCTTGAAAGTAAAATATATCTAAGATTATGACTTAAGCGTCTTATCTTTAAGACGGAGGAAAGGTATTAAATGGACCATCTTCCATAAAAATATTTCGTTGGACAAGAAGAAAATACACCATATTTCTGTACTGGTCATATCCTTGAATTATAAGCAAATCTTTTTGCGAAGCAGAGTTTTTCCTCCACTCAAACAAGTAAGGTTTTCCAGAAATTCGTAGCTTGTAAACAATATACTAGTACATACTAAACCCGCTTTGATATGCTCAGGGGGTGAAATCACCGCTTTGTTGCGATTATAATCTGACACGAAGTGATAGTTCCTGTTAGGCACCCATCAATCAATTAAATAGATCTTAGATAATATTTGAATTAATTTTATCTATATTTGTTTTAAAACGTCTACGTTGTAACGAAAATAAATTATGTTGCCTCTTAAAATATTGATATTGTAATTTGACATACTAATTTAAAATGCCGAAAATTTTACAAAATTGTATGCTGTTTTATTCTTTGTAAAATGTTGCTTGAACTTTGTGTTTTAAATGTAAAGACACTTTTACCGTAAAGCCAAATTGCATATATGACTCTGTCCAATTTGTGTCAGCGTACACGGCAGAAAGTTTCGAATCTTTTCTAAAGGTTTAAAATTCTTATAGTCCCCCCCACAACAGTAGTTTAGAAGAAAACTAAACAGCCTAGGTAAAAGTCTCAATGCCACAAAGAAACACATTTTAGTGTTAGTATCAGAAGATAGATGAAAATATACCGAAAACTCTGACTAATATACCTTAGTCCTGGACTTTAACTAAGTTAAAACTTAAGGGAAAATAAAGCCCCCCCCTCTTTTTTTAAGTACACTTGGGAAGCAGCATGATGGATGTAAATGTATTTGAATAAACCCATTGACAGCCAAACTCAATTCCTAACCTGGTCCGGGACGTGAGTTTAGCGACTTAACGCTCAGGATCACCAGTTCGATCGGGGAACTACTGCTGCTCATTTATAAGAGTGGCTTCTATAGATGAGAATAAAAACAGCCATTGAAAGATAACCATGACCCACACTCAAAAAAAAAACCCAACTCTGCAATGCAGTCTATAATCAAAATCCGATTGACAGATGGATGAAGGAATGCATCCTTCCTTCCCTTCCCTAAAAAGGGTGACCTCGGATTAGCAAAGAACTGCCGAGGCATAACACTTACATCCATAGCAGCCAAAATTTACAATGCCCTACTACAAAACCGCATAGAACCCAAAATCGACATCCTTAGGAAAAACCAAAATGGCTTCAGAAGAAATAGATCCACGACCTGACAAATATTGACCATCCGTAGAATCCTTGAAGGCGTACAGGCAAAAAACCTACCTGCGACATTACTATTGGTCGACTTTACCAAGGCCTTCGATTCCATTCACAGAGGGAAGATGGAACAAATCCTACTAGCATACGGCCTACCTAAAGAAACCGTAGCAGCAATAACGATTCTCTATAGAAACACCAAAGTAAACGTACGATCACCAGATGGAGACAGAATACTTCGACATTGTAGCAGGAGTACTACAAGGGGACACTCTAGCCCCATACCTCTTTATCATCTGTCTAGATTACGTGCTTAGAACATCGATTGATAAAATCAAAGAAAACAGCTTTGAGCTGATAAAAAAAAAGAAGCAGAAGGTATCCTGCAAAAACAATTACCGACGCCGACTACGCCGATGACATAGCGATTCTGGCAAACACATCCAAGCAAGCCGAAACACTACTGCATAGTCTGGAACGAACCGCCGCAGGAATTAGCCTCCATGTCAATGCACACAAAACGGAATATATGTGCTATAATCACACAGGCAACATTTCCACACTAGATGGAACCTCTCTGAAACTAGAAGACAAATTCACTTACCTAGGAAGCAGCGTTTCATCAACAGAAAAGGACATCGACACGCGGCTAACGAAGGCATGGACAGCTATTGATAGACTATCAATCATATGGAAATCAGACCTGACCGATAAAATGAAACGCAGTCTCTTCCAGGCAGCGGTCGTATCGATACTGCTGTATGGATGCACTACTTGGACGCTAACTAAACGGCTGGAAAAGAAGCTAGACGGCAATTACACAAGAATGCTGCGAGCAATATTGAACATGTCCTGGTGACAACACCCCACAAGGCACCAACTATACGGCCACCTGCATCCTATCACGAAAACTATCCAAGTTAGACGAACCAGACATGCAGGACACTGCTGGAATAGCAGGGACGAGCTCATGAGTGATGTACTCCTATGGACCCCACATATGGCCGGTCAAAAGCAGGACGACAAGCTCGAACATACATTCAGCAGCTATGTTAGGATACGGGATGTAGCCCCAATGACCTGCCAGAGACGATGAACGATAGGGAGAAGTGAAGAGAGAGGGTCAGGGATATCCGTGCTTGCGGCACGACATGATGATGATGATGAATTTGACATAAATAGTTGAATAAAATATATAGTTGTCAACAAATGAAATTCTGTGGGACTTTTAGATACAAACGGATCACCTTATCTCGGACCAAGTGAAAATTTTTTAAAAAGAACTTGCCATCTGGTGGATTTCGTCGTGCCGGCAAGCCACTGGATGAATAGAAAAGAAAGCGAAAAGATAGACAAGTACATGGACCTTTCCAGAGAAGAAAAACGCCGTAGAACATATGAGTGACGTTATACCAAGTATAAGTGGTGGCCTTTGAATGGTTCACAAAGTCTTCGATTAAAGACTCGCGGAATTCGAAATCAGTGTAAGAATAGAGACCAACTTGACCACAGCATTGTGATCGGCTAGAATACTGAGAAAAAACCTGGAGATCTGAAGAAACTTGCTGTCACTCATACTCCAGTAAAAGACCACCAGCTAATTGTGGTGATTATAATTATTTCCCTATTTGCGAGTTTTTCATGCAAGGTTTAATAGATAGTTTTCATTGAAGTCTGAGTAACAGCAAGTTTCCTCACGGTTCCAGCATTCTTCAATGTATTTTAGCTGGTGTAATAATGCTGTAGTCTAGATGGGCTCAATGCTTCTTCTGATCTCCAGTTCTCTCAGCCTCTTTCCAGGCTTTTGGTGACCGTTCCAAGAGAACCAATTACAATCAATATCATCATCACCTTTATTTTCCGCTGCTTTTTCGCTTGCTTTTATTTTCCTTCTGGTTTCGCTGGAACAACAAGGAAATGCGTCTGATGTTCTTTTCTTCGTTGTAATTAACACGAGGTCTAGTCTTCGTTGGAGAATTGAATGATCCATTTGTATCTCAAAGCTCCGTAGAATTTTTGACGTCTCATTTCCTTGGACAGATTTTTGGTTCGTGCATAAAACATTTGTCAGCATGTCGTGCCTAGTCTTGTATTTCTTTTGCGCCTATTTGCTATATTTTCTTCTTAGATGTTCAACCGTTTCATCTCTATCACAACATAATCTGCCCTTATTATTCTTCTGTGTTTTTCAGCCTTAGTGAGGCAACTAGTCTAGGAGACGGAAAACTCTGAATTCAAATCTGTTAAATTCCGCTTAAAAATTGACCTTGTGTCATATCCTGCCCGAGCGGATGGGTTGGTAAATATGGTTATTCTTCTGTGTATTATCAATTTTTGTTTTGTCATATATTGGTTTTCATGACAGAATTGTTTGCTGCAACTAAAAGACATTAAATTTTTTTCTATAATTTCTACTTCTTGAGAGTATCTCACACTATCGATAACAGATGGTTTTTAATTGGAGTTTCAGTGACTGCAAGTCTCCTCAAGTCTCCAGGACTCTTCTCAGTATTCAGGTAGGTCGTAATAATGTAGCAGTCTGGATGGTCTCCACTTGTTCCCTGATTTCGAAGTCTTCTCGTCACTTAACCAAACCTATGGTGATTGTTCCGAGCACATCTATTACAAATGATATCACCGTCACTTTCAAATTCCATAGTTTTCGGTTCTCTAGCAAGGTCTAAGTACTTATGTTTCTTTTCACTTTTACTCTGTGGTCCGCTGGTACGGCAAAGTCCACAATTCAGTAGTTTTCTTTTTATGTTGATTCTTACTAGATCTGGTAGTCTAGATGACATTAGGTGATTTGTTTCTATCTCAAAATTCCAGAGAAGTCTGTACGTCTCCATCGCCAGGACGGATTCTCGATTGTGTTAATACTACTTGTTTGCACGTTTAAACTTTAATTTTTTGCATAATTCCCTGTGGATCAGCGTCTATACCCAGTCGTGTTCAGCTATATTTTTGCACTAATTTGCTGCATTTGCTTATTATGTAATTAATCGTTTATATCTATCATCACATAGCCTAAATTTACTATTTTATACCGTCTTTTCTACTTTTGATTTAACGTAGTTTGTCCTTACTGCGTTGTTTTGTGTTGTTATTAGAAAAGATTCAGTTTCTCTCTTTTTTAGCCATGTCCAAGTCTTCTCGTTTTAGATTTTGCTTGTTTCCCGTTTGAAATATGTATACTTTGTTTTTCTTCCAATTTTTGTTTCTTAGTTATTGTTGTTCTGTTTATCATTGAGTTGTTTGTGTAGTTTTTGGTTGCTGTAATTAGTCTTTCTTAGCGTTTTTTCATATAGCCTGCGAGTCGTCTTATCGACTCATCGACGCTATCTTCAATGCTAGTGAGTCCTCTTTCTCCTTCTTTTCTTGATACATATAGTCTGTCAATGTCATCTGCGGGATTCAAGGCCTTATGCATCTTTATTAGTTTATTATGTTCTCTTAAGTCCAGTTCTTAAAGTTCTTTTCTCGTCTACTTCAAGAATTTCCCTGTGTGTCTTACATGGACGACAGCTCAAGTGTTTATCCTTTTGATGAGATTTTTGCAATATAGTTTGATTTCGATTAGTTTTCTCGTTCTCCTGAGATACTCTTTTTTTAAATTTTTTCTTTCATCTCCACTTGTTTGATGATGTCCATTTCCAATATTCCCGAGTATTTCTTTCTTCGGCCGTCCTGATTTTTTCTTGATTTGGTTATTCTATTCCTTTCGTCAGTTGTATTTTTCCACTTCTCGTTATTAACATAGCACAATTTTCTATTGCAAATTCCATCTCTATATCCTGATTACATGTTCTTATTTTTTTATGTCGTCCATGCACATAAGGTGGTTGATATTTTTTTTGTGATTGATGAAGTTTGTTTCTCCAGTGCTTTTCCTAAATACATGATCAAATGGAATCATCACTATCACAAATAGTAATAGTGACAACGCTTTTCCATGGAATATACCTCTCTGCATTTTCCCTTAGGCTAAACTTTTTGTTCCCACGGTCGGTTTCACTCTCCAATTTTTCATGATGTTCTAGATAAAATTTCTGACTTTATTTTGGACATTTTGAGGCAGTCTATTATCTAGCTTTACAGAACCATATTGCATACCTTTTTATAGTCAATCCACACTAGGATTACATTTTTGTCTCGTTTTGTTCTCCATGAGAGCGGGTTGTTTAATGTAACTCTTTTTCTATGCTGTTTATCCATTCGGCTTTTCTGTTATGTTCTTTCCGTTCCCATATTTTCTCCCCAAATTGTTTTGCTTCCTTTTCATCCATTTTTTGGCATGTCCACATGCATTCTCCACCGACGCACTCATAGAATTTTTTTTCCTCGTTTTGAAATATCCACTTTATCTGTATTGTTTGTCCCTGTCACGGTATCTTTTTAGTCTTCCTTCCGACTGTACATTCCGATTTACCTTCTCGATTTATATTGTTTTGCTTGCTTGGCTGCTCCTGTGTTTTTTCCTTTAACGCTCAACGTATTCCCAGGTTTTTTTTCTCTTTACTTGTGGTAAATTTTTATATGTTTTCAGTCTAATTTTCCATCAACGTTTTGAGTTTCTGTTCATGTTCTTTAGGGGAACACCGATTTTATCACAGACTGTATTGGAGTCGTGCTGACATATTTCCCTATTCATTTGTTTGTATATTTCTAGTATTTCAAGGAAAGAAAACCAACCTTTTTTATTATCCTCCATGCTTGTTCAGCCTGTCTATGGCTTGTTGAATTAAATCCAGACCATTTTATCCAGATTTCTATCATTCTTTTCCTGTACTCTCTTTCTGTGGGGTTACTTCGAAAATAACAATGAAGCTCAAGCTTGTTGTCTTCCAAAGTCCATTTTCTGTGGCGGTGTCTTAGATTTGAGTGATTGCTTAGTTTGTCGTTTGTGTACCTGTAAAAAGATCAGCTAACATTCGCATGATGCCGAACACATTCCCCATGTTGGTTGTCCAGGGAGTATCTGCCAATCATGATACCCAAACCTATTGTCTGGGTCCCATACTGAATTATGTTTTGGATTTGCATTTTTTAATAGGTAGTATATTTTGGCTAGACCAGACCTAATGGTTGTTTATTATCTTTGCCCAGGTCACAGATGTAACCAAGAACCCTTAAAAAACAGTACTCTTAAACGGTTCACGAAAAAGAAATTTCTTTGTAAATTTGTTAAGTTTTAACTGCATTCTTTCTTTTTCTATTTTAACTCAGGTGTTATATTTGCTTATAACTAATATTTTATACATTAAATCTTGAGCTATTTAGTAACATTTTTGTACAGTTAGTTTGGCTCTGCTTTTTAAGAACTTAATATCATTTGTGACTTCCTTTTACTGATAAGTGATTTCCATCAAAAGTTTATTCACTTAACTTAGAAGATTACTCTAACTTTCTCCTATGTTAACTATTTCACCCCTAAGCCTTTTTTGTTCCTCTCTTAAATACCACTACAACCTTTTCTAATATTATATTTTAATTAACTATCTTTTTATATTCAGACACAAAGTACAAATTTATAAAGGCAAACATGCAATTCATTTCGAAAGTTCAGCAAGAGAATTTTAAATGAATATTTACCCCTCCGTTTGACTCTTTCGAAAATTATCACAGATAATACACCAGCCCTTTAACTTTTTTTCTTCCTTGCAGCTATCCATTTTCTTTTATGATTGTCTTCTGAACTGTGGAATTTGTATCTGTTTTTAATGTTATTCTTATTTTGTACCTTTGCGGTACCGTAGTAAAATTGGTCGAACGCAAGAAACTCTGCTTAACCACCCAAAGGTTTATTCATAACTACCATTTGTAAGTAGCCACCGGAAGAAAGAAAGAGAGTATTGAAACTGAGGCGAACGCTTCAGTCAGACAAAGACAAGAAATCCATCGAGGTAAGAAAAAAGAGAAGACACAGACCTTGAATTTTTCCTGGTTCTTACATGTTTGTCCGCTGGGTCGCGTCTAAAATCTCCTTTGGAGTACACACCCCAAAAATGGTGCTCGTAAACTTTCACCTTCTCATATCTTCGTGGATGGAGTTCAAATGTACGTCTTTACCTTATCATGTCTCATCTACAACTCCTAAAGGACACAAGACGTCGTGTCAGGGGCATAAAAATCCGCTTCCGCTCGCTCCGCACATGATCTTCGGACCTCCTGTTTTCCCTTGTTATTTTTATGTACCACGAGTGCTTTGGCCTGGCTATTTGGTTTGGTTTTGGTTATTTTGTTTAATGGCATATCAACTCTTTTTAGGTTATTTAATGCCAAAGCCATTCTCCTAGAAGAACAGTAGTGGTACTATTTAACCAATAGCTGGGAGGATAAGGGGGCTCATACCTTTCCCAAGGGTATTTGCCCGAAATGAACGTAATAGCGCGACTGGAGTACGAACTCACGTACTACGATTCCGCAGGCCAACGCTTTAACCATTACACCACGAGGACACCCCATGCTTCATAAATTTATTTATTCATTTATTCAATTTAAAATTTCTATGAGCAGTTCAATTACGTTTAAATTTTACTCCGGGCGAGGTTTTTTAATGTATGTGTATGTAGGTGTTTATATGTTCCTGTTTATTTACTTCTAACTTTATTTTCATTTCTAGTTATTTGTGCCCAGAATCTTAATTAATATATATATATATAAATATATATATATATATATACCCCTCCGAATGGGCAGGATGCGACACAAGGTAATTCTAAGCAGAGTTTAACAGGTTCAAATTCAGAGTTTTCCTTCTCCTAGATCGGCTTCCACACCAAAACTGAAGAGTACAGTCTACCCTACAGTTTACCTATAGGTGGAGAAAGAATAATTGGATTCATACCATTCCCAAGGGTATTAGCGCTATGTGAAATGCAAACAGTATTTCCAGGATTTGAACACGTATCACTGAGTACATTTCCTACAACGGTAATCATAATCCTACGAACGCCTTTGTACATTTGCATAACATGTTCGGATGCCTATTACTTAACAGTGTCTGTAAAATCGATGCTCCTCGGATATATATATATATATATATATATATATATATATATATATATATATATATATATATATATATATATATATATATATATATATATATATATATATATTGAAGTGGACGATTAACCACTTGGGAATTTAAATTCACTTTTTTCCTATCTCCACCATTGACTGTTATTTTTTAAAGTTTTTTTTATTCTTGGAATTTAAATGAATAATATACTGAGACACTTGATAAAATTCGAAGTATACAGTGGAAATCGGTAAAATAAGTTAATCATATTTATTCCCAAACTTTTTTTAAAACTTAATATACCTCCAAATCTTCAATGTTAAACTCAACAAAAAGAATTATTTTGATGCGTTAGATACGCGCCTAGGTGACAGAAATATTTTCTTAGTTAAGGCTAGTTAAAACACTTCTAATGCCATCTAATGACTAGAATGAGACAGATTTTTGTCAATTTTATATATATATAATGTGATTGGGTTCTTGAGTTTTAAGAAACTGGACGTACTAATTCTGGTATTGAGTAAAGAAAACGGAAATACCGGTTGGTAGGATACTTTTTCGGGAAGTAACATCTGACTGGAAGCATTCCTCGAATTTATTGCCGTTATCTAGTCGAGAAATAACAACAATATATATATATATATAAATATATATATATATATATATATATATATATATATGGGGGATATACATATATGGAGGATACATATATATATGGGGGGTAGTAAAATGGTAATTCTGGGAGTTCACAATTCGGCATGTTGGTGCGCCTCTTCAGTTGTTGGGTCACTCTTCAGCAGGCCGTCTCGTGCACTGCACGATTTTGGTCGGGTGTGATTCATCACTGGACATACCTCTGGCCTCAGGGCGCCGTCCCACAGGCTTTAAGTGTCTTCGGAGGGGTTTGGTTTATCGCCTAGCGCCTGAGGCGCCGTCTTTTGAGGAATGCCGACAGGACCCTAGGCATTTTGGGGACTGCCGGACGTGTCTGGGCTACGGACCGACCTAAAAAACGGACTTGTGTCACACTTGTCCGCTGAGTGCGGTGTATAACAAATAACAGTACAATGGTAATATCTGTGTATGGAGTGAGTTAGTGAGAGGCTCTTTGTGATTGGATATACTAATCACGTGATGAGCCCAGAAGTCTTGGCGCAAAAATCCAAAATCCAGTGAAACAGATTCCACCAGACGTTTCGTGAGGCGGGAACGTTAAAAGCTCTCAGAAAGACAACCCTAAGATACCAGATATCTTCTTCAGCGCGCTGGTAAGTCCCTTAAACTCAACTTTATACACAGGGAGGATTGTATATTGTTATTAATTCTTTCACGTGTTGATTAATAAATTGTTAGAATTAATCGAAGTATTAATTCATTTATTTGTTGCTGTTCGTCTTAGAATAAACGCTATACTAATACTAATTATGTATTAATAATGATGTCAAATCGTGTTTTAATGTGTGCATAAGGTAAAGCCCAGAAAAAATGGCCAAAACATTTGATTCTTCCTTGTAAGTATATATATATATATATATATATATATATATATATATATATATTATCAAGCAGTATTTGCCAGTTCGTATTTTGAATCTCGAGCTTAAAAAAGGGCAGCTTATAAACACATCCGGGTCTTTCATGTAAAATTTTATATCTGCAACGATGTGCAGCTCTAACGCTAACCAATGTGTCGTGATGAATTTTCTTGCTATATAATTGAAAAATCTTGTTCATTTGTTTTTTAGTTTTTTGCTTTGCTTTGTTTTGTTTTGTTTTTTTTAATTTCTTTTTTTTTATGTTGCAGTTTTTGTTCCGTTTCGTTTTGTCTTTGTTTTTTTTCTTGGTGGGGGTGCTGAAGTTTTTGGAATTTGATTTGTGAAATCAAAATTTTTTCTAATTTTATTTTCACAATTTTTCGTAGCTATTTTCAAAGCTACTTTTTCTGTTACTGTCTTAAGGATTATAATTTAATCAGAAAAAAAAAAAGAATGTATTTTCGGCTCGACTTTTAATATGTTTGTGCTTTTTAAAAAATAAAATATCATTAATAACTATTTTTATTCACTTGGCTGAATTTATATTTTTAAAATATTTCTCTTCATAAAAGGTAGCTTTTTTTTTTTTTTTTTTTAAATAATTATTCCATTCATTCTTCTCTTTTAGATTTTTTTGTACTCCTCTTACTGAATTTCATATCTCGAAATAGCCTAAAAATTACAGTTTTAAAGTTCCAACGATAACTCCAGCCATCTAATTGAATTCTGTACTTGATACCCGACGATGATCTGTCTATTTCTAGTTGATTTTCAATAAGTTCTGCACCTGAAATTGTTTTCAAGTATTTCTGTCCGGTTGTTTCAAGTTTTAAGAGCTCGGAAAATAAACTTAATCGTTTCAACGATAATGACTGATATTTTGCAGTTCTGTTATATATATACAACTATTCAAAAGCTTAAGACTCAAACATTTTAAACTTTTTATTTCATTTTTTGATTTTTAGTTACTTTAAAAAAATATCTCTTACAGATTAATTCTTTAGACAAATTCACGTACCTAGGAAGCAGCGTCGAATCAACCGAAAAGGACATCGAAACGAGGTTAACGAAAGCATGGACAGCTATCAATAGGCTATCGACTATATGGAAATCAGACCTAACCGATAAAATGAAACGCAGTTTCTTCCAGGCAGCGGTCACATCGATACTGCTATATGGATGCACTACATGGACGCTAACAAAACGGCTGGAGAAGAAACTAGATGGCAATTACACAAGAATGCTGCGTGCAATCCTGAACAAGTCCTGGCAGCAACACCCCACAAGACACCAACTGTACGGCCACCTGCCCCCTATCACGAAAACTATTCAAGTTAGGCGAACCAGACATGCAGGACATTGCTGGAGAAGCAGAGATGAACTCATAAGAGATGTACTCTTATGGATCCCCACACATGGCCGCGCAAAAGCAGGACGACCAGCACGAACGTACATTCAGCAGCTATGTGAGGATACAGGTTGTTGTCTTGAAGACCTGCCTAGGGCAATGAACGATAGGGAGGAGTGGCGAGAGAGGGTCAGGGATATCCGTGCTGCCAGCACGATATGATGATGATGATGATGACTTAACGTTAGATATGTGAAAAACATATTAGTTATGTGTTTATTAAGATTGGCTTAATTTTCGATGACAAAATTTTCTTTGTATAAATTTCTTGAATTCTTATAATATTGTGAATAACAAAAATTAAGTTTTGCAATTTGATTATATTTTCTGATATATTTTTTAATATTGATAAAACATAATAGTCTCAATAAAAACAGAATATAAACTTTATCTATAGATTTTTAAATATGTCGCTTCCTTAAAATTATTTGATGTAGGGTTGTTTTTTTGATCTGTTAATGGTCTGTAATATGTAAATTAGGGATAACGGTATTTTTGTTTGAAATATATACACACACATGAAAAAAAACATATGATATCTTCAACTGTTATTTATTTTTCTTCTTTAATAAATAGATAAAATAAATCATTTTAATTTAAATAAAAATATAAAGATATTTGTAATTTTATTCTCGCTGGAAGTAATATAACATCTAACTATAATTTTAGACATTTCATCTAAAGATGGTTTTTATAACGCTTATGGGTTGACTTGTAAGAATTTGTAGAAACCTGAAAGAAATTTATAATGATACCAAGAAAGTGAATTTTCTTCTTTTGTAATAGATTATATATATATATATATATATATATATATATATATATATATATATATATATATAAGCAGTATTTGCTTATCAAGCAGTATTTGACAGCTCGTATTTTGAATCTCGAGCTTAAAAGAGGCCAGCTTGTAAACACATCCGGGTCTTCCGGGGGTGTAATGGTTATCGTCGCAGGAAATGGACACGGCGATACTAGTTCAAATTCTGGATGATGCTGATTGCATTTCTCATTGCTCTTATACCCTTGGGAAAGGTATGAATCCAATTATTCTCCCTCCAGCTATGGGTAAATAGTAGGACAGACTGGTTTCTACAGCCTAGGTAAGGCAACTAGTCTAGGAGAAGGAAAACTCTGGAATAAAACCTGTTAAACTCCGCTTAAAAATTGACTTTATGTCATATCCTGTCGGAGCGGAGGGGGTTGGGAAATATGGATAAGGTCCTACCTATGGTTCAAATAGAACTGTGAACTTTGACTTTTAAACTGAGTGCAAACACTTATGCCGAACTAAATTGCTTGAAATAGAACTGTTTACTCGTTTAACTTTGTAAACGAATGACTGTTGTTTAATTGAATTGTTAGTGATACATAGCAATACTTGAAATCATTTAACTGTGTACAAACAAATGATTAATTGTAAGTAGAATTATACGTATTGGATAGAAATAAGTGAAACCATTTAATTCTAGAGAAAAATGGTCCGGCTCGTAAAAAATGTTATCAACAAAATGTTTTAGAAATCATGTTTGATATGTATATGTATAAAAAGGATTTATCGTAAAATAAGCGACAATGGTTTATATGACATAAAACCAAAGCAAAACAGAACAAATCATTGATATGTATAAAAGGGAAAAGTAAACTAACTTCGACAGTATGTCTGATATAAAAATATGAAAAAAGAAGGAACTAAGATGATTTTCTTCATCGTCAAATTATTTGCCAAAATTTTGGTTTTACATTCTTCAATTAATAGAACTAAATGTGTGAGGTTATGTGACAATACCCCCGAATACATCCCCTTCTTTAAACCATTTCAATCTTGGCCGGTGAATCATCTAGTGGTTCCGATAGGGGTGTCACACATTTCTTTACGGCACAAGAAATACAATCAAGGGGGTGGGAGAAAAAGAACAAAAAACAAACGAACAATAAGGCTCTTGTTAACTCAAGTGCAAGAAGGTTAAGTTGTGACACTTTGGATTCCTTTGTGCATCTGTAGACTAACGCTAGCGTGTATTTCTAGCGAAATTTCTACAAAGCTATTAGGAATGCCAACTCATCCTGACTGGCCTTCCCTCACTGCTACTGGACCCTATCTCATGTCGACTGGTCTCTTCTGCTCCGGTATCGACTCTCACTGACCCTCTCCATCGCCAACTGCCTGCCTCTCCGTTCCTTTGTCCAACTCTCTCTCTCGCATTCCCTTACTCACTTCCGGTCATATCGAAGATCGCGGGCCCAGGCCTTTGTTTGGTTTCGCACCAAAACAGACAAAGGGATCGTCTGCTTGGCGGACCACCCACTTCATAGTGTCACAGTTATATCTTCTGAATTATATTGATCTTACTTTTTAAAATGAAATGAAAAATACATTCCGAGATTGAAACCTGACTGACGTAAAGGCAGCCGGATATCTTATCCCAGAACCAACGTTATTCTCTGCTTTAGGGAAGGAATTTTTAAATGTATATCTTATATATATATATATATATATATAGAGAGAGAGAGAGAAATGTAACAATATCCAACTGTTTTTTTTTAATTTTTAGAAGAACTGTGATTAGAAATGTTATTGGTGAATGTACATAAAAAGATAATCGGTGAAAATTAACTATTTCAAATAAGGGATCTTATGATGTTTTAGTACTAAGAAGATAAGTTGAAAAAACTGGGCCCCTGTAATAAAAATACGAAGAGGAACATCTTGCCCTATCCAAGAACGGATTTACGAACGTACGAGGGACATTAAAAAGGCAAAGAGAAGAAAGCAATGGTCGAAAATAATTTAGAAACTAAACACAACTTTAAATTTAAAAATTAAAAAAGATAGTTGATTTACATAATAAAATCACCGAAAAATTGTTGAATAAAGCAGTATTTCTTATTACAATGATTTTGGTCAAAGATCCGTATTTTACAACTCATCTCCTCATTTAGTCAAATTACGACGAAAAGTTACAAGATCCTTTATTGGAAATAGATAATTTCTATTGATAATTTCATATATATATTTTAAATATAATTCAAAAGATATGACATATGAACTGCCCTTTATTAAAAAGCCGAAACTTTCAACGTCGGTAAATAATTCAACTATAAATAAAATCATCCTCTGAATACTTTTTTTCATATATATATATATATATATATATAGTCATCCACAGACAGACTGTTTCGTTCGATCAGAACTCTTCAGTGTGGCTAGACAAGTAGGACGCTCGAAGCCGGGATCGAAACCCATCCAACTTTACGTTAGACTAAGTCTCAGACCGCTCTGCCAATAAGAGTACCACGTTGGATATATATATATAATTCTCTTAAGTAATTCATCCGATAATTCTAAAAAAGTAACCTTAAATTCTGTTTCTTACCATTTTCTATATTTAAAGAACTCCAGTAATAATCGAACATTTTAATTTTACACAGTTTAATACATCATATGCTTAATTATTTTAAGTTTACGCAATCGAATCATTATTTCGTGATATATTTTCAGACCATTGCGATTGTTGTGAGTTCGATCACCCTTCACAATCTCGGACATTTTTACCCTTTGTCAGAATAAAATACCTACATGTTATTTTTATCTACATAGAAGCGCTCGCCTTTGTATAACCTCCACCGGTTGTTCACTGGGTTGTATATTTGGTTTTATATTTAACAATCAGAATTTTTTGGACTCTACAACGGATATATCACTTCATCGCTTTTACTTATGGCAATGACGCTAAGGCTAAATAATTTTTTTTCGGGAAATTGTTTGTTTGTGCTTTCTTTTTAGAGGGGAAGGGGAAGGTGTTCTTTTGTTTTCTTTAGTTTTTTTTGGGGGGGGGGTCATTCTTTTTTTCATGACTGTTTATCTCGAATCCTGAATCGATAGATTTCAGAATTTTTTTTCTTTTGTTAATGTCTTGCTAGAAGATGGAAACGTATCGTACATATATCAACATATATTTATCTAAGGTTTTTCATGTGATAAAAAATATCTGAAGTACTTTGCTGAATCGAAAAGTCTAATTCAATGTGAATTTCTATGACGCTTTGTGAAAAGATTCTTACTTTTTTATATATTTATGTGGGACAATACCCGAAAGTAACCAGACTATTAGAATATTTCTTTTGTTAGCGATTGTATATCGGGCTTTGTTCGTAGTGATTGGTTTCAAGTTAAACCATGATTTACAGAAAACTTTAACAGCATCCGTACAAAACCCAATCTCCTAATGGATACATTTACACATGATTTTCGAGACTATTAACAAATTGATTTGCATTACTGTCCCATCGGTCGTCTTTTCGACTTTTCATATAGTTTTTTTTTCTTTTTATAATGATCTCAATGGGCCCTTTCGAGCGCCCAAGCCTTTATGACAGTGATATCCCTTTCATTTCTGTTCTTTTCGTCACTAACATCACATATTCTTCATGGATAAAAGCAGAATTGTAAGTTTACCGACCCTATTATTTGGGCAAAACATTAGTTTGTCATTGCTACAAGGAAATGATAAATTTTGCAAAGCTTGCAAACAGAATTACTTTGTTTCATGAAATATTAGGCCCGGCTTTCGGATGAGACATTTTCCCTATAGCACTGATTCGTGATGAAGAATAAGGTTTCATTTCTGTTTAGTTGCGTTTATTGTTACGGATTTCATAGCCTTATAAACTAAGTCATTAGGCTTCCCTCAATTACCATATTTACCCAACTCCTCCTCTCGGGCAGGATATGACACAAGGTCAATTTTTAAGCGGAATTTAACAGGTTTGAATGGAGAGTTTTCCTTCTCCAAGACTAACTGCCTTACGAAGGCTGTAGAAACCAGTCTGTCCTACTATTTACCCATAGCTGGAGGGAGAATAATTGGATTCGTACCTTTCCCAAGGGTATTAGTGCTATGTGAAATACAATCAGTCTCGTCCAGGATTTGAGCTCGTGTCGCCGTGTCCATTTCCTGTGACGATATCCATTACACCACGGGCACCTCAATTTACAAATCAAAAAGTGCTGAGTTTACTGTAAAGAAGACTACATGACTCTAAGATTATGGGATTTCATTTATCTTAGGCAATTATTTCAGCGGTTGACATGTGCCTTTGTAAACTCTGCTCGCTCGTAGGTTCTTTTTTCTCATTAAAATTAATTCCACTTCCATCTGGTCAAAAATCTCTAATGAAACCTGCTACATTTGACTCCATCATGCTCCACCATACACACAGACAGTTACAGTCAAAAACCAAATACCTTTATTTTCTCCACTATTTCATCTATTTCCACATTTGCTTAAATGTAGAAAAACTCAAAAAGATGTTTAGTCAGAAGAAATTCTTGGAAATACCACTACTACTACTGCTAAACTCTTTGTAAGTGTCTGATTTATCCATCCTTCAACTTATTTTTATTATCTATATTACTGTAAAAAACTGACAAGGATTTAGTGTTTGGATTTTTATTCATACTCAAAGAATATACATAGCATACTGAACAAAATCTCTCTTAGCTTGGGAGTAAGAGTTCTAAAATAGTTATGACACAGATTAAAAATCCTATAGCCTCAGCAACGCAGAAGTACCTGTAGTGAAAATGGGGATCATTCTAGATTTTCTCAAAAACATCGATTTAGAACCAAACATTTTTGGGGGAAAAGTTGCCCGTTTAATTTTTAGAGGGAGGATCAATTAGCTGCGTTACTTTCATGTCGAAGTGAAGAAAACTCATTTGACGTAAAAGGAGAGTAACAAACTGACGATTCCCCTTTAAAAATTAAATGATCAACCAAAAATTTGTTTATAATCTGCAAGTTTGGTTATTCATCGGTATCATTCGGGAGAAAACTTTGCAGAAGGATCCTGAAAAGGTTTAGAGGTTCGTTTAAACGACACTCGGCAGCTATTTCAGCACTAGTTGAGATATACATTTCTGCTGGATATGACGTCAAAATTTGAATTGTGAACTCGGCAAAATTGAGAAGATTTACTTTTTCTTTTTTTTTTTAAATTCCTTTTTCTATACAATGTATATTTCATAAACTTCCAAATTGTAGAATCATATATTTCATATCATCTTGTGAAGTTCTGTGAAAGTCTTTATGGAGATTTATAGATTTTCTTTTTATTTAAGTGATAAACATTTAAGAAAATTATCAAATAAGAATTTTTTTTCTGTTTTGTTATTCCAAATTATAAATGTACATGACATCATGATTATCGTCGTAGAAAATGGATACGACGATCCAAGTTCGAATTCTGTTTGAAAATACTGATGTTTCACTTCGTGCTAAATGCGCTTGCAAAAAACATGAATTCATTTCTTCACTTATGCATAAATAGTAGAGCAGACTATGCTCTTTTGCATAGGTAATTATTTATTGATTTTATGGCATATCAACTCTACTAGAGTTATCCTATTCCTAGAGGTTAGAGAATTGTCTTCCTTGTACATACATATTTATATTTTTGTGAAGTTGTTTCTTATGAAGTTTTTTTTGTACATGCTTTTATCGAGTACGATTAATTCATAGACAGATCTTAATAGCACTCTGGTTTTCAATGTTTAATGACATAATAACTTTCGTGGGGTATCTTATGTCAAAATCATCCTTGTACAAGAGCAACAGTATTACTATTTAACGCATTGCAGCGAGGATGTTGGGGTTCAAGAGTATTAGTCTGAAAGTGGACGTGGTATGGTAACTGGTGTTCGAACTGACTGACTTCGAGGTCGAAGTCCTGCACTTCAACCATTAAACTATAAGAACTCCCCCTATCACTCTGGGTCATAGTGAACCTGAGAGTAATGGCAATGAAGGAGTACTCCATTCGACACACCGCAGATCTTCACAACTGGAGTCTCACTATCAGATTCAGTCAAGTGTCATACACAGGACACCTATTTTTGGAGGGGTCTTGCCCATCTGTAAGTGTTACATACAACGTAATAAGTTCTGCTGACATGGCAATTAGTCTTGGTAAGGCAACCGGTCACGAAGAATGAAAATTTCTGCATTTAAAAATTAAGTTTTCGGATAAATTCTGGTATACAGGTGCACCATTCTTTTGTTATCAGCTCATAAAAAAAAAATAAAAAATCTGCAGCTCTATAAATAAATTACCAATACAGGCTGATTGATATGCCATAAAATTCAACTAACCAACCTGTGCAAGCAATGTAGCAGTTCATGCCTTTATTTGAAATGTTGGGAACGTCGTACAAAACAAGCAGCATTTTTTTTCATACTGAAGAAATTTATGCAATTATTTAAAATCGCTAACCTGTAGAACCCTGTAGCAGTGTAATCATTCAGTCAATTATCTATGAATAATTGATAAAATCCATAATTCGGTGATTGTTTTTATTTTGAAATTTATATGCGACCATTACCGAGGAAGAACACTTTTTACATTAAAACTTTTCCTTAGATCCAATTTCTCTTGTTCGGACAGGATGTTAGACAAGAACAATTTTTAAGCAAAGCTCATTTTAATCTAAGATTTTCCTTCTCGTAGACTGGCTAACAGCCTTGTCAAGCTTTTGAACGCGAAAGGCTGAATCAATTTTCTTGGATGATAACCGTTTCGCTAAACACGTCTCCTTTAAAACAAGTATGTATTGCAAATTTAGTAACTCGGTATCGAACCATTTTGTTGTTTGTGGAAAACAGACAAATATTAAATTGAAATACATGTGTGTTTGTGGTAATTTACTTAGCATTTTCCTTATATTTGGCACTAGGCTGTATGAATGGAACACCCTTGAACTCACTCGAGAAGGTTTGCTAGTTTAACTTCCTAACCATGGCACCCTACGAAGCCTGTGTGTGTTTGTTTTGAGTAATCCTTGGTTGCTTCAGAATACTATCTTTAACATTTAATGTATTTATAAATAAATGCATTGTATCGAGATTTATCAAGCCCCTTTATGTCTCTAAATATTTCTTCTAAGACAGAAATATCTGTTTTGATTTATTTTATGGAAAGGAAATGTGAAAAAATGAATTTATTCTCAAAATAAAGTTCGTATTACCATTAATAATCTACTGTCGACGAATAAGTTATTCATTCAAAACTAAAAAGCTGTTTGCAATTTCAAAACGCATATGGGTGGAATCCCCGTGGCGTAGAGGCTAACACGTTCGGCTACGATATTTTAGTAAGCGAGTTCGAAATCCAGTAACGCTATAACGTTCATTTTCGGATTAAGAACCTTGGAAAAGGTATTGAAACCCCTTTAAACCCCAGCTGTGGGTTAAATAGTATTACTTCAGCTCGTCTACCATGATAGCTTAGGCATTGCATGACCCACAAAAGATGATATGCCATCAAACAAAGAAATCAATCAAAAGGCATATTAACTTCACTGAATTAAAGGTAAGCATTTCCATGACTTAATAAACACAACAGATCTATTTTGCCATATATATATATATATATATAAGAAGGTAATCTCAAGTTACCCGGATGGAGGGTATGGCATCAAGTATAATAGTGTCATAAGAAATGCGTTCTGTGGTATATTTTGCTTAAATTTATTCTTTATTCCTCAATTTCCTTTGTTAACTTTAATTTTGATGGGGATCTTAGTAAAATCTATATCAAAATAGAATTTTGCCTGGTTGCCGAACAAAGTCCATAAACAAAATTAACAATGAATATTTTTTTTTAGAAATTACAAATTATTATTACGAAAATACAGAGAATTATTATTAAGAAAATGCAAAGAAAATTTTTTAGATGCAAAGGATTATTATTAAGATAACTTATGATGTTAAGAAAATTGAGATTATCAAGAAAATGAAATGCACAAATTTATCAAATCGTAGGCAATGTTCAAAAAAGAATAAAATTGAACATTTGACTAAATCTCTATAGCGTATGATTATCATTATCTCCTTGCCTTTAATCTGGTTTACTCGTGAGAGGAGATCGCAACTCATATAGCGTGTCTTTGGCAGGAATAGCCTAACATTTTGGTGGAAGGGCCATATTACTGGGTTATGAATCATTAAATAGGCCACATTTTTTAAAATCAAAATAATTTAGTCTCGATTCAAGTGCAAGTGTTTATTTTTTATCTTTTAGAGTCTTCCGCGGGCCGCACAGAATAACGCCCCAGCCGAACTGAACCTAACCCTCTCTAACTTTTCAAATGGTTTGAATTCAGTGTTTTCGATCTCCTTGAATGGATGATATCTCAATTCTAAAGAGGCTCAGTCTGCCCGACTATTTAGCTATAGCTGAAGAGAAAATAGTTGCATTCATACCTTTCCTGGGAGTATTAGCGCCATGTGAAATGCAAACGATACGTGGATGCGTATTTCCAATCCTTCTGGGAAAACGTGGCTCTGGAGGTGGATATTTGTGGCTGCCTCCCACCAGACACGACTTGATACAAGGTCAAAAGCCCGAAGGCCGATTAAAGTGGGGATAAAAGGGGAGGGGAGGTCGGGAACGAGCCGAGACTCGAACCCTGCTGGTCTGTGCGGCTGATCGGCCCACTTCGTGCAATGTGAGCCTGATGAGACAAGCAGTTTCACGAACCCAAATGTGGGTCCGGGCACGTATGCCAGTTTACGGCTTAAACTAGACGCTCTGTCTAGTGCCATACATGGGTGACAAAGGAGACAAAGGTGCTGCTCGCCCACCCGATGGTAGCCTAGTCGAAACTAGGTGCCTAAAAGGCCCCAAGTCTGCCATTGTTCCTTTTGCAGAGCAACGCTCCGTTTATTTGTCGCTGCCTCCCACCAGACACGACGAAGTCCAGAACAGGCTCCGGGGTGTCCGCAAAGAACGAGCCGTGGCTCTGTTGGTGACCGTATTCTCTGTTAAGAGTACGTATGTAACTTGCAAGACACATTCAGGTTAATTGGCCGCGCAGTTTACATAACTAGTTGACTTGGCATCACTTGTGTGCGATGTAGACTGAGGCTCAGTAGTAGAGTTTCGGCTCTGCATTCTGTTGTCACTTGTTTGATATCCAGTAGGGGACATCATGGTATACACAGCTGATGAGACCTAATAAGGTCGAAACAGCTAGTCCAGTGTTTTGCATATGTCGCGCGCAAGTGTTTTCCGGATTTTCTGGTCATGGTAATTCAATTCGCAAATGAACTCGTTCAGGGATTGAACTCAAGTAGCCGAGTCTACTTCTTACGACAATTACCGTTTCATCAAGAGCACTTCCATATATTTATATATAGACGATGAAATTGGAAAAGGGTGAATGATAATATTCTTCCTTTCATGTTATTCTGTTTTTTTTTTTTTAGTGCGGGGCGGGGGGGAGTCAAATTAACATTCATCCGTTAGAAAAAAATTAGAGAAAGATATTTATTCCTTTTGTTCTATTTCACCGGAATTTTTATCCTTTCGACCATGCAGCATTAATGTACTACTTTTCGATCTTGTTTTCATTTCAAAAGAGTGAAACACATGGGAGATAATTGTATTAGTTCGGGTAAGATTTGAACAATTTCAAAGTCCAGATATCCAATAGTCAACTCCTGGTGACCAAATAGGCTCGAAACCAATTTCTCTTACTTCAACGGGCAAATCTAGAGGAACTTTATCAAAGAAAAGTTTATGCTAAAATTTTTCAATAATCCTGTTTTAGCAAATCTATGCAGAAATTATATATACATATATGCTTATATATATATATATATATATACCGGTCCGTTGGACTAATGGGTAGAGTGTTTAGCATGGCCTTAGAGACCAGGGTTCAATCTCAGGTCGAGTCATACCAAAGACTCAAAAAATAGTACTTGATGCCTCCTTGCTTAACACTCAGCACACTAAGGAAAGGATCAGGGGTAAAGTGGATCAATCCAGAGAAAGGATTAGCGCCCTCCCGTACACCTCCGTGTAGAAATTAATGAAAAGGGAGCCTTTGAGTCGTACTCGACCACGGTCGCCAACTTTACTTATATGCATTCGTGTGTGTGTGTGTGTGGTAGAAATAAGTGTAAATTATTGAATAAAGAGCAGTTCTACAAAATTTATATCTTGGAAGAAAATTTCATTATAGAAGTTAACATGTCCCCATATGATATCAACAAGAAGAAAATTAAAAGCAGTTTGCAATTTTTTTTAATGTATGTTATAAAATGCATAAGAACTAGGCGAGTATACTTTCTATAACACTTTAGGTTCTTGGTTAGAATAATTTTTGCAAAAGTCTGTATTCAGTTATTTACTCGGGAAGAACAGGAATGTCACCTGGAGAATTTAGCATTAGCAATGTATCCTTTACCATAAATTCTAAGGTTGGCAACAAAATCGCCATCAGTATTTACCTGGAGGCACAACTAATGTACGTATAAAAGCATTCCAGTCTAAATTCATTCCACTAACTGAGAATTTGGCCAAAGGCATCGGCTCAAGCAAGAATTATTATTGCAAAGGCTTAAAATCAGTGACAATTTTCTAGAATATTTCAAATAGGCTGCGTTTATGATATTTATATTCGTATTCATATAGTCAAGAAGATCTAGCAACTGAAAGGAGCTCCGAATTTAAAGTGTTGCTTCTTCACAGCTCTCCCACAATAGTACTGTCCTTTCTGGAATGTGGGGAATGTCCATAGCTGACTATATCTATGTGATTTGCTAATAGTTCCTGTAATCTTTCATAAGTCTACAGCTAATACACATATTAAAATAAGGTACGCTCGGGTTAAAAATAGGAGTGTATGAGCAGCAAATTAACAGCAAGTTCTGATTGGCTGAAGGAGAATTAAATGGAAAAGCTGCTAAGAGTGGGCGCAAAATAGAAAACAGAAAAAGAGTTAGTTGGTGGCAGGATGTGATGAGGTAAAGACAGTTGACGACTTGGTTCGGCAATGTGAAGACTGCCGAATTTGCGGTTCCCATTTTAGGGTACGATTCAAAAGGAGGTCTTACACCAGACGCGCAGCTGTGGCGACGAAACCAGCGAACAATCACAATAGAACTACAACAAAAAATCAGAAAGAAAATTTATAGTCTGTCTCTGCTCTCTTTCTCCTCATGACTGGTTGTTTTTCTTTGTCCAGCTAACGCGGTCGACTCAGTTTTTATACTCTGTTTCTCTACCCCCCGACGACTACATAAAAAAAGTGTAGTAGCAAATAAACTTTTGTGCTACTGAACCAGGACAGCGTTTTTGTGCACTCGTCTCTTTTCTGCACGGCAAGATTACAAGTGGGTCTGACTAACACTTAAGACGTTGTGCTACACGCATCAACCCGTTCGATACATGGTGGTACAAATGGCTATGCGTAGTAGTAGTAGTAGTAATACAAATGTCTATCGTAGCGTTGCAAGTATCTATTTGTTCCGTGCAGTGTTACAATAGTACATTTGATGCAGTAACAGTATAACCTATTTGAGACCCGTAGTGGTACAATCTTATTCACTCTTTTACCAGAGATTAACATACTTTACAAGGTTTCATAAAAAGGTGTCCAGAATTAATCTTTATAGATATATATGTATTTTTTTACATTTTAGATTTTAAAATTTGAATGTAAATGAAGCTGTGGGTAAAGATGGACATTTTATATCATCAACTGCTGATATCTATAATACGTATGCATCTACATATACATCTACATATGCATGCAGAATCATAACGACGACACAATAAAGACGAGTGACACAGTCTTTTAGAAAAATATACCTCTCATTTTATTTGAAAGGTTGCGTGTGAGAGGGAGTTGGAGATCGAACAGAACTGCAACATATTGACCCCCACTCTTATGGCCATCAGTGTCTCTTTCCCGCTCCAGGGCTGCCCAACCGGAGGCCTGGGGGCCCACTCTGCTAGGTGCAGGCTTCCTCTACCGCATCTTGTCACTAACGGGCCTTGTCTCCAACTAACTCAAACTTCTTATGCCGAGTTATATCATTGTTTTACGCCCACTCGATTTTTTCTTATGGCTAGCCAGGCCGGAATATGCCACTTCCGGCGTCTTTGGAATGGCATGTTTGATCATCATCAAGCGGAAATAACTGTCATGCCGTTCAGAGGTCACCCTCTTCCGGTGCATCAGTTTTTGTCTGTACTGTGGGATTTTAATCTTGTCCCATATTATCAGCCAAGCTCGCCAACGCAATCTCTGGTCCGAGTCGGAGGTCAATATACAACACTATATCATTCTAATGTTGACGTCTACAAAGATGCAGTTTAAATTTGCTTTAAGAAAAAATCTTCATATGATGTGTTAATTTTGCTTGGTTGCTGTTGAAAATTAACACATCATATGAAGATTTTTAGAAAAATTTAAATGTTCACTGTTGAATTTTTTTTTTGTCCTGATGGAATTACTCCCAACTCCGGTTTAACTGGACCGAATAATATATATATATGATTTGTAAATGCATATTTTATAGGTAAATTATTTCAACGAGCCAAACTTCATTTGTTTGCATACAATGAAATGGTTTCAAGAATTTTTATCTAACACTAATAATTCAACTAAAATTTAATCATCTTTTGCACTCAGGTAGAACACTTGAAACCATTCAACTCACATGAATAATTCTATTAATTATTTGTTGTTATACAGTCAAATGATTTCAAGTATTCCTTTGTAACACTAATAATTTGATTTAACATCAGTCATTTGTTAAATGGATATACATACATGATTTGAAAGGGAATAATTTGGATGAAATTTTATTTTCAAATCAGAGCTAATTTGTTTGCACACAGTTAAATTGTTTCACGTATCACTATCAAACACTAATAATCCTGTTTAATATTAATCATTTGTTTGCACATAGTGAAGTGATTTCAAGTATTGTTCACATTAATAGTTTGATTTGTACATAGTTAAATGGTATCCAGTATTGCTAATCAACACTAATAATTCTATTTAACACCATTCCTTCATTTGCACACAGTTAAATGGTTCCAGGTATTGCCATGTAACAGTTATTTGTTTGCACACAGTTAGCTGGTTGAACAAATCTGAGCCTAACAGTTCTCTTCAACCCATATAGAGGACCCGTACAGGTACTACCATTTCGGGATAGAGTCGACCTGGGAGCGATGACAATAAAGAGGTACTCCACATTCCACAGAACTCCAGAACTTGAGTCTAATCATGAGATGTAGTTTTATGTCAAATTCAGGACATTCGTTGGAGTGGGGTTTTACTCCTCTGCAAAGATACAGTTGCCATATTCTAATGCTCGGAGTGACAGGGGTAATAAATGGCTTCGTTTTGTGCAATATGTTTTACGAAGTCATATTGAGCGTAATATTGTATTTATTTGCCAATGATCTATACGTATTATTTTAATCTAAACATTCATTAAAATCTATGTATTTGAATTTCTATGAGATTTTTATATCAACATAACTTAAATAAAGTATCGCCATGTGTTTACACATTAGTATCATATCTATCTTACAAAAATATCCTTTTGTGTCTATATACGAATTGTGTTTTAAAAAGTATTGAGATTAAAGATCTTTGAGCGAAAACAGGTGTGAACAATAACTGAAACGTTAATTTTCATCAGAACACTCCTTTTAGCATTCAACACAATTATTTTAATGAACTAAAATTCCACTTTTTCTTCAGTGTGAATCTGCATTTTGGTATCTTGTGCAATTAGTTATTTGAATGATTGTTTACAAATGATTATAATAACTTGTAAACAATGATTCTTACAATAAAATAATAAATTGCACAGAATTATATGGTTTCAAATATTTTTAATACTAAAAATTTAACGCAGTTATAGTTTCAAATATTCGATGGGAATAGAAATGATTTATACACGATAATATAGGTTCATATATTCCGATCTTATACGATGAATATGTACATGATGATATAGTTTCAAATATTCCTATCTAATATGATAAATATATACACGATTAAATAGTTTCAAATATTCCTTCCTATCTAATACGAATAATTTATATAAAATTAGATGGTTTAAAACATTCTTATCTAATATGAATAATTTATACACAATGATATAGGTTCTAATATTCCTATCTAATACGAATAGTTCATACAGTTATATGGTTTCAAATATTCCAATGAAATACGAATAATTCATACACAATTAGATGGTTTCAAATATTCTTATCTAATACAAATGATTTATACACGACGATATCGTTTCAAATAT
The DNA here is from genome assembly GCA_963585895.1 of Sepioteuthis lessoniana. NCBI lineage: Eukaryota > Metazoa > Mollusca > Cephalopoda > Myopsida > Loliginidae > Sepioteuthis > Sepioteuthis lessoniana. The sequence continues at coordinate 79,241,035 of OY757915.1, forward strand.
TCCTCTCAAATACAAATAATTCATGCACGGTGAAATAGGTTCAATTATTCCTATCTAATATGATAAATATATACACGATTATATGGTTTCAAATATTCGTATCTTATACGAATAATTCATACACGATTAAATGGTTTCAAATATCCCCCCATCTAATACGAATAATTTATACACGATTATATGGTTCATATATTCCTTTCTAATACGAATACTTTATTCACAATTATACAATTTTAAATATCTATTATTACAGTTAAGATTCTCCAAATAATCAGGTTTTTATGCAGTTATTTGGTTTTTAGTATTCCTACCAAAAGGTAGTCATTTTATACAGGTCTATTTAACCATAGATAGAGCACTTACAGATCAAACCACTTCGATTCAGAGTGAACCTCGGAGTAATTGTAACGAAGGTGTGGTTCCACACTCATCAGAGCTCCAGAACTGAAGCCTCATGACTGGTTGCAGTTTAGTGTCAAATTCAAAACATCTCTTTTCGATGAGCGTATAGAAAGATTTTATGATGTTTCTATGATGGAAACTAGATACCAAGAGCACTTCAACCCAAATGTGACGGCCGAACTTCAGCAGGACACCAGCATTTCCTATAAGTGCAAGATTAAAGGTATTTAACACTTTTAAAAGTGAATGAGTTTAATATACTTAGGGAACATTTACTATGATTTAATAAGATACTTCTTTTCTTATTAAAATTCTTTTTTTTTTAATTTATGTAATATTATGGATATGATGTAAATATGAGAATAATTAGTAGCATCAAAATTGAATATAAATTAATCAGCAGGGAAATCAAAAAAGTAGATGACGATTGCGATCCAGGGGTTGGCTTTGATAACACATTTAAAGTTAACAATTATATTTTTGTTTGTTATACCAAGGAAAAATGTAATGAATTGCTGAATGGCAAGAAATTGTATTTCATTGGGGCAAATGTTTATAAAATATATAAAACTCTAGTAAGATCTCATAGAATAGTGTACTCGGGTTTGGGCTTCAGTGTCGAGAAATGAAAATTGATGTGAAATATAAAGAACCTACAAAGAAGAATGACAATAGGTAAAATATAAAGTAGAAGATAACAGTTGTAAGGATAGATGAGAGAAATTAGGATGTACGACTTTATGAATACAGTACTCAAATTTTCAATATTTTTTCTCGAATTGGAAGTTTACATTCAAGACAGAATTCAAAAACTCAAATCAAAGAATTCAACTGGATTTTTTTGGTTAATAGAGCAATATATTTCTGGAACAAATTGCCCAATCAAATCAAACAAAAACAACAGTGTTTACCATATTTACCAACCCCTCCGCTCGGACAGGATATGACACAAAGTCAATTTTTAAGCGGAGTTTAACAGGTTTCAATTCAGTTTTACTTCTTCTTGACTAGTTGCCTCACCAAGGCTAAAGAACCTAGTCTACCCTACTATTTATCCATAGCTGGAGGAGAATGATTGGACTCATACCTTTCCCAAGGGTATTAGTGCTATGTGAAATGCAATCATTCTCGTCCAGGATTTGAACTCGTGTCGCCGTGTCCATTTCCTACGACGATAACCATTACACCACAGGCACTTCAAAAACAACAGTATTGACCTTTTTTACATTAAGTTGGATGATTTCAGAAAAAATTGTAAGAAAAAGAATTTTGGAGGGCATTTTTGGAAACTATTGGATTAATTATTTCAGAGAATTTGATCTGTATAGTTTGTATTGATAGTTTATATTTTTGGTACAAAGATTATTTTTTAAGATTGATGTAGAAAGATAGTAAAAAGTGGTGATCCTAAAGGAAGCATAAAAACAAATAAACAAACAAATGATTATAATGATCATGATAATTATAATAAATTATAATCGGTGCGCTATGTACAGTCACCAAAGGATTGGTAAAGGGACCAGAGGATATAGAAATAAGAACACGATTGGGGACCATCCAAACGACAGCACTGTTAAGATTGGCTAGAATACTGAAAAGAGTCATGGACACTTCCTGCCACTCAGACAGCAGTGAAAGGCTAACATGATGCTGGTGTATAACAAACTCTTAAAGGAGTATAATAATAATAATACCTGCGTGTATGGTAAGGACGAAATCTTCGTTGTGGCTTTTACTGAAGGAAAGATTCGGTTAGTAAAAAGTGTCTTTAGTCTAAAATGAATGATAAATTTTGTGGCTTGGGAAATCTTTTGATAAATGTTTGTGATTTAAATAAGGATATTTTTCCCCAGAATGTTCTTAGCTAAACTATTTCGAAAGCACGAATTAGATTTGAACCTTTAAATTTTCTGCGATAAATTCTCTCTCATTTACCTGTAGCTTCTTACGATAGATGGGAAAGTAAAGTATCTGGGATAGTCTGAAAGCAGAATTTACAAAAAATTAGCGTCCTCTATGAAGCCGATAAGATAGGAGCCAGCCTTAATTCTGTAAGGACCAGACTCAGAAAAACGAAGTCTAAAATTACGGCAGTAAATATAAAAACAAAAATGTAATCCAGGAATACCTGAAACTAGTTCAAATACTTATTATAAGCAGTAAAGTATAAAATAACCAAACTGTGGTCATCAACTAAGTTAAAACTTTTTTTTTTTTCTGAGACCCATTGTACATAAATATTTACCATAACTGTTCTCAGTCACATCTGTGTCAGGCGCGCAGATAATAAACAACCCCCGGGTCTGGTATAGCCACAATATACTACCCATGAAAAATGACAAATAGAAACATAATTCAACATGGGACCCAAACGACAAGTTTGGGTGTCATGATCGGCAGGTAATCCCATGAAAGCCAATATGGGGAATCCTATCGGCATTCTGCGAATGTTGGCTGTTCTTTTCTAGGTACACAAATGATTCTTCTTTCAGCTACACAAACGATGAGAAAATCGACCACTCATACCAGAGACCACAGCGTAGAAAATGGGGTAGGAAAGATTTCAAACAAGCATTATATTATTATGTTTCGAGCAATAAAAAGGGTATAGAAAAAGAATGATAAAAATCTGGACAGAATTCGCTAGATTTAAGACAACAAACATAGTCAAACACATCAACAGACCCCTTGTACAGTAACCGAGACACTAAATACAGGAAAACCAGAAACTCCTAACCAAACACTACATGAAAATGACTGATACACCGCAAACACACAAACAAAAACATTGACCCAAAAGGAAAAAATGAATGTAGATATCATTAAATGAATCATGTATGAAAAGAAAACCACATGGTCTTCTCTCTGTAATCAAGACTGGAGGACAGTCAAGTCCGAAACCGAGAAAGTGAACGACTTTTTGACAAATATCCCGGCAAACGATATCATTGAGTTAAACGATTTAATGTATGCAAGAACAAAATTAGTCTGCGAAAAAAAAAATGGCGACCCTCTTAAGACCACAGACAGAAAATTAAAACCCGGATGGGAACTCAGATTAGAATCACAGATAAAAAATAAAAAAAAGCACTATGACAACAAGCAAAAATACTAAAACGGAACATTAAAATATATTCAAACGAAACTGAAAAAAAAGGCCACTAGAACGAAAAATAAGACTTTACGAGACTAACCAAAAGATACTGGCAAAAGAAGGAAGACTAAAAAGATACCAAGACAGGACCAAATAATACACACACAAAACAGGGCGTTCTAAAACATCGAAAGAAAATTCTACCAACAGGTTGGCGGAGAATGGGTGAAGACATACCAACAACCAGATGCGAAAGAAGCAAGAAGACTTTGGAGCAAGATATGCAAACGGAAAGGCCATAACAAAAAGGCTGACTGGATAAACAAGATGAAAGCAGAGTTGCGAATGCTCGAAGAAGACCCTAATGTGAACATAGACGCAGACGCACTTAAGTCAGCACTAAAAAATATCAACCTTGAAAGCCCCTGGCCTAGATGAAATATATAGATTTTAGTTTAAAAAATTTACCCCCATCCACGGTAGACTTTTCACTGAAATGAATAAATGCAAAAACTGATATACCTGAAAGGATGACCAAAGAGAACCCCACTCTAATCCCAAAAGACCCCCTCAAAGGAACTGCCCGAAACAACACTCATAACGTGCCTGCAGATGATGTAGAAAATACTTACGGCACAAATTAGGGAGATTTACTACTCATTGATAAGCCGTGGAATCTTCCCCGATGAACAGAAAGGATGCTGCAAGAGAAACAGAGGCACAGGCAAAATACTATACATAGATCCACACATACTAAAAGAGACGGAAAAATCTAGCTATGGCCTGGACTGACTGCCAAAAGGCTTTCGATATAGTCCCCCAAAGCTGGATATTATACTGTCTCAAAATGTATAAAACACCCGACCAAGTCTTACAGTTTATCGAAAACACCATGGAAATTTGGCGAGTGGAATTGACAGTAGGAGGAAAGAGCTTAGCAGAAGTAAAAATCCAAAGAGGCATATTCCACAGAGATGCACTATCACCATTAATATTTGTAATAGCCATGATGCCACTCAACCACATCCTTAGGAAATGAACAGCTGGATACAAACTCAGTAAATTGCGAAAAAAAGATTAATCATTTAATGTACATGGACGACATCAAACTGTTTGCCAAAAACGAAAAATAATTTGAAACCCTAATATAGACTGTGAGAATATACAGTCAAAATATAAAAATTAAATTTGGCTGAGAAAAGTTAGCCTTGATAGTAATGAAAAGCGGCAAACGACACATGATGGAAGGAGTCAAACTACCAAATCAAGAAAAACTCAGAACGCTCGGAGAAAAAGCAACCTACAAATACTTGTAAATGTTAGTAGCTGACACCATCCAACAAGTGAAAATGAAAGAAAAAATTAAAAAAGAGTATCTCAGAAGAACCAGACAACTACTCGAGAATAAACTCTATAGTGCGAACCTTGTCAAAGGGATAAATACGTGAGCTGTCTCTCTTATAAGATACTCGGGACCATTCTTGAAGTGGACCAGAGAAGAACTCTAACAAATGGACCAGAGAATAAGAAAACTAATAACGATGCATAAGGTCTTGCATCCCAGAGATGACATTGACATATGTGTCAAAGAAACAGGGAAGAAGAAGACTTGCCAGCATTGAAGACAACTTTTGACATCAATACAACGACTCGAAGACGACATAGAAAAGTGCAGAGGAAGACATTACAGCCACCAGAAACAATACTAATGACACGAGGACCAGCGAAACGTCAATAACCAGAAAACAAAAGTGGGAAGAAAAACAACTCTATAGACGTTTTAAACGACGAACAAGCAACATCTCACACGAGAAAATACGGACGCAGCTAAGAAAAGAAAACTTTAAGAAAGAAACAGAATCTCTCCTAATAGCAGCACAAAACAATGCCATAAGAACTAATCATATCAAAGCGAGAATAGATAAGACACAACAAAATTGCAAGAGTAGGTTACGTGGTGATAGACGAAACCACCAATTACATAATAAGCGAATGCATCAAATTAGCGCTGAAAGAGTATAAGACTAGACAAGAATTGGTGAGCAAAGTGATCCACTGGGAACTGTGTAAGAAATTGAAATTTGACCATACGAACAAATGGTATATGAACAATCCAGAATCTGTCCTAGAAAATGGGACGCACAAACTCCTCTGGGATTTTGAGATACAAACGGATCATCTAATCTCGGTCAGACAACCGGAGCTTATGATAATCAACAAAAAAGAGAGAACTTGCAGAACTGTGGACTTCGCTATCCTGGCTGACCTCAGAGTATAGTTGAAAAAAAGCGAAAAGAAGGCAAAGTAACTGGACCTTGCAAAGGAATTGAAAAGTTATGGAACATGAAAGTGAAGGTTATATCTATTGTAATTGGTGCTCTTCTTACAGTTACCATTGGCTTGGTGAAAAGACGAGGGGACGTTTGGATACAATCCAAACTACATCATTGCTGAGATCGGCCAGAATACCGAGAAGAGTCCTGTAGACTTGAGAAGACTTGTTCTCACTCAGATTTCAGTGAGAGACCATCAGCTATCACTGATGTGAAAAACTCTCAAGGAGTAAATAATAATAATTACAACATTTGCTTATCTTAAATAGTTGCTTACCGATATAACAGTTCACTATATAATATGACATGCAGATAACATTGAGTGTATGTTTAAATCTTTATAACTTCTGAAGAGGCATAGTAGGTACATTTTTAGAGTCTTTCATGGCGAAAGGCAACGGAGAGGTGATTTAACACTCCCAAGAGCTCTAGAACTGAAGCCTCACCACCAGATGCTGATGTTTATTGTCTTGCACCGTACACTACCAGCAAATCTAATACGATAGCAAAATAGTTTCCTCTTGTGATTCAGGATTATTGAATGGAGTAAACTCAATGTCTGTGATGTATTTACAATCTTTGATGTATGTACTGTGCTCATTTAGCACTCCCATAATAATTTGAGTAATTATTTTAAACGTAAACACCAATAATTAGTGTATCTTAATTTAGTGGTTTGAAAGCAAGAAATAAGCGCCTCTCAAGTTGATTTCTTTTCATCTGACGTAGATTAAAAGGTTAGAGAAAATGAGCCCTTTCCTTGTTAAAGGTCAACCCCAAAGATAATTTTCATTTGTTTGTTTGTTTTAAAATTGATCTTGATTTGCGGACAAGTTAGTGTTCCCATATCAAAGGAAATGAAATGTAATCCTAAAGTTGTGACGTACAGAATTTTTCTCTTCTTTCTTGCACCCTATCTTTTCTCTCGTTTTATGTATCTCTCTTTTTCTCTCTTGAGTACGTATGTTCTCTCTTTTCTTATTTATTCCATATCATCGTTCCTTCTTCTCTGTCTTTTATCTCATACACTGTTATGTACTTCATCTCCCTCGCAATCCTCTTTCTGTTTTTCGTCATCGTAGGAAGGACTCAAGTTCAAATCACTTTACGCTGATGCCTTGAGAAAGGCATAAATCTATTTGTTCTTCCCTTCCCAGTTATGAATGAACAATTGGGAAGACTGTTTTTGGCCAGACAACCAGACTGGAAGAAGAAAATCTCTGAAATCAAACCAGCTTTGCTTCGCTTAAAAATTAACCTGCCCGTAACGGATAGGTTGGGTAAATATAGTCTTTCTATTTTTCACCTCTCCCCCCCCTTTCTTTTTCTCTCTCTCCTTCTCTCCCTCTCTTTCCATCCCCTAAACTTCATTTTCTCCCAAATATTTATTTCTGGTACTATCTGTTTGTCTCTCTCTCTCTCTCTCTCATCTA
>OY757915.1:79248496-79413496 GCA_963585895.1 Sepioteuthis lessoniana
CCATCACCTCCACCACCCTCACAACAACAACAACAACTGGCACCTGTCTCTCCTCTTCATCATCAGAGACAATATCAACCCCATCTATAGCTGTCAGCACTACAGGTTTAGTGACCCAAATCGTAACACTCACTCAAGATGCTGGAGAGACAAAAACACAATAAAAATTGACCCTTGGTCGCCGACTAAAGTAACCGGCACAAGACGGGTAATACAGACCAATAACTTGAGCATTTCAATGAATTCCCCGGACCGTAGCCACACACCGGACAGTGCAGGCACTTCAAGCCCGGTGTCACCATACGGTACCCCATCACGAGAACATCCACCGTACCTTCGGTACAGCCAAAACAATGGACAAGTCTCCAACAGACCGGCTTCTTGTGGCACTCCTACTAATACAAGTCCCGGAAAAAGACAGAGAAAAATTAGTAACATTTCTACAGCCTCTTCGTCGGCTGGTTCCGAGGCGGAAGGCGGCCAGGATGGCCATACGGAACGTCGCCTCGAATTAAGGGGACTGATCGAAGCTGTGGGTACTCTAATACTCCCCACGGTAAGTCACTTGTTATTAAGCTCGCATCAATATTATTTCATGGTTCAGATGCATGGCATTATATTTTTTTGTTTTTGTTTTTATTAAATACCTGTTGCATGCATTTGTTATTATTATTATAATTATTATTATTTCAAGTTTTTCACAAAAGCTCTATTGGATGGTTTTTACTGGAGTCTGAGTGAAAGCAAATCTCCTCAGGTGTCCAGGACTCTCCAAATTACTCTCGACAATTTTAGTAGAGCTGTGGTCTGAATGGTTTTATTTCTTCCTCTGACTTCTACTTCATCCAGTCTCTTTCCCAAGCAACAGGGGGCTACTTCAAGAGCTCCAGCTACCATTGGTATTACTGACCCCATCATCTTCAAAAACTTCAGTTGTCTGGCAAGGTCCAGATATTTGTCAAACTTTTCGCTTTCTTTCACTTTTACTCTTAAGGGAAGCGAAAAGATTATTATTATTATTATTATTATTATTGTTATCCTGCGTTAACATGTTCAAACCACGCGTCTGCTAGTAACTGCTTTTGTTGTTGGGGTCAAGTAACAACAAATCACCTCAAAGTTATAACTGTATTCTTATTCAGACCGAGGTATCCTTGTGATGTAATGGTTAAATCGATGGACTACGGAATTGTGGTAAGCGAGTTCGACCTCCACTCGCGCTATTACATTCACTTTCGAACAAGTACCATTGGGAAAGCTATGAACCCCTTTATCCTTCCAGCTACAGGTTAGATAGCATCCCTTCTGTTCCTCAAGATGGATGCTTTGGCATTAAATAACCCACAAAAGTTGATATGCCAAGAAACCATCCAACCAACTAATTCAGACCAGCTCTTCCGTGATCTGGATCGTCTCAACTCTTCCTGAATATTCAATTTTTTCATGTTTTTCTTCATGCAGTTGAATGCTTATACTAAGTTCCTGGAGGTCAAGTGACAGCAAGTCTTCTTAAAACTTCCTGTGTATCGTCACTCATACCAATACTGCCGTTCTCTGCACAATCTTAACCTTTTCATGAATTCCCAACAATTATTGCTATTCTACTCCTAGCGAGTTTTTCACACCGGCTCTAAGTGGCACTTTTTCACTTATTATTATCATTATTATTAATTTGCATGTTTATACAAGGTGTTTGGTGATTATCACTGAGGTCGAGTGACAACTAGTCGCTTCACATCTTACACAACTTCCTAAGTTTTGCCACTCATACAAGCACTGCCAATATCTGGACATTCTTAACCCTATTTTAAATATGCGAGTTTTTCACACCTATTTTAAATGGTAATTTTCACCGAGTGACAGGATTTTCCTGAGTAGTGTAGCCGATCTTAACAGTGCAGTGGTTTGGTTTGTCTCAATACTTCCTCTAATCTCCAATTTCGATTTATCTCTTTTCCAGGTGTTTGCAGATTGTTCCAAAGGGACAAACTATAATTGGTATCACTGTCGCTTTCATTATTATTATACTCCTGGCGAGTTTTTCACAGCAGCAGTAGCTGATAGTCTTTCAAAGGAGTCTGGGTGACATCATGTTTCTTCAGGTCTCCAGGACTCTTCCCAGTATGCCGGTAGATCTTAACACTGGCGTAGTTTGTATAGTCTCTGCTCGTCCTCCAATTTCCTACTCTTCTAGCTTGCTTTCCAAACTTTTGGAGATTGTTCCGAGTGTGCCAATAACAATTGGTATCACAGTCACTCTCTTGCCCTACACCTTTTTTAATTCTCTGACAAAGTCTAAGTACTTGTCTGTCTTTTCACTTTCTTTTGATTTTCCTTCCGTGATCCACCGGGGCAGCAAAGTCCACTATACAATATCATCTCTCTCTCTCTCTCTCCCTCTCTCTCTCTCTCTCTCTCTCTCTTTATTTATTTATTTTTTGTAAATCATATGAAGTTTGGTCTTCCAGCCAGGATTAAGTGATTTAATTTTATCTAAAAATCCCAAAAATCTAGTTCGTTTCATTCCCCAAGACGGATTTTGATTGGTGTATGTACCATTTGGTATTATGGTCAAACTTCAAGTTTTTGTACAATTTCCAATGGATCACCTTTCCCAATCAGTCGCGTCTAGTCTTATACTTCTTTTGCGCTTGTTTGCTGTATGATATCTGATGAATCGTTTCGTCTCTCTCATAACATAACCTACAATTGCTATTATGTTGCGTATTATCAATTTTCGCTTTAACATAATTGGTCCTCATGGCATTGTTTTGTGCTATTATTATTATCATTCTCTTTACGAGTTTTTCATACAAGTAGCAGTGAAGTCTGTGTGATAACACATTTCAATTCTCTGAAGCTCTCTCCTAGATTAAAGCCGACCTCAATTGAGTCGTAGTCAAGACCTTGCTGATCTCCGATTCTCCCGGTCTCTTTTCCTAGTACTTTCTCAAGTGATCCTACTATTATTGGCACAACTGTCATTCACATTTTTCACAGTTTTCTTTCAAATCTCAAGAGAGGTTTACGTATTCTTATAATTGGCCAAGTGGGTTGAGTGTTTCCCAATAGTCCAGAAGACCGGGGTTCAATCCCACGTCGCGTCATACCAAAGACTTTAAAAATGGTACTTGATACCTCCTTGCTTAATACTCAGCAATATAAGGTACGTATCAAGGGTAAAGTGGAGCAATCCAGAGAAAGGAGTAGCGCCCTCCCCTACACCTCGGTGTAGTAGTTATTGAAAAGGGAGCCTTCTGGCGGTCATACCAAAGACACAAAAAATGGTATTTGATACCTTCTTGCTGAACACTCGGCAATATAAGGAACATATCAAGGGTAAAGTGGAGCAATCCTGGGAAAGGAGTAGCGACCTTCCTTACTCCTCGGTGTAGTAGCTCTTGAAAAGGGAGCCTTCTGGTGGCCCTTGACTTCGATCGCTAATTTTTTGCTTTCCTTTGATTTCACTCTATCATCTGTTGGAACAGCGAAGTCCATTTACTGCCATTTTCTTTACTTCTTGTTAACTATAACAAGTCCTGACCTTCTGGCCTCGATTCAATTATCTATCTTTATTTCAAAATCCAAGATAATTTCATGCCTTATTTTCTTAACAGATTCATGCGCATGTAACATTGGTTTGTATTGTCAAAACACAGCCGTTTACACTGCTCTCAACACTTTCTCCACCCAGAGGTGCTGGCTTATTTAACCCTTTCGCTTTAACGTATTTTGTGGTTAATTTTCTCTTCTCTCCCTGCTTAAAGCCTGTCATTGTTCTTCTCCTGAGTTTTATTTATCGTTTATGTAATTAGTTCTGATGGCATTGTTCTCGGCAGTTGTCAAGAGTGATTCAGTTTCGCTCTTAAGGTTCCCTCTGCGCAGCCATATCAATGTTATCTTCTGCTTATTAAATAATAGGAGGTCTGGTCTTCTGACCGGGATTAGGTTAAATCTATTTGATCAGAAAATCCCCAAGAATTTTCTTTATTTTGACTGCACATGTTGAGAGTTTTTCAAACCAGCGTTATCTGGTAGGTTTTACTTGAGTCTTTGGGACAATTAGTTCCCATAGGTCTCCAGAACTCTTCTCATTATTCTAGCTGATCTTAACAATTCTCTCGTCTTGATTCTTTCTCTGATTTCCAATGCCTACAGGCATTTTTCAAATCTTTAGGGCACCAACTACCATTGATATCATCCTTATGGCCCTCTCTTATTTTTTTTCTTTTTTAGTTCTCTAGCAAGGTGCAAGTACTTGTCTTTCTTTTCGCTTTCTTTTATTATCAGTCTGTGGTCCATCGGCAAAATCCACAAGGCGACAAGTTTTTTTTCTTCTTCTTAATCAATAATAAGTCTGATCTTCGGGACGGGATTTGGTGATCCGTTTGTATCTAAAAATCCCAGAGAATTTTATGCGTCGCATTCCCTCGGATGGATCCTGGTAGTATGGTGAAATTTTAGTCTCTTGCACAATTCCTAGTGGATCACCTTCCCTCACCAGTCGTGTTTAGTCTTGAACTCTTTTTGTGTTAATTTGCAGCATTCACTTTGGTGATTAACTGACATATGTATTATTATTACTATTATTACTCCTCTAGAGTTTTTCACATCAGTGTTAGCTGATAGTTTTTCACTGGAGTTTGAGTGACGGCAAGTCTCCTCAAGTCTCCAGGACTCGTCTCAGTATTCTGGCCGTCCTCGGCGATGCTGTCGTCTGGATATTATTATTACTATTATTATTATTATTATAGTTGGTGCTGCTGCTCTTGTTATCTCGAGCCATTGTTGCTTTGAGTCAAATAGCACTAAGTCTGCTAACAGTTGGATACTCTGACTATTAAGCAATATTGTATATATTTTTTAAAGAATTTTCTAACTAAATGTCAACCTCTCTAGGGGGTCACCTAGTAGCAAACTCCCTCAAAGATATTCAGAATCGATATCATTTCAATTATACTGTTGTTTGAATGACTCATAATAATTTTTCACTGTATCTGATATATATATACATATATGTGTGTGTGTGTGTGTGTGTGTGTGTGTTATTATTATTATTATTATTCGCATAAAAATGGTAGAATTACTGTGAACTCTGCTAAGGAGTAAAGCATCACGCTCTACTGAGACCCTGAAAATGCCACTGTTATATAAAAAATTTTAACATTCAGAAGAAAATAGTTATTATCTCAAAGGGTATAAAATTTAACACTGCCTAAAAAATAAATTGGAAAAAAAGACATTTAAAGCGACTGATGATTATTCCGACTTATAAATTTTTTTTCAAATACATTTAATTAAATGTCCCTGCATACAGATACCTCACTCTAATCCAAGGCAAAACATCTAGGGAGCAACGCCTTGAACCCTGGCAGGACACATAGATACCAAATTCTTATCTTAACATGCGTTGGAAAGAGATGAATAAAGAAATAAAAAACCCAAAAAGGAAAAATATCCAATCCTTCAGAATATTGAGAGAGTATTATTTCTCAACGTTTTAGATGTTTTGATGTAAAGTGACAGCAAGTGCAAAAGCAACCCAGATATTTATTTTTCATTATCATTTGATATTCATTGACGTGGATTAAATATTCATGTACTATTGTCATTGTTATAATTCTGGGAGTTGTTGTTTGCAGGGGTGATAAAGTTATAGGTGTTGTTGTTGTTCTTGGTGGTGTCGGTGGTGGTGGTGCTAATGTTTTTTGTTTTTTTTTTTAGAATCACTTAATGTCAATAATTATGTCTAACTATTATCAACAAAGTTATAAAGTGAATTTACAATTCCCGGTGTTGAATATGAATATCTAGATGTACTCAGAAATGAAAAAAATGTACATTCTACTCAATTTGTCTTTCTCTGTTACTCATCTTTCTTTTTCTTCATATATATATATATATATATATATATATATATATATATATATATATATATATATATATATTCACCGAACATTGTTATCGTCTATTTCATAAGAGATACATGAAAATATCAGTCATGAGATAAAAATATGTAGTTGAGATCCTAATTCCTTTTAGTTTTTATGCTGCTCTTCTGGCGAGCTTTTGAGCAATTTTTTATTCATCAAACAGTTTTTATATGATTCTTTATTCTTCATCTGTTTATATATATATATATATATATGACACAGATAAATTTTATGCTGCACTAGTAGATCCCTGCCTACATAGTACTCAAAGACAACTGCTTGTTAGCAGCTGAAATGATGCGTCAAGTGCTTGCCTCATTCATGTATCCATTTCTTTGTATTTGTAATGCACTTTATTTGTTTGATACTTATTAAGAACAAATGTTTTTTTCGTGTATGAACAAATCCGAAATTTCTAGATGTAATCAATATAAAGTGTTTTTTCTACATGACTGGGTTTGGCATCAGATAACCCTTGAAGGCTAATAGGCCATTAAACACAAAAATCATCCCAACCAAAAATGCTCGGGTGGGCCATCTTTGTTTATTGACGACGCTCTCGATAATGGGTGCGAATGTTTAACTCACCGAATAAAAAAACTCTAAAAATAGTGCTTTTTGCAGGTTGAGTTGCTTGTATGTTTGTACTGTTTTCAAGGCTACCAAAGAAGTTAAAACAGTCTACTGCAAGTTATCAAAGAGATGACTGATTCTTTCTTGAAACAAGATTGATATATAGATAGATAGATCTTAGGTTTATACCTGGTTTAGAGGAATTTCTTGACGAGAAACTGACAGTCACACAGCAACGTTGACTTTGTGTCTACTTAGATGTACATAAGCTCTATCACAGATATTGAGTACGCTTTCTTTATTAATACAGCAAAACATAACTATATATATATATATATATATATATATATATATATATCATCAAATCGCGCTGACAGCACTGATTTCCTTGACTATCTCTCTCTCTCTCTATCCATCCCCATCAACCATTACTTCCGGTAGGTCCTCCAAACAACATCCAGTATCCTCACAGAACTGATGTAAATAAGTCCTTCTTAGTGGGTGAACACTGGTGTGTCTATGTGTCGGGCTCCACGGAAGTACGTCACATGAGTTCGTCCTTGCTTCTCTGGCAGCACCCCACCTATCTTGTTTATATTACTTGGATGGTTTTTTGCGATGGGAGGTAAGTGGCCGCAGAGCTGCTGTTTTGCTGGAGGGTTGCTTCCAGGATTTATTCAAAATAGCATGTAGCATTCTTGGGTAGTTCCCATCTAGCTTTTACTCCATGCATTTTGTTAGCATCTATGTGGTGCATCCTTACAGTAGTATTGACACAGTCTCGACATGGAAAAAATCCAATTTTATTTCATCGGATAAATCAGATTTCCATATAATTGATAACCTATCGATAGCAGTCCACGCCTTTGCTAAGTGCATGTTGACATCACTTTCAGTAGATGAGATATTGCCGCCGGGATATATGAACTTGTCGACTAATTTTAGAAGCCTGCCACTTAGATGGCTCCTTCAAGATTAAAACATATATTCTCAGTTTTATTTGCATTCACGTAGAGGCCAATGCCTCCGGCTGCTTGCTCTAACCTCTTCCGAAGGGATTCGGCACAAGCAATAGTATTTGTGAGAAGCGCTAGATCCTCTACGTAAACTGCATCTGTTATAGTTTCTTTTGGATATCATCTGCTTCTTACTTTATTTTATGTTAAGCCATTTTCTTTTATTTGATCTATCGACATTCGAAGTACGTAGTCTAGGCAGATTATAAACAAATATCGTGCTACGTATGGAAATACATTAGCATCTCTACATATTTAAAACACTGTACATACATACGTTGTTCACTGTTTCTCATTTATATATATCTATTTATGTGTGTGTGTGTGTGTGTGTGTGTGTGTGCCCCTCTGCAACTGGTTTGTTCGGTTGCTCACTCTCACCTTAAATATTTTTGGTCATATATCGGAATGTGTTATTTTCTTTTCGCCCTATTTCAATTCAACTTCTTCAATGACATGTTTTACTATAAGTATATATTCACCTGACGCTATGCATATAGCGAAATATTGTAATTTACTTTTCTGTTTAATCTTCCTCTTCTCATAGCGTCGGATTTTATTACAACCCCTACTTATATATATATATATATATATGTGTGTGTGTGTGTGTGTGTGTGTGTGTGTGTGTGTGATTTAATCATGTCATAATTTATTCAATAACAATATAGTCATGTGTCTATTACTCTCTAATTTTACTGAAGTTTTCCTTTTACTTCTGATGGAGAATTTTTTTCTTTAATTTTTAATATTCGAATTTATTATAGTAGTTTTGTCTTTTTATCTTTTAAGATAAAGGAGCAAATTGTCTGGCGCTATCACTTCAGTCTTTTGCGCAAAAATTAGAATCTGGCGCAACACGGTTTTCCTATTCTAGTTTCTCTTTTATTCGCCTTGTGCTGTATTGATACCCGTCAAAAACAGACCTGGTCTGATGATGCCCTTGTACCAAACCCAGGCTAAAACTGGCAAAAAATGGTCTTAAACTGGGTCGGCCATGTTGCTAAAGTAGTTGCGTAATTCTGACTGAATGAAAAGGTTTCTATTCTAGTCTAGATAAGTAAATTCCTCTTCCATCCCTCGTGGAATAGATGAAACACAAAGTCGTTAAAATGTGGGGGCCGTGCATTCTTTTGTATAATGGGTGTGTCCATAAAGGGTCCAGTCCTTTTTTTTTTTTTCTTTGGCGCGTCAGGGCGTGCCCTTGACTCAGCTCCTTTAGTGCAACGTGGAAGTACTGCCTGAGTGGAGGGCTAATATTAAAGGTCCCGGTCACGATTAGATAGAAACCTGCCGAATATGCCAGGAAAATATAAAGTCCTCTTAAAATATATTTGCCACAATTACATATGGCGATACAATTAATATTTCTCAATCCCAATGGGCTGCACTTTAAATAGATAGGAAATTTCGTTTCAATTATATAGCAGAGTGATGGGTACAGATAATGCGCGTGCGATGCTCTTATTTGTCTTCCGCTTTCTCTCACTCTCTTTCCCCTCTAACATTTCTGACTCTGTCTCTCTTACACACATACGCACACACACACACACACACACACACACACACGCGTGCACACTTTATGTCTGCTTTGTATCCTTTCCTTATCTCTATGAGAATTTAGATCTGCGAGTATACCATACTTTTATACAATTACACAATTATATAATATGTTTATATACACATCTGCTTGCAGTTGGCGGGAGCTGTAAGATGAGTATGCTCTATTCCCTGCACAGGGATTAGACCCTCGTCTCTGTTAGTGGCCTGAATATGACACTAAACTGCATCTGATGGTGAGGCTTCAGGGATATCGGAAGAGTGGAATAATTCTTCATTTCCATTACTCGCAGGTTTACTCTGACCTGAAGTGCTAGAACTTGTTAATGTCCCATCCATGGATCAAATAAATCTGTTGAAAAATTATTCTAATTCCATAGGACCGTGTGCAAAAAAAATTTGATCTGATTAAAAAATAGATCTGTTTAAAAACCATTCGAATTCCATAGGACCGTGTGCAAAAGAATCTTTAAAAATAATTACACAAAATTGAAATTATAAACGTCCAATGAACACAATTCCCTAACCGCTAGGCATAAAATAAGCCCAACCGGTAGACATGCCATTAAACTCAATCATTCAACCAATCAATATGCTTGCATATATATATATGTGTGTGTGTGTTGTGTGTTTGGTTTGGTTTGGTTTGGTTTTATGGCGTATCAACCTTTGTAGGTTATTTAACGCCAAATCCATTTTATGTAAATAATCAATTCTATTTCAAACAATTCAGTTTAGTATGAATACACAGTTTGTCAAAAACATTTCTATTCAAAACTATTCAGTTTATTATATATAACAATACAGTTTAGTGTAAGTACAGTTTCAATGTCGAAAAACAGTTCAATTTCAAATAATTCAGTTTAGCATAAGCACGCAGTTTGAATGTAAGTACGGTTTAATTGTCAAAAACATTTCTATTTCAAGCTATTCACTTTAATCAAACAATTCAATTTAGCATAAATATGCCGTTAGTTCTATTTAACCCATACATAGGGCCCTATCAGGTGCTACCACGCCGGGCCAAAGTGAACCTGGGAGCAATGGCAATGAAGGGGTTCTCCGTATTCCTCAAGGCCCCAGCATTACTGGGACCTCACCATCAGACTGTTTAGTGTCATATGTAGGACTCTCATTGGGGTGTCTTACCCCTCTGCAGAGGTGCAGTCCATGTATTCTACAGCCCCAGCCGACTGGGCAAGTGTGTGTGTGTGTGTGTGTGTGGAGAGAGAGAGAGAGAGAGAGAGAGAGAAAGAATGAGAGTGTGTATTTCTATGTGTGAGTGTTTCCATTCGAGTTTTTAAAAGCATCTCGATTTAATATTTGGTGTCTTAGTCTGTCAGTATCTATATATATATATATAGGAGGGGGTAAATCTATACACAATAATCGATGCACTCCAAATGAATATATTTACAGACATCAATATAATTTCGACTCCAAAAAGAAGCAGCAAATACGTAAACAGAAGCTTATAAGAAGCATTATAGACTTTAGTTTTCTGCTATCGTCCCTAGCTTATATATATATAGAGTGAGAGAGAAAGAGAGACAGACAAACAGAGAAATAGAGAGAAGGAACAGTGAAAGGAAGTGCATAAGTGCGTATGGTAGTGTTATGTCTATCAATGTGCATTCCTAAGATCCTCAGAGAATTAAAAATGGAGACGACTTTTATAAAGTATAGAGGTAATTGTTGTATATTGAAGCCTATCAAATTACAAGCCCTCGCCCCGCGTATAATAGGTCAAATAAGCTTACCGCACACTGTATTAATTATATAATAGAGGGCATGACACATGGTGCAATGACTTTGCAAGCCATTGTTAGTGAGTTCGGTTCTAACAGAGTGCTCCATACTTCTGGGCTTATGCCACAACTAAGCTAAGCTTAGTAAGAAAGAGTACGTCATTTTGGTGTAAGGATTAGCGAGCTGGATTAGCTGACCATTATTTGGGAGTTCAATTATCTAGGAGTGCGCCATACTTCCGATCCACAACTAAGCTTAGCTAAGCAAATAATTTTATTGATTAGCAAAAATATCTTATGTGAGTAGGATTTTTTTTAAATAGACACAATTTAATATGCGAAAAAACATTCCATAAAATAAGTAAGTAAAGTTGGCGACCTTAGTCGAGGGTGACCCGAAGGCCCCCTTTTCAATAGCTACTGCACCTAGGTGTAGGGGAGGGTACTACTCAATTCCCTGGATAGCTCCACTTTACCCTTGATCCATACCTTATAATGCTGAGTGATAAGCAAGGCAGCATCAGTTACCATTTTTTGTGTCTTTGGTATGACTCGACCTGGGACTGAACCTTCGTCTCCCAGACCATTGGCAAACACTCTACTCATTTGGCCAAGAGCCCGGTTCAATAGATACATTTTAAGAAATTTTCAAATTTAAATATTTAAATTTGCAAAATGTTTACTCGTATAATAAGTTGAAAAACATAAGTAACTTATAAATATTTTCGATTGTGTATACTGAATACCAGCTCATTGGTCTAGTATTCGCTGATGGTCCAGGAGACAGGGTTTCAATCCCAGGTCGAGTCATACCAAAGACTTTTAAAATGGTACTTGATACCTCCTTGCTTAACACTCAGAGTTATAAGGTATGCATCAAGGCTAAAGTGGAGCAATCCAGAGAAAGGAGTAGCGGGATTCCCTATACATCGATGTAGTAGCTTATGAAAAGGGAGCCTTCGAGCCGCCCTCGACTACAGTCGCCAACTTTACTTACTTATGCTGAATGTATAAAAATATGTCAATTTTTCAGCATGTGTAACGAAGTTATGGGATTTTATTTAATGGAAAATGATGACTGTGTAATAAAGGGAATTCACTTTTTAATCGCCAGAAGGGGTTAGAGTCGTCCTAAATATTGATTCAAACTGCTCAAATATATCATTTTTGTTAATGTTCTCTAATTTTATTCTTATTGGTTCGCTTGAGGCAAAAAATTGTTGCAGGTTTTAAGAATATATCAGTATTCTACAGATATTGCCTCGAGGTAGCCCAATGGGGACCCCAGCCAGAGTTCTCTTTGTTTGTGCATTACTTTGTGATACATTTAAGCCTCTTGGTCAAATTCGGTAAAGATCCGTGATGAAAAAGTAACATGGTATGCAAGACATGCAGACACCTTTTGACTTATATATATATATATATATATAAAGAGAGAGAGAAAGAGAGAGAAATTTCTATTTACACACTCCGTTCCATTCAATCATTCACTTACACAACCCACACAAGGGCGAGGCAGAATTAATCGGTTGATCAATAACAAGCGGAAGTTAATCATTGTAAACAAAAACCAAAAAACAATAGTGACTTTGAAAAGTTAACAAAGTTGACTGCCCAGTAACTTCTGTCCCACCCTACACACATACTCACACACACACTTATATATATATATACGACGCTGTTTGCGCCTCACTTGGTGCTAATACCCTTGCGAGAAGCATAAAGCCTTCTGTTCTTTCCCTATATGTGGATAAAGTTGTTGGGCAAAATGGGCTCTTTAGCGTCGTTAAAGCAACCAATCTAGAAGAATGAGTCAAAATCTGAGGAGTGTTGTTAAGAAGATCCGTAGCACACATAGGCACCATTCTTTTGTTATCAGCTCATTCGAAATTACTGGTTCTACACTGGCCTTCACCTCTATAAACAAACCAGCTGTGTAAGCAGGATCAAATCTCTTGCAGAAGAATTGACCACTCACACGAAGTGTATCACAAGCGAATAACAACACACATACACACTTATATATATATATATATATATATACACACACACATATATGGTTTTCTGGCTAAATTTGACGATTTTAACGTCTCCTCTTTTCAAGAATAGCTGAATGTATTAGTCCGCAATAAACGGCGTTGAAGAGAACAGAAATCAACTTTGTTTGGGTGTGTGAGTGTGTCCTTCGGTTTTATGGCATATCAATCTTTGTAGGTTATTTAATGCCAAATTGATTTTTATACATATAATCAGTTCTATTTCAAACAATTCAGTTTAGCGTGAGTAGAGTTTCAATGTCAAAAAGTTCCATTTCAAACAATTCAGTTTAGCATAGTACGAAGTTTAAATATCAAAACAGTTCAATTTCAAGCAATTCCGTTTAGCATGATGACAGAGTTTAGCTCTATTTGACCCATAGATAAGACCTTATAAGGTTCTACCACTCTAGACCTGAGTGAACCTGGGAGTGATCGCAATGAAGAGGTACTTCGCATTCTCAAAGCTCCAGCACTACTGGAACCTCACCATCAGATTGTTTAGTGTCATATCCAGGACACTTGTTGGGGAAGTCTTACCCCTCTGCAGAGGTGCAGTCAGTGTATTCTACAGCTCCAACCGACTGGGCAAAACCTTATTTGGTTTGGATTTTTTGGTTTAATGGCATGTCAACCGATGAGGGTAATTTAATACCGAAGCCATCCTTGTCGAAAAT
This sequence comes from Sepioteuthis lessoniana, assembly GCA_963585895.1. Taxonomy (NCBI): domain Eukaryota; kingdom Metazoa; phylum Mollusca; class Cephalopoda; order Myopsida; family Loliginidae; genus Sepioteuthis; species Sepioteuthis lessoniana. Next base: position 79,262,037 of record OY757915.1, read on the forward strand.
CAGCAGTTATAGTATTTAACATAAAGCTAGGAGTATCAGGGAATTCATCCTTTTTCCAAGAGTATTTGTCCGAAAGTGAACGTAATATAGAGACTGGAGTTCGAACTCACTTACTTCGAGGTTGCAGCCCAGCACTTTAGCCATTACGCCGCGGGGACTGTAAATCAAAGTTGTAGATTAGAAAACGTTTTCTGACATTGAATACTGAATATTGAAAAAGAGTTACCTTTATGAAGATGATTCACGTCTGGTATCAAAATGACTGCAGCTTAATGCTATTTGTACACTGTAAAACTTAGTCATGGACATTTACACCGGATACTACGAATTCATGGCCAGCCGGAAAGGACACAGTAGGCGTGTTGACTGCATGCTCACGTTGTAAACCATTCAACAACTGGAGAATAAAATGAAGGAAAATCCAAGCCAGTTAATTCGGGCTTTAGCGAGTTAGAGATGAGTGTTGGAATCACCACCATGAAGTTGGGCCCTGAATGGGAACCACTTGTACAAGAAACGCAAAGGACAACTTCTAACAGCTAAGACCAATGTGAAACCCTTGATAAAGACAAAGAAGCTCCTGAATAAGTTGAGGCATGCTGGTGATCCGGGGATGATTTGCTTCTTAGCAGAAGAAAACTTCTGATATGACGAGTTGCACAACACACAAAACAACGGGTTTCACACATATCACTATAACTAAACTCCTCTAAACCGTGACGTTATTAAGGTGTATCGCCAGTGATGATGACGTTATATTGCCCCACATATTTGAACAGGGTCTTAGGCTGTATTCAACAGGTTATTTGAATCTTCTGGAGACTGTTGTCAAACCGTTCCTGGAGTGGGTTGATACAGGAAGCTCATATATGTTGTTACAGGATTTATCCCCTTCTCATTACTCCGCAAAGAAAACTGGTTGTCCGAGAATTCCTACGATTTCAACAGCTTCAATTTTTGACATCTTAATTCCCCCAATTTTAATCTCATGTATTCCAATGTGTGGAATGCGTTTGAGAAAGACAACAGCTCTACCTGCCATACCAAGACTGAGCTGGTAGCCAAGATCGAGGAGGTCTTCCAAAGGAGGCCGTAATAGAAGCTGAAGGCGGCTATTTTGAGTAAACTGTTATTCAGTTAATATTATTAATTTTCTAAAGTACTTTTATTTTTAGAGAAATAGTCTTTTTATTTCCTTAATGCAAAGTGTCAAATTTAGCTCGAATACCCAATATATATATATATATATATATATATATATATATATATATATATATATATATATTGAAGGAGATGGGGGAGGAAGAGGAGTGAATGAAAGTGAAAGTCGATCGTTTAGTCACCAGACAATCGTCTTTCGTGAAATTTATTACCGTAAATTGCGTGACTATTTTCATTTCAATATATATGTATCTCTATACACACGATATTTCCCCTATAAAATGAAACAAGGAAAATTCACTCACGACTTTGAGTTTCACATCGCTGATCTTCAGAAGAACTTTCATCCATACGTCTAAAGTCTGTTCTTGCCAAAGTCTTCAGACGTGTTGAACGTACGTCTGAAGATCAGGTGTGGAAACTCTAATTCATAAGTGAATTTATCTTATTTTATTTTATAGTAAGCATATCATGATATTCCCCATTTCGTCTTGTCTATAGAGGTCTATATTTTACTGATTTAGACCGTATACACAGGATTTGGTGAATTTCGCGTTTGAATGGAAATATGTACTTGTGTGTTGAACTGTAAATATATATTTTCTATCCTAAGCTTTGATACAGGCCAGATGTGTACAGAACGTCGCTGCCTATTAAAATACACACGCACACACAGAGGCACACACACACACACACACACACACACAAAGAAAGGAAAATGGTGAGAGTGAGAAAGAGAGATGGCGCGATTTTTGTTTTTGTCGGAGCCGTAAAATATATTTCAAACTTTTTCATAACGATTCAAAAGCTGAGATGATATTAAAAATCGTCCAATCTGTTCATCTGTTGACATATCGTTTCCCGTGTTTCAACGGAAATTTCCCAGACTACTCTTGAAACAACTCCCGCAGGAAATGAACAAATCTTATTTTCTTTCATTTTATTTATCTATTTTGAGAAACCTTTCTTCATATTTTCATTATCCTGGGGTAGGACATCTAAAATAATTTACATTCATAAACATATATATGTATATATAAAAAATATACGTACGCAATATACATATATATATATATACACAATATATATATATATATATATATATATATATAAATAGTGTATATATATATATATATTGTGTATATATGTATATATATATATTTCTACATAGAATATATTTAGATTCATACCATATATATATATATATATATATATATATATATAATTCTAATATAAAATAACAATAAAAGCAGGATAAAATCTCACGACTACGAGTTTAACGTTACTGATATATATATATATATATATATATATATATATATATATATATGTGTGTGTGTGTGTGTGTGTGTGTGTGTGTTTATCAAGTTTTTACATATTCAAGTATTTACCACTGACTGTAGATGACTGATTCAAACAAACACAAAGATTTTAAGAACTGATTTTTCCAGAGAAGCAAATAGTCTGCTGGCAAAAGTTTTTCTACCATAATGATTCTGACCCCATTTTTTCCCTTATCGGGCTATGTACTGTAGTAACCTAATTTCATTATATCCCCATGTATAAATTGCAATGTGCATCCACTGACATAGATACACACAGACACGTATACACACGCACGCACGTACGCACACTCCCAGACACACACACACACACACACACACACACACATATATATATATATATATATATATATATATATATATATATATATATATACGTATATATATATATATACATATTCAGACATACACCTATATATTTGAGTATATATATGTATATATATTCATACATACACACACCCATATATATATATATATATATTCAGACATACATACATATATATATATATATATATATGCATATATTCAGACATATATATATATATATATATATATATATATATATTCACATATATATATATATATATATATATATATATATATATATATTCGTGTGACTGATGATTTTGTAATGCACATTAATTTTTTAGACAGGTTATAGTATTTTTTACGCGATGCGCGAATCAAAAAAGTTAGAAAATTTTTAGTTTAATGATCCGTACCTTATAATGCTGAGTGTTAAGCAAGGAGGCATCAAGTACCATTTTTTGAGTCTTTGGTATGACTCGACCGGGGACTGAACCCAGGTCTCCCGGGCCATTGGCGAACACTCTCACCATTATGCCAATGTCCGGTATTAAACTATTCATTAATGAACTAGATTAAATAGAAAATTCGTTTGCACAACTTTAATATGACAAAACTTTTATACAACGAGTGAAAATAAAAGCTTTTGAAAGTAACAACTAAAAATATCACACAAACAACTCTAATAACACCATTTTTCAAATAATAATCTATTACATACATATATAGACTTACCAACTAGTTCAAACACGTAGAGCAAGGAAAAAAATCTAAACAACCTTGTTATCCAAACTGTTATCAAACATTTCTGAACCAATTAGGATCATAATTCATAATGATAACAAGAATCGTATTAAATCTAATGTTGGCATTTATGCTATTCCTTGTAATTGTTGTAATAAAATTTACATTGAAAAGACTTCCAGATCAACGAAAAAAAAAATTTACGAACACATTCAAGATTTCAAATTAGGCGATGATCAGAATGCACGAGTAACGCATAATTTAGAAACCAAATCTAGGTTTAGTTTTAAATACTTTAAAATGTTAGTTTATACAAATAATAATAAATACAAAAAGACTGTTGAATTTAACATTATTTCTAATTATATCAAAAAAGACCTGATGTTTTCATGTTATCTCTTTCGTCAGTTAAATTCATTTGAATTGGTTAAAATAACCCTGATTTGAATTAGTTTTTATTAATTATTAATAGATAACACATACATTCAATAGTTTTCTTATGACTACAAAACAAGATATTTTCTAAACTAGATGATAGTTTAGAAACTACAAAGACATCATTTCGTTTAATATAAAAAATAAAATTAAAATCAATTTTTTTTAAATTTAAAACTGCAAATGTAGACGTTATTTTCTTTTTACTTTTTTTTTTAAATTAACAATTCATAAGAATATTTTTTGCATATAGATTCATAATAAACACGTTCTTTCGAAATAATTTTTTCGAATACAAGTGTGGCGGCAATCTAATAGGAAATGAAACATTATAAACGTCAAAAGAACGAAGATTTAAAAAAAAATATTTTTCATTTTAGCATATCTTTCAGATGAGCCGTCTAAAATCCATTATATATGCCTCGAAGATAGTTTATTGAAAAAAAAAACTGTAAATTTTGGCTGACACAAAATCTTACATAAAAATACATCTAAATGTTTTGATTTTTCTTATTTCAGTATATATATATATATATATATATATATATATATATATATATTGCTGATAAACAACTGTGCAATCAACAAAGCTTTCAGAATTTGCTGACTCGGGCTAGACATAGTTTCAAGGCGTGGATATACACACACACACATACACACACATATATATATATATATATATATATATATATATATATATATATATAAGTAAAGTTGGTTACCGTAGTCGAGGGCGACCCGCAGGCTCCTTTTTCGGTATCTACTACACCGAGGTGTAGGGGAGGGCGCTACTCCTTTCCCTGGATTGCTCCACTACCTTTGATCCTTACCTTACAATGCTGAGCGTTAAGCCAGGTAGCATCAAGTACCATTTTTTGAGTCTTTGCTATGACTCGACTTGCAATTGAACCCAGGTCTCCCGGGCCATTGGCGAACACTATAAGCATTACGCCAATGTATATATATATATCATCATCATCATCATGTCGTACCGCTAGCACGGATATCTCTGACCTTCTTGCCATTTCTCCCTATCATTTATCGCTTCTGGCTGGTCTTCAGGGCTACATCCCGTATCCTCTCATAGCTGCTGTACATATGTTCGAGCAGGTCGTCCTGCTTTTGCTTGGCCACATGCGGGGGTCCATAGGAGTACATGCGTGTCCTGCGTGTCTGGTTCGTCTAACTTGGATAGTTTTCGTGATGGGAGGCAGTTGGTCGTATAGTTGGTGCCTTGTGGGGTGTTGCCGCCAGGACTTGTTAATATTGCTCGCAGCATTCTTGTGTAATTGCCGTCTAGCTTCTTCTTCAGCCGTTTAGTTAGCGTCCAAGTAGTGCATCCATATAACAGTATCGATACGACCGCTGCCTGGAAGAAACTGCGTTTCATTTTATCGGTCAGGTCTGATTTCCATATGACCGAGAGCCTATCGATAGATGTCCATGCTTTCGTTAGCCGTGTGTCGATGTCTTTTTCGGTTGATGAGACGCTGCTTCCTTCCCCACGAATGGAAATTCCTCACCAATTCATTTTAAGGTAAGATCCTCACTCGTACGTGAGGGTAATGACTAATATTAAACTTTTTTGTATCCCGGTTGTATCAGTCTACCCCAATCCACTTATCTTAATCTGCCCTACTACTTTAACTATATCTACGAAAGAGGAAATGGGTTCATGCTTTTTTGAAAGGGCGTTAAATCAAATAGCTTCGGCTGGATATTGAACTCATAATCCCCACAAATAACCGTTACTCCATGTGCAGATAATTCATAATTAACTAAATAAACACACTCACGTATGCCCTTCTACAAATACATATATACATGATTAGATGTATTATACAACGTGGTGTCCTCGTGGTGTAATGGTTAAAGCGATGGACTGCGGAATCATAGTCGCGCTATTACGTTCACTTTCGGGCAAATACCCTTGGGGAAGGTATGAACCCCCTTATCCTCCCAGCTATGGGTTAAATAGTACCACTACTGTTCTTCTAGGAGAATAGCTTTGGCATTAAATAACCTAAAAAGAGGTGATATGCCATTAAACAAAGAAACCAAACCGAAATAATGAATTCCTCTGCGCTTCACAAATTGACATCCTTCCTGTTGAACACGCTCTCTCAACTATAGAGGGATGTGACCCTTTTCCCCCGAAAAAATATGGGTGACTTGGATATGACACTATACTGCATCCGGGGCTGAGGCTCAAGTTCTGGACTTTTGGAAGTGTGGAATCATACTTTCGTTGCCATTACTCCCAGTTTCACGCTGACTCGAACTGATTATATCCATTAAGATACGATCTATGGGTCAGATAGGCTCAGGTTTATTTGTTTAACAACATATCAACTTCTTGTAAATCATATAATGCTGAAATTTCATTCATTTGTAAATACTTGATTGTAATCATTTTTAAATCGTACATTACACATTTTTTCAACTGTATATAAAAATAATTTGCTTGCACACAGTTTACGTTTTCATGTATTCCAATTCAATAATGATAATTTTCAAATAGTTTTATTTGACCCATGGACGGGACCATAACAGGGTCAGAATGAACGATATGGGTCAGATATATCTGTTTGAAAATTGCTATTTGAATACTTGAAGCCATCTGTCTGCAAACAAATGATTATCATTAATAAATAGGAACAGTTACTTGAAACCATATAATAGTAGGAAAATTATTTGTATTAGAATACTTAATATTATTTAACCGTGTGCAAAATAACCAAACGCGATTCCTTTACTTCTAGGCAGAAAATAACCCTATTTGGATTGACATACCGTTAAAATCAATCAATCTCTATGTGTGCTAAATCTTGAGAAAATTGGACATTTAAATTAAATCTTAATTGGAGAAATGAATGAAATTATATCATTTTTTACCATGCATTTGTTCATCTTTAACTTATCGAAAAATTATTTCTTCGATCAGATTTTTGTGTGGGACAAGTAAGTAATTTTGTAATATTCAAATTTTGTGTCTCTGTATATTTCTTTCTTTTTTTTTTTTATAATCAGATATCAAAAACTAGTTGTTACCGTAAACACCACAAGGTGTCAAACTAAAGATTTTCGGGGAATTCGCTGAAACCCCGACAGCGACGTCCTTTTAGTTCAATGGGCTTTTAAAGTTTGAGAATAAACAGCCCTTTTTTTTGTTTCACTTTATCTATTTCCTGCAGAGAATAGAGGGTCTCACTTAATTTTATCACCCAATTTAATGGCCTGTTGAAAGAACGCTCTGTTTGATACGAGAAAAATACTTCATTTTCCTCAAACAGATCGAGAAAAATATTTCTTGCTAACAATGCAATTGCCAGAAAAAGAACTGATGGTTGATCTATATCTATATATTTATAAAGAATACTATTATCGTAAGGGTTGTCATCTCAGAAAATGGACTCGGTGACTCGAATTTAAATAATGGACAAGGCTGTTTGCGTTTTACTTGGTACCAATGCCCTTGAAAAAGGCATGAACACATCTTTTCTACACCTCCAAACTATAAATATGTATTTACCCAAACCTTCTGCCATTGCCAGGATGCGGCACAAGGTCAATTTTTAAGCGGGATGCAGCTGGTTGAATTCTGAGATTACCTTCTTCTAGTCTGGTTACCGTACCAAGGTTAATGAGCCTATTCTGCCATGCCTATTTCGCCATGCCTAAAGGTGAAAGGATGAATTCATGTGTATCCAACGTGCATTAACGTGAAAAGAAAGACAAACAATTACGTTCAAATTTTGAATTTGGCTTGTCGAAACCGTTTCTCACGACGATAACCGTTTCGCCATACCTGACCGTCTCCAACAATATGTAAATTATAGGGCATATTGGGATTTTATCTTTGGTAAGGCAACCAGTCAAAGAGAAGAAAAATTTTAAATCAACTGTACTCCGCTGAAAAGTAACCTTGTATCTCATCCTACCTGTTGTGAAGAGGTTTTATAAATACCTACATTTATAGAAAGAACAATCTTACTATATATATATATATATATATATATATATATATATATATATATATATTGAGAGAGTTAGAAAGAGGGGAAGAGAGAGAGAGATTCACTTCAGGTTGTCGTCTGAAAATGGAATCTGTGACCTGAGTTCAAATTCTGAACGCGGTTATTACCTTTTCACTTAGCCATAAAAAAAGGCATGTATCCATCGGTTCTACACCAACAACTAGAGGCGTGTATTTACTTTACCGCTTCGCCCGGGGCAGGGTTTGACACAAGGTCATTTTTCCGAGGATTACTTGACCTTTCTGATACTTTATGTTTTGTGTGTCTTTTTCTGATACTTGTGTCACTTGTGTTTCCATTTTTGACGCTTAATGTCCTCTGTGTCCATTTCTTATGATTTAAGTCTCGTTTACCTTTTCTGATATTCTATCTCTTGTGTATCTTTTCTGATACTTTATATCCAGTTTGTCCATATTTGTTATTTGATGTCTTGAATGTCTTTTCTGATATCTTATGACTTGTGTGTCTTTTCTTGTCTTGTGCGTCTTGTGTGTTCATTTCTGATACCTATTATGTTTTGTGTCCTTTTTTGATACTATGTCTCCTGTGTGTTCTGGGTATCAAGTGACGAAACTCAAGTTCTGCATCTTTGATAAGTATGAAGTACTTCTTGGTTGGCATTACTCCCAGATCTTCGCTTAGTTGAGGTAATGGTACCTGTTAGGGTCCTAACTACGCATCACATGGATATATTCGAAATGATAAAGTGTTTACTTGTTTCAAATGATTGTGAAGATACTTTTTGTACCCTATTTAATTTGAGAATATAAACTAATTTCAAGTTGAAGTTGATATGACGTAAAATCAATTACCCAACGAGCTTATTTTTCATCTAAAGGCTTGATAAGACCTATAATCATAATGACTGATTCACTGAGACATCGGTAAGGTCGTATATATATATATATATATATATATATATATATATATATATATATATAGAGAGAGAGAGAGAGAGAGACAAATCGTTCGAAATCAGTAAAATAGAGAATGCAGATCAATATAACGATATTTGGACAATAGAATAAAGTAAAAAAAACTAAAGTTGGCGACTGTAGTCGAGGGCGACCAGAAGGCTACCTTTTCAATAGCTACTACACTGAGGTGTAGGGGAGGGCCCTACTCTTTTCTGTGGATTGCTCCACTTTACTCTTGATACGTACCTTATATTGCTGAGTGTTAAGCATGGAGGTAACAAGTACCATTTTTAAAGTCTTTGGTATGACGCGACGTGGGATTGAACCCCGGTCTTCCGGACCATTGGTGACACTCTACCCTCTAGGTCAATGAGGCGGTTAGAATAAAATAAAACAGAATAAATTTCATATCTCTGGGTTTCACGTACCAGATCGTCTGGTGAGCTCACACTGTCAAATTTGAACTCTCTCTCTCTCTCTATATATATATATATATATATATATATCATCATCATCATCATATCGTGCTGGCAGCACGGATATCCCTGACCCTCTCTCGCCACTCCTCCCTATCGTTCATCGCCCCAGGCAGGTCTTCAGGACAACAACCTGTATCCTCACATAGCTGCTGAATGTACGTTCGTGCTGGTCGTCCTGCTTTTGCGCGGCCGTGTGTGGGGATCCACAAGAGTACATCTCTTATGAGTTCATCTCTGCTTCTCCAGCAATGTCCTGCATGCCTGGTTCGCCTAACTTGAATAGATTTCGTGATAGGGGGCAGGTGGCCGTACAGTTGGTGTCTTGTGGGGTGTTGCTGCCAGGACTTGTTGAGGATTGCACGCAGCATTCTTGTGTAATTGCCATCCAGCTTCTTCTCCAGCCGTTTCGTTAGCGTCCATGTAGTGCATCCATATAGCAGTATCGATGTGACCGCTGCCTGGAAGAAACTGCGTTTCATTTTATCGGTTAGGTCTGATTTCCATATAGTCGATAGCCTATTGATAGCTGTCCATGCTTTCGTTAACCTCGTTTCGATGTCCTTTTCGGTTGATTCGACGCTGCTTCCTAGGTACGTGAATTTGTCTACTAGTTTAAGAGGGGTTCCTTCTAGAGTGGAGATGTCCCCTGTTTGGTTATAGCACATATATTCCGTTTTGTGTGCATTAACATGGAGGCCTATGCTTGCTGCTGCTCGTTCCAGGCTATGCAGAAGTGTTTCGGCTTGGTCAGGTGTATTTGCCAGTATCGCTATGTCATCGGCGTAGTCGGCGTCGGTAATTGTTGTTGCGGGATATCTTCTGCTTCTTTTCTTCGTCAGTTCGAAGCCATTCTCTTTGATTTTGTCAATCGATGTTCTAAGTACGTAGTCTAGACAAATGATAAAGAGATACGGAGCCAGCGTGTCCCCTTGTAGTACTCCTGCTACAATGTCGAAGTATTCTGTGTCTCCATCTGGTGATCGTACTTTTACTTTAGTGTTTCTATAGAGAATCGTTATTGCCGCTACGGTTTCTTTAGGTATGCCGTACGCTAGTAGGATTTGTTCCATCTTTCCTCTGTGAATGGAGTCGAAAGCCTTGGTAAAGTCGACAAATATTAATGTCGCTTGTAGGTTCTTTGCCCGTACACCCTCAAGGATTCTGCGGATGGTTAGTATTTGTGAGGTCGTAGATCTATTTCTTCGGAAGCCATTTTGGTTTTTTCTAAGTATGTTGTCGATTTTGGGTTCTATGCGGTTTCGTAGTAGGGCATTGTAGATTTTGGCAGCTATGGATGTAAGTGTTATGCCTCGGTAGTTTTTGGCTAATCCGAGGTCTCCCTTTTTAGGGAAGGGGAGTATGCATCCCTTCGTCCATCTATCTATCGGATTTTGATTGTATACTGCGTTGCAGTGTCGGAGCAGTATGTCGTCGAATTGTCTGGTCTTCCCCGCACGAGGATGGGACAAAAGGTCAATTTTTTAGCGGTGTTTAACCAGTTTGAATTTAGAGTTTTCCTTCTCCTACACTTCGTGCCATATTAACAAAGTTAATGAGCCCAATCTTCCCGACTATTTATCCAAAACTAGAGGGAGAATTGTTGTATTCATTCTTTTCCCAAGGATACAAGTGCGATATTAAATGCAAACAAGCTCGTCCAGGATTTGAACACGAGTTACCGTGTCGATTTCCTATAAGCCCCCGCCAATTATATATATATATATGTGTGTGTATGCGTGTTTATATGCTTTTTTTTCAGTGTGTAAATATGAGAAAGAAAGACAGAAGGGAATAGGCCTTCTTCACCTGTGGTTTTCTTCTCTAAGAAACCCATGGAAAAATGCGTTTTTGACAGCGTGATGAGAAATTATACTTTTGCACACGTTAATGCAAGTAACAAACTGAATTGCCCACGACAGAGAAACAGACTGAATAACCTTGTCATTTTAAAAGGCAGCTAATTATCAACAAGGCTTCTTTCTTGCACGACGCAGACCATAAGACAATGTCTTCATAACAAGCGAGGCGCAGTATCTTTTATGAAAAAAAAACAGCACCATATGACAGAACTTGTTTGTACAGTGTCCGGCAGAACATTCTATTGGATTTGGAACGTAAGTTAACAAAAAGGCATTAAGAATCCTATTCACATTTAATCTTACTATAACAAAGAACAATATTTGCTATCTTATTTTCTTATTGATATCACTTTGTTTTAAAGATTATATCATCCAAATGCTTCCATTCATGGTATATACAATATCAAAGCCTCATCCAAGATTTTCCAGCGCTTCACAATCCATTGATTGACTTTAATGGCACGTCAACTCTTCTAGCGTCATTTTATGCCCTAAGGTTAGAGAATCGTGTTCATTGTACATTCATATTTATATTTTTTGTAGTTGCTTCTTCAGAGTTTGTTTTTAATACACAGTCCTATCGAATGCAAATAATTTCCAAACAGATGTATTTGACCCATAAATGTAACCCTAATATGTTAAACCCTTTTGGATCAGAGTAAACCTGGAAATAATGGCAATGAAGGAACTCTCCCCAGATTTCAAGATTTTTTTTGGAGAGGTGTTTTTTCAGAGGTGGAGAATCAGGGCGCTGACCTCTCTGCCAGGCAGTGCGTTCAAAGATCTGCTGACCGGGCGAATATCATGTAAGTGTTTCTGGTATCGCTGCAATTTCATTACGAATAAAATCTTTCAGTTCGTCAATTGTCTGTGGCCTACGTTTAAAGATATGTGCCTTTAGACATCCTCGGGAGATGCAATCACAAGGATATAGATCTGGTAAGCAAGCCAGACACGTAATGTAACCGCGAAGGGAAATGAGGCTCCCTGGGAAAGATGATCTCAGAATATCCATAGATTCTACGATGACAACAAAAATGGCTCCTTCTCATAAACCGGAAAATTTCCTCAAATTTCTTCTTTTTTTCTTCCTTTCTTTGTTAAATAGCATATCAACTTTCATAGGTTATTCAATGCCGAATCCATCCTTGTAGAAGAACAGCTGCGATACTACCTAACCCATGGCTCAAGGGTTAAGGGTGTTCATGCCTTTCCCAAATATGTTAGTCCGAAAATGAACCTAATTGAACGACTGGAATTCGAACTCGCTAACTTCAAAGACACAGTCCAACACTTTAGCCACAACGCTGCGAGGATTCCCGACCAATTTTTCAAATTTAAGAACTTATTTTTTAAGAAAAATTCTTAATTCTTTGAAGGCTATCCAAGCTTCTCATTTCAGGTCTCTCATCGCACCATCAAAATTCTCTATCAGGAATTAGTTTTCTCGGAAAGGTAGAGTTTATTAGCCATATTTTAGCTTTTGTCAAACCAGGAACATTTGGTACAAATATGGAAAAGAGGTTACGTCTTTTGATTGGGCATTCACAAACTATTTCGTTAATTCAAGTTTAATAGAAAGTAGTGGAGAGGAACACATTATTGCATTCACATAGTCTGATGATATCATTGAAACTAAATTGTATGTACTTACCCACATTCTCAACCACTTGGCAGGATACGATACGAGCTCATTTTTAAGCGGAATTCAGCTGCTTTGAATTCAGAGTTTCCTTCTCCTTGATTGATTGCCCAACCAAGGTGAAAGAACCTAATCTGCCCAACTATTTACTCATAGCTGGACAATGGGCAGATGTATTCACGCCTTACCATGAAAGTGAAACGCAAAGAGCTTTCAAACCCTACGATGATAAACATGACGCAATGCACGCCTCCGAAGATAAAACTTGTAGAATTGATATTTTTCATAAAAAAAAAAATTGAACGATTTTTTTGTATTTTCCATCTTTTAAGTGCAACACAAGTCTTTTGGTTTTCTGTTTATATGAACAGTGACACAATTTATTAGATAATGGCAACCTTTAAGCTATAAAGAAGACTTGCACTTCTCTTTCATAGGCTGAATTCAAAGGGAAAGCAGTTACCGAGTCGAAACGATTAAAACACCATTGAAGAGTTGCATTCAATTGCCAAAGACGCAGTTTATCGTGTAACTTCGAAGTTAACTCCGGCTCATTTATGGCCCAGTTGACTGGGGATGCAGAATACACTGACTGTATCTCTGCAGAGGAGTAAGACTCCCCAAACGAATGTCCTAGATATGACACTAAAAAATTTAATAAGAGGCTCCAGTAATGCTGGACCTTTTGGGAATGCAGAGTACCTCTTTATTTCCATTACTCCCAACTCCACTCTGGCTCGGAGTGGTAGCATCTGAATGATTCCTATCTATGGGTCAAATAGAGCTAAACTGTGTGCTTATGCTGAACTGAATTGTTAGAAATAGAACGGTTTAGACATTTAAACTGTACTTATACTAAACTGAATTGTTTGAAATAGGATTTTTTTAAAAAGAACTTACTGTGTACTTATGCTAAACTGAATCGTTTGAAAAAGAACTGTTTTTGAGATTGAAACTCTGTACTTGTGCTAGGCTGAACTGCTTGAAATGGAACTGTCTGAAATTTTGCTAATTTCAATTAGTTGAAATAGAACTGTTTCTGACATTAAAACTGTAAACTCCTGCTAAACTGAATTGTATGAAATAGAACTGTTTAGACATTTAACCGTTAATAAACAAAGACGATACTTATACTAAACTGAATTGTTTGTAATTTAGTTCAACGTTTTACATTTAACTGTGTGTAAACAAAAACTATACTTATGCATATTTAACGATAGGAAGATCTTGAAGCGTGCAAACTTTTTTCAAACAGACTTAAATCGGCGTTAAATGAGCCGAAAAGGGTTGACACGCCGTAAAACAAAATCAACCAACTAAGCAGTCCCATTTAACTAACCACAAGCATCCTAATTTCGGTAGAAAAAAAAAACTATGTCGAACTAACTTTTAAAAAAAAATGACGCACGCCACCAAGTTGGCTTTCTCCGCTTTCTCTTATATCTTCAATATTATGCTTACAGCATCTAGTATTCCTAAACGGTTCCCCATCAAAACACTGACTAGACTCGACGCTGTCTAACTACAACAATTGGATGAGAACCGTTGCATTAAACGCAAAAAAAGCTCAATAGCCTGAACAACGTTTCGGAAAGATAAGGAAACTTAATTCAGGAAATAAAGATACTTCCTATCAGAAGTAGAGACAAAGCTCTGATACTTTAAAAATATTTTTTCTCTGTCAAGTTGAAAACGGGATAAATTACGAAGGAATGTCGGCATTAAGTATCTGAAATGCACTTGAAGAGTCATGTTCGTCAGTGGAATTTAAGGACAGAACAGAAAGTCCATTGTTCATCTTTGGCATCTTTTCCTTTTAAACTGATGATATAAGTTTAAAGAAATCTTTGTCTTACATCAAATGATAAGCCCTCTGAATAGATTTTCCTAAGGCACGAAGAAAATAGCCGTTGCTAGGACAACAAGAGCAAAAATATAACAACCTGAAATCAATTTTTTTTTATTCTCCTCCCCAAGATACACAAATATACTAAGAGTGTTGAAAAGTTCATGCCCAACCAAACAGAAATGTTTTCTTGTTTTGTTTACGTTTTGTTCATTGATTGTTTGTTTTTTAAGTTAAATAATAGTGACCCTACATTACAAGATTCAAAACTAGCTGCAATTTATTGTCATACCTAAGGGACCTTTTTTATGGGAAAAGACCTTAACTCTCTGCAGGGAATACAATCGGTGCATTACGGGCCATGCCGAGAGGTTTGTCATTTTTTGTTACTCTATTTTTGTTGACCGAGTTAGATAACGGAAAAGTTTGAAAGTGAGTTCAATGCAACGTTCTTCTGGTAAATATTCGGGACCACAAATTTCAAAAGTCCCTTGGATAAAGGAATGATTCCAGTTTTTATATTATTCTCGTGATGTAAATAGTGATTGATGAGGTGATTTTCATCGGCTACCTTTTAACATAGACATTTAACCATAATTTTAAATTGATAAGATGTCTAGAAAAAGGTAATATGTTATCCGCTTCTTCATTTGCAAAAATATAAAAACTAGAATAACTTATAGTCCAAGAGAACTTAGAAATTTGCTGTCTCGAATATTCGTCTTCTTCTATAGGATCGATTCTGGTTTGTGCATGTACCTTTGTTAATATAGTCAAATTTTAATCTCTTGTACAATTTTCAGTGGATCGCTTTTCCCATCAATTATTGCCTAATCTTCTGCTCCTTTTGTGCTAGTTTTCTGAATCCACTTATGTGATTAACCCTCTCAGCTCCCTCTATTGCGTATCATCAATTTTTGATTTGATATAATTGGTACTTGTGGCATTATTTTGTGCTACTATTAACACAGATTCAGTTTCTCTCTTAAGGTTTCCTTTTCTTAGCCATATCCAGATCTTCTCTAGTGCAATCTTAACAGTTTGTCACTGGAAGTATCCATACAATAGTTTTCTTCCCATTTTTGTTTTCTAGTTCTTGTTATTTTGCTGCTTGGCCTTATGACATCATTGCTGTTACTGGCTACTGAAATAGTTTTTCTTTGGTCTTTTTGGCTATTTTCTCGAGTCTTTGTATTGATTCATCAATGCAATCCTCTGTACTGACAAATTATCTACCTTCTTTTCTTAACACATATACTCTGTTTCGTTCCCTTGATTTTGGTCAATTTGTTTGACTTCCTCCATTGTCCATTTTAAGAATAGTAAAGTGTATCTTACAAGAGAGACAGTCCCAGTGTTTATCCCTTTGATGAGATTTCTCCTGCAGAGCCTGGTTTCGGGAATGTATCTTACAAGAGAGACAGTCCCAGTGTTTATCCCTTTGATGAGATTTCTTCTGCAGAGCCTGGTTTCTGGAATGTATCTTACAAGAGAGACAGTCCCAGTGTTTATCCCTTTGATGAGATTTCTCCTGCAGAGCCTGGTTTCGGGAATTTTTCTTCGGAGGAAGAACTCTTTTCTTACTTTTTCTTTTTCTTTTCTCACCTTCTTAGTTGATGATTTTTATTATTATTCACTTGTCTAAAGTTTTTCACATCAGTTCTAGCTGATGGTCTTTCACTGGAGTTTGAGTGACAGCAAGTCTCCTCAATTCTCCAGGACTCTTCTCAATATTCTGGCCGTTCGCAATAATGTTGTCGTTTAGATGGTCTCTAATCGTCCGACGACTTCCAAGTCCTCCAGTCCCTTTAATAATCCTTTAGTTACTGTGCCAAAAGTACCAATCACAATTGGTATAATTGTCACCTTCATGTTCCATAGTTTTTTTTCAATTCTCTAGCAAGGTCGAGGCACTTATCCTTCTTTTCACATTCTTTCAGTTTTATTCTGTGGTCAGCCGGAACAGCAAAGTCCACAATTTTGCCATTTCTCTTTTATTTTTTGTTTTCTTTTTTTCTTTTTTTTTTTTTCTTGTTGATTATTTTAAGGTCTGGTCTTCTGGCCGAGATTAATTGATCCGTCATTATGTCAAAGTCCCATTAGAGTTTATGTGTGTCATTCTCTAGGACAGGTGCTGGGTTGTGCATATTATTATTATTATTATTACTAACAAACTGCAGGTGAATTTTTCTCACCAGCAATAACTGATTGTTTTCACTGGAACCTGAATGACGGGACTCTTCAGGATACTTTTAAGTACTGAAGCCGATTTCAGCCGTGCCGTGGTCTGAAGAGACTCAATTCTTTCTCGAATTTCTAGCTACTCCGGTCACTTTTCCACTTTATTTGGGGTTTCTTAAAGGTTTCGAACAGTGATTGGTATTGCTGTCACCTTCGTGCTCTAGTACATTTTAGCAAGGTCCTGGTATTTATCAAGTTTTTTTTTTGTTTTTTCTTTTGGCGGGGTGCTTTCCTTTATAAACAAGGTGAAGAAGTTAAATTATGAAATGATGGCGTCTTGACGGATATAAATATAGATTAATAATATCAATTATATATATATATATATATATATATATATATATATATATATATATATATATATATATATATATATATATATATAATAGTTGGGTTTATTTATAAATAGGGTAAAAAATCGATGATAGAGCATATGTAAATCTCAGTTAGAATAATGGAGACAAAAAATCATTGGTGCATGGTGACAGACAGTTTCTAGCCTATGCGAGTCACAAAGAGCCTTTGAATCTGTTTTTACGGTATTCTAATATATGTATGTATAAATATGTGTGTGTGCGTGAGTGGCAGTGAAACATTTAAGTTTTGGGAATATTATAGTTTTGCGGATTTTATAACCAATATTGAATATATTTCAAACATGTCTTTATTAAGACTATATAGTGTTATACCGTATATATATATATATATATATATATATATATAAGTTGTTGTAAGTTGGCCGACCGTAGAGGGCGACCATTTTTTGAGCCTTTGGTAGGACTCGACCTGGGATTAAACCCCAGTCTCTTTGGACCATTTAAATTATACTAATGGGCTGGTTATATATATATATATATATATATATATATATATATATATATATATATATATATATATGTATATATAGTGAAGTAGATGTAATAGGGCAGTAATACATTAATAACCCCTAAACGGCCTTACAATTCACTCAGAAAATTGTTAATGCTTACTCACGAGTTCCGTGAATCTTATGTAGGGAAATGTACTATTCCGTAAAAAAGAAAATGAGTTATTAAGTACATTGAAACAAATTGTCAGCATTTTGAACTAATTCTATTTGTGGCTTGTTATTTGTTGTTTTGTTTGTTTTTGTTGGTTTTGTTTTTGTTTTTGTTTTTTTGGTGGGGGTTCTTTCCTAAGTTTTCTTATTTCTTTTTTTATATCCATATATGGATGCATTTATTCATTTATTTCAGATGTTTCTGGCTGTCAATTTTGTTATTTTTGATAAGTTAGTGTTGTTTTATATGTGATTTTTATTCAATTTTTTTTTATAAAAAGTATATTTCTTAATATTGAGTATTTTATTATTTCTATTCAATCCTGGATGTACGTATATTCCAACAACACTTCCGTATAGAACTCGAAAAATTGTTTGTATTCTCAACAAGCAAGCAGTTATCTCGTTGTGTTGTAATCCTATTTACCAACCCCACCCCCCCCCCACGCTCGGGCAGGATATGACACCAGGTCAATTTTTTTAAGCGGAGTTTAACAGGTTTGAATTCAGAGTTTTCCTTCTTCGAGACTAGTTGCCTCACCAAGGCTGAAGAACCCAATCTGTCCTACAATTTACCCAAAAGGAGGGAGAATAATTGGATTCATACCTTTCCCAAGGATATTAGTGCTATGTGAAAGGCAATCATTCTCGTCCAGGATTTGAACTCGAGTCGCCGTGTCCATTTCCTACGACGATAACCATTACACCACGAGCACCTTTCATTGTGTTGTAATGATTAGTAACCTCTTAGTTACAACTGTATAATGAATTTGTTCCTCACTGAATGTCCCATCATTATAAACATGTCTAGACCAACTTATTTCACATTATAAATTTTTAAAAGTTAAAAGGTTAAGAATTTAGTCTCGATACTTTTTTATCATAATTCTTACCTGCAATAAATATAGATTTATAAATTAGACACAATAAGAGATTAACAACAATTATTACTTATAATGAAATGGTCCAATTATAGCAATATACAATAATAAAAGTTATGTAGTTGCTTACTGTTGATCTTGTCAACTGATTTTTTTTTCATTCTCTAGTAAGGCATAGAAAAACTTTAAAGTTTTTCATCCTTGGGGCATGAAAACATGATCCTCTTGTGGCAAAAGAAATGTTTAGATTTTTATTAAGCTAAAGATCATGATGGTCGTTTTTAAAAGTAGGAAAAACATAGGTTGAAAATGAACAAACTGAAACTGATAGATTTGGATTTTTTGTTTAATGTCATATCAACTTTCTTGGGTTATTTAATCCCAAAGTCATCCTTTTAGAACCAAGGATACTCGTCTGAAATTGAACCTAATAGCGCAACTGGAGTTCGAACTCACTAACTTCAAAGCTGTAGTCCAGCGCATTAGCGATTACGTCCAAGATAGATAAATAGATAGATAGTAAGGCCAATGGAAGTTTAAGAAATTGACATAAAAACATAATGAAGTAATGGCTTGTAAGTATGCCATACTAATTTTTAATATTAAGTTTAATGATAGTGTTCTCGTACCTAAAATAAGTAAAGCTTATTAAATGCGAACAAGAGAATTATTTCAAATATAGCTACACTTTTATACTATATATATATATATATATATATATAATTACATATACATAATCACATATACATATAAAAGCATATGCATATAATTATATATCATGATTATTTTTATAACTATATATATGATTATAGATCTCTATATGTAAGATTATATATACTTATGTGATCAAAATGAATTGCATTTGAAACTTCCATTTT
This sequence comes from Sepioteuthis lessoniana, assembly GCA_963585895.1. Lineage (NCBI taxonomy): Eukaryota > Metazoa > Mollusca > Cephalopoda > Myopsida > Loliginidae > Sepioteuthis > Sepioteuthis lessoniana. The sequence goes on from OY757915.1 coordinate 79,281,845, forward strand.
TTTTAAATCAAAAGTTTATATGTAGGCGTGCAATAAGGGATAATGTCTAGACATCTAGACTGCAGTCAAAGCGTTTAGACTTTGTGTGGACTAACCAGTTCCAATCCTAGATCATTTTTGTTAGCAGTCTTATTAGTTCCGTTAGCTCTAACAAAAAGTCACAATTTTCTACGAAGAAAATTCTCAGAAATACCAATGAATAGAAAATTTCTTTTTCTTTTTCTTGATTCGATATCCAAATTAGTAGTTAATCCCTTGGCAATGGCTTATATATATATATATATATATATATATATATATATATATATATATATAATGTCTTTGTGTGTGGTTGGGCAGTCTTTCATTTAAGCATGTTTGATTAAATAATAAAGACACATTTTGTCTATATAATTTTATTAAGATCCTTTCAAGTTTCTTGGTTTCAGGTTGGAATTGGTGAATGAATTTACCAACATTGTCACGAGCGCTTTCAGACGTTTGTGTTATTAATGTTATTAAAAGCCTAAAAAAACTCTTTTAAAAACACTCTTTATACATGCAAGCAACCCCTGATGATGGCCTATGAATGGTCTGAAAGCACCCGGGACAATTTTGGTAAATTCATCCACCAATCCCAACTAGAAACCAAGACACTTATCAGGAAACTTGAAAGGATCTTAACAAAATCATATAGACAAAATGTGTCTTTATTATTTAATCAAATATATATATATATATATATATATATATATATATATATATATATATATATATATATATATATATATATATATATATATGATCCGTTTCTCGATATCTGGACAATGTGGAGCCACCTACTTCAATGTTATTATTTTCAGGTCCTCTTTGACCTGAAGCAGTATTCCATCAATGAATCAAATATCGGCAGTTTGAGATTGTGCATAAAATTATTTTGAGCTTAAACCAATGTATAGCTATTTAAAATGATTGTAAAATCTATTCATACACTGGCTTTAAAAACATTGATATTGGAACTAAATGAGATTTTTACCTGTTTAAAATGACTGTGAACAGTATATAATTAGAAATTATCATTGATAAACTGATTTTTGCATAATGTAACCCAACAAGAGTTGACATGCCGAAAAACCAAACAACGAAGCAAACAATTTCTGGCGGATTATTACAATTAAATGGAATACTTTAAACTACAACTGTATGCAACGGAGAAGAATTGAAAATATTTTCCTCTTTTTTACTTCAGTTAAAAATCTAATTCTATTAAAAAAATAGTTTTCTCTTCATTTGTTTTTAAGAACCACAAAATAAAACTAGATACATGCTTCATTCCTTTGATGGCAATAAAATTAACTTCTTCATGCGTAATGTTCTTAATATTCCCTCCTTAGAAGCAATATCTTTTTTTTTTCAAATGCTTTCTGCACTATATATATATATATATATATATATATATATATATATATATATATATATATATATATATATATATTCAACTGGGAAAATACTCTATTTTCTGTTATCTATTGTGCTATGTCGAAGTGTGTATTTGTTTATATTTCAGTTGGATGATCACGACTAAAGAGAAAGTCTACTGCCTTGGGATTTTTGCTCGGATATCGACTTGAATTCACGCTTCAATATTGACTATGGAGTTTACTAAATCACAAAAAAATTATTTCCAGCCTGAGTAAGGCAGCCGAATTACGTGCAAGAACAATTCTATGTACGGTTTCAAAATCGGGTTCGATTTTGTCTAAAACACATGTTCTTACTTAGCCATCAAATAAATTGTAGTCACACACTTTAAAAAATTCATACGATTTGTGTAAAGAAATTATTGAGATTGAAACTGAATTTACCAAAAGAGAAATAAACCATGAATGAAATGTTAATTTTTTCAAAATACTTCCGTCATCTGTCAATACACTTATTCCATTTGTCGAAGCGTCTTACTCTAAAGCAGTAATTCCCAACGTCGGGCGCATGCCCCACTGGTGAGTCATGATGATATCCTGGTGGGGCATGCAATATTTTGGTGGAGCTTTTTGAGACCAAGTTAATTTCCTTTTAAGCTTCCTTCACGTGAATTACGGTAAAATTTTTCTTATGCAAGAATTAAATATTGCAGAGGGGGCATCAGAATTTTAAAAATACCAAAGTGGACATGGCCAAAATAGGTTGGGAATCACTGTCCTAGAAGCTTCTTGAGTTGCACTATTTTGTTTGTTTGTTGTTTTTTTTTTTGTTTTTTTTTTTTGGCAAAAAAACATATCCTTCAAAAAATATTGCAACTTCTGGATAAATATATTGAGAATTGTCTATGACTCATCAAGATAGTCGCCAAGAGTTCTAAACCGTAGTCTTGATATGTAGGCACCCTCACTTTATTTGATAGGTTTTTCAATTGGACTAAAATCTCCGTTTAAAGAATAAATTTTAGTCTGTTTTTTTATGTAAAAAAATACAGTCTCGATACTCTCTGATCACACCATGTATATCAAAGTTGTTTCGTCTATATCTGAAACTTTCCAAGCAACAGCGGGCAACCCTGCAAGTAAAAAAACACTGTTTCATATAATTCTGTTACTTCGGCCAAGTTTTATAAATTAGGTTCTAGAATTTTTTTAGTCGACACATATTTTTTCTATTCGAATCCACTTCTTTGAATTTTGCTAGATATATATGTTTTAAAAACTATATTGGTCTTAATTTCAATAGTGACTTGGATGAACCTGTGCAATTTCATTTATTAATATCCTGATTAAATTAAAGAAGCGTAAAATTTCGTTTTTTTGTTTTTGTTTTTATGCAAACATACTTATGAGCTTACCACAGCTGCGTGTCTCGCCACCAGTAGTGAGTTCGATTCTCACTTGGTTTCCAGCTGTGGCCATGAGATAAACAAGGTTAAGTATTTTAGGGGGGAATTGCAAAGCAATGAAGCCAAACTCTCACAATTGTTCTTGTTATTAACTAACCTTAAGCTGGTAGAAGACCTTAAGTGGCTGACAGTACCCGCTGCTACTTTGTGGTCACCTTGGGTGTCCTCGTGGTGTAATGGTTAAAGCGTTGAACTGCGGAATCGTAGTGCGCGAGTTCGTACTCCAGTCGCGCTATTACGTTCACTTTCGGGCAAATACCCTTGGGAAAGGTATGAACCCCCTTATTCTCCCTCCAGCTATGGATAAATAGTAGGACGGAGTAGGTTCTTCAGCCTTGGTGAGGCAACTAGTCTAGGAGAAGGAAAAGTCTGAATTCAAACCTGTTAAACTCCGCTTAAAAATTGACCTTGTGTCATATCCTGCCCGAGCGGAGGGGTTGGTAAATAGTACCTCTGAAAGCAAAGAGCAGACTTGCCCAGTCAGCTGGGGCTGTAGAATACATTGACTGCAACTCTGCAACGAATGTCCTGTATATGACACTAAACAAACTGATGGTGAGATTCCAGCAATAATGGAGCTTTGGGGAATACGGAGTACCCTTCATTGCCATTGCTCCCAGGTCCACTCTGGCCCAGCGTGGTAGCACCTGATAGGGCCCTATCTATGGGTTAAATAGAACTAACGGCATACTTATGCTAAACTGAATATCTTGAAATAGAAATGTTTTTGATAATTGAACCGTGCTTACATTTTGAACTGTGTGCTTGTGCTAAACTGAATTATTTCAAATAGAACTGTTTTTTGACATTGAAACTGTATTTACATTAAACTAAATTGTTTTACATAGAACTGTTCTGACATGTGTGTAAACAAAATTTGTACTTTTACTAAACTGAATTAGCTGAATTAGAATTGCTTGACTAAACTGAATAGCTCGAAATAGAAATGTCTTTTTTACAATCAAATCGTACTTACATTTAAACTCCATGCTTATGCTTAACTTAATTGTTTTAAATTGAACTATTTTTGACATTGAAACTGTACTTACACTAAACTGATTTATTATATATAACTGTTTGAATAGTTTGAAATAGAAATGTTTTTGACAATTAAACTGTGTACTTATGCTAAACAGAATTGTTTTAAATAGAACTGATTATTTACATAAAAATTGATTTGGCGTTGAATAACATACAAAGGTTCATATGCCATAAAACCCAACAAACCAACAAACCAACCAAAGAGCAGGCGCATCACTGCTTAACTTCAGGGCTCTAACGGGAACGCGTAATTCCATCATGATTTAATCGTAAGCCAAGTCTTACAAATTGATTTACTCTCATTATTTCTAGATAACCGATGATTTTGTCTCTGAATATTTTATTGCTGTATTATTGTGCTTGTGTAGTTAGCATATTAATTCCACTGACCATAAATGTTTGATCCTCCCTGGATTTCCCTCTTCTACCAGACTAGAACAAGTCTACGAGGTGCAGACTGAAATAGATAGACAGTAATATTCTCCTGATGAGGATCGAACATATTACACAGCAGTAGTGGCCAGCTAATTTGTTTATCTCTGACTATTCATATATCATCAATTTCTCTGTCTATCTCAGCTTGTATATATCTATCTATCTATCTATCTGTCTATCTAAGCTTTTTCATATTCAACTATCTCTTACTGTTTATTTTTAAATATTTATCTATTTGTCATCGCCAACTCATACATATCTCTCTATCTATCTCGACCTGTCCATATATATATATATATATATATATATATATATATATATATATATATATATATATATATATATATAAATTAACTTAAATCGCGAGTCGGAATTCTACTAAAGTTTCACCCAACGGAACATCAGGGAGTTTAGCATCGACCCTTTTTATCTCTTGTTCCTGGTGGGGGTTATTTTCTTTTTTTCTGGTAACCATGAATGCTGGTAGATAGTAGGTTAGTAAATATATATATATATATATATATATATATATATATATATATATATATATATATATATATATAAGCCTATTACCTTTATATATAAAGTTTTCTATATATCTATTAGTCTGATTTATATAATTCTGTCTAAGCCTGTTCATATTGATCTCTTTCTCTATCTCTGTCAAGCTGTTAACATCTCTTCCTTTACATATCTATCTCAATCTGCTCATGTTTCTTAATTCTTCATTCGGTATCTGACTTCTGATTTGTCCGCTCTGAATATAATTGCATCAGCCCCTGTTATACTCGTACCTACCATTAAAAATCATCAGGTGCATTGGAATTTCAACAACTAAGATAAATTTAGATTATTTCCTTCTTTGTTTGTTTGTTTGTTTTGGTTCTTTTTTTTTTTTTTTTGTCGGGTTTGTTTTTATTTTATTTTTTTTTTTTTGTGGGGGGGGCTGTTTTTGTTTTGTTTTTGGTTTGGGGGGTTGTTTTTTATGCGTAATCTACCAGAAACGGCCTTGGCTTCAAGTCGAATATTACACTAAATTTTACTCCTGAAATAAATTCAACCTATTCAATATTTACTTTAGGTTTTTGCCAACAAGTTCCGAGTAAATGTTCCGCACACTTACTTTTAATAGTAAAGACATTTCTGGAGATATTTTAAACAAAATTAAGCTCAAAAAGAAAGAAAGAAAGAAAGAAAGATAGATAGATAGATAGATAGATAGATAGATAGATAGATAGATAGAAAGAAAGAAAGATAGATAGATAGAAAGAAAGAAAATAATGACAAAGGTAAGACGCCATAAGTAATTTAAAAGATGATATTTTCAAATTAAATATTACGTAAATCAAGGACGAAGAGAATTAAAAAAAATTCTCTTCGTCCTTGATTTACGTAATATTTAATTTGAAAATATTATCTTTTAAATTACTTTGAGGGTGAAATCTGTTTGGTCTAAATCGACCAAACTGAAAATAAATAACCCTCCGTTTCTATCCATACTTGTTAAAAAAGAAAAGTTAACCTGGACATGTATCCGTAATTATTCTTTAAACTTTTGATTTGTCACTTTTCTGTGTCTAACATGATGAAGTAGAGGAAATCTTTCTTCATGAATATTTAGGACAAAACTGTACCCAAAGTTTACATGCCCGAGCATGTTAAGCTGCTGATCTGAATTTAACATTTTACAGCCACGAAATGATTTATTTTCTGCTTCTGATTTATCATTTCCTTTCATTTCTCGGGGATACAAGGAAAAGATTGTCGCTGGATCCCGAGAGTAAGAAGGGACGACAGCCATTTTGAATAGATATAAATATCTATAACGACCGGTGTAATGTTCAAGAATGTATAGGGAATAAAGGTTGTCAATAGATCTCGATTGCAAGAAGGAACAACAGACAGGTGCGTTGGTCACAAAAAGCACATTTATATCCATTTGTTGAAGTGGGGTGATATTTCTCAATCGATGGAGGAAAACAGTCACCCTTCTATCTATAAGCTGTTGTCATCACCAATGGGTGGTGTGATTTCACTTGCTCCGAGTGATAGTTTATTCTTTGTTGTCTATATACTATCTCACTAAATCTCTTAAATCCGATGGGGCTACATACAGCCAATCAGCGAGCAATCATTTAATTTTCTTCAACTTGCTTCAGCAGTGGTGAACGTTGACCAGTCGCCTGCAAATCACGACTCCAAATTTGTTCACTAGAAACCGAGATTGTTAGTGGCGGAGATAGCATAAAAGTAGAATACGTCTAGCCTTGTGTCAAATCTATGTTTAGATTATTTTTTAAGTTGCTTTACATAGTCTAAGTTTTAATGAAAATGGATAACAAACCGTTGCTTGGGAGTTCAATCCTGAGTGGGTGCTCTGTAATTCTGGCTTTTTACAATAAGTAACCTAAACTTAATAAATAACTATTGTCAAATGATAGAAGAAGAAGAAGAAGAAGAAGTAGAAGAGGAGGAGGAGGAGGCGAAGAGGAATATTATAAGTCTAAAACAGTTGGGTTTTTTTTTAGGTTTTTTGTAATGTCTTTTGTTGTTTAGTGTTTTTTGGGGGGGTTGTAACAACAACAAAGGTCGATTTCCTCTTCAACCGTTGGAGTAAACAGTGGGAAATCGATCAGAGTAAAGACGATACTTGAACTCACGACTCATCGATCAGAGCAAAGACGATACTTGAACTCACGACCCCAGGTATTTGGATTTCGTTTGATATGGACAACGCTTTAACCAATTCAATAACGAAACTTAGCTCTTCTTTTTTTGAATGTTTTTTTTTTTAACCCAGCTCTGGAACACCGTTCACTTTAATGAGAAAGACACAAGGGAAGGTTTATTTTGTTTTATCCTCGTATTCTCTTCAGTATGTTTTTTATGTGGGGTTTTTTTTTCTATAAAAAATAAAAGAAATTAGCCGAACGTGCTTTCATTCAATCTCTGCCGGTGGCAAAAGAAAGACATAACCGCCCACTTCCGGTCAACTGGCAGTGAAAAGTATTCACAACTTATCATATGTTTACTGTCAGGCCATATGTCACTGTGGAAACGTTTATCAGTAATACTATATGATAATGTATAATGTTTCCTGAAGTTCTTCGACGAAGTATTGCCATCATTCTTACGAGCCAAATCCAGGGAAATTTCTCAGTTTATAACTGCCACCAAGTATTTAAAATCAAAATCACATTCTAAAAAAATAATACGTGTGAAAAGTTTATATATAGGGTGTCTCATTATACATGGGACTCGTGTGACTATATTTAACTCTACTAATTATAATGTCCTGTCTTTTTTTGTTTCATATTCGAAAATAGTATACTATTTCAGCTATTAATCTGTGATCACAATGCCTTCGACAAGAGATGGAAAATATTTTGTATCACCACTTATTTGGAAACAAAACCATTCAAAACTGTCTCAAAATAGAAGCAAAGGATAAAATAAATTGTTACTGAAACAAGAATCTCAAAAAAAGTTGCATGTCCTGGAAGCTGATATAATAACAATAAAAAAACATTGATTTGAGGTCTCTAGCTTAAAGGATGCGTTTTTAGAAGAAGTATTCGAAATGACCGCTATTGTGCTTGTCGCAGTAATAAATCATTATCATATTGATGGCTGCGTCTATTTTGTGACACTATATATGAAATCATTTATATATGAAATCGTTATGAAAGCGTTTTTTTTTTTTTTTTTCTGAATCAGAAAAGTGCTCTAATACTGGCCAGCAGAGGAAGATGAAACCTAAGATAAATTGTCTTTTAAACTGCCTTATATCAGTTTCCTAATTATTTGTTTCATGGATTTGGAAAAGAATAGAATCTTCAAATGAAACATGCGAGCAGAACTGATGAAGAAGGATTAATAGATACTCAATATTTCTCGTACAATGCAAAAAAAAAAAAAAAATGCCTATATGACACAAGAGCGGAAGTTGGATGAGGAAGTGAGACAAACCCTTTCCACTATCACAAAAGTACCCAAAATTAATAATAGATCGGTCCGAGGAGATAGATGAATAGATAAGTTTTCATATAGCATTAAACATAATCACAATATTTGACTCAATTTCCTATGATGAAGCTTGATAATTTTTGTCCCTGAGAATATTAGTACTATCAAACTCATCTTAATTGTTATACTTGAAACAGTTCGGCCGATATGTCCTTTTTCAGGTGTTTCATATCCAACTCGAGAGCTCACACGGAACCTCGAACTAGAACTTTTAGTTAATCTACAGGAGTAGATTGTTTCAATTCTGTTAACCATGACTGGATATAAATATTTAGCTATCATAAGTATTCCTTGCTACTCTTACCAGTCGTTGAGTTTGAACCTGCAACGTCCTGACGATTTCACTCGGAAGTACTTTTTCAACAAACGCATTATCCACTGCGCCAACTCTGAATAAATTTTAGGGACTTATAAACCTAATGTCTCCATAAACTTATAAGATAATACTCTCTACTATCATGTCTGATTTTTTACCCGAACTCATATCGCGTTTTTTTTTTTATCCAGCCTTTTTGATTAATGGTTCTCAAATCGTATTCACGGCGGATTAAATAAAGGCTTCGGTTCGAGGTTTTGTGTGGGCACCCGAGTCCAACATGAAAAACCTGAAGGTCGAAAAATATAGCGTTCGAAATGTAGTGAGTAAAGCAATGAAGAGGAGGTTAATAATATGAATATTTTAAGTGATAAAATAGATAACGATATTTGTTTACTTAAATTTAGAATTGCTCTTAAATAAGTACATCCCTGACCATTTAAATTTTTCTTTAAACAAAGTTACTAGTATTATATAATATCTAGCGGAAAATTATACAATCAAAACAGAAAGACAAAACTGTAATTCCTATGTAACCAAATATAAAACTATATATATATATATATATATATATATATATATATATATATATATATATATATGAATTGTTGGTACATGCAAATTTAAAAAGATATATACTTAGAAACATATGCGAAAATGGGAGATTTACAGTATGAAAAAGTTTTATTAAAATAGCAAGGGCCCTTTCATCTGAGATTTGTCAAGCGACAGCCTACAGAAGTCGTTTAAAAAACAATGTAAATAAGATTAAGTAAAAGGGTGGTGGGTGGGTGAGAATGAAAATTTTAGCTAGACAAAGGGGGAAGAGAAAATAATTAAATTAAAGAATAAATAGTCGTGTGGTTAATTACAGCGATGAGTGTTTTGTGGCCTTGTAGAGAGCAAGGACGAAATAGCATCTAATTGTCCTGGAGGCTATTATATTTTTCTTAATAGGCCTCCTTTATGCCAGCAAAACCCCAAACACTCTTTGAATTTATGATGAGATATCTCTTGCTTGACTTAGGGTGGTTTTTCATTTTTTTTTCTCTATCCCCTTTGTATTGCTATTATTTTCATTTTCCCCTTCTCTTTTTACTTAATCTTATCTAGATTGTTTTTAAACGACTTCTGAAGGCTACCGCTTGACAAATCTTAGATGAAAGGGCCCTTGCAATTTCAATAAAAATTTCTTCATATTGTAAATCTCCTATTTTCGCATATGTCTCTAAGTAATATATATATATATATATATATATATATATATATATATATATATATATATATATATATATATATATATATATATATATATATATATAAGAGGCGTACTAAGTTTGGTTTACAGTGTGTATTGTTTTGGTAACACTGAATAATATTTATTTTAATTATATTATGTTTCTCTAGAAATAAGTAAAAATCCGGTATCTTTAGACTGTACAATAAAACTAAAGACGATGAATGCATTATATAAGAAAAAAAATGTAATCTTTTTTCTTTCCGATAATTCAGGTTTAAAATGTCTTTTTCGCTAATTGGAGATCATTTATTTCAAAAATTGCATCAGATCTTCCTTATCACGTCAAGCTTTTGTTCTCTGACGCACTGATAAAATTTTAATCATTAATTTTCTAACGTTAGACGTTTGAATTTTGGAATTTTAAAGAACGTCAGTTTTAACTCAAAGATCTAAATATATTTCAGAATAGCTATTATACATATTCATTTTTGTTGTATAGGAAATATAAGAATTTAGTCAAAACGTTTAAAGTTGGGTAAATACGGCTTAAAGAACAGTATGGACTTACTACCGACTTACCAGATTTTTTATTTTTACTTTCCAGATTGACGTACTAAAATAACACAATATATAATCAGAATGACCTCAACTCAAAAAAAATGTTAGAATTGTCCAGATTCTTTTTGCTATATTTGTAGAAACTTTACAGTACCAAGCCAAGTGATGAACATTAAATGATTTTGAGAAGAAAGCATACTTGGCTAACTTTCAAGTTTGGGATATGTCATTCAGGGAAAATCTGACGTCATCGTCATCATCATCATCATTATCATCAAGTCGGCCTGACAGCACTGATTTCCCTGGTTCTCTCTCTTCACCCGTTCCAATCATTCATCGCTCTCGGCAGGTCTTCCAAACTATATTCTGTGTCCGCACAGGACTGATGTAAATAAGTTCTTGCTGGTAAACCAAAGCTGGCACATCCATATAGAAGAACATCTCTAATGAGTTCTTCTTTGCTTCTCCACCAGTGTCCCGCATGTCTTCTTGTCCGCCTTACTTGGGTGTTTTTTGAGATGTGTTTAGTTCCTATCAAGTTTTTACTCCATTTGTTTTGTTAGCGCTTATGTGTCCATAAAGTAGTATGGACACAGAGATCAAGTTTTATTTTTTCAGATAGATCAGACTACCATATTGCAGATAACCAGTTGATAGCAGTCCACGCCGTCATTAGGTGTATGTTGACATCACTTTAAGTTAATGAGATATTGTTGCCTACTGATTTTAGAGGCCAGCCACTGAGAGTGGCGATAGCTCCTTTTCTTTTAAAGCACATGTACTCTGTTTTATTAGCATTCACATGGAGGCCAATGCCTCTGGCTGTTTGCTCCTTTAGGCCAAAATAGATACTATTTCTTTTAAATCAGCTACCCCAAATTAGTTAAGAATAACTCTCGAACCTTGGACTTCACAAATACTTTTTTTAACTGTGTTATTAAGCAAATATATAAAACTGCCGAAAAGAGTACTTTCAACCCCTCCGCTCGGGCAGGATATGACACAAGGTCAATTTTTAAGCGAAGTTTAACAGGTTTGAATTCAGAGTTGTCTTTCTCCTAGACTAGTTGCCTTTCCAAGCCTGAAGAACCTAGTCTGCCCTCATATTTACCCATAGCTGGAGGGAGAATAATTAGATTCATACCTTTCCCAAGGGTATTAGTGCTATGTGATTTATAACTTCCTGATGAAGAATATTTTTCAGAAAATTCCGCTTTCAGAGCCTTAACTTTCTTCATTATTAGATTGTATCACTTCCACTTTAACAGTATTATTTTCATCTTCTTTCACTGTTTCTTCGAAAAATTATTAATATTACTAATTGCTATTGTTATATTCTCACGCATGGTAATTCAGCGGAGGAAAGAAGGGGAGACAGTGAAAGAGAGGCAATCTGATGACAAAGAATGACGTACTACTGACAGATATTTGGTATAAAAGTAATAGTAAGAAAAAACAACAGAATCAATAAGTGAGGTAAACATTATATGCAGAAATGTACTAGCGTCTTTCTTTTCCATAAGTTTGTTGAAATTTGGGTAGCCATCTTGTTTTCAGTTGTGTGATACAAAAGGTACGTCTTCTCAGAAACAAGGCTAGAATACGTTTTGACACCAGGCCGTAACTTGCTCCTGCTCAGAAATGCTTTAGTCATCTCTGATTGACCGATCTCCTGCTGCTACTGACGGGCAAGTCTATAAATATTTGCTAACAATTTGTAGCCGGCTAGTACTTCTAAAACCCTCAAACAATTCTACAAAGTTAATTCAGAGGGAATACACAGAAACTGAGTCGTTGAGTGTTTGTTTTATGATGGCTGAGTTCTCGGTTGATTCATGGACAACTTACTTTGAGCTATACTTCGTGCATGTTTGAGATATGGTGGCTTGGTCCTATAAAAGATATGTTCTGAGTATTATCCATGCCTGGCCGTTGAGATAAGCGAGAAGACTACTGCCTTTTGAAGATGCATAGGAATCGCAAAAAATGAGAACTGGCAATTATAGAATGTCGGATTTATTTATATGTTCTTTGCAAAATATTAGAATTGTCCAGATTCTTTTTGCTATATTTGTAGAAATTTTACAGTACAAAACCAAATGATGAACATTAAATGATTTTGTGGAAAGAGTACATTTGGCTTACTTTCAAGCAAGCGTCCTCAGATTCAGTCTGCGGTGCTTTCCGATTGGTCAAAAAATGTTTAACTCCTTGCTACCAGAGTGCTTATCCCTACGTCCGCCAGTCAAGTAATGACCTCGAATGGTCTACAGACCGTTTTATTTTTTGAACTCGTCGTGATTTGTCCTAAAAGTTTAATACTAGTTGAGTTAATTCATTATTCATCATGCTTTTAACTCACATCTTTTTTTGATTCAAAGCTTTCAAAGAAAAATTGTCGAATTTCAAAGCTTTGATTCAAAGCTTTCAAAGAAAAATTCTCGAAGTGACTTTTTTTAATCCATCCAAACTCATGTAACTGGGTGGTGCTGTCTGCTGAAGGGATCTCCAGTTATTAGTCTTTTATTTTATTCTTGGGTCAGAAAGAACCTTATCTGAATAGTTTTGTTTTGTAATTTCCCCCTGCGATTATCATCGTACACTTTTCGATTAAGTGATAAAAGTACCTACAAAAGGAGATGGAGGGAAGAGATAATTATCTGATAAGGCATTTCTTTCGCATTTAAGCAGTCTTAATAAGGGATCTGATTAGACTGAATCAAATCTCATGAGACTGTCTGTACTCTCGCTTCGAGTAAGCATTCATACTTTAGGAAAGCATTTTTAAATTTCCGAAACTAAATGTATTAAGAGTTTAATATACTTATATCTTTCGCACACACTCACCCATACACCCACTGATATACATGCTTATAAAACCCCCGCAGACACGCATATAGACACATATACACACTTTTACCCAGTCAGCGGGCCTTAGTATAAGCTAACTGTATCCACAGCACAAGAGTAGACCCACCCAAAAAAGAGAGGTGTCCTTTAATGTGTGGCACTAAATACTCCTAGTTCCACTCTGTTTCAGAGTGACTATACCAGCAAGGATGCCATTTATATGTGAAATAGATCTATTTAAAAAATTATTCATATTTGTTAGGAAAGTAAGAAAACATATAGTTATAAATTATTTGTATTAAGAAAAGTTAATTGAATCTCTAATTGTTTATAAAGAAATGTTATTAGTTACTTGAAACCATAAAACTGTGTGCAAACGACTGTTATTAGATATCAATAATTACTTAAAACCATATAATTTTTAGTATTAGATAGATTTACTTGAAACCATGTTACTGTGCACAAACGACTGTTATTAGATATCAATAATTTCTTAAAACCATATAATTTTTAGTATTAGATAGATTTACTTGAAACCATGTAACTGTGCGCAAACGACTGTTATTAGATATCAATAATTTCTTAAAACCATATAATTTTTAGTATTAGATAGATTTACTTGAAACCATGTAACTGTGCGCAAACGACTGTTATTAGATATCAATAATTTCTTAAAACCATATAATTTTTAGTATTAGATAGATTTACTTGAAACCATGTAACTGTGCACAAACGACTGTTATTAGATATCAATAATTTCTTAAAACCATATAATTTTTAGTATTAGATAGATTTACTTGAAACCATGTAACTGTGCGCAAACGACTGTTATTAGATATCAATAATTACTTAAAGCCATATAATTATTAGTATTAAGTAGGCTTACTTGAAATCATATAACTGTACAAATTATTTGTATAATAAATAACCGATAATATATAACTATGAGAACCAAATCTGACGAAACATCTACATAAAAATGTAAGTACAAATGTACAATGCAATTCCCTAAAGGCATGAAATAACCCAAGACGAGTTGACAGGCCATAAAAATCAATCAATCAACATACATGTGTATACGTATGCATTATACGTAATTATCCTGACAATCTGAAAAATCGAATCTTACCCGAGTGAAGTATGCTTTTGTTATTCTGGGTGCTTATTTAAGAGTAGGATTCTTAAGACAAGTTTTCAAGGATACGATGTAAAAAATGTAGAAGGATTTAACAGATGTGATATAACACGTAGGATTTATCGGGTGTAATATCACGGGTAAGATTTATAAGACGTGATATCATGACACAGGATTTTATCATATGTGATATCACAGGCAGAATTTAATCAGATATGATATAATGGGTACGATTTATACTGCTTGTTGCCACACACAGACAGACAGACAGAGGGACACATACATTTATATTAATATACATATATTTACAGACTGTATGTTGGAACTCCCAGATGTTAAACATATTCAAATAAACACACTCAAACAAGCTTGCATGCACCTATATTCACAGTCATATGCAGTTTGACTATACTGTGCATACAACGAGAAAAAGCTTAACTCTCTCTCTCTCTCTCTCTCTCTATATATATATATATATATATATATATATATATATACAAGTATGGTGATAAATAGGACTTAAAAATCTGAAGTTGGTATGGGATTTGTAAATAGAACACTTGTAAGACCAACTGCAGCATTTCAAGTCCTATTGTAAACAATTTTGTCGGATATTTAAATCATTTATTATATTTGAGTCTATACATGTAAGTGTGTATGCATGAGTGTATGCATGTATAAACCTCTAATCAAACTATTCATATACATAAGAACACATATACACTACTTTTACTTTCAAGTATTCGAATAGATATATTGTTTCTAATTGGATATTGAAAGTTAAAATATGAGTATAAGGCCAAAAAATCAAGTATCAATTTGATTGTTTTTTTTTTTTTCATCATACAACGTGTGGAAGCACGTGCGATACCCTAGCCTCATCAGCCGCCAACCAGGTTGATAACACAGTTTCGGTAGCTCAAAACATACACACACACACACACACACACACACACACACATATATATATATATATATATATATATATATATGTATGTATGTGTGTGTGTGTGTGTGTGTGTGTATACATATATATGTATATATCTATAAAGTATTGGTCTTTAATATTTGCACAAGAACAAAATCGTTTTTTATTGATTCCCTGGGTTATTGGTTTGGACAGGAAGTGGGGGATCTAAATTAGTTTCCTATTTTGGTAACTCCTCAAAACAGAAATGCGATTTTGACTTTTCAATATTCTTGACCAATTCTGACAAATATTTTAAAAACACATAAAAAAAGACTTTTTTTATTAAACGATGTAATTCTATTAAAAATAAATTCCTCAAATTGACTACTCAGAACAAAATAACTTGACTAAACTTGTTCTTATGTTGACTGCAAATAAATGTGGTTCTTGAATAAGTTTCAGTTTTTTTCAAATCTCATAACATGAGTAGAAAATGTCATGTTTAGTCAAAGTTTTCTGACTCGTACAGTATATATATATAAATATATATATATATATATGTGTGTGTGTGTGTGTGTGTATCATCATGTCACGCAGTGATCACAGATCTTCCTGACTCTCTCTCACCACTCTTCTCTACCGTCCATCGCTCTCGTGAGGTCTTCAAGGCTATATCTTATATCGGCACAGAGCTGTTGTACATAGGTTCTAGCTGGTCGTCCTACCTTTGTTCGTTTATGTGAAGGGGTCCACGGGAGAATATCGCTTATGAGTTCATTCTTACTTCACCGGTAGTGTCCCGCATGCCAGGTTCGTCTAACTTGGATAGTTTTCGTGAGCCGCGGTAGGTGGCCGTACAGTTGCTGTTTTGTTGGATGTTGCTTCCACGACTTGTTCAGTATTGCTCGCTGCATTCTTGTGTAGTTGCCGTCAAGCTTTTTCTCCATACGTTTAATTAGCGTCCATGTAGTGCATCTATATAGCAGTATCGATACGACCACTGCTAGGAAAAAAATACGTTTTATTATATCGATCATGTCTGATTTCCATATGACCGATAGCCTATCGATAGCTGTCCATGTTTTTTTATTATCACGATATCTTGTTTCTACCAATACGTACAATTAGACTTTTTTATTTTATGCTTGTTAGTATAAAAGTAACCAGATACTCACACGTATACATCCATGAATACACAGACTCACACGCACACGTATATATATATATATAGTTTATGATAGCATCGACATAGAGTCAATGGGGTTAGGTGAAAATCACTTTCTCCCCTATGTGATCATCAAACCAATAAGATACGTGTATAGACAGATAAATACATACCCTGTGTCTGATGATCTCATAGGCCTCAAAACGACCCTCAGCAAACGTTGTTACTCTATGATTACACTATCCTAACTAAGATGTAATCATTGTCAACTATATTGAGTTTGAAGTTTGACATACTATAAAAAATGAATCCAAACCAAGTCAAGCCGATATTGAATGAGCACTTTTTTAATCAATAACGTAATCTCCCTAAGAAATATTGATATTATATATATATATATATATATATATATATATATATATATATATAACCGTATGTGCGTATATATATATATATATATATATATATATATATATATATAACCGTATGTGCGTATATATATTTATATATATATATATATATATATATATATATTGGTCCGATGATCGCTGAGGCGAGAAACTCAGTCACCCAACGCCATTGAGTGTCTTCCAAATCCAAACTTATGAATATATGAGTGTACCTGTGTCTGTTTTTGTCTGTGAATTTACCAAACCCTCCCCACAAGGAGACATAAGGTCAATATTTATAGTAGAGTTTAAGAGGTTTAAATTCAGACTTTTCCTTCTCTTAGACTGGTCGCCATACCAAGATTAAAGAAACCAGTCTACCGTAGTATATACCGGTAGTTGAAGGGAGAACAGTTGGATTCATTCCTAATAGTTTTAACATTGTGGGAAATACAAACTTTCTCGTCCAGGATTTGAACTTGAATCAACATGCATATTTCCTACGACGATAACCATTATATATATATATATATATATATATGTGTGTGTGTGTGTGTGTGTGTGTGTGTGTGTGTGTGTGTGTGTTATGTTTGGTAGAAGTCTTTCATTTAAGCATTTTTGATTAAATAATAAAGACACATTTTGTCTATATATTTTTAAGATCCTTTCAAGTTTCCTTATAAGAGTCTTGATTTCAGGTTGGAATTAGTGGATGAATTTACCAAAATTGTCCCGATCAGAACAATTTTGGTAAATTCCAAACTGAAACCTAGGACACTTACTGGAAAACTTGAAAGGATCTTTATAAAATTGTATAGATAAAATATGTCTTCATTATTTAATCAAACATGCTTTTATACATATATATATATATATATATATATATATATATATATATATATATATATATATAGTAAGCGACTCAAGTTCGAAACTTTGACGAGGCTGTTAGCATTTCACATCATGTCATTACCATTGGGAAAGGTATGCATCTAACTATTATTCGAGGATTTATGGGTAAACAGTTAGAACCTACCATTGATATTGCAACCAGTCTAGGAGAAGGAAAATATATATGCTTGTGTGTGTGTGTGTGTGTGTCTCGCTATTGATATCTGTCTCTGTTTTTCTCTTTTCCTATCAATCTATCAGTCTATAAAATATTTTTTCAGTATCTAACCATCTACATACTTATATGTCTTTTTATGTATGTTGGTATTATGACCACTTTATTTATCTTGACAGCAATTTAGCTCACTGATTTATACATATTAAAAATTGACCTTGTGTCACAAACACACACACACACACACACACACACACACACACACACATATATATATATATATATATATATATATATATATATATATATATATATATATAGCTAGATTCAGTCTATATGTCTATCTCTCTCGAGATGCAGTATGACTGAACTAATATATGCACAGTTCGACTCACTTCACATAACATGTTAAATTCCACTATTTATACATACATATATATATATATATATATGTGTGTGTGTGTGTGTGTGTGTGTGTGTGTGTGTGTGTGTGTGTGTGTGTGTGTGTGTGTGTGAAGAGAAAAGAAGGATGAGAGAGAAAGGGAGATGCAATAGGACTCTATCCACGTATTTTCATTACTTCGTTATTTACTGCAGTGAATGAATCTCTTATGTTGCTGAAAAATAAAGGCCAGTTTATTTTCATAACTTTTTTCTTTTTTTGCCTTGAGGCTTATGTTAGTGAGCAAAAAAAGCTTCTGCCCGATTATAAATGGCTGTTTAACTCGGCTCATAACTCCCCGCTCCATCGTAACACACGACTACTATTTATTGTATCATTTGCCTTCACTCACAGTAACACCACCAGCCTTGGTCCCAGCCTCTTCTAGCATTGCAACGGATGTCTCTCTCTCTCTCTCTCTCTCTCTCTCTCTCTCTCAAACACATATATACATATATACACGCTTACACTCACTTACTTTCTCTGTCCTTTACTCTCTCTCTCTCTCTCTCTCTCACGCACAAACACATATATACATACATACACTCACTTACTTTCTCTGTCCTTACTATCTCTCTCTCTCTCTCTCTCTCTCTCTCTCTCTCTCTCTCTCTCTCTCTCTCTCGGGCTCTCTCTCACACACATTTAATCTATTTATCTATCCATCTCACATCTAAATACCCAACCTTTCCTCTTTCAATTCACCGTTCATTTCACCTCACTTTCTTCGTTTCCCTGGTACACCAGTGACTATTAATTTATTTATTAAAAAACTATTCTTTTTTACTCTTTGCTTCACATTTAACTTACAGTTTCTTTTTGTGATATATCTGCTACACTTTCTTTCTTTTTTTTTCTTTCTGTAGAATTTATTTATTTATTCATTTATTCGCTTTTTTCTTTTCGCATTAAACTCCAGATTTCTTTTGAAATGTCTCAATCATATATTTTTCTTTCTTTCTTTATTTTTTTTTTTCTTTCTTTCGTATTTATTACACCCTCTGTCTCCGTCTCTCCCTCTCTCTCTCTCTTAATTTTTCTCTCTTAATCAAACGATTTTTCCTCTTTCCTTCCCCTTTTACTCCAGTTTTATTTCGTCATATCTCTAATACCCACCAACTCTCTCTCTCTCTCACTTTCTCTATTTCTTTCTTTCTTTCTTTCTTTCTTTCTCTCTCTCTCTTTCTCTC
This sequence comes from Sepioteuthis lessoniana, assembly GCA_963585895.1. Classification (NCBI taxonomy): domain Eukaryota; kingdom Metazoa; phylum Mollusca; class Cephalopoda; order Myopsida; family Loliginidae; genus Sepioteuthis; species Sepioteuthis lessoniana. The sequence goes on from OY757915.1 coordinate 79,301,474, forward strand.
TCTCTCTCTCTCTCTCTTTTCTTCCTTCTTTCTTTCTTTTTTTTTCTTTCTTTCTTTAAAACACCCGTTCTATTTTTCTCCTCGCTTCAATTTTTCTCTTTAATCATATTACTGTCACTTTCTCTTTCTTTCCTTCTCTCTCCTTGACTGACCGTCAAACCATCTTGTTCTTTTAGCCCTGTTCTATCAGACATTCAGCTGACCCACATTGAAGCTCAACATAACCACCGGTGCCTATTCCCCACGACCCACACATATACAACCATATATATATATATATATATATAAATATATATATATATATATTCCTCCCTCACTCCGTCCGTTCATACATACACATATACATACCCTGATTTTCGCAGATAACTAGCAATACACAGATTGCCTATCTTAAGGTCACACGTTGTTCCTGGTTTGCACTATAACCTCCACTGTGTCCACTTATTACTTTCTTCCGCCTCGCTCCTAAATAAAATTCCCGCCTCTTTAGCCAAACTTCAACACACCCTCCCGACCCATTTTGCTAGGACTCACTTTTCTTAGATTCCTTCATTTGAAGTACACACTACCCACCATCAAGAATCAAATATTTCTATCAGTGTATATATATATATATATATATATATATATATATATATATATATATATATGTACAAAGTATGACTAACTTCTTTATATGTAGTTTCTCCTCACATTCTATCTTTCCATAGATAGATAGATAGATAGATATGCAATAGCCTTGTGCTCGACTAAAACAATGGTGAAAAGATGTGTGCAAGTCAATGAGAAAATAAATAGAGATGTTCAAAAATATATAAATATATATATATAAACACACAAGCACACACACACACACACACACACACACACACACACAGATATATATATATATATATAAAGTTACTTTGGATTTACATCCATGTTTTCAAAATGTATATGAAAATTGCGTTTTTAAGGATTTGTCTGGTGCAAGACTAGTATTGCTTTCGATCTGTCAATATTTTTATCTATCTATCGATGGATAGATGGATGAATAGAATGCCTACATATAAAGACGTTTGTTATTCTTATTTTCTTCCTCAATGCTTCAACTACTCTCTCTCTCTCTCTCCCTCCCTCTCTCTTTCTATATATATATATATATATATACACCAGCGGTCACATCGATACTACTATATGGATGCACTACATGGACACTAACGAAACGGCTGGAGAAGAAACTAGATGGCAATTACACAAGAATGCTGCGTGAAATCCTGAACAAGTCCAACTGTACGGTCACCTGCCTCCTATCACGAAAACTATTCAAGTTAGACGAACCAGACATGCAGGACACTGCTGGAGAAGCAGAGATGAACTCATAAGAGATGAACTCTTATGGATCCCCACACATGGCCGCGCAAAAGCAGGGCGACCAGCTCGAACGTACATTCAGCAGCTATGTGAAGACCTACCTAGGGCGATGAACGATAGGGAGGAGTGGCGAGAGAGGGTCAGGGATATCCGTGCTACCAGCGCGATATGATGATGATGATGATATGTATACATATATATATATATATATATATATATATATATATATATGCAAGTATGTATGTATGTATGAATATGTGTGTGTGAGTGTGTATGTTTGTGTATGTTTATACATACCATCACATTCAAACAGAGAGAGAGAGAGAATATGATATAATGTACCGACAGAAGGGCTAACAATGACAGACAAAAACTTTCGTGGAAAAAATACATTTTTTTACCGATTTTTATTAATACTCTTCAAATATAAATATCTATCAATTCACATTTTTTGTCGGGTGCGTAGCGTCGTAGTCAACGTGCTAGACTGTGATATGGCCGAAAGGAGTTCGAACTCCAGTTGCACTATTACATTCCTTTTGCAATAATACCTTTGGGCAATGTATCCCCCCATTCATAGGTTTAATAGTACTTGTTCGACAAGAATGGCTTTGTTATTAAATTAACCACGAAGGTTGATATGCCATTAAACAAAGAAACCAAACGAAACAAGTGTTTTTCACACTATCCTTAACTACCTATCTTTTTATCAATCAGTCTATATTTCTATCTATGCATCTATCCATGGCACTAACTGCGCGCCCTCTCCTTGATCTCTATCTCTTTTTCGCAGCTATTTCTCGCGTACTGTCTATTTCCTGTCTTACTAGTGCTGACACATTACTTAACACGACAAGCACTCGTCTATTTGATACTGAAAATATGCCGACTTAAAAGCCCGGTTTTATTAGAATTCGTTGGTTGGTTTTTTAGTTGGTTGGTTTGTTGGTACTATGCATATCATCCCTTGCTGATTATTTAATGTTAAATCCTTTTGATAGATATCTATATTGAATATGTTATTTGTAAACGAATAGTTTGTTGGTAAAAACATTTTTAAACGAGACAAAGCTCATTTGTTTGCACACAGTTAAATGGTTTCAAGTATTGTTATTTCATATTAGTAATTCCGTTTATCAAGTTTTCCTAATTCAATATAACTCATTTGTTTACACACAGTTAAATAGTTTCAAGTATAGTAAATTATTCAACAGTTTTATTTGCCCCATAGATTGGAACCTGACAGGCACTACCACTCCGGGTCAGTGTAGACCAGGCTGTAATGGTAATGAAGAGGTACTTCATACTCCCTAAACTCCTAGACTAGACCCCACCATCAGATGCAGTTTAGTTTCGTATCCAGGACACTCGTTAGAGGAGGAAGATCTTACCCCTTTGCAGAGATGCAGTAGGTGCATTCTACACCTCCAACCGACTGAGCTGTAGAATTCAAGATTAAACATCACTGCAAACGAGCGGAAAATAAGCTGATGCTTATCCTAAAATTGTAAGGAATAAGAGCTTAATGTACACTGAGAATCACTTTGCATAAGTTCAATAACCCCACTTAAACCCCACATTCTGAATCAAACTTTTCCTTTTCTACAGACATTACTATTATTATTTTCACTCTACACGAAATTTTTATAGTAATTTTAACTGGTGATTTTTCACTCAAGTCTGAGTGACAGCAAGTCTCCTCAGGTCTTCAGGACTCTTCTAAGTATTTTCAATACATAGTACGTAAAGTTCGTGACCGTAGCCGAGGGTGATCTGAAGGCCCCCTTCTCAGTAGCTCTACACCGAGGTGTAGAGGAAGGGCGCTACTCCATTCCCTGGATTGCTCCACTTTACCCTTGATCCTTACCTAAGCAAGGCGGCATCAAGTATCATTTTTAAATCTTTGGTATGACTCAACCTGGGATTGAACCCTGGTCTCATGGATCATTGGCGAACATTCTACTCACTAGGCCAATGGCCCGTTTTCAATACATAAGCTCACAAAATAGCATCTTAATTCTCTCAGTCGGCGAGGCTTAGCATATGCTGACTGTGCACCACTGCAGAGGATTTAAAAAGTGGAGGGTGTCCTCGGTATGACACTAATCTACATCTGATAGTGAGATTCTAATTCTGAAAATCTTAGGAGTATGGAACACCCTTTAATAGCTATTTCTCTCAGGACCACGATGAGTCAAATGAATCAGTTTAAAAATTATTTGTATTCGATAGAGATACTTGATACAATAAATTATTTGAATCAGCAATGGTTAATTGATTGTTGATTGGTCTAATGACTAGAGTGCTCGCCAATGCTCCGGGAGACTCGGGGTTCAACCCCAGGTCGAATCATACAAAAGAATCAAGAAATGGTACTTGATGCCGCCTTGCTTAACACTTAGCATTATAAGGTAAGGGTACGGTGGAGCAACCCAGAGAATGGAGTACCGTTCTCCCCTACACCTCGGTGTCGTAGTTATTGAAAAGGGAGCCTTAGAGGCAATCTAGACAAAGGGAGCCTTAGAGGCAATCTAGACAAAGGGAGCCTTAGAGGCAATCTAGACAAAGGTCGCAAACTTTACTTTTACTTATTATTGTTTATTGGAACTATATAACTGCATGCAAAAAATGGTTGTTATTAGATAGAAATAATTGCTGGAAATGATATAATTATGAGTAAATTATTAGTATTAGGTTAGAATACTTGAAACTGTGTAAATATTTGTTTAAAGAAAATTTAATAAAATATATCATGCAAAAACATCAAAGAAAAAAACAACACAAAAAATGTGAAAATAATTGTTCAATGAACGCCATTCCCTAACCTTTAGCTTTAAAATAAGTCTAGATGGGTTGACAAGCCGTTGAAATCAATAAGTCAATCAAACATGAGGCCTGTTGGGTCATCATGTACGCTGTTCAGTTTAATTAATTAACTAATGAAAGAAACTCATTTATAATTAGCATTTAATAGTTTTGTCTCTTGTTATATCCAAAGCGTTCAACTTTGGGGGTTTCGTGGTGGTGTTGTTGAGAACGAATAAATAGATTTTAAAAGATTTAAGTTGAATTAAAATAAAAGGAAAACTCAAATTTGCAGAAACTCCCAGCGGTCCCTGACGGGAAAAAGGGGTGACGCAGGCGTAAAAGAAAAAAGGCATTCTCTTGACAAAGGGGAACAGGCTATCTTTCTCTTTCAGACGGTGACCAGCGATTTGGCAACATCGTTGCTGACGTGTCTGAGCACCACGCATACGTCTTTGGACGTAGTGTTGGTTAGTCCCTTTCAACCAGTAGCAGCTCTCTTTCGTTCAGCATTATGCTGAAATATACAAGACCCACAAATGAACAACAAGCAAACCCTTACCGGACTTGGACAAACTTCCAAAAGAAAACTAACCCTTATGGTTCCAATTAACAATAATATGTAAAAGTAAAGTTAGCGACCTTTGTCTAGATTGCCTCTAAGGCTCCCTTTTCAATAACTACGACACCGAGGTGTAGGGGAGAACGGTACTCCATTCTCTGGGTTGCTCCACAGTACCCTTACCTTATATTGCTAAGTGTTAAGAAAGGTGGCATAAAGTACCATTTCTTGATTCTTTTGTATGACTCGATCTGGGATTGAACCCCGGTCTCCCGGAGCATTGGCGAGGACAAATACACACATGAAACGATTAACGTATTTTTGACACCTTAACTGGGGGATTCAAACATTTCAATGTATTCCGGAAAAACTCATCCATGGAATGGTTGTTGAACCAGTAAATTAAGGAAAGTATAAAAGAAACGTCTTCGCCTCTTATCTGTTGCTGTCTTTTTTTTTTTTTTTTGTATAATTCTTTTGGGACTTTCTTGAGCAAAGCATCACTCCGACTAGCCAACGTGGGGGTAAAATAAAATAACCAAAATATGGAGTCAGATATTCAAACGGCAACACAGCCTTGCTCTTTGCCCGTGACCTTCAGCCTCATACCCCACAGTGTAACAGCAAATGCATTATCATTATCACCAAGCCCAGTCGACTGGAGTTGTAGGATACACCGACTGCATCTTTTATTATGGGTTAAGACTTTTCCTGCAACGAGTGTCCTGATAAGACACTAAACCATCTGATAGTAAGGCTCCAACTTTGGAGCTTTGAAAACTGAAGAATACCTCTTCATTAACTTTGCTGCCAGGTCTATTTGAAGCCGGAGTGATATTACTTGTAAGAACCGTTTTCCCATTTAACTGAGTGCAAACAAATGACTAATGTTAAATTGAATTGTTGGTATTAGTTAGTAAAACTTGGAACCATTCAACTGTGTGCAAATGAATGAGTAATGTTGAATAGAATTATTAGTGTTGAATAAGAATAATTGAAATCATTTAACTGGGTGCAAACAATACCAATACTTGATTGTGTGCAAACTAGCACCAATTTTTTTCCATAGAATTACCAGCAAACTATTCACTGACAAATCATATGTGCCAACAAATGATTGATGTAAAATTTAATTTTAGTGTTTCGTAGCAATACTTGAAACCATTTAACTGTGTGCAAACAAATGTTTAATATTAGATAGAATTATTAGTGTTGGATAGAAATGCTTGAATCTATTTAGCAGAATGCAAGCAAATGAGCTCTGGCTCGTTTAAAAATGTTATCCACAAACTATGCGTTAACAAATTATACATATTTAATATGTATAAACATGATTTGGCAATAAATAACATACAAGGGTTGATATGCCATAAACCCAACTAACAAACCTTGATTATGAACATCATCAAGGTATGGTGACAGCGGAAATTTCTTCTAGTCTCTCTCATCGTCCCTCCCTATCGGCTATCACTCTTGGCAAGTCTTCTAAACGGTGCTCAATATCTGCACTGAGCAGTTGAATGTAAGCTTTTCTTAGTCGGCCAACACTGGTGTGTCCATGTGAAAGAGTCCATCAGTGAACATCGCCTATGAGTTTGTTCTTACTTATCCAGCAGTACCCACTGTGTTTTGTTTGTCTTTCTTTTGCAAGTTGGGTGGTGTTGATTTATCCAACTCCTTACCAACTCGAATTGACATGCTGTGAAATGGGAGCTAAGTGGCCTTACAGTTGCTATTTGGTAGTGTGCTGCGTCCATGACTTGTTCAAAACAGAACGCAGCATTCATCTGTAGTTCTCCTCTAGCTTTTTTTCCAAGTTTTTCGTTAAGGTCTAAGCCATACATTAGTACTAACACGGCCATAGCTTGAAAGAATTCCCGTTTTATTTTATCAGAGATCAGATTTCCGTAACAGCCCATACTTTACTTATGGGTATGTTGATATCCCTTTTAGTTGATGAAATATTACTATCGAGTTAAATGATTAATTGATTGATTTTAACGGCATATTAACGCGTCTTGAATAATCCCATTCTAAGAGGTTAAAGAATCACGTTCATTTATATATCTTGCGTCGTTGTTTCTCAAAAGTTTTTTCTTCCTTTTGCACACGGTCCAATCGAATAGGAATAATTTTTAAACTGATCTATTTGACTCAAAGAAAGGACCTAAACAGTTCCCATCACTCCAGGTAAGGGCTTATATGGTTTAGTTTGGTTTGGTTTAGTTTGCTTTGTTTTGGTTTCTTCGTTTAATAGCATATAAATCTTCGCGGGTGATTTAATGCCAAAGCTATCCTTGTAGAATAGTGGTAACACTATTAAACCCATAGCGGGGTTAATGAAAGAGTTTATAGCTTTCCTAACGGTAAGTAAATTTGGTGACTGTAGTCGAGGGTGACCCGAAGGCTCTCTTTTCAACAGCTACTACACCGAGATGAAGAGGGGGCGCAACTTCTTTCCCTGTATAACTCCATTTTACCCTTAATTCGTACCTTATAATGCTGAGTGTTAAGCAAGGAGGCATCAAGTACCATTTTCTGAGTCTTTGGTATGACTCGACCAGGTATTGAACCCTGGTCTCTCGGACTATTGGCGAACACTCTACCCACTATCGACTAATAGGGCGTAGTGGAGTTAAAACTTGTTTACTACGTTGCTTCAGTCTAGCACATTAGCCATTACACAATAGGGACTCCCCTAATCTGAGATATATGAAGTGGTCTAATTTCAGAGGCTTGCCTTTTAATGAACACTACTTCTAAATAATAAGTTTGATCATCACGGGTTGTCCGATAATTTAGTTTTAGTTTTTTTTTGTTTTTTTTTTGTTCTTTGTTTTTTTTTAATGTACGTATTTCTGTGCGTGAAGTGAGCTCCACTGAATAAATAACAATTTTGACCGATCTCTTTGTTTTGTCTCTACACGATTTCATTAAATTGACTTAGGCGAAACATACAGACTATTGGTTTCTTTCTTACATTGTTTGCGTTTTGCGAAAAGAGGAAAAAAACCATTAAAGGCAGTACATTGAATCCTTTTTCCGACGTCTGGATTTGCTTAAGACAGCTTTGGCCATTTGCAAGATTCGTGGGTAGAATGAAAATGTCTTTACACTGACGGTAAAATATTGAAGCAAGTGTCAGTAAGGGGAAGAGAAACTTATTTGGAATGTACGGCACATTTCATTGGTCAATCACCAAGCTTAAAGCTAAAGAAGATTGTTTTCATTCCTGCAGAAAACCCAAACTTCGATTGCCCAGTCGGCTAGGGCAGTAGAATACACAGACTGCTTCTCTGCAAAATGGTAAAGGCCACACCCATCCCCAACGAATGTCCTGATATGACATTAAACAATCTGATGTTGAGGTTCCAGTTATGCTGGAGCTTTGGAGAATGCGGAGTACCCCGTCATTGTCATTGTCATTGCTTCCAGGTCCACTCTGACCCTGAGTAGTAGCACCAGATAGGGTCCTATCTATGGGTCAAATAGAACAAAACTATGTACTCATGCTAAACTGAACTGCTTGAAATAGAACTGTTTTGACATTTAAACTGCTAAACTGAATTGTTTGAAATGGAACTGTTTATATGTAAAAATATGGATTTGGCATAATCAACAATGGTTGATGTGCCATAAAACCAAACCAAACCAAATCAAACTTCGTTATGTCTGTTTGCTCAGTAAAAATACGTTGATTTACACATCGGGCACATATAAAATTAACTGATTATGTTGACTCTAGATGGTTTAAGAAACGTAACAGCTCTGTGCCGATAGAGGATATAGCCTGGAAAACCTACCGGGAGCGATGGACAATAGACACGGGAGATCCGTGCTGGCAGCGTGGCATTATCATGATATATATATATATATATATATATATATATATATATATATATATATATATATATTTATATATATATGTGTGTGTGTGTGTGTGTGTGTGTGTGTGTAAAATAAGGTATTCAGAGGATTATAATTCTTCATAAATTACTGATAAGTACAAAGGGGCGCCTTGGGGAGTGTAATGGTTAACAAGCTTGAATAGCAAACCTGCAAGAGTGAATCCGAGTCACATTGGGAGCCCCCATTCGTTCGGCCTTGTGCCACATCTAAGCAAAAAGCTTTGTAAATTATTCCTGATAACAATGAAGAATTTTAAAATTTCTTATAAAGTTTGTAAAATCCCTATAAACTCATAGTAAACACGTTGCGATATAAAATAGATTTCGAATACTGACAGATTTGAAACTGAACGCTAATTCAAGTAATAAAATCCAAAGATTTTACTCACGTTTTCCTTTCATTTTGAAATTGAATTTAATTCAGATAATACAACACGTATTAACATTGCCTTGATGATGAAACGTTTAACATTGGCAAATTATTAAATTAGGAATAAAACATCCTCTGAATACAATGCTTTTTCATATTTCTATATTTACGTACAGTCGTATTAATTTCCATTTTTAATGATATATATACAAATACACATAGAGTGTTCAAAAAAGGAATGGCCATTGCTGAACATTTTTTGTTGTGGCTACACTCTACTACTTCTTTTATAGCTAGAAAAACTCATTCAGATTTCTGTCTTAATTTCTGTCGAGGTGATGCTCAACAAAGTATGTGTGTGTATGTGAGTGAGTATATGGTAAAAGCAATAAAGATTATAATGATTGGTTGGTTGGTTGGTTGGTTGGATTTTATGGCATATCAACCTTTGTAGGTTATTTAACGCCAAATCCATTTTTATACAAATAATCAGTTCGATTTCAAACAATTCAGTTTAGCATGAGTACACAGTTTGTCAAAAACATTTCTATTTCAAGCTATTCAGTTTATTAAAACAGTTCTAATTCATCTAATTCAGTTTAGTATAAGTACAGATTTTGTTTACCTACAGTTAAATGTCAAAACTGTTCTACATTAAATAATTCTGTTTTGTGTTAAGTTGAGTTTCAATGTCAAAAACAGTTCCATTTCAAAGAATTCAGTTTAGCATAAGCACGCAGTTTAAATGTAAGTACAGTTTAATTGTCTAAAACATTTATATTTTAAGCTATTCAGTTTAATCAAACAGTTTTAATTCAAACAATTCAGTTTAGCATAAGTATGCAGTTAGTTCTATTTAACCCATAAATAGGACCCTATCTGGTGTTACCACGCCGGGCCAGAGTGGACTTGGAAGCAATTGCAATAAAGGGTTACCCCGCATTCCCCAAAGCTCCAGCATCTCTGGAACCTCACCATCAAATTGTTTAGTGTCATATCTAGGACACTCATTGGGGGGTGTCTTACCCGTCTGCTGGGGTGCAGTCGGTGTATTCTACCACCCCAGCCGACTGGGCAAAAAGATTATAAGGATAAGAGTACATGGTGTAACGTTTTTAGACGTAATGAAATTGACTCCACTATGCGAGTTCAAGTCCTGGGCTCGGCTGTTTGCCTTCACTTTGCGCTAATGCTCTCGAGCAGGCTATGAATCCTGAACTTCATTCTCCTACGATGGGTAAACAGTCGAACAGACTCATCTTTTTAGTTATTGTAAGACAACTAGTCGAAAAAACTCAAAGCCAGAGAAGTGTTGCATGTAAGAATCTGTGGAATATTGATGCACTCTTCCTCGGCTGTCAGCTCATCTGAAAAGCGTGGCCGGTCTTACTCAAGCATTTATCACTACAAACAAATAAACTGTGTCATTCGAGATCAACACCTAAGGTGACCATTGAGAGAAATTCTGACAGAAGGTAACCAATTTTTTGCACTGCTCGACGGGAGGTTTACTTTCCTCATTAAACCGACCTTTGTGTCACATTATTGTGTCACATCGTGGGGAGTCAAATAAATACACCTGATGCAATGCAGCTCTCTAATCCCATTTACTTTCGTTTGGCCTTATAGCAGTCTATGCAGAACCAGATTAATTCTTTGAAAGAAAGAAAGAAAGAACAGAAGAAAGAAAGAAAGAAAGAAAGAAAGAAAGAAAGAAAGAAGGAAGGAACAGAAGAAAGAAAGAAAGAAAGAAAGAACAGTAGAAAGAAAAAAAGAAAGAAATATTTCCCAGAATCAGTTTGAATGTTATGGCTGGCCTCTCCTAATTTCGATTGCCGTTAATCTTTCTTTCAGCTTTTGTTAAAAGAGGAAAAAAATATATCAATTTTGAGAAAGTCATCAAGTGCGAAGCTACGCTGTCGACACTAAAAGATAAATTATGATTCCTAAAAGAAAACCAAGTCCTCCCATTTTTCCATGCACATTTATTTGAGCTCTCCTCCAGAAAAATAACTTATACGCATTTGTGGGCGAATTTATGAGCAGATGTAGCTTTCCAACATAACTATTTTTAATAATATTCTTATTTTCATTCTTGAAATAAGTTTAGTGTACTCTCTAAATCACCACAATTGAGAGAAAGAACAACAGAGTATGTAATTAAAGAAAATTAGTCTATTAGCGTTCAAGTAATGAATCACTAATTACTGTATAATGAATCGTGCATTTTAGCAGGTAAATTAACGTCACCCTTGACCACGAAATTGTCCAAAATTTTAACTAAGTTTTGATTGATAATTTGAGTTTAATGGCGTGTTAACCAGTTCAGGATTATTTTAATTCCAGAGGTTAAGGAATCAAGGAAATACAAATCATTTTCATACGCTCGTATGGTTTTAAATAATAATAATAATAATAATAATAATAACGAAACGTCAATCACATTAGTACAAACAGAGTATAAGACTTGACACGACTGAATGGGCAAGGTGATCCACTGGGAATTACGCAAGAAGTTTGAATTTGACCATATGAAAAAATGGTATTGGCTCAATCTAAAATCCTTTCTAGAAAATGAGACGCACAAAATTCACTGGGATTTTGAGATGCAAACAGTTCATCTAATTTCGGCTAGACAACTAGACCTTGTGGAAGTCAACAAAAATAAAAGAAAGAACTTGTCGACTAGTGGACTTTGCCGTTCTGGCTGACCACAGAGTAAAACTGAAAGAAAGCGAAAAGAGAGATAAATACTTAGACCTTGCTTGAGAACCGAAAAAATTATGAAACAAGAAAGTTTTTGTGATACCATTTGTAATATAATATGCGCGCTTGGTACAGTCACCAAAGGATTGGTTACAGGGACTGGAGGACTTGGAATTCAGAGGACGAGTGGAGACTATCAAACTACAGCATTGTTGAGATCGGCAAGAATACTAAGCAATGGAGACTTTAAGAGACTTCTGTCATTCAAACTCCAGCGGAAAACCATCAAGTAACGCTGATGTGAAAAAAAAACCTCTCAAATAATAATTATAATCCACCGGGAATTGAGCAAGAAAATGAAATTTTACCATACAACCAAATGGTGTATGCACAAAAGAGAATGAGATGCATTTTATTCACTTGGATTTTGAGAGAAAAAAGAGAACCAGCCGTACAATTGATTTTGCCGTCCCGGAAAACAAAAAAAAATGAAATGTGAGACAAGTACTTAGATCTTGCAAGAGAACTAAGAAAGCTGTGGAACATGAGGCTGATGATGATAATTATCAATATTGGTGTACTTGGAATGGCACCAAAAGACACGGAAAAGGGGACTGGAAGAGTTCGAAATTGGAGGACAAATCGAGATCATCTAAACTACAGCATTGTTAAGATCAGCCAAAATACTGAGAAGAGTCCTGGAAACAGGAAAGGCCTAGCTGTCACTCAGTGAAAGACCATCAGGTGTGCAAAATTTCCCAAAGAATAATAATAAGAATACACATCGATTTACTCAAAATGACACTAAAAACATCAAACTGGAAAACATCAGGCCAAGATGGAATATATGGTTTCTGGTTCAAGAAATTCACTCCCGTTCACGACAAACTAGCTCTAGAAATGAACAGGTACCCACAAGGGGCACACGTACCCGAATGGATGACCAGAGGAAAGATCCCATTGATCCAAAAGGACCCAAGCAAAGGAACCGCCCCAAACAACTATAGATCCATAGCTTGCCCCTCGATGATGTGGAAACAATGAACTACACAAATGAGGAACAGAGGTGTCGCAAAGGATCCAGATGCGCAGTAGTGTTACTTTACATAGAACAGCACATCCTAAATGAGAGCAAGACCAGACGAAAAAATCTATCTATGGCCTGCATTGATTACAAAAAGGCATATGATATGGTTCTGCAAAGTTGGAAAATAAACTGCCACAAAATGTACAAAATATAAATTCATAAACGTTATCGAGAAAACCATAGAAACCTGGAGAGTGGAATTGACAACAGGAGGAAGGAGCTGATCTGAAGCAAAGATCCGAAGAGGTATATTTCAAGGAGGTGCACTATCACCCTTACTATTCATAATTTCCATGATACCACTCAACCACTTACTCAGAAAACGCACAGCCGGATACAAACTTTGTAGATCGCAGGAAAAGATCAATCACTTAATGTACAGTTTGGTCTGGTTTAATGGCATATCAACCTTCGTGGGTTATTTTGATGTCAAAGCCATTCTCCTAGAAGAACAGTGGTGGTGCTATTTAACCCATAGCTGGGAGGATAACGGGGGTTCATACCTTTCCCAAGGGTATTTGTCCGAAAGTGAACGTAATAGCGCGACTGGAGTTCGAAATCGCGTGCTACGATTACGCAGACCATCGCTTTAACCATTACACCACGAGGACCCCCCTTAATGTACATGGATGGCATCAAACTATTTGTAAAAAATGAAAAAGAACTGGAAACTCTTACACACGCTGTTAGAATATACAGTCAGGATATAGGAATGGAATTCGGCATTGAAAAATATGTCATGCTAGTTATGAAAACTAGCAAACGACATCTAACTGACAGAATGGAACTACCAAATCAAGACAAGATTAGAACGCTCGGAGCAATGGAAACCTACAATTACTCGGGCATCTTGGAAGCTGACACCATCAAACAAGTGGAGATGAAAGAAAAATTTAAGAAAGAATATCTCAGAACTAGAAAGCTAATAGAGACAAAATTGTCTTGTAGAAATCTTTACAAAGGAATAAATACCTGGGCTGTACGTCTCGTTAGATATTCGGGACCCTTTTTCAAGTGGACCAGAGAAGAACTTAAACAAATGTGCAAGAAATTGAAATTTGACCATACGAACAAATGGTATATGCTCAACCCAGCATCTGTCCTATATAGTCGTATGGTTTTCACTATCATTTTCTGATCCTAATATTTTATACATAATTATATGGTTCAAGTCACTTGAAGCTAAATTTCAATTTAATAATAATCATTTGTTCTCAAACAGTTGCATGGTTCCAAGTATCCCTACTACTAAACATTTTCAAACAGATATATTTGCCTCATATAAAAAGTTGGCAAACTTAGTCGAGGGTGACTCGAAGGATCCCTTTTCAATGGCTACTACACCGAGGTGTAGGAGAGGGCGCTACTCCATTTCATGGATTGCTCCATTTTACTCTTGATCCTTACCTTATAATGCTGAGTGCTAAGCAAGACGGCATCAAGTACCATTTTTTTATTCTTTGGTATGACTCGACCTGGGATTGAACCCCGGTCTCCTGGACCATTGACGAACGCTCTACTCATTAAGCCAATGGCCCATAGGAAGCCCTAAAAGGCCCTACAACACCGGGAGTAATAGAAATGAAGGGATACTCCACACTCCCAAGAGCTCGAGAACAGGAGCCTCACCACCAGATGTAGTTTAAGGTCATATCCCGAACAATCCCTACAGCAGCCCCTTTTTCAGTCCACTGATTAAGGCCTTCGCAAAGGTCGATATGATATGAAGGGTAGCAACTATATCAATTTATTTTTTATTCCCTTCTACAGGTATGGTGATTAGGTGAAATTTGACTGCTTGCCCTATCAAATATTAAGAATCGAATCTTCCTTCCTAGGTAAATCTATAGCGACATCGAGATGATAAGGGAGAAAAGATGGATGCATTTCCAACGCCATTAGCACCAAGCCAATTGCTAACAAACTCTAACAGGATTTGAACTTAGTTCGCCGAATTTATTTTCTACACGGCAAAACCATTACGTCATTTGCGTTTCCATTTTCGACCATGATAAAATCTTTACATTCCAAAACCCTTTTCCTTGTTTTTACTGTGTCAATTTACACGAGTTGTTTCATTGGTTATTTAAAGCTGTGTAAACTCAATAAATACCGCTGTTTCTTCCGAACAAATTACTGGGGTAAATCGTCGGGGAGACATTGTAAGAAGCGAGTTTGAAATTCAGTCATGCGGTTACGTTCATGTTAGGACTAATATCGTTAGTAAAGCTATGAATCCTCTTATCCTCCTCCCCGGCAATGGGTTCAATAATACCATTACTGTTCTTCTACGAGGACGGCTATGGGATTAAATAAAATACGAAGGTTGATATGCCATTAAACAAAGCTACAAAGCCAAAGAAATTGCAATTACATTTTTGTCTCCTATCGAATTTTCTATAAAATACCGCTGAGCTGTCATCGAACTATTCCAACTGAAATGTCGCACTTAGTTCAATCTAGACCACGGCTTCTTAGTCTTTTTAACTTTAACTACATGTACCCAAATTTGTTTTCCATTCACATTCAAATAAATTATTAAACTATTGCCGATATTATTTCTTATTGTCACTGGATGCCATGATAAGAGAAGTTTTGTATAACACGAAGAATGAATGAACATGATTAAGAAATGAATCATAACACTTCTTTATAAAAATATATCTCTCACATTTTTATTCCTGGAAAGGGTCTAAAGTTAACTGTAAGTGTGAGAGAGACAGGGAGACGACTACAGACCGAGGACTGTGTGAACTCGGATCTTTGCAATATTGACCCTTAACTTTTTAACCACGCTGTGCTTCCATATTCAGGACCTTACGTCTTCATTGACGATTAGTACTCAACCTGGGGCCGCAGTGGGCCACTGCCCCACCCAGAGGCTTGCGGGTACTCGCTGGTGCTTTCTGGACCTCTTGACTGTCCGACTACAAGACTGCGACTGACAACTGCAAGACTGACCGTATCTGCCGTGGATACCTGTTTATATAAAATTTCACAACGCCTACGCGTTTTCGGTCCAACCCACGCATCTGCTTCCACCTTTTTACGCAGGTGCATCCTGCTCGAGAAATCCCCGACTGACGGGTTCGTCAAAGGCTAATATGCAACAAGTTGTTTTATTTTCAAATGTTTTCGGTTTCAAGATTTAAATATGTATAAAATGCTGAAAAGATATTATAAATAGACTATGGAATCATATAATAACTGCTACATCAACAAATACTTGACAATACGGAAATTGACTTAACAAGCAAAAACCCTCTTTACTTCAGTCAGAGCAGGATTTTTCGTCAATGATTGTTTAATTCTAATTCTATTCATCAAAATCTGTTCCCGTGGATAAAAACAATAATTTCAGGCATTATTGTTTAATTTTAAGTTTTGTTATTGTTTCTTTCATTTTTAAATCTTTATTTTTCTTGCTATTGAATAATCATTCTTTCTAAAGACATTTCATAACGAATAGAATAAAAGGATATTGTAAAATTCAGCATTTTTATGAAATAAATCATTTAAGATATAATTATTTTTAAATGATTTCTTTCATGAAAATATCATTCCATGCATCGTTAACAACACTGAATGATCCGGATCTTTTTGATCAGAGTCAGTTTTTTTTATTCATTTAAATGACGCATATTTTGAACAGGTCATATATGAACGACACATTTCTGATGGCCGTCAAATCCAGTAAAACATTCTGCAAGGAGTATAATTGGCAACGACTCTACATAATCCAACATTTTTGTGCTCCTGTTGTTATCAATGCAGACTAATAAATTCATCCCCCGTGGACCCTTGTTCTTTTATTCCCTCGGCAAAAATTTTATTTCCTCGAACATTTAACCACGACTCTCTTTCAGAAGCCCTGCTCTTCACACTAAAATGTCTCGTGTTTATATACCTTGCTTATTCCACCATACGTTTTCTTTTCTTTCTTTGGTTTTTTTTTTTTTTCATTTCTTTTTCAATGAGATATTACTCTAAGGAGTTTGATCCTTTACTGCGTACCACACTCATGTCCTTGTGTCAGACTATGCAAAGCCTTCTAAGTAGATTTGTTGGACTAAGAAAACGTTAGGTTCAAAGACGCTTTGTTGGAATTCCCAATAAGTTTTATTCATTGACTTTCGAAGTCAAGATTAAAGTAACCCTAGTAAATATATTTGTTTAGACTTAGAGAAGTTTTAGTTCAGTGTCTTTTTCCAGGAATCCCCGATGAAGATTGAAAACCTCATTGGCTTGCGAAACTAACCCCCAAGTGCTTAACTCTGCTAACAGTGATTTTTTCCTTTTTATGTTATGGGTAGATCTTTTGATCATGTATCTTAAAAAGGGAAGAAGAGAGGAGGGGGAAAATGAAAGAAGAAGAAGAAGAAGAAGAAGAAGAAGAAGAAGAAGAAGAAGAAGAAGAAGAAGAAGAAGAAGAAGAATTTATAGGAAATAAAAATTTGTTATTTACTTAGGCAGGAAGGTTTCAACCTAACTTTTCTCCATTTCATGTTTACTTCCTGGTTCTGGGGTTGTTTTAAAATGAGGAATTCGCCTGTCTGCCCCTTTGACCTTAACTAAAAACAATCTTTCTATTTTGGGAAGGGAATGGCATACAGCTCTCTGCAGACGGGGCAAATAATGACACTCGCCTTGTACTTTATGGTGTCCGTACAATTCCAGCACTCTGTCCTGTTTACGGGGGGAAAAAATAAAAAAGCTTTTCTCTTTAAGAAATCTGAGATCTAAATACTAACACGCTCTCTCTTTCTCTCTTCCATTCCGTCTGTCTCTGTCTCTGTCTTTCTCCACACACACACACACACACACAAACTCACACACATACATAAACTCACACACACACACACACACACACACACACACACACATACAAACATAGATATATATATATATATATATATATATATATATATACTGTAAAACAGAAACAGAGAGACGGAGATACTGAGACAGACGAAGGAATAGAGAGATGACGGGAGAATTACCAAACACATAATCGGCGTATTCATTTCAAATTCCAACTGAGAAAGGCATGAATCCACTCTGTTCGCCAGATACCTAAACCACTTCAGCAAACCATCCCACCCCACCACACCTATCGTATCTGCCTTGGCAATAGTTGCTAAAAGCCTTTTTTTTTACCCTAAGTTGTTATCGATTTATTTCGAATCATATATATATATTTATATATATGTGTTTGTGTGTGTGTCATTATGTTTGTCAAGGTTAACACATTAAATACAGCAGCCAAAACAACCGCTTCTTCCTGCCTCAAAAAATTTGAGTTACCTGCTATATAACTTGACACAAGTGTCGATTTCTACTATAGGGGTTAGCTAACATACATATCTAACTTTCCTAATAGAAAACAACCGGTTATAAAAAAATGATATTGAAAAATATGTTCATCTTTAATACAAACTTACCCAAGCCGGTGCCCAAAGCCGCGCAAATATTCATGGCACTGTGTGATTTATGTAAACTAACATTAAGAGTTGTGATAAAACAAAACAGTCTGTCGGTGGATGACAATACATACATACATATATATATATATATATATATATATATATATATATGTGTGTGTGTGTGTGTGTGTATATGAATACTTCTGCGTATATATATATATATATATAGGCACACACGCAGAAGTAATTTACTAAACTATTTGTTTTGATGTCACACCAGGCCGAATGAATGGGGCACCCAATAATACTCGAACTCACTAGGTTTGCTAGTCCACCTTGCTAACCATTACGCCGTCCGAAGCGCCGTCACACGCGCTAAAGTGTAAATGTATATACATATATATGTATCTATGTGTGCGTATATATATATATATATATATATATACTTGTGCGTGTACATATATATATATACACTTATATATATATATACATATATGTATATATACTTGTGTGTGTACATATATATATATATATATATATATATATATATATATATACACTTGTATATATATATATATATATAAGTAGATATATATATATTTATACTTCTGCGTGAGTACCAACACACATATATATATATATATATATATGTGTGTGTGTGTGTGTGTGTGTGTGTGTGTGTGTGTGTGTGTGTGTGTGTGTGTGTGCGAGGGAGTATATGTGTGAGTATATGTGTGTATGTGTGTGGGGTATTTAAGGAGGAGTTCCGGTTGCGTAAAAGCTAAAGTGCTGGACTGCGAAATCAAAGTAAGTGAATTCGAACTCCAGTCGCGCTATTACGTTTACTTGCAGGCTAATACCCTTGAAAAAGCTATTCTTACAGTTATGCGTTAAATAATACGACCGCTGTTCTTCTACAAGGATGGCTTTGGCATTAAAAATTCCCCAAAGGTTGATATGCGATTAAACAAAGGAACCAAACCAAACCATATGTATATATAAGTATGAGTGTCGATATATATTTGTGTGAATATATATATATATATAAGTATATATTTGTATACATATAACACATATGTGTATATGCATGTATATATATATATATATATATATATATATATATGTATGTAGTAAAAACCGAAAGAATTCAAAGATGTTAATCCAAGTTTCCAGCTATGTTTAGGCCCTAATTATCTGACAGGATTATATATAATGGCATTATGCTCAAATTCATATCTAAAATTTCCTACATGCAAATTGGTGATTGATAGGATATTTATAAAAAAGTAACGGCATATATATATATATATATATATATATATATATATATATATACTTTAAGAAAAAACAACGAAACCGGTCACATAGGATTATAAATTTATTTCAATCCTGTTACGCATTTTTGAAATTTCCAAAAAGACGAAAAAAATTAACTGGACTTCTTCAGATCTTTTTGATAAAAAAAAACTAGAATAGACACATAAGAGTGGGAGGGGATAGAAGAGTGGGAGGGGATAGAAGAGGGCTGAAGAGTTACCTCTTCATTAAGCCCACTTCCTTTTTAAATGTAAATTTCGGTTAACAATGTAGTAAAATTTTTTTTTTTTTTAATTTTTCTTTAATTAATAATTTTTTAATTACATTTAGACCTAAATTACAGATTTTTTATTTAATTAAATTTAAACTTTAATTAATGACCTCACGTAAAGTACAGTAATAGATATATTAAAACTAAAAACAAAAACAAATATTTAATTTATTTACTATATTTTAACATTTCAAAAATATTTAGAAAGCATTAATCAGTTCCACTTTTTATGCGTAGTACGTATGTATTATATGCTTTTTCACAATTTTCTATCTAACAATTTCTTTTATTTATTCTCAAAATTAACTCTAATTCTCAAAATTCATTCTATGTTTTTATAAAAAAATTTTGGTTAAATATTTATAGTTTGAATTTAGCCCTATGTCTACATCTTGCTATTAGTTCATTTCTCTTATTTAATAATTTTTTTTCGGCTCAGGAAAAAGCAAAATGTGGATTTTTTCTTCAAGACACAGAAAAACTATATATATATATATATATATATATATATATATATATATATATATAATGTTCTTGTTGAGTCCATAACTCAATTTCATGTGCAGCATCAGTATTTTCCATTTGATAATTGCGTGCTCGACAAAAAACAACAGACTCAACTCTATGATAATTTTGCGGGTTTTCTCTAAGGTTTTGGCTATATTTAATAATCCACAAGGGTTGATATGCCATTAAATCAAATAACTAAATAAGCTTAGCTTTTAATCCCACTTTCGTATAATAGCATTGAGCACATTTTATGGAAAAAATATCTCATCTTATTTTATTTTACCCCTTAGAAAGTTTTTCACACTCGTGTTAGCTGATAATTTTTCAACGCAGATAGATTGACAGCAAATCTCTTCAAGTCTCCAGGACTCTTCTCAGGATTCTGGCCGATCTTAATAATGCTGTAGTCTTGACAGTCTCCTCTTGTCCTCTTATTTCCAAGTCTTCTAGTCCCTTTACCAATCCTTTGCGTATTGTTCCCAGCGCACTAATTACAATTTGTCTCACCCTCCTCATGTTCCATAGTTTTTAGTTCTCTAGCAAGGTCTAAGTATTTATCTCTTTTTTCACGTTCTTTTATTTTTCTCAGTGGTCTGCTGAAACGGTAAAGTCCTCTCTTCGGCAAGTTCTTTTTTTCTTGTTGACTATCAATTATTATTATTATCATTTACTCATTACAGTTTTTCACATCAGCTTTAGCTGATGGTCTTTCACTGGAGTTTGAGTGACAGCAAGTCTCCTTAAGTCTCCATAACTCTTCTTAGTATTCTGGCCGTTCTCAATAATGCAGTAGTTTGGATGGTCTCCACTCGGCCTCCAAATTCCAAGTCCTCCAGTCCCTTTAGTAAACCTTTAGTTACTGGTCCAAACGCACCAATCACAATTGGTATAATTGTCACCTGCATGTTCCATAGTTTTTCCAATTCCCTAGCAAGGTCGAGGTACTTATCCTTCTTTTCACATTCTTTCAGTTTTATTCTGTGGTTATCCAGGAAAGCAAGGTCGACAATTTTGCAAGTTCTCTTCTTTTTGTTGATTATTATTAGGTCTGGTCTTCTGGCAGAGATTAGATGATCCGTGTGCATGTCAAAGTCCCATAGGAGTTTATGTGTGTTATTTTCTAGGACAGGTGCTGGGCTGTGCATATACCATTCGTTGGTATGGTCAAATTTAAATTTCTTGCAAATCTCCCAGTGGATCACCTTGCCAACCCAAGTGTGTCTAGTCTTATATTCTTTCTGTGCTAATTTGCTGCATTCGCTTATGGTGCGATTGATAGTTTCATCTCTGTCACTGCATAGCCTACATTTGCTATTTTGCTGCGTCTTGGCTATTCTCGCTTTGATACGATTGTTTCTTATGGCATTGTTTTGTGCTGCTATTAGGAGAGATTCTCTCTTAAAGTTTCCTTTTCTTAGCCAGGTCCAGGTTTTTCTCATGTGAGGTGCTGTTTATTAGTCGTTTAAAACGCCCATAGAGTTGTTTTTCTTCCTGTTTTTGTTTCCTTGGTATTGTCATTCTGTTATCCATCGTGTTGTCCATATCATTTCTGATGGCTGTAATCCGTCCTCCTTCATGTTTTTCTACGTAGTCCTCGAGTCGTTGTATCGATGCGTCAAAGCTGACTTCAATGCTGGCAAGTCTTCTACCTCCCTCAATTATTATTATTATTATTATTATTATTATTATTATTATTATTATTATTATCTCGGTCTTTTCTCTCTCTCTCTCTCTCTATATATATATATATATATATATATGATAAAATGAATTTTGCCCAAGGAATTGGCGATAGTGAGTGCTATTTACAGTTTCACCTTTCTCAAGACAATCAATGGTGATGAGTTATTTTACGCCCCAGAATACAGTCAGCAAGATCTTCTTTAAAGACCGTTGCGCCCAGAAGTTTTTCCTTACCAGAGAGTCAGTTTGTTTCCACTCTATTGACTGTCTTTTTGACTCTTGCTTTTAGTGGTCAACCCATGTTTCGGCCATTTGTAAACAATTTTTTGACGAAAATATACTTTTGTAAATTTCAATTACCTCTGTTCAAGCCAGTAGCACTCTGTTTGATTTGCGGCGATTTTGAATAGCCTTAAAACAAATATTTTTGAGACATTAAATAAATTTTACAAGAGTTTACATTCATGGCCAAAAAGTTCTGAAAAAAATGTATTTTGCCCTTTTCAAAAACTTTTGGGCCCCTCGGGTGGTGTTAGTTAGCAAGCTCGACTAGCAAACCTGCAAGAGTGAATTCGAGTCTCATTGGGTGCCCCATTTATTCTGCCTTGTGCCACTTATAAGCAAAACGCTTAGTAAATTCCTACACACTCTTCATTCCATTTTTAAAGCAAAAACATTTCCCATGTTTATTGAATGACCTTCGTATATATTCGGATAAAAGCGAAAAAGTGGTTACCTCACATAATGTAATGGTTGA
Organism: Sepioteuthis lessoniana; assembly: GCA_963585895.1. NCBI lineage: Eukaryota > Metazoa > Mollusca > Cephalopoda > Myopsida > Loliginidae > Sepioteuthis > Sepioteuthis lessoniana. The sequence continues at coordinate 79,324,226 of OY757915.1, forward strand.
TAAACCATATTAGTAGTCCATTGGTAGTGAATTCAATTCTCATTCAGGGCCCGATACTTCTGGTTGTGAGTCACATCTAAGTTAAGCTTTATATAAATATATATATATATATATATATATATATAGTTGTAGGGAAAATTTTAATCTTTTTATACATCTTATTTTCCATGTTTTATTTTTATTTTTGTAAGGTTTTCTTAAAAATATCGATACACAGCTAGTGAAAGAATCATAACAGGAGAATATACTTGTATCGGATTTCAGGAACCCTTAACACCTCCTAAAGAGATATAAATAACAAAAAATGCTTAAAGAGAAAGAGGAGTAAGGAATTCAATACACCGGAGTTGATTGACCAAAGGGTTAGGGTTAGGGTTACTATGTTGAGGTTTTTAGGGAGTTTAGCAAGAGATTCCGTCGGAAGTACCATTTCCACCAGGACAATACACCAGTCCACAACTCCATCCTTGTCACAGACTATTTGACCAAGATAGGCATCAAGATATTTGCTCACTCTACCTATAGTCCAGACCTTGCTCCCTGTGACTTTTGGTTTTTCCCTAAGCTCACAGGCTGTCATTATGAGACAATTAAGGAGATGAAAGAGGCTGTGACGAAGGTCATTGACACGCTCACACAAGAGTACTTCCATGGGGCCTTCTAGAAGTTGTTGGAACGGTATAACAAGTGCATTGCAGCCGGGGGATATTACTTCGAAGGGGACTAGAGTTTCTTGTGTATACTATCAATAAAAGTGCCCATACGAAAAAAAGTCTGGAAACTTTTTTTAATGATCTTCGTATATATACAAAAAATATTCATTCTATAAAAATATATGCTACATTACCGGTTAATTTTTAGTTGTTTCTTTCGTAGCATATGAACTTTTTAAGAACTATTTAATTTCTTTAACATTTTTTTTCTATTTTTTATGCATATTGCTTCTAGGGTTTGTAAAAACATAAATTAACATTTAACAATAATGTTGTATATTGACCTCCGACCTGGCCGGGCTGTCAAAATAGGAAATGCACCTATGTAAATAACAGGTGCATCCGGTCGAGGAATATTAGGATATAACCTTGACCGTGGAAGGGTTGAATGAGTTCGATTTGTGACGCCCACAAGAAGAAGGTGTACGTGGAACTATTATATAACCCGCTGCCCAGGAAGTTCAATCAGTTGGAGGTAAGATGCGGTAGAGAAAGCCAGTACCCAGCAGTGGGCCCTCAGGCCCCCGGTTGAGCAGCCCAGGAGAACGGAAAAGAAATGCTGATGGTCATAGGAGTGGGGTCAATATGTTGCTGTTCTGTTCCGTCTCCAACTCCCACTCACAGTAAACCCTTGAGTAACCCTTTCGAACTCTTTCAAATAAAGTGAGAGGTATATTTTTCTAAAGAACTGTGTCGCTCGTCTTTATTGTGTCGTCGTTATGATTCTGTATGCATCTGTATATGTGTTTATATAGTTAGTCATGGCTATACAACAATAAAACACGACAATAGCATTGACCAACATACGTCTTTCGATGTAAGGAAGATTATCACAGATAATGCAATAATTATATACACAAAATAGTGATAATAAACGATTACAAATCACAAATCCTAGAAGCAATATGCATAAAAAATTTTTAAAAAAACACACAAACATAAATAAAATAGCATTTAACACAGGCACCAACATATTAGATATGTTTGATAACTAAAATCCCTAACTCTATTAGTAAACCTTTTCCCAACCGATAATTTTACAACAAAACGCTGAAAACGTTCCAACCGAAAACTTCAAAACAAAACGCTACAAATAATGAAAACTGTAAAAATTCAAACTCTCAACCCAAAACTTCACGACCCCTGATGAAGACCAAAAGTATGGTCGAAAGCGCTTGGGCAGAAGATATGGGACAATTTCTTTACCACCTGGATCCCCACACAAGAAAAATAACAAGAAGTCTTGAAAAATTACAATTAAAAATAATAAACGGTGTTCCATCGTCTTTAATAAAACTTGCATTAATAACAACTTGCTGCCTCAATATACACCCTTCAATTATATATATATATATATATATATATATATAGAGAGAGAGAGAGAGAGAGAGAGAGAACAAAGAAAAAACGAAAATATAAATTAATCTCACTACTGACTTCAGCGAGAGAAAGAAAAGAAAACTAGTTGCAATACAATAAATATTGAAAAAGTCTTCAATATATATATATATATATATATATGTGTGTGTGTGTGTGTGTGTGTGTGTGTGTGTGTGTGTGTGTGTGTGTGTGTGTGTGTGTTGGAATACTTATTGATGGGTGTTTTAATAGTCTACGTGATAATTGATACGCAGCAATGTAATAATCTTGGTTGAATATTAGATTCTCTCACGAAACATAGTTAAAAATTAATTGTCTTGATTTTTTGTGAATATTACGTATCTTTTTTTTTTGCACTTATTTCCATTCTCTGAAAAGAAACAAAGGTGATGATATTTGCTGCTTGGAAAGTTTAAAGAAATTCAAATTAATTGACATTTATAGATTCTTTAGAGCCGTCTTTTGATGATTTAGAAATGAGATTGGCAGAAATAAAAATGGTGAACACACAGAAAACAATTCTAAGCATTTACTACTTCAAGTGTCAGTTCTTCTCGTTAATAAAAAAAAAATGAAATAAAAAAGAGCAGAACTTCTAATCGTCTTGAAGTTTTTTCCAACTTCAAATGATTTCTATTGAAAAACGAAGAAATTCGCTCTCAGGTCGTTTGTCTTTCATCGCAAGAGAAATATAAATATTTTTCTTGAAGGTCATTCGAGATAATCCTCCCATATTTTTACCTCTATTTTTTTTGGCAATTACTAAGAATACTTCCTATCATACAGACATCTCACCTGGTGTAATGGTAAGCAAGCTAAACTGATTAGATTAGAATTACTGAGTTCGAGTCTCACTGGGTTCCGCATACTTCCGGCTTTATGCTACAACAAAGAAAAGCTTAGTAAATAAGTTCTCTATAGTTAATCTGAGTTTCTCGCGTGGAGTAATGGTTAACAAGCTATTCAAGCAAATAGTTGATATTGAGTTCCCGTTTTACTGGGATCCCTATACATTCAGCCAAGTGCCACAACAAAGCAAAGCTTTGTAAATAATTTTTGGGTACCTCGAATGGTTTAATGGTTAGGAAAGTAGATCAGCAAACAATTACAACTGAGTTTTATTGATTGATTTTAACGCCACGTCAACCCGTCATGAGTTATTTTCTGACTAGAACCGAGGGAACTGCTTAAATTGATCATTTATAATTACCTTTTCTGTAGTTTCTTAATTTCTTTTCACACAGTTATATGGTATTCCTATCTAATATAGGGTGTCTCAGTAAACATGAGACCCATGTTACTGTAAATACCTCTAATAATAATAATGTGTGTTCTTTTTTGTTTCAGATTTGAAAATAGTATACTATAACAACTATTAATCCTTGATCACAATGCCTTGGACAAGAGAGGGAAAAGATTCTGTCACAACTTATTTGGTGACAAAATCATTCAAAACTGTCCCAAAATAGATTCAACCCATTTATGTGATAATGATTTATTACTGAGACAAAAAAAACTCAAAAAAGATTGCATGTCCTGGAAGGTAATATAATAACAACTTAAAAAAAAACATCGATTTGATGTCTAGCTCAAAGATAAATTTTTGAGGGCACTTTCCAAATGACCGCCAATATTCTTGTCTCAGTAATAAATCATTTTCATATTAATTGGTTGCATCTATTTTGAGACACTCTGTACAAATAATTTGCAAATTGATCTATTTGACCCATACGTGGGACCCTTACAAGTCCTACCACTCCGGTCCTGATGAACCTGATAATGATGGCATAGAAGGAGCACACCATACTCCTCACATCTCTAGAACCAGAGTCTCACCATCAGATGCAGTTTAGTGGTATACCCAGGACACACCTTTTTCGGGGGGGGTTACTCCTTCATAGGGGATACAGTCAGCACGTCCTAAGCTTCACCGACTGGTCAGTAGCGAGTTCTAGGCTCAGTGGGTACTCACATCCAGCCTTGTGTCACAACTAAGCAAAAATATTAAATATCTACTTGCCAGCTGACACTTAGCGTAACCGTTAGAGTTCTAGAAATTAGAATCGGTGAACTAAATTTAACTCCTGGACGATACTATTTGTCTTTCACTTCATGCTATTGCCTTGAGGAAAGGTATGAATCCATCTATTCTCCACCAAGATATGGGTAAATGCTACGAAAGGTTGTTTTCGTTTGCCTTGCTTAGGCAACTAATCAAGGAGAAGGAAAGCAAATTTAATCCGCTTAAAAGATTGACCTTGTGTTACACTCTGCTCGTGGCGGAGGGGTTGGGTATATACATGCTCCCTATTTTGTATATGACATATGAACTAACAATAACACAACATCCATTTTCAAATTGACGAGTTCAAGTACCTGCTGAGATCAATATTTGGATGACAGCTAGTTCGTTATTTTACTTTATTGTCAATTTAGAAATTTACGAAGAATATTTACAAATGAGAAAAACCTAAGTACGAAAAATAAAATATCTTATATCTACAAAGGTTTTAAGCATATCAATTAATATACGAAGATTTCCTCAGCGTAGCATACCAGCCCCAGATTGTTTATTGTACCTGTTTTCATTAAGTGCTCACCCACTTATGTACTAAACAGTAATCACTGTTTAACTTCTCTAGATAACATAGGAATAGCCGACTAACCCTATTGTTCAGTTGCATAGTCAGTTGGGGCTGCAAAATGCACTGACTGTCTCTCTGCAAAGGGTTTAGACTCCCCAACGAGTGTCCTGCATATGACACCAAATGATGGTGAGGCTTCAGTAATGCTGGAGCTTTGAGGGAATGCGGAGTATTCCTTTATTGCCATCACTCCCAGATCCACTTTGGTCACGAGTGATAGCCCCTGATAGGGTCCTATCTATTGGTCAAATAGAACTAAATTGTGTAAATACGCTAAACAGAATTGTTTGAAACTAACTGTTTTTACATTTAACTATGTATAAACAAAAACTGTATAATTGTTTGAAATACAACTTGTTGATCATTTAACTGTGTGTAAAGAAAAGACTGATGTTTAATTGAATTATTTGTGATATAGAGCAATATTTGGAACCATTTAACTTTGTTGACATGCTAAACTTAATTGTTTGAAATAGAACTGTGTGTAAACAAAAACAGTATTTAAACCAATGACTGTGTGTTAATAAAAGACTATACTTATGCTAAACTAATTTGTTTAAAATTAAGTGAAACCATTTAACTAAAAAAATGTGCTCTGGCTTATTTCATAATGTTATCTTCAAAATATGTTTAGAAATCATATATTTGATGTACATGTATAAAAAGGGTTTGGCATTAAACTACCTCGATATGCCATAAAACTAAATAAAACCAAACCAAACCAATTGCTCTGAGAGATTCTAGGAAGGGAAATTTATCTACATTGCATCCGATGATTCAATACATTATGAAATATAGCTAAAAATCTCGAGCTAGTTTCGCGATCATCTCAGTAAAACCCAACAGCGAGTTCAAATTCTAGTTGATAATGCGTCACTTTCCATTAAAAAAAATATGTGACCAAATTTCTATCACACTGTTAGCGGGACTTAGAATTACTTCCCCCAGTGCTCATTCCCCTCCTATCTCTTAACTTAACAATCTTGTTACTGCCACCCTCAGAAATAGGGCATATAAAAGTGTGAGTACAAGGGCAATATAATACCCCCATATTTCCTTATCCTTCCCAGAAACAGCAATGTGGTTGTTATATCTCTCGTCAGTCATGTTAATTGCCAGCTGACGGCTACTCATAAGATATTGCCAATTTTCAAAGCATTGAATTTATTTTGCTCTAAATGAAATGCACCCTGACAAATACGAGATCGGACAAGTTGATTGTATTCTGGTAAGGCATTGTTTATTGCATTTAACAACATCGTTCAATGTATTGTAAAAGCTTTTTTTTTCTTCCAAGCAACAATCTCATAATCCCTACAAAAAATGAGAACATTTTATAAGTCTTTCTTTCCCTATAAATTCACAAAATAACTTATTTCCTGGTTTTTATTTTATCACTAAGTGTCACCACACTACAATCTAGTCTTCTGCGAGTGACTTTCTTATTCTTTCAAAAAAAAAAAATAAAAGGATTTTAGTCTCTACTAGAAATATTTGTTAAATCCTAAATTATTAAAAGCTAATTACGGAAAAAGGTCCGTTTATTTATTTGCAATTAATTTACTAATATATATATATATATATATATATATATATATATATATATATATATATATATTTACTTATATATTCGAGACGCAATGTATGTTCATACGCAAGCTCCCTACCACAAGTCAATTTTAAGCGGAGTAATGCTGGTTTGAATTCAGAGATTTCCTTCTCCTAGACTGATTACCAAACTAAAGAGGGCAGTCTGTCCTACAATTGACCCATAACTGTTGGGAGAAAAAATGGATTCATGGCTTTCCAAAGGGCATTAGCAAGAAGTGAACTGCAGACAGTCTCATCCAGGATTTGAATTCCGTTTTTACGACAGTAACAGTTATGCTAAGCGAGCCGCCTTACGAAACATTGTTATTGATTTTCAATCTTACATTTGCTACCCAATGTTTTCTTTAAATCGATTAATGCCAAAGCCATTCTCTAGATGAACAGTAGTGGTGCTATTTAACCTATAGTTGGGAGGATAAGGGGGTTCATAACTATCCCAAGGGTATTTTCCCGAAAGTGAACGTCATAGCGCGACTGGAGTACGAACTCGCTTACTACGATTCCGCAGTCCATCGCTTTAACCATTACACCACGAGGACACCCCCGAGGGAATTCGATGTAACTATTTTAAAAGGCGTGCGACAAAATTTTTAATCAGTGATTGGAAGTAATCCATAACCAACAAGTTCAGTCCGTCCTGCTATACACCATATTTGAGGTGGGAGGAGAACAGATGGATTCATGCCTTTCTCAGTGCAAAAAGCCACTTCCAGGATTTGAACTCTGGTCGGCAATTCCATTTTCTACAATTGAATGATATTTTACAAACCTAGTTATATGAGATTAGGATTAATAAAATATGACAAGAATTTTAACAATATGTAAATATGATTACAACATTATATTAACTTTAATCAGAGTAACATTAACTTATTCATATACATAAAACTGATACACTTTATACTTATAAACTCAGTAATATTTAAAACAGACACTACAGCTTTAAAACTATTCAAGTAAAACAATCAAAACATGATGGGTACAGATGAAGTAAAGATCAACTCATAAGTGACGTTCTAATATGGACTCCTACACATGGACACATCAGTGTAAGTCGACCAGGAAAAACTTCGAGTAACCAATTTTGTGGGAATACTGGATGCTTTCTAGTGAATCTAGCAAGTGCGATATTTGATAATATCAACGCTTTTAATTATTTATCAGTTATAATTTACTTTAACTATATAAAATTGTGTTGTTCTAAAGGCTTTATACAGATTTAAGTTTTAAAAAATCTCTTTTTGAGTTTGGAGCCACCTTCAAAATACATGTGTGCGTGTGTGTGTGTGTGTGTGTGTGTGTGTGTGTGTGTGTGTGGAGACACCGGAAATTCTAAGTTGTAGAGGAGTATCATGGGTTGTATTTTACAATTTTAATTTTCAAAGCAGCTCTGCTCCAAATGCATAGAACACTTATTTTGTGCTTCATGAACAATATCGTGGGACGACCAGCACGAATATACATTCAGCAGCTATGTGAGGATACGGAATGTAGCCCTGAGGACCTGCCAGAGGCGATGAACGATAGGGAAAAGTGTCGAGAGAGGGTCAGGGATATCCGTGCTAGTGGCACGACATAATGATGATATATATATATATATATATATATATATATATATATATATATATATATATATATGTGTGTGTGTGTGTGTGTTCCACTTTTATCATTGGTATATATTGGGGTATCTTTTAGAAAAGCATATGCTAAAATGTGTCGATATAAGCAGAAAGAGATTGGATTAACACACACACACACACACATATATATATATATGTGTGTGTGTGTGTGTCTGTGTGTGTGTATGTGTAAATCTAATCTCCTGATTTGCAATGGCACATTTTTGCAAATACTTTTCTATAAAATTCCTCTATATTTACTCGCGATTAAAGTGGAATTAATTTCGAGTCAATTCACCTACTGGGAGCCGAATTATGAGTTATAAACAAATAAAATAAATGAATTGAAGAAGAAGAAGAAGAAGAAGAAGAAGAAGAAGAAGAAGAAGAAGAAGAAGAAGAAGAAGAAGAAGAAGAAGAAGAAGACTGTTATTAGGAGACATTAGAGGAATTAGGATTAATTAATTCATTAGGAAAAAGGAGAGGTGATCTAATAGAAAATTTCAAAATAATTAATGTAATTTCTAATTATGGTAGACAATTTTTCAATATTTATTTTTCAAACAAATTGCCCAATTTGATCAAAGACAGCAATAGTATAAACAAGTTTAAGATAAGATGATTTCGGAAATAAAGGTAAGAAAGTTCAGAGGACATATTTGGGAACTATCAGATGAATTACTTAATAGAATTTGATCTGTCGATAAATATAGTATCAATAGTGTACATTTTAAGTGCAAAGATTCTTTGCTTTCTTTCTCTTTTTTTTTTGTTGTTGTTGTAAGGTTGATGTTTGGTTTTGTTTATTTGTTGAACAGCACACCAACTCCTTACGTCTTATCTATCGCTGAAATCTGATTTATTTGTGGTCGGTTGGTTGGAGCTTTAATGCATATGAACACTTGTGGGTTATTTAATACCGAATCACACACACACACACACATATATATATATATATATATATATATATATATATATGTGTGTGTGTGTGTGTGTGTGTGTGTGTGTATAAATTGGCGATCGTAGTCGCGGGCGAGCGAACCTTCCATTTTCATTAGAGACTACATCGAAGTAAAGGGAAGAGCGTTACTCCTTTTCCTGGATTGTTCCACTTTACCCTTCATCAGTGGCTTATCATAGTGGAGGTGCCCGTGTTGTAATTGTTATCGTCGTAGGAAATGGACACGGCGACACGAGTTCAAATCCTGGACGAGACTGATTGCATTTCACATAGTACTAATACACTTGGGAAACGTATGAATCCAATTATTCTCCCACCAGCTATGGGTTAATAGTAGGACAGACTAGGTTCTTCAGCCTTGGCGAGGCAACTAGTCTAGGAGAAGGAAAACTCTGAATTCAAACCTGTTAAACTCCCTTAAAAATTGACCTTGTCTCATATCCTGCCCGAGAGGAGGGGTTGGTAAATATGTATAATACTGAGTTTTAAGAGAGGAGGCATCAAGTACCATTTTTTGAGTATGGTATGACTTGACCTGGGATTGAATCCCGGTCTCCAGAGCCATAAGCGAACTCTCTACCCACTAGTTAATGGACCGGTATATATATATATATATATATATATATATATATATATATATATATAAGGATTTGTTGCTGAATAGTTTGTAGGTAACATTATTTTTACACGAATTACCGCTTAAATGTCTGCACAGTTAATTGGCTTCAAGTATTGCTATCTTGAACTAATAATTCTAATATTAATCATTTGTTTGCAACAGTTTACATAGTTTCAACTATTGCTATCTCTGCGCAATTGATCCTTATCCACGGCCTTATATCACCCTTAAGATAAGAAGGGTTGCGTACTTGTTCGTCACATAAGCAATTTGAAGAATACGGCTTATACAATCATATAGATGCAAAGTATTGACATGAACAGCTGATTGATCGGACCAAGCCTCGCCGTCTAACCCAAGTAAGGGCTAAAGTGGAGTGTTTGCAGGTCACATGACCACGTTGGCCATCGGGTCATGGACTGCTCAACCACCAGCATTATGGGTCACCCCCTACAGCTAACGGATGTTCTCGTTGGTGGGAGGACTGTTACCTCTCTGCAGAAACACAGTCGGCGTATTCCACAGCCCCAGCCGACAGGGTGGAAGTTTTGGTATAAGAAGATCATAAAGAGAAGAGAGGCCCAAGGAGGCATAACACATGCCGAATTGTGAACTTTGTTATCTCTGCAAACAACGGGGTAAAATTGATAGAAAACGAAAAGATATATAAGTACTAAGACCTTGCTAGAGAACTAAAAAAACTGTGGAACATGAAAGTTACGGTGATACCAATTGTAATTGGTGCGTTCGGTACAGTCACAAAAGGACTGGTACAGGGACTGGAGGACTTTGAAATAAGATGATGAGTAGAGACCATCCAAACAACTGGATTATTAAGATCGGCCAGAATACTGAGAAAAGTCCTGAAGACTTGAAAAGACGTGCTGTCACTCAGTCTCCAGTGAGAAACCATCGGCTAACGCTGGTGTGGAAATCTCTCTAAAGAGTAAAATAATAATAATAATAATAATAATAATAATAATAATAATAATAATAATTAGTTAATGAATTAATTTTTTTTAAATACTAAAGAATATATTTCTTACGATATTCTCTCAACGAGGGTTACGCAGGGTAGGCCATCTAGTACATATTCTAATGTAATACTGGAGATCCATCACAGATTGCTTTTAGGCAAGATCAGTCTCTTACCCTTTATATCTTGCTGTCTTTGCTGTATTGATTTAGTGACTAATGTTTTTCACTTCGTAGTAAGCGAGTTCGAACGCCCGTTGTGCTATTACGTTCATTTTCGAACTAATACTCTCAGGAAAGGTGTGAAAGCCCTACCCCCACCCACGAGCTATAGGTTAGATATTACCACTAATCTTCCTCAACTAGGATGACTTTGGCATTAAATAACCTCTAGAAGGTTGATATGCCAAAAAAAAAAAAAGGAAACCAAACCAAACCCTCGCTATAAACGGATGATCGTCTCACGCCCAGCATCGCTAATCAGTTGTCATTAATCTTTACGATAGGCTTACAACTCTCTCGCTCTCTCTTTCTCTCTCTCTCTCTCTCTCTCTCTCTCTCTCTCTCTCTCTACATGCACTTAAACCCTCTTTGTCTCGGCCACTCATTGTACTAAAAGAAGCTATTTTAGTCTTACGGCCAACTTTTAGAATTTTAAAGAATTTAAAAACTAAGATATACATTTTTTAAAAATATTACATTTTCATATTCAGAAAATGATAAAATTTAATATTTGTTCTAAATATTTTCCATACTATATGATTTTTGAGAGTATTTGTGATCTTTGAACGAACCCAAAGCCATCTTTCGTACCTCACACTCGGTGTAAATGATACAGTAACCAGTAACAACGATGAAAAAATAAATTAATGAATTAAAAGTAAATTCTAAGAATTCCCTGTGTAGCACAAATTTGGTTCCTGGATAGGGTGAATTATTTCTATATTGCCCGTGTTGAATAGAAAATAACCGTTATTCCGTTCAAATTTGGCTTTTGTGTCTTATTTGGTTTGGTTTTATGGCACATCAACCATTGTAGGTTGTTAATACCAAATCTATTTTTATACAAATAAACAGCTCTATTTCAAACAATTCAGTTTAGTATGAGTAGAGTTTTTGGTTACACACAGTTAAATGTCCAAACAGTTCTATTTCACACAGTTCAATTTAGCATAAGTACACAATTTCAATCTCAAAAAAACTCTGTTTCAAACAATCCAGTTTAGCATTCAAAAACAGTTCATATTTCGAACAGTTTAACATAAGCACACAGTTTAGTTCTATTTGACCCATAGATAGGACCTTATCAAGTGCTACCACTTCGAGCCAGAATGGATCTGGGAGAGGTAACAATGAAGGAATACTCCACATTCCCAAAGCTCCAGCATTACTGGAACCTTTACAATTGATTTCTTAGTGTTATATCCAGGACACTCGTTAGAGGAGTCTTACCCCTCTGCAAAGAAGCAGTCGATGTATACTACAGCCTCAGTCGACTGGGCAAATTGTGTCCGGATAAAACTATGTAAAACACATTTTGTTCCTAGTTAGTATGTCATTTCTTAATTGCTTGTATAGTAAAAGTATTAAAAATGACTATTATTTCCTTCTAACATTGCTTGGTGCCTAGGATAATAAGATTTAGAAATTTACCTATTTTCGAAGTAAATAGAAAAAAAAATGTACATTTTCATTCATATAAAATCCGAAAAAAACATCCAATGAAATTTTACATGTATTAACATTAATTCTTATACAAAATGAGCCAAAGGATTTCGTAAGTTCTTGAAAATTCTCAATCAGCTGTTAAACACTGAATCTACCTAGAATGAGTAAATTTGAAAATTTCATTTCCCGGATCACAAACGCTAAGTTTTCATTTACTTTAGGCGAAAACATTTGAGACATATCACTTTCTTTTCTGGAACAAAAAAGTAAAAAATAATAATAATTTATATTCAACTTTTATAAAACTACTGTAGGTCATAATTTTTCTTATAATAATCATCTTACAACCCGTGTGTGATTTGAGTATCACTGCTAATTGAGTTTAATGTCCACTAAAGACTTTCTTAAGGCGAGTCTCATCGAAAATCAACATAAAACAAAATCCAAAAGAAAACGCGTCGCTCGTTCTTCAGGATTTGACGCGGCAAACAATGATTAAGTCAGTCCACAGTTAATTATTTAACCTTGATCAAATCAATTGTACTAACTGAAAAATAGCTGAAAGGGTTTCGGAAGTCAAAGCTTGAGAAATTGATTAAATACACATACATACAGAAACTTATGCATACAATTCAACAACAACCCTTACCAAGCTGGTCCGAATGATATTTACCACATGAGTTGAATATCTTGTGTACGTTGAATATGTTCTGCCTTATCAAACATTCAAAATAGAATGACTAGATGATATAGGTGTCAACCTCAAATGTTATACCTAATTGTCGAGCTTCATTCTCCAGCAAGAAACTTTTCCAGTTGGTTTTAAATATCGTAGTCTTTTAATAAGCTTTATTTAGGTTTGGTTTGGTTGCTTTGTTTAATGGCATGTCAATCATCGTGGGTTATTTAATGCTAAAGCCATCCTTGTAGAAGAAAATTCCGAAGGGTATTAGTCCGAAAGTGAACGTAATATCATGACTGAAGTTCGAACTCGTTTACTGTGGTGTTGCAGTCCAGCATGTTAGCCACTATACCACCGGGATTATCTGAAGCTTTGCTTAATTTAGATCAAAAGTATTGGGCACCTTGTGAGAATCAAACTCACTAACAATGAACGCCGTTCTGATCGGTTGATCAATTCATGAACCAAGAAAATTTTACAAAAGGGAGGACTATCCTTAGATTTGATCGATTTTTGAGGCTATCGGTGATTGTTGATGATTTCATTTTGATGAGGGGATTTTCAATCCGGGCTACCGACCTAAAAATAAAAAAGAAAATTAAATATCAGTCTCATTACTCGATTGATACAAAAAAAAAAAAAAAAAACTAGTGTCATTACTTTTCTAAGTACGTGAACGAGTTTTGGGGCCATAAATTATATTCCTATGCTAACACAGTTCTATTATTAAACCTTGATAAGAATCTTTCCTTAACGTAAAAATCAAAACCCTGCCCCAGGGTCCCTATTCGGAAACTGTTGGGAACAGTCAGCAGGTCGTGACAAACAAACTAAAGACAATGTCAGTTTAAGGCTGTTTTTAGTAGTGGAAACAGCATTTTTGATGATCAAGTTCGTTTGTGTTTAAGTTGATAATTAAACTGTTTATTTTTTTTGTTGTTATTTTCTAGTCAAACCTTGTAAATATGTCACATCATTTTATTTCTCTTTTATTTTGAGTTCCATTTAGATGTTGCTGTTTTGGAAAAAAATAAAAATGAATAGAAAAATTTAAAAATAAAAATAAAAAGCTTAAAAACAAAAAAAAAACTCTTTTCTTTCTGTCTCATCTCTTTCGCTCATCCCATTATTTTATCAAGTTTTAAACACTCTTCTGACTACTTCAAGATACAATTATAATCTAAAGAGAAAGTTGAGTCCTAATCGAATGCCTTAAAGACAAATTAGGAAAGTAAAATAGATCGATAAAAATCGACTTCTTTTTCTGTGCCTCCAAGTAGGTGCGGAAACATCCATATTTCAGCGCTTACGTAGGCTGTATTCGCGCATGCGCACCTCACGCTAACTACAAGAGATCCTGTGATCACAAAAATAAATACCTGCTAAGGCATATTTCGAGCAATCCGAGCGTAGTAATAAGATAAACTGCGTCTGAGAATAGCGAAAATATTATCCAAAAAACTGTTTAGGCTAATTACCGAGGCAAATGGTACGTATACCGTCAACGTTTGATGTTAAGAAAGAGCAGAAAAACTGAATAAACCAACAAAAAAGCAATTAAGGCGAATTTTAAATTGCTAGGTTGTAAAGAAACCAGTGGAAATCATTTTCGGAATAATTTCAGTGATTGAAGCTCAAGCCGCAATCATTTTATATATATACCTAAGTAATAAGAAATGCTCGAATTCATCAACTTTTTGAAACATACATTTCTGACAAATTATGAAAGTTATTTAGTGAGTAGAGTGGCCAGGAATATTTTAAAGAATTGGTTATTGACAGACCGAGTGATTCAAACAATATAAAGGGGAAAAAGAGAAGGAAGCACAGTGACGTTGTGGCAAACGTGTTGGACTGCGATATCATGGTAAGTTCGAACTATAACGTTTACATTTGCACTAATACCCTTGGGAAAGGCATGAACGTCCTTATCCCTTCAGCTATGGGTTAAATGGTACCAATGTGTCCTTTTACGCGGATGACCTTAAATAACCCATAAAGGTTTATATGCCATTAAAAATACAACCAAAGGAAAATGAAAACGTTCATTTCTGGGTGTAAGTGTAAAGTCATTTTAAACTATGTCGAGTTTGAAATAGAGTTATCGTCCGTATTTAAAAAAAACAGCTTATAAATGTCACGAATAAGGAAGATCAGACAGGATAAAATTCCTGAATGAAAAATTAAAAAAAAAAGCTTTTAAAGCAAATGTCTCTTTTAGTAGTGTGAGAAGTGAGGAATTTTAAGTCAAATGGATAAGTTTGAACCAGATTCTTAGTCTATATTAAAGAACATATTGCATATGTTACAAATAAGAAAGATCAAGGAGTTAGACAGAGATAATAAAATCACTGAAAATAAAATAAACTAGAAAGAATTTTGGATCAAGTCGATTAGTTTGAACCAAATCCTTAGTTCGTATTAAAGCTTGAATTTTGTATCAGTTTTCAATTTGATGAATGATGTATTCTTCAATAGAATAGCCTCTTGGTACAACAAACAGATATAAGTGTTCAAGTTGAAAACGATAAAATTCCTGAAAATAAACCTCTAAGCAAAAGTCTTTGGAGACGAGAGAAAAGTAAGGGTGGATGGTTGGCAGGTTGTTTGGTTGGCTGGTTGGTTGGTTTTTTAGCGAGTCAACTCTTGTTGGATTATTTTTTTGTTGAATTCAGTTTAACAATTATATTTTCAATAATTTACGGTACACACATATTGGTATTTACTCAATATCCCGGCCAAGAGTAGCATGTAATACAACACCGATTCTTAAGCGATGGACAGTAAGTTTGAATTCAAAGTTTTTCTTCTCCTTGACAAATTGCCTCACTAAGGCTAAAGAAATAATCAAAGTCTTCTTTATTTAAGTCATAGCTGAGGAAAGAAGAGATGGATTAATGCCGTTTTCAGAGAATTAAAACGCAAACAGCATCATCTGGGATTTGAAATCGGGTCACCGATTCCATTTCCCACAATCGTAACCGTTACACTAAGCGCGCCTTCAGGTACAAAAATGTATTTTCACAGTCACTTTAAAAAGTTGAATATTACATTACCTTAAGCAGATCCATTTGAGCCGGACTAGGTTCAACTGACATATTTTAGTCTAAATTCGGTGCAACTTTACTCTGCTAAAAAATTGACCGTGTGTCAGTAATACTTCCTTGGCAGAAGATTTGGGTGAATACACACATAAACTGAATTTTTTTTCATCTTAAAGGTCAATATTGATCAGCTGATTTTATTCAAGTTCTTTTTGGCGTAGTTTATTCCTTAAACGGAATATCAACTTCTTATGGATTATTTAATCCTGAAATTCGCACACAACTATGAGTATTACTATTTAATGCTAAAAATTTTAAACAAGATTTTTTTATCCATAGATAGCACCCTAAAGGCATTTACTCATCAAGATAAAGTGGACCTGAGAGTAATGGTAATGAAGGAGTGACTCTACTCACCACGGAGCTTCAGAACTTAAGCCTCGCCACCATATTTACCTTAATATACCTGTTGATTGATTGATTTTAACATGTAAACTAGTCAAGAGTTATTTCCAAGAACAATTCCCTATAGGTTAGGGAATCGCTTTCAAATTTACATTTTAGTGTAGTTTTTACTTAAGAGGATTTTTTGCGCAAAATTTTTAAACAGCTCTATTTGAACCATAAATGGGACCCTGAGACCCTAACAGGTACTACCACTCCGGATTTGAGTTGACCTGGGATTAATAGCAATGAAGAGGTCTCCACACTTCTCAGATCTCCCTAACTTCTGCATGACCATCAGATACAGTTTAATGTCATACCCAGGACAACCATTTTTATGAAGAGCATCTTATCCCTCTATAACGTATTCTAAGCTCCACCGTTCTTATATCTGTGGTATAACCATTTTTGATGGAGTTTAACCCTTTGTAAGGAATGCAGTTGGTATATTCTAGTCCCTGTCGTTAGGACGGCATAAGCAAGGAATATCTGGAGTCGTATCAGTTACTTTGAACAAGAATCATAATTCTCATTAAAGATATTAAAAGTTAGGCTATTGATGAAGAGCTATGAATCTTTCCACTAGACCGTTTCTCAATAGCACAAATAAGAGTGGGAGTCAAACAGGATATAATTACTGATCGAAGAAATCTTTGAATCACATCAAAAAATTTTAACTAAAACCTATAAGGAGTCGGTTCTTCATTTGGATCAAGGTCGATGTATTTTCACCCACCCCGCAACAGTTTATCAGTGTCAGGAATAGGGAAGATCAATGAGTAAATCGGACAGGTTAAAATTTATGAAAAGGAAGAACTCTGTTCAGTCGAGAGGTAAGGAATTTTGGGCCACAATCAATAACATTAAACCAGAACTAATTTGGACTGAACGTATGACTTTATGTCATTTATCAATTTGATGAAGAACGCTGGCTTCTCAGTGGCATGAATACAGATAAATATACCATCCTCTATGTCACGGGTTATAACAACGGCGTGTGTATTCAATGTGGGCAACAGAACATCTCGGTATATGTGGGGTTCTAGCCTAGGGACCTAAAGGAATGTGTGATGGATAGCCTCTTCATACTGCTGTGTTGGATGAGGGTTGTTTGGAGAGTGGTGAGTGTGACACAGAAAGCACAGTTCGTCTCTGTTCCTGTCCTTAGTGTGAAGGATGGTCGAATTCTCTTTTGTTCTTTGATTTCCCGAGACTCCTTTCTGGATGAAAGATATTTTACTTGTCGCGTTAATACCAACTGACACAAACGTAAGGAATTTCAGATTTACTGCTTTCTTTTATTATTCGTGCGTCGGTAAACAGTCAAAATACGATTGACTTGTGAAGCAAGAGAGAGAGAGAGAGAGAGAGAGAGAGAGAGAGAGAGAGAGAGAGAGGCTGAATTAGGTATCTCTAATAGCTCCCTTCTGATACGAATAGACTCATAGATTTTGGAGTTCAAAACTTTCTGCGTCGGCCCTGATGATCGGATATGATCTGACTTCAGCCAAATACACAGTATGTCGATCCCTTAGTCCCTCTGGCTGTGGAATACTCTCTGAACTCTTATACCAGATATATTCTGTTCCAACTAAAAGTCATTTACCTTTATTTATCCAGACCGTCCAGCATGAACTTCAAAAGATGGCCGCTACACTGTCTAGTATTTGTCCTTTATTTTGCCTCTGTGTGTTGACCGACCGGTGATTTCGTTTATTTATTTATTTACTTATCTAAACAATCAGTATCATCTACTCCCTGAAATAATGTAACAGTGAGAAAAATATCACTCTCTTTGACGGAAATCAGGTTCTAGTCTTTCAACTTTGAATTACCAATCAAACAATGTTCTCATTTAAGCTTCCAGTTATTTTGAATCAAAATTGGCCTAATTACCATTGGTTTCAAGTTGTATTTTGCCTTTTCTATTGTTTTGGAGATTATATCAGGGTGTGCAGAGGGGAAATTCTCTTTCATGATCAGCTGCCTGTCTGCCATGCAACCTGCGTCCGAGAGAGGATGCAAGAACCTCCAAGAGCAATTTCATGGTCTCGTGAGACAAACGAATGCTAAAGTTTACATTATAAATATCTCGCAGAGTAAATTTTTTACTTTCATCATTATATTTCAGCTGTTTCTTCCTCTATCTTTGTTTTAAACTACCCTTGAGAGGCAGGCTGCCAAGTACATGAGATGAGAGTTCAAATCACGCCAGAAACAATATTTTATTTTGTAATATAATTGGCACCATTATGAGCGAGATTTTTCCTCGCCTAAGGTGTTTAGCGATAGCTAAAGTCTTGTACCAGACTGAACTGAACCCGGTACATACGAGTCGTAATCAAAAAGTAACGAAACAGGAAAAAATTCAAGAAAAAAAAACTTCAAGCAAAAGTGTTTGAGGAAGGTAGAAAGGTATGGTTGGTTGGTTATTTGCTTGTTTCGCTTTATTGCTATCTTTAATAATGTACGATTGCACGATTGTATTTACCTAATCCCTCCACCTCGAGCAAGATGCGATATAATGTCACTTTTTAAGCAGAGAACAGCTGGTTTAAATTTCATTTTTCTTCTAGATTAAAAGCCCCGTCTTCCTTACTATTTTACCCGATGGATTCATGCCTTTCTCAATCGAATTTGAACGTTGTCAAATGCGAACAGCCTCGTCCAGGTTTTGAACTCGGGATGCCGATTCCAATTTCGATTGCCAGCAAGTTTGTATAAAAATTAAAAAGAAACAGATTTATTTTCAGATTAGCAACCCTGATTAAATTAAGCCTCGCACAAGGCACGCCTCTCAAAATAACAATAAGTTGTAAAAGTAAAGGTGGTGACGGTAGTCGAGGGCGACCAGAAGGCTTCCTTTTCAATAGCTGCTACACCGAGGTGTAGGGAGGGGCGTACTCCTTTCACTGGATTGCACCACTCTATCCTTAATACGTACCTTATATTGCTGAGTGTTAAGCAAAGAGGTATCAAGTACCATTTTTAAAGTCTTTGGTATGACGCGACCAGGGATTGAACCCAGGTCTCCCGGACCATTGGTGAACACTCTACCCACTAAATAGCAATAATGCTATGTAATTATCTTACATGTTCAGTTTGAATCACAACATATAAACCTAATCAATGAATATTAGATAATTGGGAACAATTATTCCATTGAGACAAGGCTGGATGGGTAACTCATCAATAAGAAGTAAAACTAGGAATTGGTGTCACTGAGGGAGGCTGTCGTTTTTAGATAGATAGATAGATAGATAGATAGATAGATAGATAGATAGATAGATAGATATTAGTACTAAGTTGTATTGGACTTTGACCTTTCTTTGGACAACATTCCTGGCATAAAGAAGAGAGACACTGCATGGCCAGCTTCAGAACTTCCGTACAATGTTGCTTAGACCTGTACGCTGATCCAAACCCTGAACCTTGGTCCAGCGAGATTAACGAATACCATTACTAATAATAACTAAGAGCTCATTTTTTAGTCCTTCAGCTTCTGCTGTTGCTAGTAAAACCTAATCTATAAACAACTTGCCACTTGTCAGATTGGCTTCTTATGTTGACGTTTTTCACATTACCAGCAAATCAATGTTATCAGTTGAACAGCTGGTTTCAAGTCAACCTAAAGCCTATAGTATACTTACAAGCTAGGCCAACACTCTGTAGCCTCATGGGACTAAAAAAAACGTCCAATAAGCAAGAGCTTAAGATAAACTTGTGATAATATTAGCAAAGATTTTTTTTATTAGTTTTTACTAGCAAAATATCCCATTTCAGGTCACTTTTTTCTTCAATCGAAATGGTCATGTCTAAATGAATATAAATCGAAATGGATATATTAGGCATATAATAGCTTTATTCTCTCGAAAAACACCAGCGTTCTTTTTTTTTCTAACCAGAAACATCCCTTTTCTTCCAAGACATTAGCATTGAATTTATATTATACATACAAAATAAATATTTTAGTAGTTACGCTTACATTAATTCCTGACCACTGACAACCCCTTTCTTCCTGATTTGCAATGTTTTTTTCTAAAGCAAGACTATTACTACTACATTTAAAGTAGGCATATGATAGCCGTATTATCTCTGTAATTTTTGTCCTAATTTCTGACCACCAACAATCCCTTTCTTGCTGATTTGCAATGTATTTCTATCATAAGATCATAATTAATGCAGACAAACAACATCGTAGTCATAAACTAAATTTTGCTTAGTCTTTCACACAGGCTTCGGGTTGCTTTCACTGATATTACCAAGTGACCTCCATCTGAACACTGTACCGGCTCATCGATGCTTAACTTCGGAGATCTGGTGTACATCACGATTTCTTAATAGATTCTGATTTCCGTTAAGAATTGTTTTATGTTTATCTATTCAAGTCGTTTTCTGTTTTTCTTTGTCAGACTTATTTGATGGACCATTTTATTAATTAGAATTCCTAGAATCTCTAATTTTTAATTATTCATAAATTATTAGCTATTATTACAAGAGAGAGAGAGAGAGAGAGAGAGAGAGAGAGAGAGAGAGCATTCTGAAAGATAGACATGAAACGGTGTCCATCTATAAAGTGTCCCTTAAAGGAAAACAAAGAGAAGAAAATGAGAAGCGATAGTTTTTGCCGTCTTATTAAATTCCCGTGTCATTAAACCAATAATTACATAAATTAGTAGTATATTAAGAATATCTTTGTATTTATGAGTAAGATCAAAACTGTTTTTCAAGTACGAATTGCAAATAATGGTTCAAGAGAATTTTGGTCTCGCTGGCAATGATTCTGCGTATGAAAATCTGATTTTATTCGAACTGGCTAAACAAAATCCAAAACATTTTTACTTTCATCATTACATTTCAACCGTTATTCCATCTGTCTTTCTTCAAAAGTAACCATGAAGAACAGGTTGTCAAGTACATAAGATACGAAATCAAATCATGTCATTTTGTTTTGTTATATACTTGGTTTACTTAACAGTTTTAGAATATAAAACGATCGTAATATTTTGATTTAAAGAAATCAATAATAAAATGAAAGATAAACTAGGAAAGATTTCATAAAGAAAATACCTTTTCAAAGAAATTCAGAAAACTTGGCATTTAATATTATTCATAAGTGAACTAAAGCGATTTTTCGGTTGACAGATTTAAGAAAGTTGTCTTTTCTTTTAGAAAGATTTGTCAGATTTTTCTTGACACACGAGTTTAGTCTTAAATATAATAAGATTAATTTTTTTGCAGGCCGACAACCCTGGTTGAAAATCAGCTGATCAATATTGATCTTGAAAATGTGAAAACATTCAGTTTACCTCTCAGAATTTTGATTTAGCCGCGCAATATTGGATTATTACTTGTGTGTTTGATTAAGCGCACAACGTGAATTACAAGATCAAATTCTTTGTCGAAATTTAGAACAATGTAATACATACATTAACAGATTGACACTCGCTTATGGAGATCAAGCACTACTTTGTAAAGGTTTTTTTTAGTTACACAAAGGATTTTCGTATGACTGAGTGACTTTGAAAGATGAACCGCGTTCTGGTTGACCGATGTATTCAAAGACTCAGAAAAATGTGATTCTTCTCAAATCTGATTGTCGTTTGATAAGAATGATTGCTGATGAATCATCACTGATAAGCTGATTTTAAATCAGAATTGCCAACCTGAAAAATAAAAAAAATGTTTCTTTTTAAACTCTCTTTTTTTTTCTTTTTTTTAGCCCAAAATAAAATTCCTCGGTTACCACAGCCTTGATCTGATTTTTTTACAATTTCCTGTTCTGCAAAATCGAAACCCATTTCCATAGTAACCATTCCTATGGTAATCATCTGAGAACTGTCGATGATTTGGTTTCTTTGTTTAATGATATATCAACCTTCTTGAGTTATTTAATGCCAAAGATATCCCTGTAGAAGGACAGTAGCGGTATTTTTTAACCTATAGCTGTAGGGAATAAGGTTTATACCTTTCCCAAGGGTATTAGTCCGAAAGTGAACTTTATTGTGCGACTGGAGTTCGAACTCGCTTACTGCAATGTCACAGTTTAGTACATTGACCACTATGCCACGGGGAAGCACCCTGGAATTTTTTAGAACATACCAAAGATTGCAATGAACCAATTGACTGCAGTGTCAGTTGAAGATTTCTAGAATTATTTCCAGTAATATGGCTTCTTATTGACTGATTGTTTGATGGATTTATTTTAACGAGATATCAATCTGTCTGGAAGCCCAGATGGCTGGGGATGTATAATATACCAACTGCATCAGTGCAGAGGGGTTAAGACCCCCCCCCGCCTAATGAGTATCCTGGATATAACTGTAAACTATCTGATAGCGTGGCTCCAGCCTAGGAGAATGCCGAGTACCCCTTCATTGCCATTGCTACCGAAGAGATAGCACCTGACTGGGTCCTATATATGGGTTAAATAGAACAAACTATGTGTGCTAACAAATGCTTGCTGTTAGATTGTGACTGTTATTTACCAATACTTGAAACCGTTTTATTGAGTGAAAAAAGAGCTCTGACTCGAATGTATTTACAAATCATATATATATATATATATATATATATATATATATATATATATATGTGTGTGTGTGTGTGTGTGTGTGTGTGTGTGTGTATAAAGTTAATTTGGCATTGAATAACCAACAACGGTTAATATGCAATAAACCAGACAAAACTAAACCAACCTGTCTGGCTTCATTTCATGCCTTGAAGTTTGAGAATTGAGTTCATTGTACATTTATATTTACATTTTTTGTAGTTTTTTTTCTTAATTATTTTTGCAGTCATCATATAATATATTCTTTTCGGCTGAAAAATGATTTGTACATAAATATATGATTTCAAATATTCCTATCTAATACCGGTTAATATTTCACTAAACAAATAAATAGAAAGCTAATTCAAATAATTTATGCACAGAGATCTGGGTTCAATCCCAGGTCGAGTCATACCAAAGACTTTAAAAATGGAACTTGATACCACCTTGCTTAACACTCAGCATTATAAGGTACGGTTCAAGGGTAAAGTGGAGCAATCCAGGGAATGGAGTAGCGCCCTCCCCTACACCTTGGTGTAGTAGCTATCGAAAAGGGAGCCTTCGGGTCACCCTCGACTATGGTCGCTAACTTTACTTTACTATATGGTTTCAAGCGTCTATTTCTATTTGATTTCTATTTAATAATGTTCATTTGTTTGCACTCATTTATATGATTTCAAGTAACTAATAATTATAATAATAATCATTACTAAACATAATTATAACTTCTTTGTACAAATAAGTTACACACAGTGATATGGCATCAAGTATTCCTATCTAATACAAATAATTTTAAATAGGTATATTTAGTCCATAAATGGGACACTCCGGGTCAGGGTGGATATATGAGTAATATCAATGACGGGGTACTCCAGACTCCTCAGATCTCCTGGACTGGAGTCTTACCATGAGGTGAAATTTACCTAGGACATCTCTGGGTTAGTATCACGTTTTTATAACCATAACGACTGTAAAAACAGCAAGGTAAAATAGAATAAGCTTAGCAAGACCCGTGGAAATTTCACGGGTGTTGACTATTAAGGCATCATCATTACTTTCGTATATACAATATATGTTCAAAAAGTATTGAGATTAAAACTGTATGTACTAAGATAGAAATAAAAAAGTAGAGTAAAGTTAGCGACCTTTGTCGAGTGTGACCTGAAGGCTCCCTTTTTAATAGCTATTACACTGAAGTGTAGAGGAGGGCGCTACTCCATTCCCTGGATTTCTCCACTTTACCTTTACCTTATAATGCTGAGTATAAAGCAAGGCTGCATCAACTACCATATTTTGAGTCTTTGATATGACTGCGATCTGGAATTGAACTCTGGTCTCCCGGACCATTGGTGGACACTCTACAATTAGTTTACCGTTAATTTTCATCGGACATTCCTTTTTGGTGGTGTCTTACCCTTTTGCAGGGGATACGGTCAACGTATTCCACACTCTGCCGGTTGGGTAGGGTAACTTTCGTTGGAATTATTTTGGAGTTTAAGTTGATTAAGAATAAAATTGATAATACATTGTTTATACAATCGGTCTCATTACTTGATCTACCAATCTGAGATAAGTGTCTTACATTTATGCATCATTTACTAATTCTATCAAAATAACACTTCCGTTTATTTTTAAAACATAATTTCGTTGAGCAAGCGAGTTATTAATAGCTTTGGTCCAGAATTATTTGGGTTTCAGAGAATAAAAACAATTTTGTAATCACTTAGAATATTCTGAATATTAACCACATCTTTATTGTTATAATCACAAAAAAATTTGCGATGTGAGCTAGGGTTAAATGATTGTAGAGGGACTGATGTATTGCTTCTAGTTGACCTTATCTCTCATAATTATCTGTTTCCTTACAATTAAACACTTTATAAACACCCTTTTTTTTATCCTATCACAGTATTACGTTTTCAGACTGTTATTCTTATTTTTGGTTGTTTGGCTTTACGACGGTATGTTTTCCAAATATATACCTTTCAAAATTTTATCTTCGCAATCATTGTCAAAACTTCATAATCAGTGGCAATACCAGTGTTTTAAGAGTCAATGTACTTGTAAAGTTCCCAATCTTTTAATTAAATAGGTAATTCTTATTTAGCAGCAAGATGAGCGTTTTAAACACCAATATGTCAAGGGGTTTCCTGAAGTGTAGTGACCAACGTGCCACACAGTGACATTGTAGTAATGTACCATAGCCAGATACGGCTATGTGGGAAATGGACATATAATGATCATAACATATATACATAGAACATAGGAATCTTGAAACACAAAAACACTTACGACTTCTTAGTTCAGGTACGAAACTTTTTATTACGTTTGAGTTTGAAGGTTCTTCGACATAAGGAGAGAGATACACATTCTTTCTATTCTGGCTTTGTAATCTGCACCCCACCATCTCGTGCAGCGCCCGTAGCGCGCAAAGCCTCCGCGAGCAAGCAAAAGTCAACTGTCTTCTCCCGAGGCAGGACTCAACTCAACTAACTGACTTTTTCAAAATCCCCAAAATCCTCCGCGCGCTTCTGGTGTGTGACTTTTATTATGCAAGCTGATCTCAACATTGCTGTGGTCTGTATTGATTCCATCCTTCTTCTTCTTACCTCTAATTCCTGCTTTTCCAAGCTTTTGAGAATTGTTCCAAGAGCACCAACTTGATATCCTCGTCACCTTTATGTTTCATGGTTCGTTTGTTTTTTTCTGCTCTCTGGCAAGATCCAAGTATTTGTCTACCTATTTGCTTTTTTTCGTTTTCACTCAGTTGATGGCATTTTCTTTCTTTATTGTTAATTAACACTTGGTGTGGCCTTCTAGCAACGATTTTGTAATCCGGTTAGAACACAAAATCTCAGAGAATCCTATGCGTCTCATTTTCTAAGACATATTCTGGTTTACTATTATTTCTCATTTTAGAGTTTTTCGCACCAGCGTTTTTAGATGATTTCTCACAGGAGTTTGAGTGACAGCAAATCTCCACAAGTCTCCAGGACTCTTCTCTGTATTCTGGCTGATCGCAACAATGCTGTAGTTTGGAGGGTTTTCACTCAACCTCTTATTTCCAAGTCCTCCTGTCTCTGTACCAATTTTTTGAGGACTGTACCAAGAGCACCAATAACAATTGGTATAAACGTCTCTTTTATGTTCCACAGTTTTTTTGGGGGGTGGGGTTTCAGTTCCTTATCAAGGTTCAGGTACTTATCCTTCTTTTCGCTTTCTTTCAATTTTACTTTGTGGTCAGCCGGGACAGTAAAGTCCAGAATTCGACATGTCATCTTTTTTATTGATTTTTTTAAAGGTCTGGTCATCTGGTCGAGAATAGATGATCCGTTTGTATATCAAAATCCCAGAGGGGTTTGTACGTCTCATTTTCTATGACAGATTCTGGGTTGTCCATATAACATTCGTTTGCAAGGTCAAACATCAATTTCTTGCACAATTCTCAATGGATCACCTTGCCCACCGAATCGTGTCGAGTCTTATACTCTTTCTGTGCTAATTTGCTGTATTCGCTTATTATGCGATTGGTAGTTTCGTCTCAATCACCACATAACTTTCATCTGCTGTTTTGTTGTGTTCTATCTATTCTTGCTTTGATATAATTAGTCCTCTTGTCGTTGTTTTGTGCTGCTATTAGAAGAGATTCATTTTCTCTCTTAAGATTTCCTTTTCTTAGCCACGTCCAGGTTTTCTCGTGTGAGATGTCGCTCGTTAGTTATTTAAAACGTCATTCCAATTTTTGTTTCCTAGTTATTTCTGTTCAGTTGATCCTCGTGTATATTCCTTGTGAGTTTTTTTTTTTTTTTAAACCAGCGTTAGCTGATGGTCTTTCATAGGAATCAGGTCTCTAGGATTCTGTTCGGCATTGTGGCTAACGTCAACAATACTGTAGTCTGTATGGTCTCGATTATTATTATTATAACTCATTGTGAATATTTCACATCAGCTTAAGCTGATGGCATTTCACTTGAGCCTGAGAGACATCGAGTCTCCTCAAGTCTCCAGGAGTCTTCTCAGTATTCTAACCGTTCTCAATAGTGCTGTAGTTTGGATAGTCTCCACTCGCTCTCCAACCTCCAAGTCCTCCAGTCCCTTAAATAATCCTTTAGTTACAGTACCAAAAGCACCAATCACGATTGGTATAATTGTCACTTTCATGTTCCATAGTTTTTTCAATTCTCTTGCAAGGTCGAGGTAGTGATCCTTCTTTTCACTTTCTTTTAGTTTTATTTGGTGGTCCGCCGGTACAGCAAAGTCAACAATTTTGCAAGTTCTCTTTTTTTTTTTTTTGTTTTGTTGATTTCTATAAAGTCTGGTCTTCTGGTCGAGATTAGGTGATCTGTTTGTATGTCAAAGTCCTATAGGAATTTGTGTGTTATTCTCCAGGAGAGCTGCTGGGGTGTATATGTACCATTTGTTCGTATGGTCTAATTTAGATTTCTTGCACATCTCCCAGTGGATCATCTTGCCCAACCAGTCGTGTCTAACCTCGTACTCTTTCTGTGCTAATTTGCTGCATTCGCTTTTTATGTGATTGATGGTTTCTTCTCGATCATTACATAACCTACATTTGCTATTTTGTTGTGTCTTATCTATTCTCGCTTTGATATGATTGGTTCTTATGGCGTTGTTTTGTGTTGCTATTTGGAGAGTTTCAGTTTCTCTCTAAAAGTTTCCTTTTCTTAGCCACGTCCAGGTTTTGTCGTGTGAGGTGTTGCTTATTAGTCTTTTAAAACCCCCATAGAGTTGTTTTTCTTCCCATTTTTGTATCTTGGGTATTGTCATTCTGTCTTCTGTTGTGTTGTCAGTATCGTTTCTGATGGTTGTAATCAGTCCTCCTTCGTGTTTTTCCATGTAGTACTCGAATCGTTGTATCGATGCGTCAACGCTGTCTTTAATGCTGGCAAGTCCTCTTTATCCCTCCTTTCTTTATATATATAGTCTGTCAACGTCATCTCTGACATGTAATGCCTTATGCATGGTCATTTATTCACATCAGCGTTAGCTGATGGTCTTTCACTGGAGTTTGAGTGACAGCAAGTCTCCTAGTTTCCAGTGATCTTCTCAGTATTCTGGCCGTCCTCAATAATATAGTAGTTTGAATGGTCTCCACTCGTCCTCTTATTTCCAAGTCTTCCAGTCCCTTTAATAACCTTTTAGTGACTATACCAAAAGCACTAATCACGATTGGTATAATTGTAACTTTCATTATTATTATTATTATTATTAATCTATGTATTTATTTTTTTTTTTGGGAAGAAAAAATGGAGAAATGTTTTTATAATGGGGAATCGACTTTTTAAATAGGCAAAGTTTTACTTAAAACATTTCCACTTAAATTGAGACAATAAGTTAGGCGTAGAAGTATATGAGTAAGAATTACCCAGACTTCCTGAGGAAAATGGATGCAAGTTATAGTCCCGACAGAAACTTATTTTTTTATTTCAGATTTGCACCATATATTTTCTTAATAGTTTCACTGAAAAGAAATTAAAATTAAGATGAAAGAAAAGTACTGGTTGAAAATTTATGATTAGCAATGCTTCATCTTATAAAACTATATAAAGGAAAAAACAGCTAACATTTCTGCTACTAATATGATTAGATTTAGAATCTGACATTATTAATCAAATTTACAGAGGTGGATATATTTTCCTTGTAGCCAAGGTCACACATTTCAAACTGAGCTGAAAAACTAACATCTTAGAAACAAAGAAACCAAATGCCTTTTTTTTCTTAATCTTTTAAAATACTTTTAGGCGTTTAACCTCCAGAGAATCGTCAGTTGCATTCTTTAAAAATCATTTTTACATTTTACTCCAAATTTAGTTCTAATATTAGGTCAACAAACGGTATGAAAGAACTATTTGTTTATTTGTTTTGGGGTTTTTTTGTTGGGTGAAGGGGGTTCATAATATTTGTTTTATTACTATTTTCTGTATTTTTTTTAAATTTCTTTTTTTACGTCTTTCCCGTTGCATAATATTCATGGTATTTTAAGTTCAATCACTTATATAAACTCCTTCTCATGGTACTTATCCAGAATAGCTTAATCGAACATGAGATCATAAAAATGGAACACTCAGTGAGAATCAAAATCTTTTTTAGTCATTTTGTTCAACACTCTACGTGCTAGCCTTCTTGGCCATTTTCTTGTTTGTGCTTGTATCTTTTTATGTGTTTATGTGCGTTTATATGTGTTTGCTATTTGTGGCCAAGACTATCAATGTCATTTATGTGTGTGTGTATATATATGTATGTGTGTTTATTTGTGTTTCTATGAGAGAGTGTAAATGATGTGTGTGCTTGTGTGTGTGTGTGTGTGCGTGTTTACTCATGTCCATGAATATCAATGTACTTTTCTCTGTTTGGTTCTATGTGATTTGTCGTATGTTTTGTGTATGCGCGTGTGTTCTGGTGTGCATATATGTCTGTAGCTATTAATGTACCTTTTTTTTTTCTCTCTCTCTCTGTATGTGTTTGTATGTCTATATTTGTGTATCTTTGTCCGTGTGAGATTGAATACATGCATGATTATGGGTATATATATATGTAGGCGCGCGTGTGTGTATACGTTTACGTATATTTATATGCTTCCACTCATCTCCTTGAGTATTGCTATCTTTTTTCTCGCTTTAAGTCTGTGTTTGCGTATACAGTGTGTGTACTTGTATAGTTACGATGCCTGTGATGAGCATATGTGAGCGTATTATGTGTATGAGTGCACATATGTTTGAGCATATTTGTGTACACCCGCCTAAATGCATGTGTGTGTGTGTGTGTGTGTGTGTGTGTGTGTGTGTGTGTGTGTGTGTGTGTGTGTATTAATAATGGAGAAGGTAAAAGGGATTGTCGTCTAGCATCTTTTCGGAAATAACGTCATTATTCGTGTTTCGAGAAAGAGTATTAACTTTTCTCTTTGCTGATCAGGAAAAGAAAAAAATCTTGATGTATTAGGAATAAAAAATAGTAGAAAACAGAAGAAAAAACATAGATGTAAGATAAAGATTTGTTAGGATTTTTCTTTTGTTTTTCTATAATCAAATTTCTCCAAGCTCGAAATTGATTCAGCATCAAACGCGTCGTAAATCGCTCTAGTTGACATGGAACTTCAATAAGTGTCAGTAATGAAAGTTGATCAATTTAGTCACTAAAGACAATTTTCTGACATTGTTTGCCCTTCATATCTCTTTATCGTTGTGCATCTTTTTAATCTCTCCCAACGGATAGATAGATAGATAGATAGATAGATAGATAGATAGATAGATAGATAGATAGATAGATTTACATGGACAAGTTTAGATAGATAGATAGATAGATAGATTTATTATTTCCTATTAAAAAGCAGTGTGGACGAGTGAAAAAAAATGAGAATATAATCACACAACTGTTCACTCCTGAATATATATGGAAAGCTGGGACTTCGAGGAATTTCTGCCATTTTTAGGGGTTTCTTTTTATATCTTCTATGTAGCTATTCTCTTCCAGCTTGTCAGTTTCGTGAAATCTCTTGGCCGGGGATTTGCAGATCGGTTCTGGCCGAAGATATTTTCAGAAAAATGACAGCTCAATTCTTAGGACCAAAATTTCATCCTCCCACATTTAAATACCCAGTATGAATGGTTCCACGACCACCCTGTATTCTGTTAAGATACGAGTCCGTTATTGTCATTTTAGGACAAGATCAATTGTATATACTGATATATAAGTCAATCCTTGATTTATGAAATTCAAATCATTAATTTGTGCAATTCATTTTAAGTTGTGCCTAATCCTTTAAAATATACTTGAATTTGGATTTCATAAAATTATTAGCTTGGACAAGTGAATACCTAATTTTATGGCTAAAAATTAGATCTTCAAAATTCGACCTTTACTCACATGCATATGGTTCTCCACGCGATATGTTCCTCAGAACGAGATTTGAGTTCAAGTCTCGTTATCCCGTCACTCTTTTTTTGCGGGGGGGGGGCTTTGTCTTTCATTCATTCATTCTTTCTTTATTTCATATTTTTTCTCAACTATTTCTTCCTTTTTCTTTCTTTCTGCCGGTCTGTCTTTCTTTCTGTCAAGCTTTCTTTAATTCGATCTTTCTTTTAAGCCTAATTTTTTTTTTTTTGAATTTTTGATTATTTTTATTTCATGTTTAAATTAATATATATGTATATATAATTAAAGGCCAACTTTGGAGGTCATTAAGTACATGGTGAATTCACGGATTATCTATCGTATGTATGGTATAACTAATTGCAAATAAATAAGAGAAACTACTCTATTAGTTCAATGGCAAAGTTATCTGCCTAAGAAATTATTACCATCGTAGTGAGCTCGAACACCAGCCCAACACTAATGATATTAAATTACAAATTGATTCGAAATTGTTCTATTCGGTACTTCATTTTTGCTATAAGATGAATATAAAAATAGGATTTTTGTAAGGGCTAAAGTAATTCAAAAATTAGAAGGGTGATCAAAAAGTATCGAGACTGAAGCCTTAATTAAGACATTTCCTGAAGACAGCTAATCAATGGTATGATAAAGTGATGATGTTTAGACCTAACGTTTATACTTTCATGGTGACGATTCTTCGAACAGAAATATAAAGATAGAACATCTTTGTTAAAGTCTTGATTTTACAGTGACCAGAGGCGGGAAATTTCTGGGCGCATAGAGAACCACTGTAAAGGACACAAAGTCAGGGCTCACTTCAGTATCAAACTTAGATTAAAAATTGAATCTTCAAGTTGAAAAAGGCTTTGGAATTTTCATGAACTAATAGGCTCAATGTGGGCGAGGAGGCTCTGTGGCGTAATGACTAACGTGCTTGACTGTGACATCCTAGTAAACGAGTTCGAACTCCAGTCGCGCTATTGCGTTCTCTTGCGGACTAATACCCTTGAGAAAGATAGGGCACCTCTGGTGGTGTAATGGTTTGCAAGCTAGTTTATCAAACCTACACGAGTGAGTTCGAGTCTCATTGGTTGCCCTATTCATTCGGCCTTGTGCCAAATCGAAGCAAAGAGTTTCGTAAATTACTAATATCCTTGAGAAAGATATGAAGCCTCTTATCCCCAAGTTATAGGTTAAAGATCACCACTAATATTGTTCTATAAGAATGACTTTGGCTTTAAATAAACAACGAAGGTTGATATGCTATTAAATAAAAGAAATCAAACCGAAAATTAATATGCCCAAAATATGATCCATAGTTCCAGTTGTAAGGATTGAAAAGTTGGTGGTTATAGTTCTCGCATTCCTCGAGTTATTAATATAGATAGACAGATGAAAGGATGGAAAAGAAATTTGCTGAATTATGTAATACGATAGATGAGTTATTGATTTAAAGAAGACATGAGTAACTCGTATTTTATCGATCTCACTTTCCATGCCAAAACTGTCACATCCCTAAAATTCTAGAGTAAAAAATGTAAAAAGCAGAAACAAAATCGAGTCGATTGAGAATCTTCAGATCAATGATGTTCCTCACCGAATATCACGATCAGACAAGGTAAAACATGTGAGTGACTGCAGAAAAGGTGAAATAAGAAGCTGAACTATCGGACATTTTCTATATTCTATCAGTACACCAATTAAAGAATTATCAAAAACAGAAAGAAAATTAAATACTAAATACTTTCAAAGGAAAATAAAATCGAAGCTGACAAATAAAAGTACCTCATTTTTTACTGATTGATTGATTGATTTAAACAACATTTCAGCCCGTTATACAATCGCTAGAGGTTATACAATCCCTTTCACAATTCCAGTTGAAGGTTAATATGATGGGAGATTATATTTGAAGGCTAATATGATGGGAGACTATATTTGAAGGTAAATGTCAATGGAGGCTATAGTTGAAGGTTAATATGATGGGAGACTCTATTTGATGGCTAATATGATGGGAGACTATATTTGAAGGTAAATATCAATGGAGGCTATATTTGAAGGTTAATATGATGGGAGATTATATTTAAAGGCTAATAGGATGGGAGACTATATTTAATGGTAAATGTCAATGGAGGCTATATTTGAAGGTTAATTTGATGAGAGATTATATTTGAATGCTTAATATGTTGGAAGACTATATTTGAAGGCTAATTACACTCCACTATTGCTAGTAAGTTCAATTCTTAATTGGTGCTCCATAGTTCTGTCCTTGAAACAGACTAACATTTGTTTTTTCTTGCTTTTTCTTTTCTTCTAGGAAACATTAAACTTTATATAACTTTTTTAAAACTCTCAGAAACAAATACTAGTAGCTGCTTATGATAGTTCTTGTGGGGGGGTACACTTATTATCATCGCATCTTATGGTGATTTAAAGGTTTTAATGTAATGTTTTTTTCGAAAATT
This sequence comes from Sepioteuthis lessoniana, assembly GCA_963585895.1. NCBI lineage: Eukaryota > Metazoa > Mollusca > Cephalopoda > Myopsida > Loliginidae > Sepioteuthis > Sepioteuthis lessoniana. The sequence goes on from OY757915.1 coordinate 79,357,492, forward strand.
CTTTTTTTGATAGAAACGTAAGGAAAACCCAGAAAATCCCAGGAAAATGAACAGTTACTAAAAAATAAACCACGTTCATAAACCGGCTCATTAACCAAGTAGGTAGAGTGTTCACCAATGGTCCGGAAGACCGGGGTTCAATCCCAAGTCGCGTCAAACCAAAGACTTTAGAAATGGTACTTGATACCTCCTTCCTTAACACTCAGCAATATAAGGTATGTATCAAGGGTAAAGTGGACCAATCCAGAGAAAGGAGTATCACCCTCTCCTACACCTCGTTGTAGTAGCTATTAAAAAAGGAGCCTTCTGGTCATGCTCGACTACGGTCGCCAACTTTATTTTTTTATAAAGATGTAGATATACACGTTTTCCAGATAAAATATAAAGTTAATATCTCCTTTTAACTTTGTTGTTTCTCACCAGTGGAAAACAAAAGAAGTTATTCATGTGCTGTTGTTTTGTTTGTTTTTTTTTTTTTTCAGCTTATTTATAATTAGAATAGCATTGATACCAGTCTGTCCATTTCTAGTCTGTGCGTGTGTGTAAAAGAGAGAGTAAGACAGAGAGGAGTTTGTTTTTGGTTGGTTGGTTGGTTTTTATGTAATATCAACCCATCTTGGGTTATTCAATGCTGAAGTCAGTTTTTCTTTTTAGAATATGTATTTAATTAAGTAATGCTAATCAGTTGTAAACAATTAGAGGTTGAAATAACTCTCAAAACTTATAATTTCTATACCATCATATGGTTTCCATTAAATATGTTTTTATTTAATATTTCAACGACTAATAATAATGATAATAATAATCATTATTATAATACCTTTCCATGCAGCTATATGGTATCAAGTATTCCTATCTAATATGAATAATTTTCAAACAGTTTTATTTGAATTTGAATTCAAGTATTCCTATCTATCAAGTATTCCAATCTAATATGAATAATTTTCAAACAGTTTTATTTGAATTCTAATGGGGATTATAACGGGGTCTGAAAAGACCGGGAATGGACCCAAATAACTCACCAGGGGGTGTCCTCGTGGTCTAATAGACTAAGAGATGAACTGTGGAATCGTAGTAAGCGACTTCGTATTGCAGTCGCGCTATGACGTTCGTTTTCGGGCAAATGCCCTTGGGAAAGGTATGAACACCCTTATCCTCCCAGCTAGAGGTTAAATAGTACCACTACTGTTCTTCTACGAGAATAGCTTTGGCATTAAATAACCTACAAAGGTTGATACGCCATTAAACAAAGAAACCAAACCAAACCAGAACCTCAACAACGGATATAGTTTAGTGTCATACGCAAAACTCAGATTTGAGGGGTTGTCCTACCTGTCTGCTGGAGATACAGTCGGCGTATTTTAAAACCTGCCGACAGGGGTCTGTGTTTATTGGACCATTAGTATGCCTAACCGTGAGTGTTTCTACATCTCCGTATGCACGTATTTATGCATGCGTGTGTATGTCCACACTTATGTCCGTCACATCCGTATTTACATCTGCGAATGTTTTCCCATCTGGCTTTTTCCGTTCTTATGTGTATCTGCAAGGGATTCTTTAGTAATTTGCTAAGCTTTTTGCTCTGATGTGGCACAATGTGGTAGGAAGAGGCATACAATGAGAGTCGAACTTACTCGTGAAGGTTTGCTAGTCTAGCCAGCTAACCATTACATCACCCGCTTTCTCTGAGGGATTTTTTTAGTAATTTACCAAGCTTTTTACATAGACAATGAACGGGGCCGTACAAATGGCGCATCCAATGAGACTCAATTCACTTGCGAAGATGTAACTCGCTAACCATTACATAACTCGTGGTGCCCTCTGTGGGTGATTTTTTAAAATCTAAATATCGATGTATGTGTCTGTGTTAAGCACTTGTGTCCTTATATATGTCCATTGTATTTTTTGGTAGGAAGGAGGGTTTTTTCCGTCTCTGGGCATCAATATTCACATTCTTTTTGTGTGTTCATATTTGTGTTTATGTGTGTCCGAATCTATATCCATATGTGTTTTTGCGTTTGAGTGACTCTGTATATACGTGTATCTGCGTATGTGTTCATATATATTTCTCTCGGCGTGGGTATCCATATCTACTTCTTTCTGAGTTTATTCCCATATCTCTCTATGGAGGAAGTTCCGGTGATGCAGTCCCGAAAGTGATGGACTACGACGTAAAATTGAACGAGTTTAAAATTCAGTCGCGTTATTGCATCAACTTTCTGGCTAAAACCCTTAGGAAAAGTATGAAACCCTTATCATTCCATCTAAAGCCTAAAGAATACCACTACTGTTCTTCTCCAAGGGTGGCTTTGGCATTCGATAATTGTTACGGTGACTATCTACACGATAATTCTTCCTTTTTCATGAATACTAACCCTATTTACTCTCGAGAGACTACGTCCCGGCAGAATAGAGCGTATGTACTACTTTCTGGGAGGCACTGGGCTGGGACACACTCCAGTCGGCCGCGTTGGTCGGTACACAGATCTGGTCGGGTGTGTCCTGGTTCCAGGGGTACTATTTATCAACCTGGTTCCAGTGGTAGTCGGTTGAGGTGCGCCAAGACTGGCATCCTCGTGCCTCAGGAGCAATCCCCAGGCTCTAACCCTCCTTGGAGGGGCTAGATTTATTGCCTGGCGCCGGAGACGCTCCTTTTTAGGGGAATGTCGATGGGGCTCGATACCCCGCGCTCAGACCCGCCTAAAAAGGTTTGGTGTCACACTCGTTTGGTCGGTGGGACGAACAACAAATACCGACTTCCTCCCAGCAGTCGAACTTGACATTTTTCAGACGGACCCTTCTACCTCCTGTACTAACACTCTTATTTTGTATATATGTTTTATTTATTCAATCCACTTGTTCCACTTACTTTCTCTTCTTCCATGTCTTCTTTCTAGCCCCTAACAAGCTACAACAATAACCCTTGAAGGTTGATATGCCATTAAACAAAGAAACCAAACCTTATCTCTGTATATATGTATCCATTTTTGGATTTTTGCGTCCTTGTGCGTCCGTATAAAAGTCATGTTGGTAGGTTTGTTCAGTACTTCCCTAATATAAACTTGTACCTGACATACATTTGTTGATCCTTTTTTAGGGTACACATAGAGAAATTTGCTTACCTTCCCTCGAGAATGGAATGTCACAAAAGTTCAGTGGGTGGAGGGGGAACCACCATGCGTACGTGTTGATAGAAATTGTTCAATTCAATCGACACTTCTCTTTTGGCACGCTTCAATCATCAAAGATTAATCCTGACCCAACTCCTATGGATTCTTGGGGAAGTGTAGCCGGGATCTGCCTCTGACATCTCTAGACATCAACCTTGATTTACTCTTCGACCAGAAAGTAGAGAACCACAGGTAGATGTGTATATATATATATATATGTAAACTAAAAGGAATTAAGATCTCATATTTTCGCTTTTGTCTCATTACATATTATTTTATATATCTTCTATAAAATAAAAATACAATCATCAGATGAAATCTTTTTTCATTTTCATTTGACGAAAGTTATTTCTATTTAATAGAACTGTTTTGACATTTAAACTGCGTACTTATGTTGAATTGGATTATTTGAAATAGAATTGTTTATATGTATAAAAATAGATTTGGTATTAAAGAATCTACAATGGTTGATATGCTATAAACCCAAACCTATCCAGTAATGGATCAATAATAGGGTAGGGTGGGTTTTTAAGCCTTGATTCGGCAACCGATCTAGGTAAAGGAAAATTCGGAATACAAACCTATTAAACTCCGCTTAAAACGTTGGCCTTATGTCATATACTGCTCATGTTGGAGGGCTTGATCAACAAACACACTCACACATGCACACACACACACACATACACACACATATATATATAAACTGTTGGATATCGACTTACAGATCGCTTTTGACAAGTCTCGTAATTTGTGTGGGTGGTATGCTAGAGGGAAGTCACTGTGGAAAAGTAATAAACCAGATATTGAACTGTCCCCGAAAATAAACAGGACGCAGGTGTTCCCCAGCAGAAGTGCCACGTAAATTGCGAGAGTGGCATGCTAGAGGAAAGTGTGTCCGTGTGCGGTGGACTTGGGATGTGACCGCAGAATTTTGTGTGGGTGGAGACCAGAAAGAAGACTGGGGAAGGCAGCTATTAGCTGTCACGTCACTCTAAGCTCTGGCCTTGCACCAGACTGCCCAGTGTTGAGATGTAGAGAAAAACCTGAGATATACGAGACTCGTAAAATTAGAAAGCGAGGAGAAACTAAGATGATTCGATGCCTTGAGATAGTCCTATGCCAGTCTCGCGAAAGTTGAGAAGCGAAGAGAAACTAAGATGAGTCGATGTCAAGGTGGCCACATGTACAAGTCTCGTGAAAGTAGAGAGTGAAAAGGAAGCGGTTAATAGACGGTCCTTACAGTAGGCCTTTGTATGTATGAAAACTCAGCCGTCTCTCTCTCTCTCTCTCTCTCTCTCTCTCTCTCTCTCTCTCTCTCACACACACACACACACACACACACACACACACACACACACATCAGCGTTGTTTTCTTTTTCTGCAATAAGACAAAACTATCAACATGAAATCACGAGTTCAAATGACTTAATATGGAAGGATATTATCTAATGTGTTGTATAAAATAAACATTTTTTTATTATTAGGTATACTGATTTAGCTATGTTGGTCACATTTGAAAATCATCTTGAAATTCGAGCATAATAATTTTTATCTTTATCTCTGAAGTTCCTGGATTAGATATTTTCATTATTCTGCATTTTGTCAGATTATTCTCAACATCTTTATTATTTTTCTCACAATATTATCTGACTTTCTTTTAATGAACGTTTCATTCTGGCTTTAAATATTATATTTATTCATTCCTTTTAATCTCTTCAAATTAAACTTTTGAGACGAAAAAAAAAAAATCAGTAGGACTGGCAACTAAGATCGCATTTGAGTAGTCTGAATATAAAACAAGGCAAAATTGAAATTGAATTTTATTGAGCTTCCTTTACATATAAATATTATATTAGATATTAATGAGTTTGACTTCAGCAGCTTTTTTTTTTTTTTCGAGAGAGAGCTAGAAAATATGACCCTGTGGAGACACAAAATGCCACAACGGATGCCCTAAATATGCTGCTCAGCATGAATCTGCGACGGGAAACCAGCAAATTATCTTTACTGCTCTAGGAGGTACTCTTAGCGTAACGGTTATCGACTTAAGAAATGGAATCAGTGATTTCAAAATCTTCACAAGGCATCTTTCCGTTTTACTTCGCGCTAATACCCTTGAGAAAGGTATGAATCAATCTCTTCATCCACCCGTCTTAGATATGGGTAAGTAGAAGGATATACAGGGTTCTTAAGCCTTGTAAAAATTGACCTTTTGTCATATTCTGAGGAGTAAAAACATATATTTATCACGCTAAAAACAAATACAATATTTTGACTTCCTTGTGAGAACTGAACACAGCATGGCAGTCGTGACAGTTTCGCTACCAAATGATTGGGCTAAAGCAGATATCATCTGTACAGCCATTGTGATTGCATTCAAAGTCCGACTCCAAACATCGTTTATGTGCATTAACCACGAACTGGAAACACAAATTACCTATTAGACTCTGAATAGAAAACGATGTTAAGTATTGTCGTGCAACAAATACACTTTTCTTTATGTTCTTCTTTTTCAATCTCCTTTAGTTCACGACATAACCAGATATAGTCTCAGTTCAATATATTTTGCCTTCATTCTTATATATATATATATATTCATTTGTGTGGGGAGTATACAAAAGAAGTCATATGTTTAAGAGTCTGTTGGCGCAAATATGTGTGTGAGAGAGAAAGAAAGATAAATTGAAAAATATAAAATAAGTGTTAAAGATACAAAAGAAGACATTTAGGATAGACAGAGAAAGTAATCACTCACGCCTATATATATGTATATATATATATATATATATGCTTATGTACACGCATATATATATATATATACGCATATATATATATATATATATATATATATATAACAATATATATATATATATATATATATATTCAGGAGTATATATATCCATAGATATAGATAGATATCCATGCACACTTGCACTAGCACTACTATATATATATATATATATATATATATATATATATATATATATATATAACTTATCTATAAACACAGATGTGTAGGTGAGGGTGTAAAAGGGAGATAGAAACGAAATTTGTTTTCTTTTACATCATTTATAAACGCAGATACACACACACACACACACACACACACACATGTATAAATATTTATATATATATATATATATATACTTTTGTGTGTGTGTGTTTCCTAGCGCGCATACGCGTGTGTGTAGGCGACTAATATCACTTATCCTGTCCACTCTCAGCGTCTTCTTTTGCATCTGTCAGTCTCAATAGGCGTAATTATTTGTTGACAGGAAATACAGTGAATATCTTGCTAATCGCATTAGACTGCCACAAATGCGATTGTATTTGTTAGAGAAACAGAAAGAAAATGTGTACGCGTATGGGTACGAACGTGTGTATGTCTAAAAATACGATGGGACACAACATTCTTTTTATTTTTACTTTTTATTTTTTCACTTATAGATTCTTTTTAATTTTTTTTTTTTTTTTTTTCGTTTTCTCTTTTGAGTTTCTGCTGGAAGTCAAATGCGTGAGGTTCTGCGACGAAAAATATTTATATTGGAACCGAAACCTAGTCTAGCTTCGAATAGCGATTCTCAATTCCTACTGATGGGCCTGCGTCGTAACTGCATTGTGTATTTCTCCCTCAGACCCAGTGTTCTATGTTCGGCCGTAGCTAAAAGACAGGATAACGAATGCTGATTTTCATGACTTTTCAAATAAACATGATTTGAAAGTGGGATTGGTTAGCTGCGTCCAAAATCAGATAGACCTATATTTGCGTTCACTTCGCGTGAATGTCCTTGCAAAAATAAATTTCTTGGATAAATGAGGCTCCAGATTTTGGAGGCAGCAGATTTATAGAAAGACGAATCAGCATTCAAAATCAGGATATGAAATTTCTAACTTCGTAATACCGATTTCAAACTCAGAGGAAGGAAGAGTTAATACTGAAAAGACATGACATGGCCTATGCAACAGACAGAAGAATGCATATGTACAGATTAAAACGGGATGATACCAACAACACCTGAACCACGGACTCATTGATAGGGATGATTGGTTTGATTTCTATGTTTAATGGCATATAAAACTTCGTGGGTTATTTGATGCCAAAGACATCCTTGTAGAAGCCAAGTTGTGGAACTGTTTAACTGGGGAGATAAGAGGGCTCATACCTTTTCAGAATGATTCAGAGCTCGAGGAAATTAGTCACAAGGACTCAAAGTAGAGAAACTAGGGTATCACAGGATTATTCTTTGGGGTCAAAACTTCATACAGAAAAAAGGATTTAGAGAGTAATGAGATTGATTTTTTTTTATTTTTCACGTTAGCAATCCTAATAGAAAATTAGCTGATCACTATCAATCCATCACTAATCATTACCAGCATCGAGCTTGGATCAAATCTGATCTGAGTCCTTACTGTTGCCTCATTTGCCTCAGTTTGTCAAGTGAATGTTCGACCAGATCAGTGTTCATCTTCCAGTCTTCCCCTTATCTAAAAATACTTTGTGTCCTCTAAAAATATGTTCCCTAGAAAGAAGCCTTTGTTAACTGGCTAACTGTTTCTGTCACATTGTCCTGAAGAATAAAACCGAAATAATCATTTTCTTCATATTTCTTATCCAAATACACATTTTTTTTCTTAAATGAGTGCATTCTTTTCCTGAATTAAATATATTTGTATGAATCTAAGATTACTCAGCTAAATGGGAATTCGGAAAAGCAAACGTGACCTGAATGTTTTTTAACCGTACCAACATTGATCAGCTAATTTTCAGTAAAGGTTGCCAACCTGAAAACAAAAAAATCAATCTTATTTATTTCTGAACCGAATTCAGATGTGTCAATAACTTTAAATGTGCAAAAATTACCAAGACTTCTAAGCTATATCCAGTTCTTTCTTTCTTTCTTTCCGTTGCACTCTTTTTTGTTTATTTCACAATGTCTATCCCGACGTTACTTTCCGACAGTCCAGATCCTCTCAAAGGAAATTGGATTTCTATCTAACTAAAGTGACTTAAAATCAAATGTCGGCAACCTTTACAAATGGATGTTGCGATCATATATCAGGTTGTAGATTTAACCCTACGTTTGCCATGAAAAGCAACTAATCAAAAGTACGTACGAGTTGCGTTCAAAAAGTATCAAGATTAAAAACTATATTTACCAAAACAGAAATGAAAAATGAATGAATCATTAACTTTGTTCAAAATTGTCGCTATAGAATTTAATACATGAATTTCGTCTTGCAAGTTTTCTATTAAATCTTATGCATTTGAGCCCTTATCGAAGAAAACAAGTAGCCATTGTTATTCGTAGCAATAATTACGTTATTCTGTTTCTATGTTTAATGACATATCAACTTTCTCAGGTTATTTGATTCCAAAAACATGCTTATAGAAGAACTAACATACATCAGCTGTGTGCAGACACTAGATGCAGTCTAGAGGACCTACCAAGAGCGATGGATGATAGGGATAGATAGTGAGAGAGAGTGGTTTGTTTTGATTTTATGGTATATCGACTATTGTGGCTTATTTAATGCCAAATCCTGTTTATACATATATATTGCATATATATGATTCGTAAACTTTTTAAAACGAGCATGAGCTCATTTTTTTCCCTTTTGCACAGAGTCAAATGGTCTCTAGTATTGTTATATAACAGAAACACTTTGATATCAGTCATTTATTTGCACATATATAAATTGATATACATGATATGTAAGAGATGAGTTTCTTGTTAATTTCACTGCCAAATGAAATAGAACTAATTTGTTTGCATTAACATCAGTTATTACCCACAGTGAAATAATCAAACAGTTCTATTACTGACTATTCAAGAGAGAGAGAGAGAGAGAGAGAGTCAGGAGACACCATGTTATCAATACAACTTGATGTTGATGATCATTGCACCCAGCAGATGTTACTTAACTTGAAAAGAAATAGTTTAATGGTTAATTGAGACAAGGATGGTTGCAAATCGTTCAAGAGTAACTGATTAATTTCATTTAAAAATGTATTCAAGGAAGGAAAGGAGGAACGATATCTACAGGGAATTCTTTTATTTCTTTCCGGGAAAAAATAAAATTTAATACGATGTGTCTTCAAAAAGTATCCATGCTGAAGCTGTATTTACCAAGACAGAAATGAACCATGAATGAAACGCTAATTTTCTTCAAAATAGTCTTGAATGTTTAAAAAGCAAAAATTTAGTTGTACAAAGTTAGTTCTGGCGCGTATACAGTCTTGTGTTTCACTGAAAATTTCTGATAAAAAATACCAAGACTTGGCACTAACGTCTAGAATTTTTAAATGTTAAGGATCAACATTCATAATTACGTTACAACAACAATCTCATAGCTTGAAAGGTGGCACTATGTAAACAAAGATGCTTATTTTTCAAACTCAAAATAAACATGTTGATCCCGCATTTGATTGCCACGTCAAACCAGTGTCCCGACAAAAAAGAGCTGCATGTATTATATTTATACATTGGTTTGTAGGTTGGTAATTCCCAGACCGCGAAGATCGGGAACAGTTGGACAATCAGAATCCTGAATGAGCGCTTGGAGTTCTGTCTCGGCCGGGAAAACAAGGGACCAGTCAAACGCAGGCTGTGAGAGTCAAAAAGAGACGTTGAAGGAAGGAACATGGCTACATTTTGATAATCTGTAAGAATGCATCTGTCAGATAACCCACCCACTCAAATACCACTCTTAATGTTATCAACTGCCTCCTGAGACAAGCGCAGATACAGTCTTAAATGTCAAATAAAAACATTTATTTTGGGACATATGAAATGATTTATCAGAGGTGTTAGTTTGGTCATAAGCTGACTTAAAACCGAGATCAATTTCAAGTGACTGGTAACACGCGCATTCTCCCTTTCCAACGATTTCTTATAGAACAAACATCCAAGATCCTGTGTAGGAAGTGGTTGTTGTGGCTCTTTATGAGGGTTTGCTACTCCCGATCACCAGAAGATCCCTCCTAATAGGCTGTAATCTATTGTGAGTAACATAGCAGATAATCTGGGCACTTCATATAAGGTTGCAGTCAACGAGCTAAGCTTTGTAAAAGAATTAATATTTCCTTAATCGGTTGAACAATAAAACAGCTCACGTCTTCCTGTTTTTGAGACAGATCCAAAGAGAACTAGAAATACACAGAATTAAATTTAGAAGGCGCGCTTAGCGTAAGAGTTGCCCAGTCGGCTGGGTCTGTAGAATTTACTGCCTGCTTCTCTACAGAGAGGTAAAAAAAACAGCAATGAGTGTCCTAGATATGACACTAAACAATCTGAGGGTGAGGTTTCAGCAATGCTGGAGCTTTGGGGAATGCAGATTACCCCTTCATTGCCATTGTTCCCAGGCCCACTCTGACCCAGAGTCAAAAATAACTTATGCTAAACTGAATTGTTTGAAATAGAACAAATCCTAGAAGAGACTGCTTGTATTTCACTCCTCACTAATACTCTTGGGAAGGCATGAACACATCTATGCAACATCCACCAACAAGTAATGGGTAAATAGTGGAGAGTGCTAGTATCTTTGGGCTTTGTAATGCAACCAGTCAAGAAAAAAAATATTTGAATTCGAACTAGCTAAACTTTGTTTAAAAATTAACCTTGCGTCATATCTTGCCAGTGGTGTATAGGTTGAGTAAAATACATGTTTGTTCATTTATCACAGAGATCAAGTGACAACCACTCTTCGTTATGACAAACTTTTGTTTGACACCTTTATCGAGACTTCAACTTCTCCTGATTCCGTAATGAAACAAAAGAAAATATTTCCGTCTCTGTTGCAAAACGACTGTTATTCCAATGTTCATTTCAATCCCAAATGTCCTTCTACTGTGTCGCGACCGAAATAAATAAATCCTTCGTGGGGATAAATCAAATTCCTATTACCATTAGATTTGTTTACCGTTGTTGACAGTAAAACACGTATCGTTTAAGTGTAAAATATATATGTTTAAACGCTTAAAACAACAAAAATTTATCGCCAATATTCACTAATTAAATGTACTAACTGTATTTCACTTTACATTCAACAATAACATTTTCAAATCATTTAATTCATTACTTAAATAATGATCATAAATACAATTCGAATGTTGTTTTTTTTTTAACCTTTTAAAGTTTAATGGTGATCAACATTCTTAATTACGTTGTCATGACAACCTCTTAGACAATTTTAAAATACCACAATATTTCTAGGTCCAGGGTACGGCACTAAGCAGCATCTGATAATGAGGCTCCTGTTCAGAATTTGGAGAATGTGAAGTATCCCATCATTACCATTACTCTCAGGTCCACTCCGACCGGAGAGGCAGTACCAGTTTGGGTCGCATGTATGGATCAAACAGAACTATTCAGTTCTTTAATAAAAATTATTATAATCATGAGTCCGGTTCATTGGCATAGTAGGTAAAGTGTTCACCAATGGCCCGGGAGACCAAGGTTCACTCCAAGATCCAGTCATACCAAAGACTAAAAAAATCGTACTTTGTACTTCCTTGCTTAATACTCAGCATTATAAGGTAAGGATCAAGGGTAAAATGGAGCAATCGAGTGAAAGGAGTACCGCCTTCCCTGGATTGCTCAAATTTAATTTCCATTTTCCCGCTAATAGATTAATTGAATATGAAATTACAAAACATTTGCAAGTGTTTAATACAATTTACATAACCACCCGGTCGGCGGGGTTTAGAATATGCTGACTGTAACCCTTCCAGAGTGGGAGGACCGTCCCAAAGATGCGTCTTGGCCATAACACCAAACTATATCTGATGGCGAGGCTCCAGTTCTGAGGCTTTGAGGAGGGTGGAGTACCCCATGTCTACTCTGATCCAGAGTGGTAGAACCAGTCAGTGTCCGATCAACGAGTCCAATTGATAGGACAAAAAAAATATTTGTATTTGATTGGACTGTAGATTTTTAAAAAAACAAAACAACCACGCAAAAAAAAAATCTGTGAACATGAGCGGGATTCCCTAATAACTAGACATAAAATAACTCTAGACAGACTGAAGTGTCATTAGAATAAATCAATCAAGCAAACATCTATTTTACATGAGAAAGGAATCAATAAATTAGAAATACAAATACGCTTTTATTTCGTGAATTATTTTTAATGGGGAGGATGGGTTTTGTGTGCACCAAGGATATCACAATTATTAAGTTGTAGGGTTTTGATTTAAGATGTAAATCACTCCATTTTATGTCCAAAATGTTCCTATGTATGCTTAGTAAAGGCTAAACCCAGATTTCCATTTGAAAAAGCTAACAAAATGGGCTCAACAGTTGCTCTAAGCATTGGTTATTTTGCTAGGTTTTTCGTTCATTACGTCATATCAAATTCCTTTAAACGTGTACATAGATTTTGCTTTAAGATCGAAAATTATTTCAGTAGATTCTAAATTTATTCTTTCCAATTCAATGTTAAATGGGAAAAAAATCTTGTCAGAATTTACATGTTTAGAAGATTCTTTGCAAATTTTTGCTTTATGTAGATAAACAAGTCGTTATTTAAAACACTTTCTTCTGGTTTCTCTGTCGAGGACAAATTTGCAAAATACAGAAAGCTGCGTCGAATCTAAAGTAGACTTGTACAAACCAAGTTTTGCCTCGATATATAAAATGACTTAATCAATGCAATCGAGTTAACTGATCTTCTGTCCACCCCTATGCTTTTATTCACGCGGTCAAAATTATGTTATAGCACCCAGGGGTTTACATAGATTGCTTTGCTATAAATCAAAAGCATCTTGATTCGGCCATCAAAATATTTTTGGTTGCTTTCTATGAACTTACACAACAAAATTATATCACCTGATTACTGTCAGTAGCGACTCGTTATGTTTTATGACAGAATCCTGCTGGCTGAGCAGTCCGTGTCCTGGCAACCGAAGTGGTCACGTGACTTGCAACACTTCCTCTTGACTTATACTGGGCTAGACGGGTCGTCGAGAAAGTTCGATCTGATAGATCAGCTGGTCATATCCAGCTCTAGAACCTATATGATTGTTCTGACCGTATTCTTCAAATTGTTCTTGTAGTGAACAAGTACCCAAACAAACCTATATTATCTTAAAAGAGCTAGAATTCGGTGTCTGAGAGTCAATTGTGCTGAGTTAACAATAGGTGAGACCATTTAAACTGCCTGAAAAAATAATCAATATTAAATAGAATTAATTGGCTTTGATAGCAATACCTGAAAGCATTTAACTATGTCCAAACAAATGAGTTTTGATCGTTTAAAAATAGTGTTACCGACAAACTATTACAAATCACATATATAATATAGGTATCATACAATGTCTGATGTTTATACAGCAGCATTGCTTCCAACAAAGCCTTCATCAGATGATGACTCTGAGTTAAGGCATGGTTTCGGGGCTGAAGCATCATTACCACTTACCCAGAGCGCCCCAACAGTAACTCACGATGCCACCAGACTTTGTTGGATAGACATCACTATATGGGATTGGCATATCCACGCTGATGCAGTTAGAGCCTTATCTTGGATCTTTTTTTTTTGTATTTCCTCTTGTCTGATGAAGAAAAACCAAGATTAGTCAAGAATGCGGAGGTTAAGTTGGTAATGAAACCTCGGCACCCGACCTCGATAGGAAAAATACTTGTTATCCAGTCATTTCAGACATTGTTCTCACAGATCCTCAATTTTTTTCCAACTTATGCTGATGTGCCCAGTCGAAGTTTTCTTCGAAAGGGACCATTAACTTAATAACGAAATCTTTTTTTTTTAAATTTATCAGACTAAATGACATTATCTGGACGCTGGATCGTTAACGTTATTTCTGTTGGAAATACGAAATGGTGTTTTATATCAGTTACTATATGCCAATCCGAGCAGCCATCGAGCAATGATGATCAGTGATTTTTCGAGAAAGTTTCGAAATATTTCCTTCTTTAACGAAATTAATCGCTCTATTGGTGATATTATTTAGAGCTTTATTGGCAGTCTCACAACATATTTTCGTAGCCTCGGCAAAATCTCATGGACTTCGTTATGTCTCCATGTGTAGCTTCTTAGCGCATACTCGCATACAAGGAGAATATGTTTGAGGCTAGCAGTTTTCCCACATGCACTGCATCGGTCGGATGTAGTTAACCCCCAAGCATGAAGGTTGACTGGTGTTGGTAAAACGTCGTAGACTGCCTTTATAAGGAAACTTAATTTGGGGGGTTTCATGTCACCCCATGAGATAGCTCAGTCTTTTGCACTCTCCCACGTGGTCCATGAACAATGTTTCCTTTGTCCTACAGCTGTAGCAATACGCCTGACTTCCTCAAGATGATAAATTTCTTCGGAAACCATTTTTCTTTTGGTTTATTCTGGATTTCTTGGACCACCAACGCTATGGATGAAGGCCTAGACTTGCTCTTCCATTTGGCATGCTGCCAATTAGTTCTTTCATCTGCATTCTCTACAGCTATTTTCGCCTTCCATTTCCGACCGATTATTATATATATATATATATATATATATATATATATATATATATATATATATATATATATAACAGATTTTGGCATTAAATAACCCACAAGAGTTTATGTGCCATTAAACTCAATTCAACCGAACCAAACAACAAAATCATATATTTTGGTATAAGAGAACGATTGTTTTTTTTTTTTGGTTTTTGTTGTTGTTGTTTGTTTTTTTTGTGTGTGTGTGTGATTTGTGTGTGTGTGTTTTTTTTTCTGTTTTTTGACTGGTGGAGAGGGCTATGAATTCTTCGATAAGATTTTAGAAGACTTGAACTTAGAACTGCTGACAAGTAATGATCCCCAACCATATTTACCAACCCCTCCGCTCAGGCAGGATATGACACAATGTCAATTTTTAAGCGGAGTTTAACAGGTTTGAATTCAGGGTTTTCCTTCTCCTAGACTAGTTGCCTCACCAAGGCTGAAGAACACAGTCTGTCCTATTATTTACCCATAGCTGGAGGGAGAATAATTGGATTCATACTTTCCCAAGGGTATTAGTACGATGTGAAATGCAATCAGCCTCGTCCGATTTTTTTAAAAATTATATACCAAAGATACCTGGATTTCATGATTTCATTAACATTATACTATCAAAAAAGATATTTTTGGATATGATTTATTACCGAACATTACAACATTCAAACTCTGCAACTAAAAATATGAATGCATAATAGTTCAACAAATAAGAAAAACTGCTCATATAAATTCATTCGATTTTATTTTTTCGTTTACTTTTTTTTAATTATAGAGTTTCAATGCTGTAGATTTTGGTGATAAATAATATATAATAATATCCCTTTTAACTGTATAATTTTCTTCTAGAAATATTAAGATTGTGATATCTTTGGTTAAGAAAAAAATTAACTTTTAATAAAAATTTTCGAGAGATGTTCTTATTTATGGGCAATACCGTTTATATATATATATATATATATATATATATATATATATATATATATATATATATATATATATATATATATCTCGGTCGCCTAACCTGGTTTTGCTACTGAATAATGAAAATATCTGATATGTTAACACGAGGCATGTTATTTTCTTATCTAAATGGAAAAAACAATAATCTCACTGAATTTAAAATATACCCGTGATTTTTCCTCGGGTAATAATGAGGTCAACAATACGACTTAATCATTATATTTCTCTTTTACTTTTTTTTCCTCACTCGCAATAACGTTTATATATATATATATATATATATATATATATATATATATATATATATATTAGTCTTTCTTCTTCACTTCGTTTTTTTTTCTCCGGTCTTTCTTTTGCTTCCCCGACTGGCTGACAGACTGATTGATTTTAGCGGCATGTTAACCCGTCTAGGGTTATTTTATGCATAGAGGTTAGGGAATCGTGTTAATTGTGCATTTGTATTCATATTTTTTGTTTGATAAGAGTTGTTTGCTCATAGTTATATGATATCAAGTATTCCTATCTAAGACAAATAATAACGCATTGTTGTATGGTTTCAAGTATTTATATCTAACGCAAATAATCATTACAGCTATATAGTTTTGAGTATTCTTATCTAATACTAATTATTATATGATTTCTAGTCATCATTTCTATTTAATAATAGCCATTTCTTTGCATTCAGTTATATATCAAATATTACTATCTGATGAGGGCAAGGTATCGCACGTAGTTTCACACGTTGTATGATGAAAATAAATATAACTATCTAATACAACATGATATCCAATATTCCTGTCAATATTACTATACAATTGTGTGTCAATTATTCGTAATTGACACACAATTGTATAGTTTCAAGTATTCTTATCTAACACTAATAATTTTACTCAATTATATGGTTTCTAGTAGATATTTCAATTTAATAATTATCAGTTGTTAATTCATAGTTATATTGTCCCAAGTAATTAATGATAATAATCAATAATAAACAATTATAGCTTCTTTTCTTAATTCAAATAATTTACTTTTATATGGTATCAATTATTCCCATCTAATACAAGTAATTTATAGTTATATGGTATCAAGTATTCCTATCTAACACTAATAATTTAAAACATTTCAAAACTTTTGGAAGAATTAAGACCTTTTTAAATTCTCTAAAATGAAGTATATGCGTGTTGGTAATATTTTTTTCATTTCCCGAATTTTATTATTATTATTCTTTATTGTTATTTTTTATATGTGATAAAATTAGTTGTTTGTTGTGCTTTTCAATGAAAAATCTAGTTTAGAATATATTTTGATTAGAAATAATATCAAGAATATTAAAAGTAAGTATAATTTGTTAATGAGTGTTAAAAACTAATTCAAATCGGAGATATTGTAATTATTCAGAACTAAAAACTAGATAAGGAAATAAGTTGAAAAAAATTTGGTCTCTTTGAAAGCATTATATTTAGAAATAAAGCTAGATTCAACAATCTTTCTATATTATTTATTATGAATATTATAATTAGAAATAATGTTAGATTCATCAATCTTTCTATATTATTAATTAAGAATATTAACAAACGTTTTAGAATATTTGAAATTAAAACCATTTTTGGTTTCGAAAGTATGCTTCAGTTATATGTTTCTATCATCACCGATTTTGAAATCTCGAATATGTTCATAAGTACGTTTTTTGATCGATCTTGAAGTGTCACCGATATAGTTTTAATCACAAACCAGACACGCAATGGAATATATGCCAGCTTCAGATTTGATATGATTCTTGTTCTTACAAATAACTATGTTCATAATTATTTTAGAAGAGTTTATAACTGTCTGAATATCAATACTATTTAGATCTTTTTCGATTCTATCTGTGATTAAATTACTGGGTAACATAGTATATATTTGCAATATTTATTGTTCACCATAAAAATACGATATCTTATTCAATGCAAAAATTAAAAAAAAGAATTTTATATGATATAACAATACAAATAAAAGATTTTTTTTCAAAAATGAAATTTTGAAAAATTGTCTAAACTACTCAACCGGACGTAATTTTTGGCCTAATGAGTAGAGTGTTCACCAATGGTGACATGGGTCCAATCCCTGGTCAAGTCATGATACTTGATGCCGCCTTGCTTAACACTCTGCGTTATAAGGTAAGGATCAAGGGTAAAGTGGAGCAAATCAGGGAATGGAGTAGCGCCCTCTCCTACACTTCGGTGTAGTAGCTATTGAAAAGGAAGCCTTCGGATCACCCTTGACTAATGTCGCCAACTTTACTTACTTTACTTTTTATAAAAGTTATAGTTTTTTTTAATATGTATAAAAGTTATAGTTTTTTTAATATGTATAAAAGTTATAGCTTTTTTTAATATGTATAAAAGTTATAGTTTTTTTTAATATGTATAAAAGTTATAGTTTTTTTTTAATATGTATAAAAGTAATTGTTTTTTTTAATATGTATAAAAGTTATAGTTTTTTTTAATATGTATAACAGTTATAGTTTTTTTAATATGTATAAAAGTTATAGTTTTTTTTAATATGTATAAAAGTTATAGTTTTTTTTTTAATATGTATAAAAGTTATAGCTTTTTTTAAATATGTATAACAGTTATAGTTTTTTTAATATGTATAAAAGTTATAGTTTTTTTTTAATATGTATAACAGTTATAGTTTTTTTAATATGTATAAAACTTATAGTTTTTTTTAATATGTATAAAAGTTATAGTTTTTTTATATGTTATCGGTTTAAAAAAAAATTAAACACTAATTACGTCACTACGTATTTAAACGGAACGCTAGTAACTATAGTAGAACGCTAATAATTTTTTCACTTCATTTAATTTGAAAAAAATTTTCAGTTGATGCATTGTAACATCGTCTTCTAAACTCACCTTGAAGATGGTTTAACCAAAAACCAATAGGTTAAACTTTGGCATTATTATCTTATATGAATAAATACGTGATCTAAGAGAAGGAAAAATCTAAGTTCTAACCTGTTCACCTCCACTTTAAACTTGACTTTGTGTCGCATCCTGCTCGTGCGAAGTGTTTGGATATATATATATATATATATATATATATATATATATTCCGAAAATTTATATCCGAGAGTAAGTAAGGCATTTTTAGCCTAGTCTTTAGAAACCAAATAAAATTGCTAATTTGGGCTTGCAACTAATTTATTAAGCCAAATTTGAACAAATGATTGTGACTTTTTGATTGGCTACAACTGATTTCCTTACCTTTTAGTCATCTAGTATTTTCTGTGTGTCAAATGGAAGCAATCTGCTAGAGTCAAGCTACAATTATATTATATTGCTTAGTATACATAGAATTCTGAATCCCTAAAAATCAGGAAGCAATGAAACATGAAAATGAATAGTGGCGTTATTATATAACAGGTGTGGTGGAATGGGCTCTAGTATTGATGACTTGAAGGTTTGTCTTCGTATATCTGTGGTATTTGAGTACCATAACTCACGGCAAAACTTTTTTGAGAATGAAAGAAACTAACTCGGACACTTGTAGCAGAGGAAATGTATTAGGTTTTAATATTTCTTCGTACTAAACAATTCAAAACTAATTAGCAACAACATATTTATTGTCTGAGCAAACATAATAGAACAAATACAGAAATGACATGAAATACTAAAATAAACATTATAGAGAAAAGTCCTATCATACAATTGAAGGGTCTTTTGGTATAAAGTAAGAGTCCTTCATAGAATGGAAGTTGTGTGAAGACTTACGTCTAGGCATGGTATCGAGCAACATACGACACGAGATCAGTTGGGAGAAAAAGCTCTTTATGTAGGGAAATGCACACAATCACGCGTGGTTCTAGTTGTCGAGGCATGACCAAAGAAAAAATATATGCTACTTTTACATGCTACTTTTATATGCTACTTTAGTGACACCACCTTAAGGCCATTAGAAGTATTATTTGAACGGCAAGGAATGTAATTCCTACAAAGGTAATGATGAGACGTTTTATCAAGATATTCATCGACAAAAATGAAGCGAGAAAGAATGTTCGTTGTTCCAAGAGCATTAATACACAGGGAACATCAACAGTCGTGATTTGAACTCGTCTCTCCGTTTCCGATTTCTGGATCGATGACCATTAATCTAACTAGCATAACTGTTCAAGACGACATGCAAGTTTAAAGAGGATCAGAGATTTGCTCATCGGCCACTCAGTGGGGATTAATGGTTAATATCTGTTCGTCTCCCTTTCAGCCTTCACACAGGATGCAGCAGGAAAAAACAGGCTAGCGGAATGCCCTGCAGCAATAACTCTCTATTGCCTTCCAAAAGTGAGTTTAGAATTGGCCTCTGGCATTAATGTAAAATCCATCACTGCCACAACATATACCAAACCTGACTTTGATCAGACTAAGGACCAATGGGGCTGGGATAGGGGGAATATTTGGCTACGGTTATCGTAAAAAATGTGTCAGATAGATAGATAGATGTAGACTTGAAAAGATGAAAATGTAGGAATAGAAACATACATACATACATACATACATAGAAACGTGTTGATTGAGGTAGGTGAAAATTATGTAATTATCTTGGTTGTGCAACAGTATTCACCCGAGGTCTCTCCCTTTATAAATTAGCTTTGAAAATCTTTCCTTTTACCCTAGCTCGAAAAGAAATCCGAATAAAAGTGATTCAAATGTATAATCTTCTTAGATAATAGTTATAGTTCAGCTTATTTTAGGCTTTTAGTTAAAAGTACTGGGGACCAAGTAAAAATCGAAAGGATTAGTACTTGTTTAAGAGCCCAACTCGCTAACCCTTAGACCACGACAAGAACTTTAATTTATAATAAATCATTAGCTAAAATTAGCTTACTTGTAGGACTAGACGAGAAGTATGGAGCACTTCGAGAGAATCGAACTTACAAGTAATGGTTAGTTCGCTAACCGTTTCACCACTCGAGGTATCCAGCTATTTACTATGGTTGCGATACAAGAGCAAAATGTGGTGCACTCAGTGAGAATCGAATTCACTTATAATGGTCTTCAAGCCAAGCTCACTAACTCTTAGATAAACGCCGAGACAATCCAATTTTATTGAGCTTAATTTATAGAAGTATGGTGCACTCAGTGAGAATGGAACTCGTTAGTAATGGTCTTTTAGCCAAGCCTCCTAAAACTTAGATAAACATGAGGCAACGCTAATTTATTATACCCAACTTACTTGTAGTACATAGTCAGAAGTGTGGTGCACCCGGTGAGAATCGAACTCACTAGTAATGGTCTTCTAGCTTAGCCTCCTAACCATTAGACAAACGCAAGGCGAACCTAATTTACTTAGTTGGCTAAGAGTGATTGTTAGTTTGGTTAACTACATCATTGTTAGTGATTTCGATTCTCACTGAGTGTCCTACAGTTCCGGGCTTATAACAAACCAAATTTACTAAGACCAGAAGTAATGGGGAATCAAACTGATTTGTAATTTGCGAGCCTAGTTCGCAGTATTTTTAGCTTAAACATTATGAAAACATACGTTAAAATGCAGCAATGAGTGTTTCTTACATTTTCTAAATAAAGTATTGAATAATTTCCGACATTTTTGTATCATTTGGAATGTAACTGAAAAGGAAGATTATTTTTTTGTTTTTGTTTTTTGCTTTGTTTTTTTTTTTTTGGTGTGGGGTTCGTCCATTCTCAATGCGGCTGGGAAAACAACCACTTGGGAAACTTGAAACTAGGCAACCCAATGCATAAGGGTTGCCTATCGGCCTCTCACTCACAACGCTGCTTCTATCCAGTTGACTGGCACAAGTGGCCGGGCGACTAAAAATAGATTCTTGCTCAAGACTTGTCTGAAACTAAGCTGCCGAGTTCAGGGCGGGTGGGGGGATAGCTTTGCTACCTGAAAAATAAGGAATGGATTGAAAGAGAAGGCATCAGCCGAAGAGAATAAACGGAGAAATAAACAAATGAGGCCGACCCGGTAAATAAGAAAAAAAAAAAAATGAAGAGAAGCGAAACAAAATCAGGGTAATTTTTAGTACGAGATTTTGTTTCACCATTGTACTATTTATTTAATACTGGCAAGAATACTCAGTGTTGTTTGCGTAACGGTTCTCGTCGAAGAATCTGGCGTGCCAAGTTCAAATTCCAGACGAAATTATTTCCATTTTACTTTGAGCAAATTTCTATTGACGTAGTGGTTAGCGTACTGGACTGCGACATCCTAGTGAATTAGTTCGAACTTCTGTTGTTATTATGTTCACTTTTCAGACTATTACCCATGGCACAGAAATGATCACCTTTATTTCTCCAGCTATGGGTTAAATAGTACCATTACTATCCTTCTGTAATAATGGTTTTGGCATTAAATATCCCACGAAGATTGATATACCATTAAATAAAGAAACCAGACCAAACAAATTCTGAAGAATTTATTGCCCAGTCGGCTGGGGCTGTAGAATACACAGATTGCTTCTCTGCAGTGGGGTAAGACTCCCTCAACAAGTATCCTGGAAATAAGACTAAACAATCTGAGTGTGAGGTTCCAGTAATGCTGGAGTTTTGGGAGTACCCTTTTATTGCCATTGCTCTCAGGTCCACTCTGGCCCGGAGTGGTAGTACTTGATAGGGTCATTGTTTGAAATAGAACTGTTTTTGACATTGAAACTGCACTAACGCTAAACTGGATTTTTTAAAAATCGAACTGTTTTGACAATTAACTGTGTGTGGATAAAAACTCTACTGATACTAAACTGAATTGTTTGAATTAGAACTGTTTGTCTAAACTGAATAGCTTGAAATAGAAATGTTTTTGACATTTAAACTGTGTACGTATGCTTAACTGAATTGTTTGAAATAGAACTGTTTTTCGTATAAAAAGTATTTGACATTAAATAACTTACAAACCAGAGTTCAAATCCTGGAAGAGGCTTTTTGCACTGAGAAAAGCATGAATCCATCTGTTCTCCTCCCACCTCAAATATGGTGTATAGCAGGACGAACTGAACTTGTTGGTTATGGATTACTTCCAATCACTTATTAAAAGTTTTGTCGCACGCCTTTTAAAATAGTTACATCGAATTCCCTCGGGGGTGTCCTCGTGGTGTAATAGTCAAAGCGATGGACTGCGGAATCGTAGTAAGCAAGTTCGTACTCCAGTCGCACTATTACGTTCACTTTCGGGCAAATACCCTTGGGGAAAGGTATGAACCCCCTTATCCTCCCAACTATGGGTTAAATAGTACCACTACTGTTCTTCTAGGAGAATGGCTTTGGCATTAAATAACCTACAAAGAGTTGATATGCCATTAAACAAAGAAACCAAACCAAACCTAGTTTAACTGGCTTAAGATATGCAATCCCTAGCAGAGGGTTAAGCCTATTCCCCAAAATAGAGGTGTCCAGTGTATGAGACTAAACTACACCTGATGATGAGGTTCCAGTTCTGGAGATGTAAGAAGTGTGGGGTACCTCTTCATTGCAATTACTTCTAGGTCCACTCTAATCCGAAGTGGAAGCGCCAGTAAGGCTGCCATCTATAGATCAAATACACCTGTTCAATGAAGGAAGTTACTTACCAAGTAACAGAAACTCACCAAAAAGTGAGCGGATAAAAAACGCTCCTTTAGCCATTCTCATTTCCACCGAATCAATCGAATGATAATAATCTCAAAAGAAAAAAAACGACCCAAAATATGTAAATATAAATATATAAAAAATGCATTCCCTAACTCCTTGGCATGAAATAACCCTAGACAGGTTGACATAACGTTAGAATTAATCAGTTACCTATCTAATTTATTCAATTCCATGCGTACCAGAGGTAATAACAATTCTCAGTAAGTATTAAGTGAGAAAAATTCTCTTCAAATATTCAGTAGCTGCATTGGCATTCTTATTGACGTAGCAATGACATAGACTTCACAGACTTAATACTTCCTCGATTCTGAATTTCCTCCATTTTCGACTGCACTTATTTTGAGGTCTGTTCAAAGTGTGCCAGTAATTAGGGGCATCACCTAAACCTTCGTGACGGTTTTTGCTATCATCATTTTCTTTGTAACTAAAATTACAGGACGTGGTAAATTATTAAACTGATTGGTTGACTTCGGTCTAAACCAGTTCATTTTTATTTAGCTGGTATTTATTTGTGACGATAAGATCTCCATAGTTAGATAATTTGTGAATTCTCTCAACTGTAAGCATTCATCTACTTATAAACACACACAGATGCACGCGAACACACATACACACACATACACACACACACACACAGATGCACACACACACACACATATACACACACACATATATATATATATATATATATATATATATATATATATATATATATATATATATATATATATATATATATATATTATTCGTTTTTTACCTAAATAATCTTTTATTCATTTTTCTTTTTCACAAGTTTAACCCTTCCGTCCTTCCTAATCAGTTTCTTGCTTTTTTTCTCTTTCTCCCTCACTCTTTATCTCACTCTCTCTCTTTCTCTCTCACACACACACTCTCTCTCTCTCCATCTCTCTCTCTCTCCCACATTCAAACGTACATATAAATCGCTTTTTTCTTATGAAATATCCATTTTTCTCTTTCTTTCATTCTTTCTTTCTTTCTCCCTACATTATATCTGCCAGTCTAACACTTTTGTCTATTCAAATCATTTCTCTCTCTCTCTCTCTCTCTCTCTCTCTCTCTCTCTCTCTCTCTCTCTCTCTCTGTGCGTGTGTGCATGTCTTCCGCCATATATACACACATACATACATACGAGAATCAAGTGAAAAGTCCATAGGCTGACCAAGATACTCTCACAGTGTGTGTTCAAATAAAGGTCATTTTTCAACATGACCCCACCTGCAGTCCACATACAGCATCAATCGGTATTGCAGTGCTTGGATCCCATTGATAAAATAGTCATCAACAGAAAATATAGCGTTATCATGTACATTTTTAGTCTACCCTTGTATATATAAATATATATATATATGTGTGTGTGTGTGTGTGTGTGTGTGTGTGTGTGTGTGTGTGAGAGAGAGAGAGAGAGAGAGAGAAAGAGAAAGAGCAAAAATAGGAGACCATAAGAAAATCTAACATATTTTGCGATGAGAATAAGGTCAACAGAATGTATTATTCAATAAAAAAATATAATCTCACCGTAACAAGGGAGACAAGCCTGTCATTCTAAAATATAGTACATCAATTAGATTTTTTCTTTTTTCTCTTTTTTTTTTTTTGTCGTTCATATCTTTATCTATCCATTTCCTTTGAGTATGAAGTCAATGAAGAAAGAATTGTCGCATATTGACGGTAAAAGATTCACTGATAACAGAGTTTTCTGTGCCGTGTGTGTGTGTGTGTGTTTAAGAAATCAAAGTAAATGTGAAAGAAAGAATAAATGTAGCCAAAAGAGAAAGTTGGAAGCGATATATATATATATATATATATATATATATATATATATATATAAATTTTGAGTCAATAATTCATTCTTCGTCAGTTCTTTTATAACATATGAAATCTTTTAAAAACTATTTGAAAAACTTTCTAGAACAAAAATTCATTGCAAAAACCTTTCTCCTAACGTTGACCTTAGGTGGAATCTAGTTGACAAAAATCAAAAATGAATTTGTTATATATATATATATATATATATATATATATATATATATATATATATATATTACAAGTTCATTTTATTTATATATATATATATATATATATATATATATATATATATATATATATATATCGTTTCCAACTTTCTCTTTTGGCTACATTTATTCTTTCTTTCACATTTACTTTCATTTCTATATATATATAATCAACAAATGTAATAGGACAAACATGAATATCCATGTTGTGTAATTTATCATATATATATATATATATATATATGATGAATTCCACAAAATGGATATGTATATATTAGACAATAATTTGTCATATATATATTTATATATATATATATATATATATATATATATACGTGATGCATTCAAGAAGTTTCCTGCCTTTTTTTTATACAGCCATTTAAAATTGTCGTAGACTCTTGAAAATTTAGTATGTTATTGCTATACATCGTATGAGATTTTTATGATTTCAGCTTCAAATGAACAGCTACAGCAGCAATTGGAATACACCCTACTAAACCCTGATTGTCACAGCTGGTGAATTTCAAAATGCAATCTGAATATGAAGACACTTTAGAAGAACGATATGCAATAAAATTATGTTTTAAACTTCGAAAAAATGCCACAGAAACGTATGGAATGCTTCAGACAGCTTTGGAGCATCTGGCATGAATCGAGCATCAGTTTTTGAGTGGCATAAGAGATTCAAGGAAGGCAGGGGGTCTGTGAGGGATGCTGAGAGTTGTGGGAGGAGTAAGGAAGTCAATATATCTGAGTTGATTGGCCAAAGGGTTAGGGTTAGGGTTACTATGTTGAGGTTTTAAGCGAGTTCGGAAAGAGATTCCGTCGAAGAGGCCAGCACTCTTCAAATCGGGTCAGTGGCATTTCCACCATGACAATGCACCAGTCCACAACTCCATCCTTACCTCAGCCTATTTGATCAAGTAGGGCATCAAGACAGTTCCTCACCTTCCCTATAGTCCGGTAACTTTTGGTTATTCCCTAAGCTCAAAGGCTGTCGTTATGAGACAATTGAGGAGATGAAAGAGGCTGTGACGAAGGTCATTGACACACTCACACAGGAAGACTTCCATGGGGCCTTCCAGAAGTTGTTGGAACGGTACAACAAGTCCATTGCAGCCGGAGGAGATCACTTCGAAGGGGACTAGAGTTTCATGTGTGTACTATCAATAAAAATGCCCATACAAAAATAGGCTGGAAACTTATTTAATGATCCTCGTATATATATATATATATATATATATATATTACTCAGAATAAATATTTCTATTTGTCTTATCTTTGTCTTAAATATATATATATAGTCACCCTATTACATTCACTTCCTGGCTAATACCCTAGGTAAAGGAGCCCCCAGCGATGGGTAAAATTGTACCACTACTTTTCCTCTCTAAGAATGACTTTGGCATTAAATAAACTACGAAGGCTGATATGTCATTAGAATAAAAATCTTCTTATATGATATGCTAAATTTATGAATAAACACAGCTTAAAATCGTTTATCTATGTTTAAATAGCATAGATATAGAGTCCACTGTCCTCCTTGGCAGGCAGTTTCACGCCAACGTGATCATCAGACCATGTGTCGTGGAGAAGAGAAACTAGCAGTCACCAAGCACCGTTGACTTCGTGTCTAACCTATTTAAACTTATGTGTGTGTGTGTGTGTTTATTGTTACTTTCTTTTTACTATTGTTTCCTATTCTTTTTCAGTCTTTTGTTTTCTTTCTTTCATTTAACTTGCTGTTCTCTTTGCTTTTTTCCTCATAGTAACATTTTTCTCTCTATATATTTTCCTCCTTCTTCCTTTACTCTGTCTGTCTGTCTCTCTCTGTCTCTCTCTCTCTCTCACACACACACACACATACATATTCATTCATTTGCTAACCATGTCAACTTCAGCTGACTTTGTTGTGACTTACGATCTTTACTTAACCATAAAATTGACTTTCGGCTGAATTTGCACCTGACATAAGACTTGGTATTTGCGTTAAAACTTTTCACACGACTAAGCTATATGTTCTTAGCTTTGCGTAGTTATCCTTATTGAGACTGGACCTCTGGAAATAAATCCTTGCCTATGCATATATGAGAATTGTCTGCACTAAATAAAATCACCTACATGCCAAGCGATAAATCAATAAATATTCTACTCAGCGCAAACCTGATTATAATTACTTCTTGATGAACTTTAACGATTCCACACTTGAAAAAATACCGTGGAACTGAAAAAGACAATATCTGCAATCAAAATAAATTAGGATTTTTCATAATTCGGAGTGTTGCAAAAAAGTATCAAACGTGAATCTTTAATGTGTTCATTTTAAAATCTAAAATTTATATGAAAATGCGTGCAAAACTGAGCAACTTATATAATAAAGAGACTTATTATTTAGGAGAGGTTCGTGGTATAATGGTTTTTGTTGTAGAAAGTAGACCTCGACAACTTTACTTACTTGACTTATACCTTGAAATATCCATACAGTTGTTTTACTTCCGATTTCTGTGTCCTAATTGTTCTGTTGATCATTTGGTTGTCTGTGCTGTTTCTGATCGCTGTAGTTAGTCTTCCTTTGATCTTTTTAATATAGTATTCGAGTCCTCGTATTGGTGCCTCCACGCGCTCTTCCTCTTTCTTTTCTTGATACATATAGTCTGTCTATGTCATCTCTGTGATGTAAAGCCTTATGCATCGTCATTAGTTTTCTTGTCCTCTTGTCCATTTGCCTGAGTTCTTGTCTCGTCCATTTCAAGAGTTGTTTCGAGTATCTTACAATGATGACAGCTCGGATGTTTATCATTTTCATGAAGTTCCCGCTACAGAGCGTGCATTCAGAATAGTTTTCTCGTTTGTCACATATACTTTTTTAATTTTTTTTTTTTCATTTCCTCTCCATTGTCTTAATTGATCTCTTGATTTTCTCCGCTTTCAATTTTCTCGAAGTCTTTTAAGATCCTTTTTTCACAAATGTTCTGATTCTTTCCTGATTTGGCAGTTCTATTCTTTCCGTTAATTGTCGTTTTCTACTTCTGATTATTTTTCTGAGCCAAATTCCATTCATATGTCCTGACTGTACATTCTCATTGTTTGTATTAGAGTATCCAATTCTTTTTCAGATTTTGTAAATAGTTTGATATCGTCCATGTACATTTGGTGGTTAATCTTTTCAAGCAATTTTGAAAATGTGTACCTCCAGTGCATTTTCTAAGTATATGATTGAGATGCATCATTGTTATTACAAATATTAATTGTGATAGCGCGTCTCCCTGGAAGATAACTCCCAGGATTTTCACCTCAGTTTTTCCTCCTGCGGTCAATTCTACAATCTAATTTTACATGGCATCCGTGATCAATCTTATGAGTTTGTCGGATAATAATAATTATTATTATTATTATTATTATTATTATTCATTAGAGTTTTTCACGTCAGCGTAAGCTGATGGTCTTTCACTGGAGATTGAGTGACAGCAAGTCTTCTCAAGTCTCCAGGACTCTTCTCAGTATTCTGGCCGTTTTCAATAATGCTGTTATTTGGATGGTCTCCACTCGGCTGCCAACTTCTAAATCTTCCAGGCCCTTTAATAACCTTTTGTTACCATGCCAAAAGCACTAATCACAATTGGTATAATTGTCATTTTCATGTTCCATAGTTTTTTCAGTTCTCTAGCAAGGTCTAGGTACTTATCTCTCTTTTCACATTCTTTCAGTTTTATTCTGTGGTCTACCGGGACAGCAAAGTCGACAATTTTGCAGATTCTCTTTTTTTTTTTTTTTTTTTTTTTTTTTGATTATTATAAGGTCTGGTCTTCGGGCCGAGATTAGGTGATCCGTTTGTATATCAAAGACCCACAGGAGTTTGTGCGTGTTATTTTCTAAGACAGGTGCTGGGTTGTGCATATACCATTTGTTAAATTTCTTGCAAATTTCCCAGTGGATCACCTTGTCAACCCAGTCGTGTCTAGCCTTGTACTCCTTCTGTGCCAACTTGCTGCATTCGCTCCTTCTGTGCCAACTTGCTGAATTATTATTATTATTATTATTGCGAGTTTTTCGTACTAGCGTTAGCTAGTGGTCTTTCACAGAATTCTGAGCAACAGCAAGAGTCCAGAACTTTTCTCAGTATTCTAGCCGATCTCAGTAATGCTACAGCCTGGATAGTCTCGATTCTCCCTCTGATTTCCGGTTCTTCCCGTCCCTTCTGTAGACCCTTTGGGACCACTCCAATCGCGCTAATCATGATTAGCATTACCTCGACCCACATATTCCACATTTTTTGTTTTAGTTCTCTGGCACGGTTATATTATTTGTCAACCTTTTCGGTTTCTTTTATTTTCACTCTGTGATCCACTGGAACCGCAAAATCCACAAGACGACATTTCCTTTCCGGTTTATCAACACTAGGTCTGGTCTTATGTCCGAGATTTCTGAGATCCGTTTGTATATCAAAATCATAGAGAATTTTATACGTCTCATTCTCTACGACTGATTTTGATTTGTACATATACCATTTGATTGTAATATCAAATTTCAATCCCCTTGCACAAATCCTTTCCCACCAAATAATGTCTGGTCTTGTATTCATTTTTTGCAAGGTTGCTGCATCCTTTTTACTATGTGATTGAACGTTTCATCTTTTTCTCTTCATAATCTACCATTGCCCTTTTTTGCGCATAATTAATTTTTGCATAATTATTATTATTATTATTAGTAGTAGTAGTAGTAGTATCTACTCTTTTGGAGTTTTTCACATCAGCGTTAGCTGATGTTCTTTCACTGGAGTTTGAGTGACAGCAAGTCTCCTCAAGTCTCCAGGACGCTTCTCAGTATTCTGACTGTTCTCAACAATTTTGTAGCTTGGATGGTCTCGACTCGTCCTCCGACTTCCAAGTCCTCCAGTCCCTTTAATAGTCCTTTAGTTACTGTGTCGAGTGCACCAATCACAATTGGTATTATCGTACCTTCATATTCCATATTTTTTAATCCCCTAGCAAGGTCGATGTACTTATCCTTCTTTTCACTTTCTTTCAGTTTTATTCAGTGGTCAGCCGGGACATCAAAATCTATAATTTTGCATGTTCTCTTTTTCTTGTTGATTACTATAAGGTCTAGTCTTCTGGCTGAGATTTGGTGATCCATTTGTACTATTTTACTCCTTTGAGTATAATAATACTCTTTAAACTTATAATTATTTTACTCCTTTGATTATAATAACACTCTTTATACTTATTATTACTATACTCCTTTAAGAGTTTTTCACATCAGCTTTAGCTGATGGTCTTTCACAGGAGTTTGAGGAAAAGCAAGTCTCCTCAAGTTTCCAGCATTCTTCTCTGTGAACAGTCACTAGAGACCAGATAATGTTTTATAAATTATTTGTATCAATTAGAAATGCCAGAAACCATATAACTGAACAAAGTATTATTAAATAGAAATCGTTACTTGAGACCATATAATCGTGGTTAAATTTTTCGTATCAGATAAGAATACTAGAAAACATAACTTTGCGTGAACTATTTTATTAAGAATGGTTGCTTGAATGATTTTTTTATATGTTATTTTTATCATTAGTTACTATAAACGATGTATCTAATTATATACAAAAAAAAGGGACTGACTGTGTCATTAAATAAATCTAGGATTTATTTGCGTAGTCAGCCAAAACGAACAATGACACAAATAAATAAGCTCTTGTTAAATAAGTTTATAGGTTGTAATTTAATTCAGTTTTGTTGCATTATTATTTTTTTTTGTTACAAAATTACTACATCATAAGCTTTAATGTCCACAAATACGCTCGAATAATTATTAAAGTGGGTGTTAATCATCAATCTGAACATATTGAAGTGCTTTTGGTAATTGGTTTGGGTTTTTTGTTTAATGGCATATCAACCTTTGTAGGTTATTTAATGCCAAATCTATTCTCTTTGAAGAACAGTAGTGGTACTATTTAACCCATAGCTGGGAAGATAAGGTGGTTTATACCATTCCCAAGGGTATTTGCCCGAAAGTGAACGTAATAGCGTGACTGGAGTACGAACTCACTTACTATGATTCCGCAGTCCATCGCTTTAACCATTACACCACGAGTACACCCCCAGCTTTTGGTGAGTGAAGAAGCTTTTAAAATACGCGTCTACATCCTTTCTGTCGAATACCTTTCTGTATATTTGTACGTTTGCGTGGAAACATGTTTATGTATATTTGTTTGTATGTAAAGACATGTAAATTCGTGTTAGTAGTTATAATTTATGTGAATGTATTTGTGTGATTATCTCGTTTTATAGCATGTCAGTTCTTGGCTTATTTAAAGCCGAAGTCAGTCCCTTTTTGTATGTAATTACATTGTTTCAAGTAGCTAATATTATGTAAATAAGTATAGCTTCAAGCAACTATTTTCAGTTTAAGTAATTTGACCAAAGTTATATGGTTTAATGAATTCTTATCTAATACGAAAAAATCATCCACAATTACATGATTTCAAATAACTATTCCTATTTAATGATTCTCAATTGTATTGCATACAGTATCGTGGTTTTAAGTATTCCTATCGAATACAAATTATTAGATATTAAAAATTATATGACATTGGGTGTAAACAGCGACCTGCTTGTGTTTGTTTAGCTTTACGTCTTCTTGATTTAGTGATAATTGCAATAGTACGATAGAGCGTCAATGAATTAAATACAATCTTCTTTTTCATTTAATTCATTGACGTTCTATCATACTTTTTTTTCGATATGGGAACCGATGATTAAGAAGGCTAGATGAATATATATATATATATATATATATATATATATATATATATATATATATATTGTATTGTATTAATTCAGATGGTTATTGCAATGCGAATAATAACTATTTGAGAGTAACTAATTTCAAAGTAAAAACTTCATCGTCAGAGACCTTTTTTTTTTTTAATGAACTCGGTGTTGGATGTTCAAATTTTTTGTACTTGTAAACGTGGTGTCACGTGGACTGTCAGAATGAAATATCGCATCTCTAAACCGGTTTTAAGCGTTTGATTTATCCAACTTTCCACATATTTCTTCCGTATTATCAGATTAACCACAATCTATCATTTCAATATATATATATATATATATATATATATATGTGTGTGTGTGTGTGTGTGTGTGTGTGTGTGTGTGTGTGTGTGTGTGTGTTTATATATATATATATATATATATATATAAGTAAAGAAGAATTTGAGGTCTAATTTAGAATAGCATAGACAGTCATTGGCGCTTGGAGACTGTTAGTTTCTCACCGATGTGATCATCATGGCCAGAGACTGATTTGATTATCGTATAGGCGAGAATCTGAATGTGCAATTACCAAGCACTGTTGACTTTTTGTCAACACAGTTGTTACTCACAGATACATACACACACACACACACACACACACATACATCTATATGTATGTATTTACCTACCCCTCTGCAGGATGCGACACAAAGTCAATTTTTAAGCGGTATTTAACAGGTTTGACTTCAGGGTTTTCCTTCTCATAAACTAGTTGCCATATCAGGGTTAAACATCCCAGTCAGCTCTACTAATTACACATAGCTGAAGGGAGAACTATTGGATTCATACCTTTCCCAAGCGCTAGGTGAAATGCAATTTTGTCAAGGGTTTTAAACTTGTGTCACCGTGTCTATTTCCTACAACGGTATCCATTACGCCACGTGCGCCTCAAACAAGTGTATATATGCATGTATCAATCCTTCCGCACGAGCAGGATGTGACACAAGGTCAATTTTTGAGCGGGGTTAATAAATTTTTAATCTCCAGGACCAGTAATCATTCTAGAATTAAAGAGCACAGTCAACCCTTCAATTTAAACATAGTTCTACCAAGGATATTAACACTAGCAGAAAAACAAACAATCCGGCGGGATTTAAACTAGAGTGATCGCCTCCATTTCCTATAACATTACCCCACAAGCGTCTCCTGTATATATATGTATATATATACATAGAGAGAAAGAGACAGAGACAGACAGAGAGAGAGAGAGAGAGAGAGAGAGAATTTCAACTAATGATAATTTATCATTCCGGGTCAGAGGAAACCTTCCCACGAAGGGGTTACGCCACACTTCTCAGCAACAGTATAAGATCCACACCATTGGATGCAGATTAGTATCACAAGTAGGACATCCCTTTTGGGAGTAATTTGCTTTCTCCTCAAGAGGGGATGCAGTCGGTGTATTCTAGCCCTCAATAAAGCTGGAATCTCGATATCTGCTGTTGGTTGCAATATTTATACAGAGCACTAAACACCAAGTGAGATTGCTGAACAGCTGAAGAAAGATAAAGTCGAGTAATTGCTCTTTAATGAAAATAGATTAGATTTATAAGGATTGATGTCAAATGACACTACAGTTTGCTTAATGAATGATAAAATAGGAAAAGTCATGACTCGATTTTTTTTTCGATACGAGCATAATTTCAGTCATAAAAGATGTAGTTATATACATATGGATCGGCACCTCTGTCTGTTTATGAGTTTTTGATGGCGGTGGTATCAATTGTGTTGGGGAAAGGGGAATAGAAAAAGCAGATGCATCGGTCGACTGAAATCTGTTTAAATCACTATATTAAAAGAAAGAAAGAAAGAAAGAAAGAAAGAAAGGCAGAGTAAGAAAAAAAGTGAAAAACAAGAAACTGGTTGCGATGCAAACAGTCGAGACAATCGAAATGTAGAAAGTTCTAGTAGGAGAAAAAGAAAGTCAAAGAAAGAGAGAAAGATTATGAGCAGACTTAAAAAGAAAAAAAGAAAGAAAGAAAGAAAGAGTGAGACCAAAAATGAAAGGAAGCGAAATATAAGGAACAAGAATTGATACAATAATGTGAGACTATCGAAATATTGGAAGTTCTTGTTATACAAGAAAAAAGAAAGTGAAAGAAGAAGATATATATATATATATATATATATATATATATATATATATATATAGAGAGAGAGAGAGAGAGAGAGAGAGAATTACCTAGTGTAATCTATTCAATTATTACCTCTGAAAAGATCATCAGCATCTGATTGATTTATTGATTTCAACGGCATGTCAACCCGTCTTGGCTTACTTTATGGAAACGCGTTCATTGTACATTGATATTTACAATTTTTCTTAATAGTTCCTCTTTGTCGTTTTTTACTTTTGTCTTTTTTGTTTGTTTGTTTGTATTTTTGCTTGTTTGTTTTGTTTATTTTTTGTTTTTGTTTTTTTCGTCTTTTCTTTCACCACTATCGGATACGAATAATTTTTAAACAGAAAATCAGAGACAATAAGAGAGAGAGGGGAGAGAGAGAGAGAGAGAGAGAAAGAAAAAGAGATGAAAATATCAAGAAATAGTGAGAGAAAGACAGAGAGAGTTTGACAGAGAGAAAAAAAAAGAGAGATTTAGAGAGAGTGAAAAACAAATTGAAAGAAAGAGAGAAAAAGAAAATAAGAGTGTGAAAGATATTTAGAATGAGATCTTTTTTCCAGAATTACTTCAGAGGGGTAAAAAAGAGCCTATATAAATAAATTACTTCAGAGGGGTAAAAAAGAGCCTATATAAATAAATTACTTCAGAGGGGTAAAAAAGAGCCTATATAAATAAATTACTTCAGAG
Source organism: Sepioteuthis lessoniana (assembly GCA_963585895.1). Classification (NCBI taxonomy): domain Eukaryota; kingdom Metazoa; phylum Mollusca; class Cephalopoda; order Myopsida; family Loliginidae; genus Sepioteuthis; species Sepioteuthis lessoniana. Next base: position 79,392,394 of record OY757915.1, read on the forward strand.
GGGTAAAAAAGAGCCTATATAAATAAATTACTTCAGAGGGGTAAAAAAGAGCCTATATAAATAAATTACTTTAGAGGGGTAAAAAAGAGCCTATATAAATAAATTACTTTAGAGGGGTAAAAAAGAGCCTATATAAATAAATTACTTTAGAGGGGTAAAAAAGAGCCTATATAAATAAATTACTTTAGAGGGGTAAAAAAGAGCCTATATAAATAAATTACTTTAGAGGGGTAAAAAAGAGCCTATATAAATAAATTACTTTAGAGGGGTAAAAAAGAGCCTATATAAATAAATTACTTTAGAGGGGTAAAAAAGAGCCTATATAAATAAATTACTTTAGAGGGGTAAAAAAGAGCCTATATAAATAAATTACTTTAGAGGGGTAAAAAAGAGCCTATATAAATAAATTACTTTAGAGGGGTAAAAAAGAGCCTATATAAATAAATTACTTTAGCGGGGTAAAAAAGAGCCTATATAAATAAATTACTTTAGAGGGGTAAAAAAGAGCCTATATAAATAAATTACTTTAGAGGGGTAAAAAAGAGCCTATATAAATAAATTACTTTAGAGGGGTAAAAAAGAGCCTATATAAATAAATTACTTTAGAGGGGTAAAAAAGAGCCTATATAAATAAATTACTTTAGAGGGGTAAAAAAGAGCCTATATAAATAAATTACTTTAGAGGGGTAAAAAAGAGCCTATATAAATAAATTACTTTAGAGGGGTAAAAAAGAGCCTATATAAATAAATTACTTTAGAGGGGTAAAAAAGAGCCTATATAAATAAATTACTTTAGCGGGGTAAAAAAGAGCCTATATAAATAAATTACTTTAGAGGGGTAAAAAAGAGCCTATATAAATAAATTACTTTAGAGGGGTAAAAAAGAGCCTATATAAATAAATTACTTTAGAGGGGTAAAAAAGAGCCTATATAAATAAATTACTTTAGAGGGGTAAAAAAGAGCCTATATAAATAAATTACTTTAGAGGGGTAAAAAAGAGCCTATATAAATAAATTACTTTAGAGGGGTAAAAAAGAGCCTATATAAATAAATTACTTTAGAGGGGTAAAAAAGAGCCTATATAAATAAATTACTTTAGAGGGGTAAAAAAGAGCCTATATAAATCTGTCAGAATAACTGGGAAGTTTAATAAGCCACTAGCCTCGCGCAGTGGTTTTTCTGCGTTCTGTCTGGCATCCGTGCCGGACGGTCAAGGCTCAATGGCAGCTTTCAGGTCGAAAGGCTCCCGGCTTCGGTTAGGCCACTCTCCGATGGGTGAACTGCATTATTGACACCTTTAACACCTTTGTATAGCAGAGGACCTCACTGTCCAGTTAAAGCTATAATCTGGCATCCGTGCCTGGACCCATGTTTGGGTCAATGTCCAGCGAGCCTCATCGGCTTACATGGCACCAAGTAAGCCGATGACCAGCATAGACCAGCCGGGCTCGAGCCTCGGCTTGGGTCCGACCTTCCCCTCCTCTAACCCCCACAATAATCCGACCTTCAGGTCATTTGACCTTGTGTCAAGTTCTCTCTGGTGAAAGGCAGAGACAAATATAAGCTTGATTAGCCACTAACCAGTGCTAACCTTTCATATCACAAGGGGCAAATCATGAAAGATTGCGTATTATGCACGAATAATTATCGTAAACAGCTATAAACCTGCTCAGGGCTTAGATGGAGATTTACTTAATAACAACAGAAGTTGTAAGCCACTTAAGACCTGTGTGTCACCTAAACAAAGCAAAGTAAACTCTAATAACACTTAAACTTTTAAGCCAATGTGGAACTCTCCAATAAAGAAAACGGAAAATAATCAACTCTCCTTTTTATTACCAGAGCTTTTTATCATACCGTAAAATTACACTTCTGAAAACGAGAGCACGTCTACTTGCAGGGATTTGTGCTGTAATCCAAAATATTCAAAACTAACTGCTGATATTGGGTGCGACAGAAATACTTTCCACACTTTAAACTGTCATCTGTGTAGAGCAAGTGAAATCAGGTAAGTGGTAATGGTAGCTCCATCTACCTAATGGCTTATCGTTTTGTTTTCAGATTTTAGCAGTTATGATCACTATGCGTTTGAAAATTGATGCTGTTATGGGTTTAAAATTTTATCCGGTACAGTATCATTCAGACGGAACATAAAATGAGCATGAAAAGTTCTTTATGTAGCAATTGAAGATTCACCATTCTTTTAAAAATGTTTCAACACCAGCACAAGGTGTGTACCGGTCCGAACCATGATCCTAACATATCATATCTGAAAACAAAATGATAACCTTGATGAAGCAGCTATTGCCACTTACTGAAGTTTGCTTGCACAAGTCAGGAGACAATTTAAAATGTAGGAGGTATTTCTGCCGCATGCTACACTTTTCTTTTCATGGATAGAGTAAAGAAATGTTTTTTGTTAGTTGTTTTTTTTTATGGAATTCAATTAAAAAGAATTACTTTTTTTTTAATTGCAAAGATTTTTCAATAATACCATGAAATTCTCTAAACTGTTGCAGTAATAGTATGTTTTTTGTAAGGGTCAGCGCCGTTAATAGCAGGATTTTGTTTGGAAGCGACCGCTTAGACGTTTTTCTTCATGGGTAAAAGTAAACAAACTCTCTTAGTTTACATGACATGGTAAACTTGATGTGCCGTTTACGGGGGGGGGGATCTGGTTTAAATTTTTTGACTCTTTTTGTTTTCTTCTGTTTTAATTTTTTTTTTTTTTTTTTTCGGGTTGGTGGGCAACAAATTTTCGGGTATACGTGTGACTCTATGAAGAACTCAGTGTGGTGCACGAGAACTTATCAACTAAACAAAGATGTGATGCATAAGTTGAAAAGTAGGAAGAAGATGCTGTTTATTTATTTGCCGGTACCAGTGGCCTGCTGATAAAGCGACACAAAGTGAAGTCTGAGTTTTATTTCATCCCTCCTCTCTCCATCTCTTTCCTCTCTCTCCTCTCTCTCCCAATCTGTCTATCTATCTATCCACTCTCTTTATTATTTCCATCGTTCTTGATATCTATCTATCTATCTATCAATCTCATTCTTTTTATCTCCCTCTTTTTGGATGTCACTCTCTCCCTATTATTTCTTCCACCCATCTATCTATCTCACTCTTTCTGGGTCTATCTATCTATGTACCTATCTACTATCCATCTACCAATCAACTTATATATCCCATTCTTTCTCTTTTTTTCTATCTATCTATCAATCTATCTATCTATCTATCCATCATTTTAGATGTTTGTCTCATCCGATTATTGAATCTATACATCTATTTATATATCTCCCTCTTTCTACATCTATCTGTCTATCTATCTATCTATCTCTCCTTCTTTCTACTTTCTATCTCTTTCTCTCTCTCGCTCGCTCGCTCGCTCTCTCATACACACACATACCCTAAAGGTATTTCTCTCTCTCTCTCTCTCTCTCTCTCTCTCTCTCTCTCTCCTCACTTTTTAGATGTCTGCACTCTCTTTCTTTTCCTCTTCCTTTCTTCTCTCTCTCTCTCTCTCTCTCATACACGCATACCCTAAAGGTATTCTCTTTCTCTCTCTCTCTCTCTCTCTCCTCACTTTTTAGATGTCTGCCCTCTCTTTCTTTTCCTTTCCTCTCTCTCTCTCTCTCTCTCTTTCTACCTCTCTCCTGATGTCTCACTCATCAAATCAGTATCTCTAGTGTTACAACATCTTTGCTGTAAACCTATTCACCGCCTTACGACCTATTCTTATGGTAACCGAAATACATAGATGAAAAAATATGTTAAATATGTAAACATTATACTTCTAAATTTTAAAAATATATTTAAATCCCTTGTGTTACTACGTTTCGCAGCACATCCGTTCCTCGATTTACGACCTACCCTACTTGCGATCATCCATACATGCAAAAAAATACGTGGATACTAAAAAATGTACATGAAAAAATTACGCTTAAAATTTCAAAAATATATTTAAACCATGAGTTTTACTCCGCCTTCGTTGTAAACTTACTGCTCGATTTACAACCTACAACACATGAAACTATCTGTATTGGCGACGAAATTCCTAGATATAAAAAACATTACGTAAATATAAAAGTTATACTTAAAAAAAAAACGTTAATAAATATTAAGCTTTGCTTGGTTGTACGTATGTGTAAGTATTGTAAATTACACTCGGATATTTAAAACTATATATATATATATATATATATATATATATATATAAAGAGTTGTTCATAAAGTTCTAAGCCTCATTCGCGAAGAAGCTGAACTTTTTGCTGTAGCAACACTCTACCACTATTTATTTTATTAGAAAAACGAATTCAGATTTCTGTCTTAATTTTTGCGCCGGGGAGGCCCGTATAAAAAGAAAAAGTGTGCGACAAATTTAAAATCTGGATGAAGCATAGAACCTTTTGAAAAAGCCTCATATATATATGATCAGGTATGTTCTTCTTTCTGGGTAAGTTTTCGAACTTTACGAACGATTCTTATATATGATAATCGTTCGAAAAGTATGAAAACTTACCCTGAAAGAACAACATACCTGAACATTTTTGTTGAGGCAACTACTTGTAATAAAACTAAAAAAAAATTAATTAAATTTTTTTCTAGTTTTATAAGTCGTACAGAGTTGGCACAACAAAAATATTTAACTATACTTTTCTTTCTTGGTGAGGCTTAGAGCTTTTTGAACTACACGTGTATATATATATATATGTATATATCGTAAATACCGTGATTGGTTGTACGTGTGTAAAAAATTCTATAACATTACTAGACAACTCGTAAAACGGAACAGTAGTCCTTGATGATATAGGGAAGTATTCTAATGAGCGCGTCGTTATCATTTCGTTTTTATCGTGGATTTTGAGGATTAAAACACTGGAGTCTGGTGCAAACGTATGACACAGTTGTCAGTTTCACAGAAAATTTCTTTATCCACTAATTTTTGTATATTTCTTAGTGAAAATTCTCGATGGAGTCCCCGTAGCGTAATTGCTAAAGCCCTTGAAGTTCGTGAGTTCGAACTCCAGTCAAGCTATTGCATTCCTTTCTGATTTATACCCTTGTGAAAGGTATGGATTTTCTTATCCTTCCAGTTATGGGTTAGATATTATCACTGTTGTTCTTTTATAAATATATCTTTGGCATTAAAAAAAAAAGTATGAACGGTACCAGACTCACGAAAGCAGAGAAGCGAGGAGAATCTACGATGATAGGGTGCTTTTAGAGAACCATGATGAGACTCGCAAAAGTAGAGAAGCGAGTAGAAAGAAAATAATTCGGTCCCTTCAGATGGCCCAGTAAGAGACTGGCGAAAGTCGAGGAGGGAGTAGAAATTGATTCAATGCCTCGAGGGAGCCCAGTACCAGTATTGCGAAAGCAGAACGAAGAAGCGGTTCTCTATAGATTCTTATCTTGCCCTGTGTGTACATCTCGGCCGTCTTCTCTCTCTCTCTCTCTCTCTCTCTCTCTCTACCATTTCGGGTAATAAAAGGAAAAGAGAAGTGCCAGATTATATTTTTTATGGATTAGCGTTGTTCTTCTTCTTTCTTGTATGCAACATTCGTTGATTTGGCACTTTCCGATCAATTACGTCCCCGATGTATTTTGATAAAGAGCCAGGGTACAATCAAGCAACAAGAGACGACCGTGGCTTAACCGCGTGGGAGATTTGAACAAAAAAAAAGTAATATAGGTAAAGGATTTTCGCTTTGTCTTACGTGATTTAGTGTTCGCCAATAGTCCGGAGGAATTGGGTTCAATCCCAGGTCGATCCATACCAAAAACAAAAAAAAAATGATACTTGATGCTGCCTTGCTTAACACTCAGCTTTATAAGGTAAGGATCAAGAGTAAAGTGGAGCAATCCAAGTAAGGAGTAGCTCCCTCCCCTACATTTCGGTGTAGTAGCTATTGAAAAGAGAGCTTTTTGGTCGCCCTTGATGACTAATATTTAAAAAAAGGTGAAAAAGATTGTAAAACGGGAGTCAGGCTTTAAACTGATTTTAAACTCAATTACACCGAGTTGACATAAATATTAAATTCTTGTGAGATTATTTTTATTTTCTCTCCATTAATGGATGCAGCTAATCGATTTTTAAGAGTAAGAAATGTTGTCCTTTTGTATAGTTTGGTGAGAAAAAATGGTTAATCAGTAGGTTTTGGTATCTGAACCTGCAAAACGAAAACAGATTAAAATTTATGTTATTTTCAATTTTGAAAAGGTTAGGTCACATTCATATTCTTTTAATTCATTTTGAATTGTGGTCGTACGGAGTAGAAGTGGCTGCTACTTAGAATAATTTCTAAACAATAGAAAAAGTGAAGTAGTTTAAAAATAAGACAGGGTTTGTGGCTCATATAGTAATTTTAGGAGGTGCCCGTGGTGTAATGGTTATCGTTGCAGGATAAGGACACGGCGACGCGAGTTCAAATCCTGGACGAGACTGATTGCATTTCACATAGCACTAATACCCTTGGGAAAGTATGAATCCAATTATTCTCCCTCAAGCTATGGGTAAATAGTAGGGTAGACTAGGTTCTTCAGCCTTGGTGAGGCAACTAGTCTAGGAGAAGGAAAACTCTAAATTCAAACCTGTTAAACTCCGCTTAAAAACTGACCTTGTGTCATATCCTGGCCGAGCGGAGGGGTTGGGTAAATATGATATAGTAATTTTATTTGGCTAGTTTCTTATAAAAATTATGTCTATGATGTTTTTTGTTGTTTTTTTTTTTTTTTTTTTTGGTTTCTTAATCATCCCGCTTTTAAATTAGTTGACATGCGCTACACATGATGGTAGTTTCAAGAGTTCGAATATAGTATGTACGAAATGAAGCAGTAATGTGTCTCATTATGAACCAGAACAGAAAAACGTTTGGTATTGGCCGTATATCATTTAACCGATATCAGTTTTAAAACTGGGGTGAAGTTTTGCCATGTGTTGTACGGCCTGGAGGAAACGAACTTTTTTTTAAATTATGGAACAGTTGTATCTAAAATATTACAAAAGTTTCACAAAAATACGCATGTTGTCTTCATAAAAAAAAGAAAAAAGAACTATTTTGAAAGTGACATTATGCGGGCAAGATATCTGAAATGAACTGTAGGGACTTCAAGATTTTATCACGATTATTTTATTTTGTTGTAGACATATTTTTTTAATTTTTTTTTTTTTTTACATTAGGCCTCAAGTTGTAAAGAGTTATTGAAAAAGTCGGAGGAAGATGCTAAGAAATTGTTCTCAAGTGGACATTTTGATATATAGGAAGTGATAAATTTTGAATATTGACTGTAAGACCCCTTTTGCGTGGGGGCATAAAAGGAAATCGACCTATTTTCTAAAGTAAACAGAACGTGGGTGTTTCCTGAGCGGTAGTGCAGCGTAAGTTGCGTTGGGGGCATGTTAGACAGAAGGCGTGTCCGCGTGCATTCCGTAGGTGGGAGGTGTGACCACAAGTATTGCGTGGGGCCAGGGAAATTATAAAAATCAGGGAAGATTTCGACCCCAGGAGTGACGAGCGGAGCCCGAGGACTGGCAGAAGAGCTACCATACGTTATGCCGCTCGGGGCGCAGGACTTTCGCCAAACTACTCTGGGTTGAGAAGTATTGAAAAAAAATAAGCTGTACTAGACTCGCGAAAGCAGAGAAGCTAAGAGAATCTACGATGATTCAGTGCCTTCAGATAGCCCTGAGGAGACTCGCAAAAGTAGAGAAGTGAGAAGAAAGAGGTTAACTCGGTGCCTTCAAATAGTCCTATACGAGACTAGAGATAGTCGAGAAGCGAATAGAAATTAAGATGATTCGGTGCCTTGGGGTGGCCCTTTCCTAGTTACCCGAAAGCAGAACTAAAATGAAGCATTTCATTGATGATTCTTGTCCTGTGTGTACATCTCAATCGTCTTTGGCTCTACCAATTCATACATTTTGGGTAATAAAAGAAAAAAAGAAGATTAGATTCTTATAGATCTGCGTTGTTGTTCTTCTTCCCTGTATAAAAAAAAAGAAACCTAACCAAGAAAATTCTGGCTATAAGCAATTGTTTTTGTTGTGTTATTTTTAAATTCAGGCATACAATCACAATGAAAATTATTTACATTATCTACTGTTCAGAAACTGTTTCTAAGAGTCTTAAACTTGCTGACATATTTATCTGATTCCTCAACCAAAGTCTGTATTTTTTTTTTTTTGTTTTTGCTTTAATCATTTTTTGTAATTATAACTGATTATTTAGTCTAATACTCTATCCTCCCAGACTGATACGTGATATTCCAAGCAAAGACCAGCGGAACGAGAAGTCTACCTCTGTTCACTAAATGAAGAGTTTGGTTTGAAATCCTTGAAATTTACCGACTATGATAAAAGACACCTGAAGAAGGCCGGAAGCCACATGGGCCGAAATGTTAGAGATATAACAATTAAGATCTGGACAATAATGTAAATTATCACAGACAGATACTATCATAAAAATTTTGGATTCGTTGTAATTTACTAAGCAATTTACTTAGATGTGGCACAAGGCCATATGAAAGGGTCATCCAATGAGACTCGAACTCACTCGTGTGGGTTTGCTAGTCGAGCTTGCTAACCATTACACCACCAGAGGGGCCTAAAAAAATTTGGATTGGTTTGTTCGTTGTTTTGTTTTGTGATATGTCAGTCATTGCAGAGTTGGAAATTTACTAAGCTTTTTGCTTAGATGTGGCACAAGGCCATATGAAAGGGGCACCCAATGAGACTCGAACTCACTCGTGTAGGTTTGCTAGTCGAGCTTGCTAACCATTACACCACCAGAGGCGCCTAAAAAAATTTGGATTGGTTTGTTGGTTGTTTTGTTTTGTGATATGTCAGTCATTGCAGAGTTACCTAATGCCGAAGTCAGTTTTATTTTTCAAGCAGTTATATGGTTTCAGTTGTAATCATTTGCTTCAAATTACTATTCTTGGTTTTAAATAAGTATTCCTATTTAACGTTGCACACTGTTGGTGGGCTGGTAAACATTTTACTGCAAATCAAGATATGTGGGTTATTTAGAGCCAAATTATATATATATATATATATATATTATTATTATTATTATTATTATTATTTAGCGAATTGTTTGAAGGTAACATTCTTTAAACAAGTTGTTAGAGCCTATTTGCACACAGTTGAATGGTTACAAGTATTCCTAACATAAATATTTCTATTTAATAATAATCATTTGTTTGCACACAGTTAAATGGTTTCAAGTATTAATATTTTACATTAATAATATTAAGTATTCTTACGTCATATAAATAATTTGCCCACAGCTGAATGATTTCAAATAACTTATAATAATATTTAGTAAATGATTGAACAATTCTATTTTACCCATAAATGGGAGCCGAACTGGTACTACCACTTCCATTTACACACTGCTGTATGGTATCAGGTATTCAAATCTAATACAAATAATTCTCGCGTTCGCCAATGGCCCAGGAGACCTGGGTTCAATCCCAGGTCGAGTCATACCAAAGACTCCCAAAATGCTACTTGATGCCTCCTTGCTTAACACTCAGTATTATAAGGTATGGATCAAAGGTAGTAGAGCAATCCAGGGAAAGGAGTAGTGCCTTTCCCTACAACTTGATGTAGTAGCTATCGAAAAGGGAGCTTTCGAGTCACCCTCGACGATGGTCGCCAACTTTACTTCTTACTTATATGGTTTCAAGTATTCCAATCTAATACCAATTGTTTATAAGAAATTATATGCCTTCAAGTAAGTATACTTATTTGATTGTAAGATTTCCCGTGGTGTAGGGGCTAACGTGCTGGACTGCAACATCGTATTGAGCAAGTTCGAGCTTCAGTCGTACAATTATGTTCCCTTTCGGACTTATACACTTGTGGAAAGATATGAACTCCTTCACCCTCTATGGGTTAAATAGTACCACTACTGTTCTTTTACAAGGATGGCCTTGACATTAAATAACATGCATAGGTTAATTTGCCATGAAACATAGAAAGCAACGCTAGTTAATGAATAATAATCACTTATTTGGACAGTTATATGCTATCAAGGATTCTTATCTAATATAACTAATTTTCATTCAGTTATGGTTTCAAGTATTCCTATCTAATACTTATAATTTACAAACAGATCTATTTGACGCATTGATGGGACTTTTCTGCCACTTCAGGCCCGGGTGAACCTGTGAGTAATAGCAAAGGTGTACTTCACAATCACAGAAATCTAGAACAAGAGTCTCACCACCAGGTTGGATTTAGTGTCATATCATGGGCATCTCTATTTTGGGGAGGGGGAGTGATCTTGCTTCTTTGTTGGGGATACGATCGGCCAATTTTCAGCCTCACTTACAAGGCTGAAAATTTTTGTAATATACGGATCGAGACATGTGTCTGTACATGTAAAATTTAAGATTTAAAAAAAATATATATATACTTAAATACACAAAATGATTGGTCATACATAAAGTTCTCGTCGCAATTATAGGTACCAAGGAAATTTCTGTACATAATATCGGATATCTTTAGAAAAAAATCTCATGAATCCATGGATTGGTTTGGTTGGGTTTTATGATAGATATCCATTGTTAGTCATTTAATTCCAAATCCTCTTTATACATATATATCAGATATATGTGGTTTACTTAGCTGGGTTTTATGGCATATCAACCATTGTTGGTTATTTAATGCTTTTTAAACATAAACATTAAATATATGACTTGTAAACTCAATTTGTTGATCCAATTCTAAACGAGTCTGGGCAGATGTTTTAAACGAGCCTGAGCTCAATTTTTGTAAACAGTTAAATGGTTTCAAGTATTTCTATCAAACACAAATATTTCAATTTTCTATTAATCATTTGTTTGCACACAAAATGGTTTCAAGTATTCCAATGTGACAGTTTGGTTTGGTTTTATGGCATATCAAACCTTGTAGGTTATTTAATGTCAAAGTCTGTTTATACATAAATATTAAATTTGATTTGTATCAGCTGCATCCACAACAGGCCAGAGTGGACCTGGGAGCAATGGCAATGAAGGGATACTCCGCATTTCCCATAGCTCCTGTATTACTAGAGCCTCATCATCAGATTGTTTTGTGTCATATCCACGGCACTTGTTAGGAGGGGGTCTAACCCCTCTGTAGAGATACAGTCAGTGTATTTTATAGCTCCAGCCAACTGGGCTGACAACTCATGGTTGATAAAGTATAGCCAATGATAAAACAAATTTATGTAGATTTTCCTTATTTTCTGTTTATTTTTGAAAATATAGAAAAAATCATAGAGTGTTAATAACGGTAACCTGAACAATAAGTACAAAAAATGTGTCGGTCGTATACACCCCGTATTGAGCATAGGGCAGCATCACGCCATGGTGCAAATACATTTTTCATAGACTGGTCTTGTTAGCTCCATGCCCTTTGGTTTTTCGTTTTTAATTTTTCTTCTTACCAGATCCATTTGCGTAGCTATAAGGCAACAGAGCCCAGTTTGATCCACCATTTTTATATGCTTGTAGTGTAATGGTTATCGTCGTGGGAAATGAACACGGCAACGCGATTTCAAATCCTTGAAAAGGCTGTTTACATTTCCCATAGTGCTAATGACTTTTAGAAAGATATTCATCCAACTATTCTCCCCCAAGCTTCGGCTAAATAGTCAGGTAGACTAAGTTCTTTAATCTTGGTAGGGCAACCAAACTAGAAGATAAAAAAACACTCAATTCAAACCTATTACACTCCGCTTAAAAAATTGAATTTGTGTTGCATCTTGCTTGTTAAAAGGGTTAATCTAGGCATTGCTGAAGGAAGTACATATGTATCCATGTCTTTTCCAGAGGCATTAAAATAAGGTAAAAAGTAAACAGCTACCTCCAGATTTGGAACTCGGTTCTTCAGCTGCATTTTCTTCGACGATAATCATTACGTCATTTGCCCCCACACATCATATTGCATAATTATTTAAGACGGAAAAAATAAAATTATTACTCGAATTTATCGTCCGTCTGGTAGTGGCACACCTACAGTAGTGCAATAATGCCCACAGCAATTCACTGAACGGAGCCACTTACATTCAAAACAATTTGCCAAGTGCACGTCTAAATTTCACTAAATTTTCCTATTAAATTCCAAAAAAAAAAAAAAAAAAAAAATGACGTGCAAGAGATAAAGTACACTATCTGCGGATAGATTTGGCGATAAACCAAGAAAGACTCTCGATTTGGAAACCAAAGAAAAATTCATACCCAATTTTAATTAGGACAATAAATGTTTATACGATTCCTTAGAATCTACAGGTGTCCAATTCAGCTATTGTATAATGCATATTTTGCCAATGCATTTTTCTGAAATGCTTGTCAGTCACACTTTGCCATAAAACGCCTTGACATCTTATACTCTACTACAAACTGATGCATAAAACAAATAATCTATTTATCTATTTATCTATCCATTTGAGTTCTTTTTGGTGGGGGGGGGTCTTATCCTTATGCAGAAGTTGCAACTTAAGACACATCAATAAGGTTATCAGTATATTAAGAATTTAGTTTTTGGCATGAAAAGTATTTATTTTACGCAACAAATATTTCTTTTTCAAAATAATCACCTGCCTTGTCAATATACTTAAATCATTTTGTTTGCTTAGGCTGTAAAATACGCCGACTGTACCTCTACAGAAGGGTACGACCCTTCCCGACAACAAGTGACCTGGATATAGCACTAAACAGTATTTAATGATAAGGGTCCTATCCTGGAACTTTGAGGAATATCGAGTTCTCCTTCATTGCTATTACTCTCAGGCCCACTCTGACTCCGAGATTTAGCATCTGTTAGGGTCCCATCGATGAATCATATAGAACTGTTCAATCATTATTATTATTTTACTTCTTTTGAGAGTTTTTTGCAGCAGCGTTTTCTGAGAGTCTTCTACTGAAATACGAGTGACAGCAAGTCTCCTCAAGTCTCTAAGACCCTTCTCAGTATTCTGGCCGATTTTCATAATGCTGTAGTTTGGATGTTCTCCATTCGTGCTCTTATTTCCAATTCCTCGAGTCACTTTACCAATCCTTTGGTGATTGCACCAAGCGTACAAAACCATGCAGTTGTGGGAAAATTGTTTGTATTAGATAGGAATACTTGATAAATAGAATTACCAATGTTAAATAGCAATACTTGAAACCATTTAACTCTGCGCTAACGAATGATTTATATGAAATAGAATTAATGTTAAATAGCAATACTTGAAACCAATAAACTGTGTTCTAACAAGTGAACTCTAACAACTCGTTTAAAAATAAAGTTACCAACAAACGATTCGCTTACATGGCTTATATATATATATATATATATATATATATATTGTCATCCACAGACAGATCTGTTTCGTTCTATCAGAACTCATCAGTGTGGCTAGACAGTATCTCCCCGTAGCTGGGATCGAAACCCGGTTGACTGAAACACCAGTTATATATATAAATATATATATATATATATATATATATATATATAAGTGTGTGCATGTATATATATTATATATAAACAGGATTTATCATTTAATAATCCACGAGGGTTGAGTTACAAAAAACACAATCAATTTAACTCACTGTTTATCATTAATTTCATATACCAAACATTATACAGAGAAAATTACCTCTCTATCTATCCATATATCTTTCTCCGTTTTCTATATCCATCTTAACTTTCTTCCTTTTATGTCTTTTCCTTTCTCGCTCAAATGTCCATAGCTTTCAACATATTTGTCTGTCGTTCTGTCGGTCTCATCACCCCGTTCCTTTCTATCTATCTCAGTTCACACCTGTCTGTCTGTCTTTCTGTCTGTCTGTCTCTCTCTCTCTCTCTCTACACACACACACACACACATGCACACACACACATACATATATATATATATATATAATATTACAACAGTTTATGGTTATCACCATCTCACTTGGTGGGTTAGTGGTAGATCAAATACTGTATAATTTGGAGAGTGCTCAATATCTGTGATAGAGCTTTTATATAGAATAATAAATAAATATATATATATTAGTTTTTATATATCTAATAGTGTGGAAGCTTATCTATGACCATTGGTTTCAAGCCATCTATACACACCAATCATCAGACAGAAAAAGCTTTATCTGCCTGATGACTGCCATGTAAAGACAGCATGAAACCAGTGATCGCAGATAAGCATTCATGCTATTTAATATATATATATATATATATATATATATATATATATAGTAACTCAGTACCAGCATATACAGAAAGAAAACTTGGACTTTCTTCCAGACTTACCAAATCTTATTAATTCACAAGCCTGTAAAACTTTTGGTTCGTCCAACCATTTAAATTACATATCCTATGAGCTTGCCATCTTGACGAGGCTTAGAATACACCAAATGTAAGAAGAGTAAGATTCTCCTCTCCTCAAAAAGGGGAGTCCTGATTATAATACTAAACTGCATCTAATATTGAGGAGTAATATTCCCCTCTCCTCAAAAAGAGGAGTCCTGGTTATAATACTAAGCTACATCTGATATTGAGGCTCCATTTCGGGAAATTTGTGGAGTGTGAAGTACCCCTTTACTACTATTAATCCTAGGCTTACTCTGACCCGGAGTGGTAGTACCTGTTAGGGTCGCATCTTTTGGTTTAATAGATCTGTTCTATAGGGCTTCTCTTAAGAAACAACTACACAAAAACTGTTAATATGAAAGTACAATGAACACAATTCCATAACCTCTAAGCATGGAGTAACCCTAGACAGATTATCAAGCTGTTGAAATCAATAAATTAATTAAACCACGAAAAAAATGCCAATTTTGAGATTTTTCAAAATGCTCGCTGAATATGACAGCTTCCTTACTATACATAGGAAATGAATAGGAAATGAAATTGCTGAAAACTAAACACCCCTAATGCCATTCAGTGACAAAAATAGAATGAACTTCTTAAGTACCTCAATATATCCATTATTTTCAGTGGGTCAAGGAGATCTATTTTCAATTTTCTAAACAATGGTACGTTTGTACATCCCGGAAATGCAAGATAAGTCAACTACCATGATATAAATATGTCTTCAGGTCTATAACCTTGAAGACACATTGAAAAAGTATAATTGTTTTAAAACTGTTAAGTAAACAAAGTCCATAGGCATTTTTACTTTAGCTCAATATCGCACAAAATCAAAATGGCTACTTTTTATTCATCAAAACGTCACCAAGCGTCACCGTTCCTACAGAAAATTATTTATTATTATTTCTTGTGAGTTTTTTTTTTTTTTTGTTTTTTTACATCAGCGTTAGCTGATGGTCTTTCATTGAGGTCTGAGTGACAGCAAGTCTTCTCAGGTTTCCCTAACTCTTCCCTGTATTCTAGCCGGTCTTAACAATGCTATAGTCTGAATGGTCTCGTATTATTATTATTATTATTGTTGTTGTTGTTTTACTTCTTGCAAGTTTTTCACACCAGTGGCAGCTGATGGTGCTGCACTGGAGTCTGAGTCTCCTCGGGTCTCCAAAACTTTTCTCAGAATTTTGGCTGATCTCAATAATACTATAGTCTGGATGGTCTCTATTTGTCCTCCGATTTCCAATTCTTCCAGTCACCTTTCCAAACCGTTGCGGACCGTTTCAAGCGCACCAATTACAATTGTCACCCTCAATAGTCACCTTCATGTTCCGCAGCTTTCTTAATTCTCTGGCAAAGTCTAAATACTTGTCTCTTTTTTAGGTTTCTTTGATTTTCACTCTGGGATGGCAATTATCACTAGGCATGGTCATCTAGCCGGGATCAACTTGAATTTTTTTCGTCTCATTCTCAAGGATACTTGTTTGGGCATATGGCCGGGAGACCAGGGTTCAGTCCCAAGTTGAGTCATACCAAATACTCAAAAAATGGTACTTGGTGACGCCTTGCTTAACATTCAGTATTATATGTTACGGATCAAGTGGCGCAATCAAGGGAAAGGAGTAGTGCTCTCCCTTACACCTCGGTGTAGTAGCTAATGAAAAGGGAGTCTTCGGGTCTCCCTCAACTACAGTCTTATTATTACTATTATTAACTAGATGACCCATTAATTCACTGTGTCCCATTTCAGTTCCTTTAGAATAACAATTGTAAATTTCATTTCCGACTCTGTCGAATAAGACCTAGGGCACAATGACTGTGGGTGAGACTAGCCGCCAACCAAAGGAGAATCCTTGATAGGACACTATACTTCATCCGGATATGAGACCGACCCGACCCCAGTTCTAGAACTTTGAGGAGTATTGAACCATCCTTACGTTGCAACTACTCCTAGGTCAACAATACATGTTAATGTCCCATCTCTAGCCTAAATAGATCTGAGATAATGTTTAAAGTAATCATGGACTTTATCAATACATTGACTCTGAAAACATTGATATTGTGACCAATTGTTGACCTGTTTAAAATTACTATGATACATTACAGTATAGTGATAACTGAACATAACTGTTTAACCATCACCCGTATAAAATAATCCCAAAAAAGTTAATATCTTATCAAACCAACCAACCAACTAACTAACCTAACTTGCGTTTCATAGTTATTTCATTATATAGAGGTTCTAAAAGAATCATGTTCATTGCGAACACAGGTCTTCACAATATTATCATCCAGTTGCAAATTGAACTGAAATTGAACTTATTTTCAGCGCTCGAACATTTTTTTTATTGCTCTAATGACAATATCGCTACAATGTACCGTTTTCGGTCGGTAGCAATCCAAGCATGAGGAGAATTTTTTATAAGATATACATGTCTTGAATTTTTCTTTCAACTATATTCATGTTTTCGCGCATTTTATGTGGGTTAAACTAAGAGAACAAGGAAGCAGCGCGAATATAATAGGGTAAGCTCTTGGAAAGGTTCGAACTCACAGCCCGTTCGAATTGGCGAAATATAGTTAAACGCAACACCTGCTCTAAGTAAGCCACGAAGAATCAGTGGCTAACGGGAGCTTACATCTAGCCTTTTAGTTTATGATGGGTTCTTTGCATGAGTACCAGGTAAAATATTCTTCTCCTCCCAAATTGTAAATAAAACTGAAGATCTTTTTTTAATATTGAAGTTAAAAGAAGAAAGGAAAGTGCCCTGTGCCACTAATTTCATCTGTGGGATTCAATACGTATTATTGATACTACGCTGTTAGTGCAATGGACAGGCGTTTTCTGTTCGAAAGGCTCTACGGAAACAGGTTGCGTCAGTGAATTGTATACTGTCTCGCCTGAGGAATGCTGATCTGATGACTTTTCGTGTAACACTTGAAATGTACTGGAACGCTTTAATTAATAACAAATATGAAAAAAAAGCGTTTCATAATTGGTCACACGGACATAAACAAATATAATTAGCGACTTAAACGATGCTTGTAATTCTGAGGATATACAGCGAGATACATCATTAAGTACATAACCTAATGTTGAAAAAATCAGTGCATATATGATACAAGAAGATGGATCATTAACCCGTGGTGTAATTGTTATGGTCGTAGGAAATGGACACGGCGACACGAGTTCAAATCCTGGACGAGACTCATTGCATTTCACATAGTACTAATACCCTTGGGAAAGGTATGAATCCAATTATTCTCCCTCCAGCTATGGGTAAATAGTAGGACAGACTGGGTTCTTCAGCCTTGGTGAGGCAACTAGTCTAGGAGAAGGAAAACTATGAAATCAAACCTGTTAAACTCCGCTTAAAAAGTGACCTTGTGTCATATTCTGGTAAATAGGATTAACCCTTACAACTACCGCGGTCATAGTTGTGAAAACTACCAATAAGAGGATTGCTTGACTTCCGGTCGGGGAATCCCCATTTTTAAATCCGTATAAAAGGTTATATGTGATTCATCATCATGTCGTGCTGGTAGCACGGATATCCCTGACCCTCTCTCGCCACTTTTCCCTATCGTTCATCGCCTCACACAGGTCTTCTGGACAACATCCCGTATCCTCACATAGTTGCTGAATGTATCTTCGTGCTGGTCGTCCTGCTTTTGCACGGCCATGTGTGGGGGTCCATAAGAGTACATCACTTATGAGTTCGTCCCTGCTTCTCCAGCAGTGTCCTGCATGTCTGGTTCGTCTAACGATTATGTGATTGCATTTTTCATTTTCAAATGGGTTTGGTTTGCTTTCTTTGTTTAGTGACATATCAACCTTCGTGGGATATTTAATACCAAAGCCATCCTTGGAAAATAAAATTAGTGGTGATTAAGGGCTTAAGCTTTTCTCGGGTGTATTTGTCCGAAAGTAAACGTAATAGTTCGACTGGAGTTCGAACTCGCCTAAGATAATTTGGCTGTTAAACACGTTAGCCACAACACCACAGTGGCTTCCCCAAGAGTGGGGAGCAGCTTTGAGAAGCTCAATTTTCTAAGATCTGGTTTGGTTTGGTTTTTCAACGACCCCTCAACTCCTTATCGGTTATTTAATGGCAGAATTTGATTCAATTGTTTTTGTCCGGTTTACTTCAGGGCACATTAACTCCTTACAGAGTATTGAATGCTGAAATTTGATTCAATTGTTTGGTTTGGTTTACTTGTTTAAAGGCGCACCCACTCGAACATATCATTAATAGTTAACTTGTCGTTCTGCTCTCAAGATTTTTCAGAATGTTGCGTTCCGTAATAATCGTGAAAATGTTAGTCAGTTAATGTGGTGTTAACTTATACAGTGTATCATAAAAGTGAGTACACCCCTCACATTTCTGCAGATATCTAGGTATATCTCTTCATGGGACAACACAGAAAAAATGACACGTTGACACAATGAAAAGTAGTCTGTGTGCAGCTTATATAACAGAGTTAATTTATTTCCCCCTCAAAATATGATAAGTAATATTATTCGATAGGAATACTTGAAATCAAATAACTGCGTGTAAATTATGTGTATTAAGAATATATTCTATAATCATTCACAAAGTATCAATAGTTACTTGTAATCACTTGAAAATAAAACTGACTACGACATTAACAAAACCAACAGGAGTTGATATGCTGTAAACCAACCAACCGTCTTATTAAACTAACCAACTACATATATCTAAATAAATAAATTAATATATATATATATATATATATGTGTGTGTGTGTGTGTGTGTGTGTGTGTGTGTGTGTGTGTGTGTGTGTGTGTGTGTGTGTGTGTAAACAATGAAAGAAAACACAGGAAAATCATATACTGAACCGGATTTTCTTATTTTAACCCTTTTATATAAACTTGAATAAAAATCAATCGGAAATTTTTGTGGCAATTTCAATTGAATTTTAGAAATTTACCAAAATTCAACTAAAAAACGAATATAGATAAATCTTTCTCTATTTAATCACAAAATACTGGATTAATTTCCGATAAGTCTATACAAAAATTACTAAAAGTTTTACATTGAAAAAAAAAATTATTTAATGGAAAAAGGACTAAAATTTGAAAATGTTTATATATTCATTCAATATCTGTTGTGTAAACAGCAGTGTTGCTTCTAGGAAAGCCTACATCAGATGATGACTCTGGGTTCAGACATGATTTCGAGGCTGAATTATCATTACCACTCATCCATAGCGCTCCAGCAGTATATCATGATACGACCAGACTTTGTTTGTCGTCACTTCATGAAGATGCCCTATCTATGCTGATACAGTTTATCCTAGATCTCATATATATATATATATATATATATATATATATATATATATATATATATATATATATATTTATAAAGTTAGCGACCGTAGACTCTCTTTTCAATATCTACAACACCGAGGTGTAGGGAAGGGCACTACGCATTTCACTGGATTGCTCCATTTTACCCTGGATCCATACCTTATAATGCTAAGTGTTAAGCAAAGAGGGATCAAGCATCATTTTTTGTGTCTTTGGTATGACCCGACCTGGGATTGGACCACGGTCTTCCGGGCTATTGGCGAACACTCGAACCATTATGCCAATGGTCTCTTGTCTCGGCATCCGACCTCGATAAGAAATACGTATATTTGTAATCCAGCTATTTCTGACATTGTTATCGGAGATCTTCACATTTTTCAAACTTACACTGATGAGTTCGGTCGATATTTTCCCCTCCAAAAGATCGTTAATTTGACAACGAAACATTTCTTTAAATTAGGAAACCCAATGACGATATATGGACGTTGAGAATTTATCGTTATTTAAGATGAGAATGTGAACTGATGTTCCAAATAAACTAAAACATGCCAGTCCATGCTACAATCAAACACTAATGATCTGTGCCTATTTTCCCGTAAATAAATGATGTTGAATTGTTAGTGTTACGTAGCAATACTTGGCACCATTTAACTGTGTGCAAACGTTTGAGCAATTTTGAATAGAATTATAAGTGTTAAATCGCAATACTTGAAACCCTTTAACTGTGTGCAAAAATTGATTTATTGGTATTATATTACATAGCAATATTTGAAACCATTTAACTGTGTCCAAATAAATGAATAATCTTGAATAGAATTATTGTTAAATAGCATTGCACGAACCATTTAACTGTGTGCAAATAAAACTATCATCGTAAGCAGTACTCGAAACCACTGTATGCAAACATAATAATATTAATATCAAATATTAATATTAAATAGAATATTATATAACCATTCTTGAAACCTTTTAACTGTGTACAAACAAATTAATTCAGCCTTTTACAATTTTTTTTGGTTACAAATATATATATATATATATATATATAAAAACAGGATTTGGCATTAAATAACTTACAAAGGGTGATTTGCCACAAAATCCAACCAACCAACCAACCAACCACAGGACTTCATTGTGTCTCCACGCATAGCTTCTTAGAACATACTCACATCCAGTGAGAATATGTTTAAGGTTGGCAGTTTTCCCACATTCTCTGCATAAGTTTGATATAGCTAACCTCAGAGATGTAGGTTGACTGGTGTTGGTAAGATGTCATAGACTGCCTTTATAAGGAAACATATTTTTTAGGCTCCGTCTATTCGATGATGTTCCATATGACAGTTCTGTCTTTTGCACTTGCATGTAACTGAACAGTACTTTGTCATTGGGTGCCAAATTTTCGTGGATATGACTTTATAGAAATGTT